>OY728140.1:102216730-103435264 GCA_963277665.1 Viscum album
ACATTCTGATCCTGGTGTGTCATTAGGGGACACACGAGATATTTAAAACCTCCCATGTTTTCACTACCCTTTACATCAGAGTCACCTCACCCATCTTTACCATATCTGATGATGATTCCCACTCCCCATCCAACATTCGACCAGCCATCTGTGTCATCTTCTTTTACTTACACTTCTTTCTCTTCTGAGCTTTTATATTCCATATTCTTCAAATCATAATCCGCCAGAGTTTGTCCATGTGGAGCATACATTGGGACCCACTCCACCTGTACAGGGTGTTCCTTCAGTTTCTGTGGATCTGGAAGCACCCATTGATCAGACTACCACAGGTATATTTATAGAAGCCTAACAAATTTCTGTACCATTATTTATTTTTGGTATAACATGTATTGATAAATTATTTGTTTGTATTTCTTAACAGATACATCTACTGATAAGAGGTAGGGGTGGGGTCATACATACATGCATGCGGTGTGGAACCAATGCAGACAGTTGATAGTGGACTACAATGAAGACGATCAAATGATTAAAAAAAACAGGGCAGTAATGTTATAGTTTTTTGGAGATGCTTGCCAAATACTCCAATATCATTCCTTTCAACCCACTATCATGGATACATTTTCCAAATGAAGTAAAGGATAATTCTTGGGAAGAGATATGGGTAAAAAAATCTGTTCTATTTAATGTAATATCTTATTTTTTTTTACTTGTATGAATTAATATTTTGGAGTCAGCTTCGGTTTAATTTCTCTGATGGTGAGGGTGCATGGACATCACATCTAAAGGATTTAGGTGAGCTTTGGAGAGCCTATAAACACAAGTTGTATATTTTTTAGCTTACTACAGTTGAAACAGAGTTAGAGGCAGTACCTTTCATGGATGATTGTTCGATAGAACTATATCGGTAGATGATTACTCATTGGAAGACTGTCCAATTTAAGGTATTAATCACATTTGAGGTATTTAAATAAAAAAAATTATGTTTTTCATTAATACTATCTTTTGTATTATTGAATTATATTTAGGAATCATCCAAAATAAATAAAAAAAACATTGATGCTAAAAAATACCTCCACACATTGGGATATACTACGATGTCAGGTCATGAGAGGAAGAAGGTATGACAATTATTTATAATTTTTCTTTACGACTTGCACTTTCTATTGTTTCCTCCATAATTTATTTTATTGATAATGTTTTCATATAATTTTAGTTATGATATTAATTATTGGTGAACTATTTTTAATTATGTTTTCCTACATTGAATGTCATTGTAGAGGAAAACATTGAATATTGAAGGACGTGTGCCTTGAGAAAAACTGATTTGCTCGAGTAGAAGGAAGAAAGATGGAAGTGCAGTTAATGAACCGACTCAGAAGCAGATTATAAGTTTTAATTAATTGATTTAATATTTTAATATCTATTTTATAACTTAATAATCTATTTAAATTTTTAACAGGCTAATTTAGAGGCCCTTGATGCCCAAGAACCTGACAATTGTGGGCCAAATGATCACTTACATCAAGCGTTGGGAGATGCGCAACCTGGCAGACTATAATGACAACCTGGGAAGAGTATAGTTCCAATGAGATATTGTCCCTCCTTAGGTATGAGTTTTAGTGCCACTGATTTCCAAAACGTAAAGGCATAGGAAGAACAGGTTGAAAAAAGGGCCACAGAGACGACAGAATAGTCTTCTAGGGCAAACACTGCATTTATGAAACTAATGGAAGTTTTATGCCCAACGCTTACACTAGAGGCCAAAATAGCTTGTGATGAATATATGTCATCGATGCATTCTATATATGTTTCACCAGGTGGATGTTCTAGTGGTTTTCAAGTTGTTGGAGAGGAATAGGTCTAGGCAGAAGAGGAGGGAAAGGAGGAGGTCGAGGCAGAGCAGGAGGCCGAGGCAGAGGAGGAGGAGGAAGAGTATGAGGGAGATGAGGAGGGAATTAAGAAGGGAATTTAGGAGGGCAGGGATGATGATGAGTATGGGGATGTGGCTGATGATGACAGTGATGATAGTGATGCTGATATGGGAAAGATTTATCTGTTACATTTCTCACTGATATTACTGACATTTCATGTTTGATGTTTTTTTGTGATGGAATATATCTGTGATTAAGTAGGTCACTTTATCTTTATTTTCTTATATATAAATAATAAAACTTGACTTGATGATTTGATGTGACTGAATATATGTTTGACTGATTCACCCCTCCCTTAGACACCCCCACCACCTTGGACACCCCCCCCCCCACTCCCCTAGACACCCCACCCCCTGGACACCCCTATCTTCCTGGACAGCCCCCAGTCCCCTGGACAGCCCTCCCCCCACCCCCTGGTAACCCCCACCCCCCTAGACAGCCCCCTAGACACCCTTACCCCCTTGGAAATTCCCCCACCATCCCCCATGGACATCCCCCCAACCCTCCCTGGACACCCCACCCTAATGGACAGCCCCCCACCCCACCTGGACAGCCCCCACCCCCTGGACACCCCCACCCCATGGACAGCCCCCCCCCCCCACCCCACCCCACTGGGAACCCCCCCTAGACACCCCCCACCAACCTAGATAGCCCCCCACCCCCACCCACTGGACACTCGCCCCACCCCCTAGACACCCCCACCCCCCCCCCCACCCCTAGGATATCCCCCCCAACTCCCACATACCCATAGACAGCCCCCTTACCCCCTGGATAGCACCCCCCCCCCCCACCCCACCCCTGGTGACCCCCCACCCCATGTACACCCCCTACCCCCTTGGATAGCCCCACACCCCTTAGACACCCCCACCCCCATGGACACCCCCCCCCCCCACTCCCCTGGACACCCCCACCCCCCTGGACAACCCCCACCCCCCTGGACACTCCCACCCCCACCCCCTAGACACCCCCACCCCCTGGACACCCCCCACCCCCTGGACAACCCCCCTGGACACCCCCTACCCCCTTCAATGTTTTCTTTATTTTTAATCATGGTTTTTTAAAATATATATTGTTTTAAATCATCTTGTTCAAATTTTCAAAATCATGTTTTTATGATCACCTTGATTGTCTTGTATTTTATCTATATAACCCTTTTTCCTTATAATTATTTTTGATAATCACATAGTGTAGAAAATTTTAATTTTTATGGGGAGAAAATTTTAATGTTAAGGGGGGAGAAAATTATAATAGTTTCAAAAGGAAGAGAAGATCTCCCTTTTTGAAAGGAATATTTTCAAAAAAGAGAAGGATATTGTTTCTAATGGGAAGAATATGATTTCATGTGAAATTTTATTTATAAATCTTTTATCCTTTATATATTCTTATTTCCTCTTTCTTCTTCACCTCCCTCTTATATTTTATCTTTTAATTTCTTAAATGAGTGTTTTTTATCATCAAAAAGGGAGATATTGTTGAACATCTAATGTGTTTTTATGATTATAACCACTTAATGTATTTATAACCTTTGTTTTTTGAGTGTTTTTTATAGTGTTTAGATATCTTCTTTTGGAACAATCCTACCAAGATAAGGAATCAATAGAATCTTGGGGGACCATTTCTAGGGTTGTTATTGCCTTGTTGTGTTGGCTACCTGGTATGGTTGTACCGTCCAGCTGGTGGTGAAGTAAAATACCACCACTCTTCTAGAAATCCCATAGGCTAACCAGTGGAATTAGACAGAATAATAATAATTCTAGGTAGCTCATCATCCACTCAATAGATCCCACCAACTACCTTATGGAATCAGGTATCCTAGAAAGCTATATCAATTTCATTGTCTAACTAGTGGTATTAGGGTGGCTAGTTAGTCATTTCAATCCAGAATAGTCAACAAGTATTAACTTTTGGTTTAAAATATTTGACTCATATCATTAAATCCTTAGATCAACCCAAGACACCAAAATCACCTATAAAGGCTATAAATAGGCATCAAGGGAGGCTTGGATATCAACTATAAACATCTATGACAAATACTTGCCACTAAAATATTCTTGATCGATCCAAAAATTTCTTTTTCAAGGGATCTCCAAGAAAATTAAAATTCTAAAAAGGAAACGGAGTTTTAATAACTTCAATAATATTTCTTTTTCCTCTTTCTCTTTGATCCATTTTTCTACCTTTTTTATTTCGTAGATTCTGTTCTTTTACCTTCTCTCTATCTATCTCTTTATCATTTATATTCTTCAAAATATTATAGAGAGATCTGATCACTTTATAAAGGGTTTGTAAAAAAACATTTATCTTCTTCATCTTATTATCTAGGTTCTCATCACTTTTATAGTGAGGGTACTTGGTTCTTGGTTTTTTTTAAAATCAGGGGTCTTATTTTTGGTTCTTTATTTCCTTTAAAACCAAGGGATTCTTTCTTTTATTATGTGGTTGTTAGTTTCCATTAAAATAAGGGGTTTAATATAACCCTCTCAAGCCTTATAGAGGGAAAGTGATGTGTGGGTAATTATTGAGCTATTATCAAACTAGTTTATCAAATTCTGCCTTTTTAATATCCATAATTTATATTCCACTGCCTTAAAGTTTTAATATATATTGTGATCACTTTACTTTTATTATTTTATTCTTGAGTTGAATGATTTCATGATAATCAATTTTATTTTATATCTTAATCTGAAATTTGTTTTTAAATATAATTCACCCCCACCACACACTTGTCAACTTATCTCCAACCTGTATTTTCTTCCCCTGAGGAACAAGTCCCTTTGACCCAAGAAAAGAAAATATCAACTTTGGGTAAGGAAAATTGTTAAAATATGAAGAGGGATTACACAATTCCTCCATATCTCTAATTATGAATCTATTAAAACTAGTATTTACTCCATTCTTCAATAGATATATAAAAAAATAGATAGTGATGACTTAATATAATAAAATATCATTTTTTACAGAATGACAAGTGTGAATTAAAATTGATCAATATTGAACATTTTCTATCTAACTATATCAAATTTGATATCCTATGGTTTCTATTCCTGGATATCTCCTCAAGAGCTTTCTTAATTTAAAATATGGAATATCCAATAGGATAATAACTTTTTAATTCTTCAAATTCTTCATCATGAAGAATTTTTAACCATTTTTTCCATTATTTCAAATATAAAACCAGTTCTTCTCCATCAAAATAGGTTTGCATGAAATATTTTTTCTCAACAACATCAAACTCAACATTCAAATAAAAATCTTTAATTAACCTTAGATATAAAGTTAGGCCATTTTTATTAAACCAGTCACTCCATATATATTTTTGAATAACTTTCCCGACCAATTATTTACTCAACTTCAACTAATCTACATCAACTTCTTTCCCAACCATCACCATTCAGTCTGAGTGATGTGGGTTTATAAGCTCGATTAACCCACTGGATCTCACATTTATCTTATTCTTAGGAGGTAGTGCATCTGAATATGAGAAATGAAAATTTTAATTCATTCTCTAAATATTAGCATGATATTCAAAACCAAGAGTTAGTGGCATTATTTCAAGAGATGATCAGGAAGGTTTCAATGGTCATGATGGTGATATTGTTTAAGGGTTTTTAGAGAAACAAATTTATATTTCCATCGAATGAATGTAATTCATTTAGGGAATGAAAATGGAAATAAAATTAATTAGTAGAAAATAATTAAAATAGAAATATGAAAATTTAAAATAAACAGTCACAGTACGTTGAGTAACTATATGAATCAAATTGCAATCACTCAATGGGGTCATGATAGGTTGTCTTACCACATGACTAACTTATGAAAACTTGTATAGTCTTAGTAGTTTTACCTATCACATGACTAATATCATGGTACATTGATCTTTATTGTCACTTGTGACCTCTTTGACTAAATTAAGGCTAGATTCAAGATTAGTTAAGAAATATCAATAGAGAATAGTTCATCAATCCTAATTCATGTATTATATAACTTAGTCTCTCTACATTTAAGGTACTTATGAATATATAAACAAGTTTTTGTTTAGTTCCTATGAATTCAAGACTGATATCACATTTTTTAAAATTATTTCTCAAAAATTTATGACTTATATCAATAATTTTTGTCAAAGAATGTAAAATGGGATTCTTAGATATATTAATAAAACTTGTATTGTCAGAATTTATAGGTACATGTATGAATTGATAATTTTAGTCTAGTATAGTTTGTTTTATCCATATAATCTATGAATAAAAACTACACTCAACTTTAGTAGCTAAAAATTAAACTAGATTAGGCTTCTTACTACACCATGATAATATATACTTTCTCAAAAATATATGTGTTCTTGAGGTGATTTTTCTATCAAAATTACATGTAAAAAAATTCACATCATAATAACTAACTAATTCAATTACATGTCTTATAGAGTAAAACAAACCAAAACTAATTTTATTCTTGATGTATTTAAAAACATTTTAATGGGATTAAAATGAGTTTCTCTAGGGTTTTTCTAAAAATTATCACAAAGACACATGATAAACATTATAACTATCCATTTAGTAGTTAAGTACGGTAAACTTCAAATCATACCTCTATAAATATTTTAGTCAACAAGTTTCCTAGTTTCATCACAATTTAATTTAAAAGTAGTGATCATGGGAGTAAACAGTCATTAGTGTTATCCAATCTAAAACCTTTTATAATATCACTTGTGTATTTACTTTGATTTAAAATAATTCTTTATTTGTTTTGAAAAACTCTAAAGACTAATAAATAACATTAAATCGCCCGTTAAACTCATTTAAAATTCATGTTTCATCAGTTTAGAAAATTGAATAAACAAATATTTTTTAAATGAACCAAATATAATATCATCACCATAGATTTTTACAACCAAAATATCTTTCAAATTTCTTTTTATAAAGAGGGTTGGATCATATGTACCTTTTGAAAAACCATTTGAAATCAAGAAATATTTGAGTCTATCATACCAAGCACTTAGAGTCTATTTCAAATCATAAAGAGATTTTAAAATTTTAAAAAATGATCTACAAGGATTTTAATAACTATGAGGATTATCAAAAGAATCAACCTTAACAATATAACCATTAATTAATTAACTCTTGACATTTATTTGATATATTTTGAAATTAAGATGAGTTGCATATTCTATCATTATTTTAATGGTTTGAATCCTATATATAGGTATATATTTCTCTTAATAATATATTCCTTCTTCTTTAATATAACCTTATACAACCAATCTATCTTTGTTTTAACTATATTCTCTAACTCATAAACCTTGTTTCTAATAACCCATTTAGTGTTAATATTAAGGTAGTATTTTGGTCTCTTAACTAATTCTGAGACTTTTTTTCTTTCAAACCAATTCGATTCTTCTTGTAAAACCATTACCCACTGTTCATCACTAATTTATTCAGTAATGTTCTTAGGTTATAGTTGAGAAAATTAAGCTTGATGTTCAACCTAGTTCCTAAGAGGTTCTCTATTTTCAATACCATTATCAAGATCACCTACAACAGTGTCCATAAGATGGTTCTTGTGGGTCATAATAGTTCTATGAATTGAATTTCTTGGTTCTTCCAAGTTAACTTCAAGGTCAAGGTGGTATGTTTGGTCTCTCCTAGAAGAATTTTCATATAAATTTGTAGCATGATTAGAGGTATTATAGGTATTATTAATATTCAAATTTG
This sequence comes from Viscum album, assembly GCA_963277665.1. Classification (NCBI taxonomy): domain Eukaryota; kingdom Viridiplantae; phylum Streptophyta; class Magnoliopsida; order Santalales; family Viscaceae; genus Viscum; species Viscum album. The sequence continues at coordinate 102,224,370 of OY728140.1, forward strand.
ACATATCATTCTAAAGGAATTATAAAGAAACTTTAGAAGTATGTTTATATAACACATAAAAAGTGACATGAATGGATTCTTACATAATATTGGTTCTTTTATTAAATACTTGATAATATTTTCTAGAGGTTGAAAAACTTGGAAAATATACTTCATCACCTTTAAGTGAAAATTTTTCCATATTCTCTTTAGTATTAATAATATTTTCTTTATAATCAAAAAACTTTAAATTAATTTACCTTTGGTTTTTTACCATTCCACAATTCATAAGGATTCTTATTTAAAAAGGTTCTTATCAGGACACAATTGATTATATAATAATATGTATTCATAGATTCTTCCCAAAAATAAATAGGTAAGTTATACTTACTATGCATGGTCCATAAAATTTCTTAGAGATTTCTATTTCTCCTTTCAATAAACCCATTTTATTGGGGTGTTCAAGGGGTAGATATATTTTATTTTTATCCATGATATGAAAAGGAGTCTCAAAATCTTGATTCTTAAATTCATGGCCATGATCATTTCTCAAATACTTACTGGTAAGTCCATTATGGTTTTAAAATATTTGTATATTTTCCAAAAAAGGAACAATATTTACTTTTTTGGGATATGAAAAACACCCATGTGAATCTTAAAATATCATCAATAATGACATAATCATAATTATTTCCACTTAAACTATAAACTATTTAAGCTATAAAGTAGTCTATGTGAACCAGTTCTAGGGGTTGAAAGATGAACACCTATTTTTTTGTTTGAAAGAAATGTTTTGTTGCTTTCCATTTTGATATGGATTACATGATTTCTATTTTGGGAATTCTAGTTTGGGTATATCCTTGAATAATCCTTTTCTAGTTTTCTTCCTAAGTGAGTACACATTTTAGTGACCCAATCTCTTATGATGCAACTAAGATTCTTTATGAAAATTACTTTAGAAATAAAATTTTTGAGAAAATAAAGAATCTAAATCTATAACAAAAAAATTATCATTTTTCATAGTATTAAAAACTAAATCATGCTTAGAATCATAAATTTTGTGATCATTATTTTACAAATTAACATGATAATCATTATCATATAACTAAGAAATAATATGCAGATTATACTTCAAACCATAAACATATAGAACTTTATAAATTATCATAGTTTCCGATTTATAGATTTATCCAAGTATAATTATCTTCCCTTTATAAATGTCACTAAAAGTGATATGTACACCTCAAAATTTCCCCAAATTGTTTGAATCTCGAGTAGTCTCTAGTCATACATCTAGACCATTAATTATCTAAATACCATAAGATTTTACTGGATATCTTCAAACATGTTTCTTATACACAGTCAACCAAGAAATTATTTTTGGAAATCACACTTTCTTGGGTCTATACAAGTTAGAAAATAAATACTTGGGTATACACATTTTCTTCATAGGTTTACTAATAGTATAATTAAAATATGATGAGAAAAATGTTTTCATAGGTCCAAAAAGGTGACACTTGTTCATATATCTAGAAGTTCTATTATCCTTTAAAATTAAGGTCTTATTTTTAGAAATGGGAACAAAATAATTTGTGTAAAACTTACTTTATTTTCAAAACTGATATACTATACCAGTTTTAGATTTAGGTGATTTATGACTCCATAATATTTTATTCAGGATATTTGTTCCTTCAACTAATTATGCTAAATCCTTTATAGGATATTAATTTTGTAATTTCAGATCCATATTCTCTGGTAACATTTTTCCATTCATTTATTTTTCAATAGAAAGATCAGTATTATTGGTAACACATATAGAATGTAGTTTTTTTAGATTCTTATATTTATCTTTATGTTCATTCATATCTTCTCAAGAATAGACTGGTACTCTTATAATTATTAATTTATCATTAAAAATTCATCCAAATCATTATTATTAGAAGAGTTTAAGGTAGAAGCGGTATATTGTACCTTATATATAGAGTCCATGAAACAAAAATTATATTTTTCACTTTCATCATCGTTGGAATAATCTAGATCATTATATTTGTCCTCTAAATAACTTCAGGTTTCCTTCATTACCTTCATTGGTCTTTTTAAATTTGTCATAAGTCTTATTTTTTTACATTATCTTAGGGTGGTTAGATTTTATGTGGCCCTTTATTTTATATTTATAACAAATTACTTCTCCATATAATTTTTCTTTCTTCTAATTTCCCTTTTTATCATATTTTCCATTAAAATTTTATCTTTTGAAAAACTTTTTTTTCAATATAACTTCTTAAATATTTTAGCTAAGTGATCCATCTCTTCATAATTGTTCGAGTATAATTCACTTATACTTATACTTTTATCCCTAATTACTTCCATTTATATAGAATAAAACATCATTAATGTTATAGAATTATTATTTAGTTCAGTGTCCACATTTTCTTATTTTTTTTAATTTACATACATCATCAGTTTTCCAATTAGCTTCTTCACTTTTAACATTTTTATGTCACATCATTCTTTGATGGAAACTATTTTTATTCTCCATCAGTCAGGTAGACTTCTCATAATTTTTATCACCTACTTTTTTTGTCTATAGGTTGTATAATTGAAGTCAATGTATTTATGATCTCATTGAACTTGTATTATATTTTATAAATAGTTTGATCAGGTTTCATTTTAAATGTTTCATATTTGATATCATATGTATTATGGATAATTTCTTTAATATTTTATTTTCTTTTATGAGATATATCTAGGGTATTTAAAATTTTATAGGTTGTATCACATGCTGAAATATGATTAAATTCTTCATATCCTAGAGAAAAAAATAAGTAATTCATAGCTTTATAATTATAATAATAAGTAAACTTCAAGGTATCAATCCAATATTTCCTAGGTTCTTTTTATTTTTCATATTTATCTTTTATAGTTCCTAAAGTATCCAATCCCATGATTTTAAGATAAATTTTCGTTTTGATCTTCCATTGGCCATCATTTTGACCATTAAAGAAATGAGTTTGATTAGTATCATGTCTTTAATGTCTAGAAGCATCCATAAAGATATAGTATTAAAAATATTATAAACTAGTATATTTTACTTATGACTTGATCAAAGTCAAAAGTAATAATTATAATAAATAAGTAAAAATAGAGAGTTTATTCTTTCAGGCTCTGAGAGAATTCACTCTTATACCAAATGATGGTCTTCCTGGAATACTCAAGAGTGTGATGAATTGAGCTTCCAAATTAAATTTTTATAATTTTTTTTAAAAATACCCTAATTCAAAAGAATTCTAGTTAAAAATATATAATAGGTATATATAATTTTATTATTTGAAACATTTTTTGAGGGAGGGATTAAAACTCAGTTAAAACAAATAAAATTACTTTAACTTTTGGAAGTATTCTAATCATTCTAAACACAATATATATCTCTGATAAATTCTGAATATCAGAGTTTTATTTTCAAATATAGTTTGTAAAACACTCAGTGAACAACATAGTAATGAAATCAAAAAATAAAATCACACTATGGAACTAAAAATAAGAGGTTCAATTCCATGATGGAACTTAGTCCTCTAAACTTATCAGTAATCCACTTCTAATAAATTTTGTTATAAATAAATTAATCCAAAATCTAGATTGTGTAAATTGATCCACAGCCTATATAATTTATATAAAAAATAATTGCACACATGAATTCCAGGATAGACCAAGCCTCTTCTATAATTATTCATAAGAGACAAAATTGAAGATATAGAAGGAAATAGTATCTGAGTACTCTTCTTTAAAATGAATGATTAGTGCTAAAATTATTTATGGAAAAGTATAAGTATAACTTGAAAGTAAAGACAAATGGAGAAGGATAAAAGTATAATGATAGTATGGTGTATCTATTATATGATTGTATTCAAATTGATCACCAACATTACCTTATCCATGTATGATTTTCCAAAAAAAATGATAGAAGATGAAGTTGTCAGTTTGGATTCCTCTCAGTTATTGTAATTTCATTTAAAAATAATAGAGTCATGGAGTGAGAAAGTATAATAAAATTCATCCTTAGATCTTATGTTATGTTATCATTCCTTTTTACATATGATACTTCCTCTTATTTTTTGAATAATATTCCATAAGTAGCTATTGGAAAATATTCATATCAGATATGAAATCCTCAATTACTCTAACACCTTAATTAAAATCTATAAAATATAGTCTTTGGAACTTTTTCACGGTATATCAATACTCATGTTCAATCATTCTAAGTGATGCTAAATTTCGTTCGGTTTCTCTAGATTTGTGGTTAGCCATTTTCACAGTAGTTCCTTTTTGGTAGCTACAACACTTACATGTGATGTAGGAATTCTTCATGAGGTTTCTTAGAATCAATGTCTATTTTATCCAATACTTTGAAATATTTTTAGTTCTAGTCAATAGATAGGCATGGTGAATTTATTTTCTCTTTGTGTTCAATTGGATATCTTCATTTGGTCAATTCAGCACTTAGAAAATTTTTGACTTTGTATGTGGCAGTCAATATTTTACAACATGAAATCGATCGTATGACTCATTATTATTTGAAATAATTCTTGTGGTCGATCAAAATGGTCACTTTTTAGCTTTGGTTGATTGAAAAATTTTAAATAAATTCTTTGTGGTTGTTAAATTTTTTATGCGTTCAATGCAATATACATTTGGTTGATCCAACATAACTTACAGTCGATCCAATACTTAGCATTTTTTTATCAAAAAATAGTTTATTATCATATAATATATAAATATTTGTAGTAATAATAAAAATTATTTGGTATTATTATAACAAGTAATTTTTGGAATAAGGTAACACTCTTTCTTTGTAATAGTAGATTTTGACACTTAAAACTTGTGCTCCTGGCGTAGTATGATTCATAGTAACTTGTACCACTCCTTTAAGTTCTTGCAGATGAGGAGAGTATATTTCTTCAATATTGATCATAAGTATAATTTTGAGGACATAAAAAATTCCATTTTCTATAAAAAATAAAACATATTTTTAGTACTTTATCTTGATTACCAAAAGTGTGACATAATAAATTTTATTTTATTAGTCTCTCACTATTTTATAAAATTCCAATAGCCCTCACCATTAGATTTATAATATCATGTCATATGGATACTCTAGTGGAAAGGATTCGTATTTACCTTCTTATAACCTATATAAGGGATTTTTTAAATTACTTGAAGGTATTTAAGTAGAAGGCCCTTCCAAATTTATTAAATTTTTGTTCCTTGATTTGTTGAGTAGACTCAACAATCCTGATATCCTAGAAATGGATCTCCTCAACACTTTCCTCCAAGTTACACTAAGTATAAAATTGTTAGATAATCTTGATCCTAACATGGTTAATTCAACCCAAAACATTCATTACAACTCTTCAGAAAATGGAAGTGTCTTGAAAAGGGCCTGACCAACACTTTGATATATGGTTTCATCCTAAATTAGGTAATGGAAGGAATTTTATAACTTAATATTTTCTTGAGATATTATTATCTTAAGAATAAATATTATTTATTTTATCTTTTATCATGATTATCAATATTATTTGTATTTTATATAATTAATTAACCATGTCTATATAAAATAATTTATTTATAATCCATTTATTTTATTCCATCTTGCATTCTTATTAATTTATTATTTTAAGTAGACTTATTTAAACATCAAATAAATATAAATAATTAATCATGCACTAGATAAAAATAAAATAAATATGTGGAATGATCATGAGATTTACTTCTAGTTAGTTTATCGAATAAATGATTCACAAACTCTTAACACTAGTGGGATTACTCCTTGAATTTGGTTTGGTTCAAGTTACAACATTCCACCTTTAATCTATGTATCACCATTGTTGGTTTCACCTCAAATATATCTTGAAATATCTCAAATATCCTAGGAACACCATCCTTTTCATATGTTTAATCACATTAAGCTGAGGAGAACCAAATTATGGGGTTAAATAAAATAAATCATGGACACACAATTCCATACATAATAAAGAGGAGGGGATGACTCATATGTAATCATCTTAACTTAATAATAATTATCATATAAACTAATGAAATAATTATTAAATTAAAATAATCCCAACACATGAATAGGTTAGTCAATTCCATGGGCATCCATGCATGTAAAAATATATATTTAAAACTAGATTTCATTCATTTCGATCTATTCTTTATTAAGATAAAAATGCTGAATTGATAAATTAATGTTATTATTAATTAATTGATTCTTTTATCTTAATTATCCACCTAAATAATCCATTAATTTATCAACCACTGTAATTTTAAATTAATTAAATTAAATAATTTTAATTAAATTGTTTAAGTATACGATGTGTACTGGTGGTGGTATGGTGGGTACCCTTAGGCTTCTACCTTAAACTCATTTCTAGAGTCTTACTATTGTACGGAATGTACCATCACATGACATGGTGTGTAAATAATGTTGTGTTAATTCCTTTTCATGTATTGTATACTTACATATTATATATTCCTAAATGACATGTTTTGATATACATGATGTGTTGTTTTGTTATTCAAGTCATATAGTTTTTAAATAATTTATTACTCCACAACCCACATTGAATACATGTAGTGTATACCACTAATAATTTATGTGAATTTCATAGAATGTATAATGATCATACATATCATTTATTTGTAGAATTATATAGAAATAATTAATTAATGTTGCATCTATTATCACACAACAAACAAAAATAATTATCGTTTAACAAACATGGTAAATCCCATCACACAATTTTTACACTCAGGTACACATTACATAGTTTTGTTTTATTTAATTAATTTCTCTATGTTAACCCACACAACATGTTTAGGGACCCTACTTGTTTTCTATGTGGGTTTTTTAAGGAACTCAGATATGGAAGAAGCATGAATTATAGGTATTTTAAAAAACAACTAAATTAGTATCATCACATATAATTTGGTATATCTATGCTTTAATTATCCCATGAATCATGCACAGTTTAATTTAAGTACAAGGAACACAAATTGAATAAAACTATAAATGGTACATTTCTCATTCATCAACACAGATAAGATCAATTCATTTTCAACATTTTTCATGTTGAAGGATCCAAGACAAGAATCCTCTAAATCTTCCACACTTACAGAACAAATCTTGGATCTATGTTCTTCAATTACTTAGTTTTATCATGGGAAATTGAATTGATTTATGATTCCCTTGAAGAATATGAACTCGATCTGAGGAATTTGTATCAAACCATACTAGTTCTTATCTAATTTTATCTCTCTGGAAATTGAGATAGGAAAGGAGAAGATAGAACCTATATCAAATTCATGCAATGGGTTGGCCACCTTATTTTTTTGGGATAAAATATATATTTAAAATATGGTTTTAATTTTCCATAAATCGTGCTTTGGTCCTTATGGAAACTTAACTTTTAAAAACTCTCAAAAAACATGATTATAGATTAGTTAACTTGTCATAAGAATTATAATATTTTATCATTGTGTTATGATGTTATTAAAATGCTACATAATAAAATTTGAACTATTTACTTGACTCATAATCTCCCCTAATTATTTAACAAACCTTGAACACATTACATTCATTTGAAGAAAAAATTATCATATTCAATTTTATAATTAAATAACTTGTGAATACATTAAGAAATGAATACAATTATTATTATTCTAAACTCAAATAATGTAATTGAATTATTTTACTTGCAAATATCCATGCTCATATGTTCACCATCCTACACACATGGGGTTCACTTTGTCCTAAACTTTTATTCATCTAAATAAGAGGAACTTGAGGATATATTTTGAGTTTGACCCTCTAAGATCTTATCTCTATAGAAATGAGTCATACTAATCGACTAAGAGTGGTATATAGTAACACATCATGGACTCTAAGTGGAAAAGATTTAGTCATAGCAATGAAAACCTCCCATGAACACACTCTATGAAACATAATCACTTTATCTTGTGATATCTCATAAATAAAGTTATACACTCTGTGTCATAATCCTTTTATGTTTTATTTATTTCATATCTTTACTGGATAAACTTTAATTTTCTTATATTTCCATGGATTTAATGAAGGTATTACCATCCCAGTCAACAGGTCCCATGATATCTCTTTTTTCAGTAGCAAAAAATCATATTTTAATTATTCAATCAATTCCATACCACTAATGATGCATCTGATGCAAGATACCTCTCCCCAAAAATAAAAGGCTTGGTTTCTATTTTTCATAAAATTATATGATCAAATGATATACATTGATAATGATCTCAAGATGAGATACCAATACACATGTTCATTTATGGCAACATCCAATCATACTTATAACATGTAGTAATCATATTGGAAAGTCAATCCTCATGATCTATTATACTTTATATCACCAAGTACAAACTTCATGAAAAAAATTATCAATGTTTTTGAGCCCCCAAAACCTGATGGTAAGATTATTATTGTAGTATCAGATGTTCTCATTATAGTTTGGAACTATTATAACTCTTTTATAAAATAAATAATCTATATACAAAACCATGTAAATAGTGTATGAAAAATAACAGCACTATTATGGTAATATAATATCATTCATAACACTCTATGTAAATGAAATTGTAATCGAAAGGTACTGCTCAAGTTCAGTTTATGGAACCCAGATTCACAATAGTTATTGTGCATTACATGGAATGTACATCCTACAACATGCCTTGTACTTCATGTAATGTTGTTCTATTTGTATGAAATTCATTGTGTGATGTGTATTAATTACATGTTTCATACTATGACCACAATGATTTCACAATTTCTATGGGGTCAAACTATGTGGGGTTAGAAAACATGTATATCAGCTACATGTCATGTAAAACTTGTCAAAATGCATGCCAAATGATGGTCGATGCATGGTGTGTAATGACATCGCATACTATTCTCCTACAAGACATACTATGATTTGTGTGGATATTCCTAGTGTGGTTGAACATGGGTACACGATGTGTATATTTTCATTACATTTTAGGTATCCATGTTATCCATCTAAAATCCTTCGCACCTCTAAATGGGATATTTGAGAATTATTCATATGTTCTTACCCCATTCTTGGTCATATGAAATAAAATAATTATGATATATTTAATTTCAAATAAAATAATGAAAAAACATAAAATAAATAACTAATAATCATATTCATAAATATATTAATGATTAATAAATAATTATACATTGATATATTATTATTTTTATGCCACTTAAAGGTTTAGGGGCATAGAGAAAGTGGTTAGGACCATGCCTAGTAATGTGTTTTTCCAATTTCATTAGATTAAATAATTATAACTTGATGAACATGACCTCAAAATCCTATATCCAAAAGACCAGGGTTTGAATACTAGAAAGTCCCCTATGTGGATTTATGATGCAGGTGGTGATGTATTCATGATGTGGACAGGAAATGATGTAGTCATGACGTAGATATATGGTGAAGTAAAACTGGTGATGCAAGAATGATAATGTAGTCATGATTCTACACTAGTCCTTTGGGATATTAAAATAGTCATTTGTTCCATGTAATGGGATTCATTCCCACTAGGGCTTCGGGCCATACATATAAAATAAATAAGTTTTTATGGGTGGTTTATCCCCTTTGGGGGTTATGGCATGCCTTTCTGGCATGTGTGTAAGGTGTGTGTGTATGTGTGTGTTTGATATAATTGTACCCCCCAAGAACCTAATATATGTATATATAATAATTACCTTCACTTGGAATTTTTTCTTCGTTATTGAATCGTTTAACCTTTATTATCATACCATCATTGTAATTAAGGGTCTAATGATAGAATCCATCTAGTAGTAGTATCCACACATGCTTCATGAACCTCAGAATGTCACTACTAGATCTCCGGTTTCTAGTATGGATGAACCAAACCACTTGTGTCAGTCTCTATTGATTATAACAATAATTCCTTCCATAATTGATATATTACTTCTAGGTCCCTCAATCTTGAGAGGGAAGGGTAGGGTCAATGTTCTTCATTCTTGGGAGTGTTATTGATAAGTTCTTTTTAGGACTTGAGAGAATTATCTAGAGAATTATTTAGGAACGTGATTCTCTATATCCTCTTAAATTATATAAGTGGGTTTATATATCTAGGTTATATAATTATTTATTACACAAAATCCCTTAACCGGTATCTTAATATTAAATAAAACCTACATCAAATAATAATAATAATAATATAATTATTATTTCCTTGATGTGAACTAACTCACATATATATAAATGTCATTTATTAAATAAATAAATAAATTTTTATTAAATGATATTAAATAAAATATATTATTTTTTATTCAAACTCTTAAATCAGCCCATTAATCCTCCTCAACATTTATCAATCCTTAGATAATACCTATTTATTTAAATTAATAAATATCATTGTATTATTCTTTTAAAAAATAGTTATGTGATCAACATGTCCTGAATAATTATTATTCCTCAAAACTTGAGAATAATATTTATTATAATAGTAAATTTAAATAAAATTTAACTAAGGTTTTAGATACACTTAGTGTGTGACACTCTAGGCCTCTTTCTGAGTGGAATTAGGCAAACTGTCTTAAATTCCAAGATCAACATCTAGCAACACATCAAGGAACTTATAGAGAAATTCATTATTTTCATAATTAAAACAATATCCTATATACACTCACCCTATAATATAATCTCTTTTTCTGATATCTCATCAATTATGTTCCATACATGTGCCATCAACCTATATGTCTAATATATATTTCTTTGAATTTCTTGAAATGAACTTGTAGATAAAATAACCATATCTATGGTTTTAATAAGATTGTTCCATTCCAATTAAATGGAATGGGATATATACTTCCATTAATTTATAATGTATAAATACTTTCTTGACTTATTCATAAGTGTCATATCCCTTTTAACACACTCAATGTATCCTACCTCTTGAAGAGTATATTTCAGTGCGGTTTTTTCAATACATAAAACTACACAATTCATTATATAAATCAATAATGATATCAAGTATAAGGACTAATAAACACATATACATGTAGAAATATTCAATGAAATATATAACATGTGGAATTTATACTAGTAGTTTTGTTCTCATAACCTCCTCTATTAGAGATTACCAAGTGAGAAATTCATGAGAATAAGACTTATTGTCATATGAGGCCCATGCACCTAATATACAAAAATAATATGTGCCCCATTAGATATATTTCATCTATCCATATAAAATATAATAAAGAATATCATCACCACACTTCAAGGTTCTCATCATAACATGGAACTACTATTACCTTTTGGCTTGGTAGATACTCTAAGGACATTATTGCATTAATATTATAAAGAATATAACACATCATGTGATAAGATATTTTATTAATATCCAAGTATTTTAATATAAATTTAATCAAAAAATTATTTATTTTTATATAACCAACTCCAATAGCATTAACTTCTTTCTTTATGGGTGCCTTGACATATTGTTTGACGTTGATCTTGGACTTTAGATAGGTTCAACTAATTTCATTGATAAAAAGGCATATAAAGTCACACACTAAGTGTATATAGAATATAAATTAAATTCCATTTGAATTTAATATTAAAATAAATATTATTATCAACTTATGGAATGATAATTATTCATGTTAAGTTAATCGCACAAATTTAATCATCAATTATTCGAGTTTAGAATATATGTGAGTTGAATATTAAATAAATATTTATTCAAGGGTCACTATATATAATATTTATTTATCTATTATTTATTATTCATAAGGTAATAAATAAATTATTATTTATCTATCAGTTTAGTGAATTGATTAATATAAATATTTACTTAGTTACATAAATGTTAAGATAAATATTATTCACAAGTTTAGTTAATATAGTATTTATTTATTGAACGAATAATATAATGATTATAACAATAATGACTCTAGTAATATAGATAATATCTTTACTACATTACATTGGAAAAAGATATAATAGGTTTCATCGCACATGATCTAACATTTGATTAGTGTTGGGAGACTAGATATATACATGTTGCAATATTACATTGGAAACATAAAAATAGATTATAAACTTCATGAAAAAATTATTATTCCTTTTATTAAATCATTAAATTCATTAAAATATCCCTTCTTGATACCCTAGGGAAAGGAAAACAAAACAAAGGGTGAGATTATAATCCCAATAATGGGTTTCGTATAGCAGAATATATCATGAATACATAAGGCAAAACAATATGTCAGGGTGAATAATCAATAAATGTATCATATAATCAATAATTTGATAATGAAAAAAATCCATAGATAATAAAAATTTAATAATCACAAGGAAAATAATAAATAATTTCTCAATTATGGAATGCATAATTCCAAACATCTTAATCAACTGTTGTGCCCTCATCCAGGACATTTTTAGTAAGCGGGTAGGAATACACCATATGCTCAAATAATAAGTATGACATGCAACTAGTTTATATAATGAGACCTACATAATTGATCAATGGGATATATAATTTTGGTTCCCACCCATCACCAAACATGTCCAATGTATTCCTCATATAATTAATGAATGTTACAACATATAATCAAGATGCCTTATTAATCAATAGATATCTGTATTGAATCTAGTATATAGAATTTCAATATTATCCTTACACTAAAATAAATTTCTTAGTAATATTAATTAAACTAACACTATATATATAAATGTTTATATATTTAATAAAATATATATATGGTGTTTCATATATCCATGCTACTACAGAACATGGATATAAAGGAGAAAAATAAATTTAAAAAATGTGAAGAGTGATAGTGAACATGACTTTAAGGAAATGTATAAACTGAGAACAATAAATATGTATAAAATAAGGTAAAAACAATAAATTATTAAGGTATTAAAGGATACTTTCAATATATTATAAATGAATGTTTTTATTAAATACAATTATTTTCAGAAATAGAGAGGAAAATGAAAGTAGAACTTGGAAAATAGTCTCAAAATAATGTTTAAGTTTACTACCAAAAATCTTTTCATGAGGAATCAAGGAGACTTTTAAAAAATTATTCATAAAATAATTTACAATAATTGAGTCTTGAAACAAAATAATTCTTAATTCTGAAAATTTGTAGTGAAATATAAAAATATACATAAGTTAAATGAAATCCCTTTTCAAAACATCGAAGAAAATAATATCCTTTTCTATTGCTATAAAAATGAAAAGTTAAAAAAAATTAAATAGATATTAATTTGGAAAACAATAAAAATTATAAATTGATATAAATAATGAAGATTTTTCAATATGGTAGGAAAACAATTATGGGAAAAACATTAAAAAGAGATTCTTTTCACACTTTTGTAAAGAAAGTCAAAAATGACTTGTATTGAAAATGTTAAAATTATTCCTTTTAAAATTTTGAATAAAAATTATTATTTAATATAAATTGAATTTAATAAAATATTTATGTAAAAAATAAAATTATTGATGAAAGATAAAGAATATGTATATGGGTGAAACTGATTCCCAATCAAAAATGAGAAATAAGGTCAGGTTTTCTTATAAAACTTTTTTGGTTGATTTCAATACCAAAGATAGATAAAATAGAAATGATATAAAAAATAAAAAAATAACTATAGTATAATAAAGTATATGTGTTTTAGGATATAAATAATATAAAATTTCCCCAATGGAAATTGAAACAAAAAAATCCCAATAAAAAGTGAGATTGCAAAATAAACTGTTACCTCAAACTTCTGCATGGTCGAACACACTCTAAAATCCTATATAATAAATTTAGATTTATTTTAAATCTATATATAAATAATATTTTTACCAGTATTACTATATACCATTCACTTTTAATTTTCCATTTCCCATTTATTAACAATTCTTTGTTAAAATCAACATTTTTGTGTTAACTATTTTGTTTTCCATGAATGTTTTAGTATTGAGATTCTAGTCATTCCACCTTGGTCAGGGTTAATTTATATATATAATTTTAATGAAAGTATATGCTATGTGTTTTTTATATTTATAGATTCTCAATTTAATTTTATGGAACTTATGGTAATATATTTCATAAAATACTTAGAAATATTTTTTTTTAGAAATTTTGATTTCAAAAAAAGAATTGATTTTATTAACCAATATATATAAATATATTACAATTAAATAATTATTAAAAAAATTTAAATTAATCATTTTTATATGATATTATTATTTAAAATTATTTAATAATTCATGATAGAAACATTATAACATCGTTCATGTGGGTGGTAAAACCGACCCAAACAAGAGTGTGTTATAACGAATGAATGTGTAAGAACATAAAATTTTACAATGATAACATCAATTTTATATATATATATATATATATATATATAATTTTATAAAGTGATAAATTAGTTTTAGTAATATTTATATGAATAATATAAATGAAAGAGAATGGTGAGAGGTCATTACATACAAAGTTCCTTTGTATACTCATTTTAGGCAGTTAAATTTTATGATGACCATTTATTATTAATATTATTAATATATTAGAAATTATATCTTTAAAAACCCTCAATAAAGTTATAAATATCATAATTATTCATTAAATACATTTTTAGATCCATCCATATAAGGTGGTGATAAAGAATGAAATATTTCATTCATTGAGACGGTAGATTATACGTAATGCATGCAACGTTTTCATTTTTCAATAGATGGGAGGGAGGTAGATGATGTGTTTTCCATAAACATAATAAAATTTAAATAAAATAATGATATTTATATCATTATATTATGGTTTGTATTGAAAATTTGGAGGATTTGATAGAAGAAAGAAAATTTAAATAACTCGGTTAAGATAATTACCTCTTCAGTTGATATCATCCTTTAAACCACTATTTAAGCCTTCTCAAGTTGATATTTTGAAGATAAAATAATATTTTGGATTTTATAAAGAGATTTTATAAGGTTTTTTGGAAATTTTTTGTTTATCTAATATGCGTTAGGTGTGAGGAGGACTATGGTGGTGAAGGGATCCTTTTATAAATGAGAGGGGTGTAATTTTTATAAATACTTGTTACTTTATATTAAAGGCATGCCACTTTCAAAGGAAAGTGGCTCCAAAATTGGAAAATAATATAGAGGGGGATATTATTGGTCAATAAACCTCTCAACCACACAAATAACTGATAATGTTTGAGATATTTTAGACCTTTTACCCTTTAATTTAAAATTTTACCATAATTTACCTTTACTACGGTAACTTATTTTTTTACCTCAGTAACTTATTTTTATGACTAAAAATAAATTTGAATGTAAAAAATAATTTAAACATGATAATTTTAAAAATTAAATCCATTTTTCACGATTCAATTCATGTAAGTATTAGAAAAAATATTTTAATAAAAGTGTGTTTAATGCAATAAAAACAATTTTTACAAAAATTCATTTTTTAAGAAAAAAAATTAATTTACATAAAAATCATGTATACTAATGATTAACATGACATTTATTAGTTTATTAGTGAAAATTTTTCATTTTGGAACTTTAAAATCAATCTAAAATCTAATGGAAACTCGATAATACTTAATTAAAGGAAAAAGAGAAAAAATAGTTTTTTATTAAAATAAAATATCACTTAGGTTCCAAAATAGAAATCATAGATTTTTAAATTTAGAATAATAATTTAAATTATTTATTTTATTATTTAAAAACATATTTGGTCAATTAAAAGGTTTTATAAATTTTTACATCATGATAATGTCATAAAATTTATGATATTTTTTAAAATAGTTTTTTTTACTATTCACCTAAAAATTGACCATTTTAGAAAAATCTCAAAAAAAATTCCCTAAGATAATTTTTACATGATGAATTAAAAAAATAAATTTCATTTCATGAAATTAAAATTCAAAAATTTAGAAATTTTGTGCTATTGGAGTAATAAAATGTGCATCATGTTATAATTTCTTTAGCATAAGATATTTACTTACTATAACATCCTAACCATAAATATTGGATTGGAAAGAGATGAGGTACCATTGGCTCAGGTGAAACTCCCAAAAATAAAAATATATAAATAAATACCAAGGTCTAACTAAATCATTGGGAGTGATTTTTCCTATAAACAAACACAAAATGTCAACAAAATAATGAAAACAAAAAAACCAAATTATATGATGCATGAAATGTAAACAATACAACTCCAAAATTCCAATGACCCATAACATCAAAGTAATAGTAGAGAAAATAAACCATAATAACTAGACACCCAAATAACATGACTCAAGCATCGAGGTGGAACCACTCCAAACTCTAATGACCCAACCAACTCCAAGGCTCCAACTCCATACATCTACATCAAGAAGCACCACTAGAAAAATAAAAAATCTTCCCTTTTCCTATAACATGGAAAATAGAATCTTCCTATAAACCAAAGTAAATATACATAGGGTGAGTAATCATACCTATTAGTCAATCCCTAAGATCATCCCACACACACCTCTAAGACAACAACAAGTTATCTCATGGTTTAAAATATAACTAAATTGGTGATCGTATATTCCAAATCAATTTAATAATTTAAATTAGTTAAACTTAAATAATAGAAAATCTTTTATCCATTTATTCCAATTGTAATACCCATTATACCTTTCATGAACACACACATGAATTCCATGAAAGTCTCAATACTCATGAGTGGTAATTCGTCCATCTACCAAGTCATCATAAGGTAATAATCCTTCTGGCGCCACTGATCTCGTACTATACACCATTTAAGGTTCATTCCCAATGAAAATAAACACACACCATTCCACATTTTCTAAGTTCTCATTTCACCACAAATTCAAAGTTCCCATTCCAAAAATCTCTTTATACTAGGATCTAATTTTATCATTTTAGGAATAAATTGTAAAAACCATAATTTAAGTCCATGAGATATGAGATTTTACCAATAACAAATCATAAAAGTTTTACTTTTAAATTTAAAAAGATTCATTTTATAAATATAATGCCTCCAATTTCTAGGAAAATAAGATATATTAAGATAATACATGCCTCTTATGATCGATTTCACCACTAAAAAATGAAAGAGAGAGAGTTAACCCATAGTACCAAGAAATAAAATCCTTAAGTCAGGTCAAAGCATCCCTAAGGAATGACCTAAATTCATATGATTTGAAAACCCTAATTAAGAGAGGGTTAGTAAAGATTATAAGAGGAAATTTATAATCACAAAACCCATTAAAACCCTCCCAATAATATGACACATGGATTCATAACTCCTCCCCCAATATCTGCACTCAATTATACCATTTTTAAAAAAAATAGTTTTTACTGACACCATGGATAGGTGGTATCCACCATGGTCTTAGTTCCTTCAATTTTCCCAAGTATGGAAACCCACCATGACAAGCTACTATGGAATGTTGCAAAAACCAAAGTCATTTTAAACCCACCATTCCCTAGACCATGGCATGGTGAGGTTTATGCCAATCATGTTCCACAAACAGACCCACAGTGCACTACACCTAAGGCCACCTAGTGACCAAAACCTCCCTTGGGTATTTTTTTGTGCCTGTATTACATATGTTAACTCATAGTACACTTTGGATTCCACCATATCATGTTACTACCAGCGGTGGACCAAGAAATTCCCAAACCCTACCAACATCTCCAAAAATCCTACGAAAATTTCATGAACTCAAATAAAACCCTAAAAAGGATTTTAAACATAAGGGGGCATTAAAATTACCTTAAATCGATGGTATGACATTCTCCCCACCATTGGGGTATAAGTACTTGGGAAACTAGAGGTTGGAAGTGTCTTGAAGAGTTCATGCCACTACTTGATCATATAGTTTTCTCACTCCCAAGTCTCTTCCTAAATCTAACCATGCTTCCATAACCATCATGTCAAAGAAATATTTATCCCTAGAAATGTATCTTACATTCTATCCAGAATATGAATTGGTTAATGGATAAACATCACATCAGGTTCAATAGCAACATGATCCCAGCTAATCACATTTCTATGATATGGTTGGTACTTCTTTTGTTGATAAACATGGAAAAATTGTGAACAAAACCGAATCTAGGATGTAAATATAATAAATATAAAACATTAACAATGTTTTCATGTATCTCAAACGGTTCCACATATCTAGGAGATAGATTAAAAGATAATGGGAAATGATGATGATCTTCATATGATTTCTATCAGCTCTGGACTATAGCCATCCGCTTCCAAATCATTTGAATTTTCTCAATCATTTCATAAACAAATATAGGTACCAATAGTGAATTATCCTCAGTATCTACCGAAAAATGTGTATATTGACATGTATAGTCATATTATGACTCAAATGGATCCATTTTTATTATGGCCTAATAAATGTTGTTAAATGAATACTTTGTTAAAGGGTAAATAATCTTTCTATGGTCCATCAAAGTCCAAAACACAAGCTATGAACATGTCTTCTAGTTTTTGAATCATTCATTATGAATGATCATTAATTTTATGATGATACATTATTCTCATAGTCAACTGTGTACCCAAATCTTGCTGAAAAGATTGCTAAAACTGAGTTGTAAATCAAGTGTGTCCATCAGGGATGATCAAAATGGGTATTCTATGAAATTTTACCACTTCCAAAATGTATATATCTTCTATATTACCTATTTTAATGGATTTGAGGATTTATATGATGTGGGATGACTTTTTGAGTTGGTCAAAAATTACCCAAATCAAATCATGTTTCTAAATAATTCTTGGTAAACCCTTGAAAAAGTCTATAGAAATTTGTTACCATTTCCATACCAATATAGGTAAAGATTAAAACATTATATATTATCATTGATGATCAACCTATACCTATTGATATATTAGGAAATTGGTTATATAAAAAAACATATTTAATTTCATATCTAACCACCAAAAATAGTTTCTTAGAGGCTTGTACATCTTTTGTATCCCTGGATGAATAGGACACTATGAATTGTAATAAGAAGAATGAATTTTTTCTTGATAAGATGTTAGAATCACTATCTTATCTTAAAAATATAATACCAAGTTTCCATATTGTTTTTATCTATCAATAGTCTCCCCATAATTTAGTTTTTACATAATGGAAACATAATCAGGATCTGATATTTAATCATACCTAAATGTTTAAACCAAATAAGTTATGTGAGACTCCAAAAAAAATAATGCATCCTCATTATGCTCAATAAATTCTAAATTCATACTAGCAATCATACTCATAAATTTATAATAATTAAGATATTATCTATCTATTTTATAATACAACTTTCAACATAAAACATTAGCCACATAATTCCTTTTTCAATGTGTATACACTATGTTAAAGTCAAACATCCTGAGATATTCCATCCATATTCTTTTCCTTATATTCAAATACCTTTATGAAAAGATGTGTTTGAAGTTTTTATGATCCATGAAAATAGTGAACTTATCTCCAAATATATAATGGTTCCATGTTTTCAAATCATGAACCAGTGAAACTAATTTAAAGTCTTGGATTAGATAATTCCTTTAATGAATTTGTAACTAACATGATCCATAAGCTACGACATGGTAACCTTGTATGAAAACATAGCCAAATCTAGACTCAAAAATGTCACAATAGACCATATAAACTTTTCCAGTCTTTGGTAATACAAGAATTGATGTCAAAGTGATCCTATATTTAAGTTTAAAAAAATTATTATTGATAATCATCACTCCAATGGAATGGATTTCCCTTTTTGTTATCACTTTTGTAAGAGATGCATGAAGATAGAAGTCATGAATTAAGTGACAATAGTAAACTGATAATCCTAGAAATATGCACATATCAAAGATGTTATTTGGTACTTTCCAAGAGATGTATGATTCAATATTTTTAGGGTCTACTAATATTGATTTCTTGGAAATTACATACCCAACATAACAAAATTCTTATATTTATAAACCATGTTTAGATATTTTTTCATAAAACTAATGCTCTCGTAAGGTGATCAACACAATCTCTAAATCTTCTTTATAGTAATTCCAAGTTTGAAAATGCACTATAATTTCATAAAAAAATACCACAATAAAATAATCTAGTTTATTTTTAAAGACATGATTCATCAATTCCATGAAAACTATTGGTGAATTTGTTGGTCAAAAGGGAATAACCAAATATTCCTTGTAACGACCCAAAGTTTAATTAATGGAAATCCATCTTGATCTAATTAAATGTCTCTTTATGTTTATATAAAATGTCAACTTCTTTGGTTTTATGTTAATAATTTTTACCGTTGCTAATATAGTCGTTGAACAGTGATCACATGATTAGTATAAATATAGGGCTTTAACAAATCCAAATTTACTCAGAAAAAGGAAGTGATGGCCTCATCCAGTAGAATTGTCTCATATGAAGCCCATTTTTCGGAGATCGGAAAATAGGTGGCATCCTTGGGCTTTTCTCTTGACCAATCCCAAGCTGAGCTTCACTATGTCAAGCTCGAATGGGACTGTCTACGGGAAAAGTGGAAGTTGATAGAGATTACCACTCAAGCAATGTTATCCGAGCCACCCCAAGAGTCTGTCACCATTGCACACCTTACCCATAGGTCATATGCGGCTGTTTTAAGGGGTTGTGTAACTAATCGATAGTACTATGTTCATGTACATTATTTGTGTATATAATAATGAATATAATTTCTTGTTATTATTGATATAATGTAAATAGTTTTTAAAGTACAAATAGTGTTTTTAGTTATTATTTAATTAAGAATTATATTTTATTAAATTAAGATATTTTTTAATTAAATAATATTTTAATAAAATATTATTATTATTATTATTAAATTAATTTTTATTATATATAAATGATCATATAATTTTATGAATGCAATTGTAATTTTTATTAAGGTTTGAAAACCATTTCTGTCAAAATCCATGAATTTTCGATAAATGTCGGTTTTTATTTTAAAAGTGAAAATTAATATATTTAGAAAATTATTTAGATTAAATAAATGTTATTTCTGGAATTAGGATGTCGAAATTATCCAACGGTGAATTTTTCATAATTTTCTGAGACAGTCAAATTTTTGGGTAAAAAATTAAATACCGTTTAAATATATAATGTGTTTTATGACATCATAATGACCCAATAGTGATGTAATAAAATACTATAATCTTTATTTTCGGCCAATATATGTTTTACCATTAAAATAATGTAATTTTGGGTTTGTTTTACTTACTTTTCAAATCATTAATGTACCCCTCAAGACTTATTAAACACCTTGTCTTTTTAAATTAATTTCCATGGGAGAGTGACTCACCTCCACATAAGTAACCCTATTATTTTAAGACGTTAAGAATTTTTCCTTATAAAATATTGTTTTCCTCTTCCCTTTTCCAAAAACCATGGGAGAAAACCATGGTAGGGTTTGTGGTTTGGATTAATTTAATATAAGGCGTCCCAAACCTAAATAATAAAGAATTCCCTCACCTTTCCTATATAAACCCACCCAAACTCTCACTTCCTCCTCAATAAAATCCTTTTTAGTTCGTCCAACCTATTCCCTACTCTCTATATAATCCTCCCAAGGTGACCCAAGCTCCCAATAAGCCTCTCACAAGCCTCTCTCTATCCTTTGGAATCACACTTCCAAGTAAGGGTTTTTTTCTTCCTTTCTCATTTTTATCCAATTTTCTTTATATTGTTTTCCCTTTTAATTTCAATTATGAATGTTGGGGTATGGTTTCGAACCTCCCTCATACTACTCTCTTTATGTTTGAATGATTGGATACCCCTTTCTCTCTCATTAAATTCCTCCCATGTACACCCGTTACTATGCCTAAATTCTGAAAGGAACTTCTCTCTCCTTATGTACATTCAAGCAATACTTTTGTATCATGAATCTAAATTCCATTACAATTTTTGGGACATGTATCTATATGACCTCATTATTGTCCATTACATGTAAATATTATGAGGAACCTCTTTCTATCTCATCAACCATTTCTATTAATTCTTACGTCACGCTGTTACACTGCCGAAATCGCACCGATTTTCTAAGCCAATGCCATTGTGTAGTGAATACCATTCCCATTTCTCAATCAAGGGTATTCACCTTTAGGCACATTTACTTATTGATTATAATATTTCATGTATGAATTCCACATTCCTTTATCGTTGAATAAATGATCATTTTTTATGAATCCATGTTTTATGATCCATGTTGCACACTTATGCATGAAATGAAATGTTTAAGAAGAGTACGCCCTTATGGCGCTCCAATGAATTGGGTAAAGTATAGTATCATGATACATCATGTGCAATGAGTGTTGAGTCATACTAATTCAAGTGCAATGAGGGTTTACTCATGATTTATGTTCAATGAGGATTTACTCATGCTCCGTGTGCAATGAGCCTTGGCTCATGCTAATTCCATTTTAAGTGTTGTTGCCACATTTCCATGTTATGATTATCATGATTTATCATGACTTTATGTTCATGTTTCTCTTATGCTCTATTGATATTCCTATTGCCTAACATGTATTTTACTCCTCATGATATTCCATGTGTACTCCCTTACTGGGCTTTATAGCTCACCCTTTTTCATGTCCTCAGGTTATCCCATGCAATGCTAAGTACGAGGGAATGTAGTGGTCATGTAAAGGAAGTTTTCAATAAAGATGTTGTATTTCATGTTTCAAGTTTTTATGTAATGATCCTAAGGCCCAAAGACACTAAACCTCTCGATCTTCTTTGTTTTATCAAGTGAATTTTTATATAATGAATCATTTTTAAGTTTGTAATAAAAGTAGGGTTGTCATATTCCTAATGACCATATCAACTCCTAAAAGTTATTTTTGGAATATCACCTTTTCTCACTCAGAATTAGTGATACTCAGACCATATATTGATCATATAGAACCATTGGTCTACTTTAAATTGATCAAAAAAATCATCAGTTCATGGAATATGATATCTATTATTTATCATAACCTGATTCAGTATATGATAATCAATATAGAGTCATAACAAATTATTTTCTCTCTTTAGAAAAAAGAACTAGAGAACACCAAGTTTATGTACTCAGTCTTATGAAACCTTTTCTTTCCAATTATTCAAATTAGAACTTAAATTACCTTAATTTCATTGGTTTCATTATATACAATGGAATTGAAATTATATTTTTCCCCATTTAGGTGGAAAACCTATGAAAGTTTTGAGAAATACATTAGAATACTAATCCAAAATGGTAGGAAAAATTATTGTCTAAATAATTTCATTGGTCTCCAAAGTGGCTGATTCCAATTGATAAGAAATATTTTAAACCACTGGTGCTAAAGGTTCTTATCTTTCATCATTAAAATCCTAATCTCCTTTAAATATATGCATCTCCCCATCATGAGATATAAAAGTCACTCAACACACATAAAAATTTTATATGATCCTTGAAATTAGCAAACCAATCTATTCCCAATATTAAATCAAAGATATACATATCTAGAATAGAAAATTACAAAAAAAAATTGACCCTATCAATAGTTATAGAATAAGTTTCACACTTAAATCACATGCACTCTCATTGACCAAGAGGTGATTGGATACTCATCATGTGTGGAATCATCTCGACATGCAACCTGATTTTATTAATGACACAAGACATAATAAAAGAATGGTATTGTTTCTAATAGAAATGGGACTTCTTTAGAAAAATGGAATATTCTGGTGGAGACTAGTTATTACAACCCTTTTATATTGTGAATTAGATGCTGTAGTTATTTGTTTATAACAGATTTCTACTCCTCGTGACATTTTTATATTTCCAAATGGTTTCCAATGGGTTTTTTCATGGAACTGGAAACACATAATGGTTCTCTATCCATATGGACCTACTTTCCAAACGCAAGTTCTTATAAGGTGTTTTAAATTATGATACTTAAGAACTCACATTTTTCGAGAGGAAGGGAGGTCAGGCTCATCACACCCTTTTAGGGGGAGTTATTTCTTACTCTATTACTCTATTATAGATTTAAGATATGTTCATGAATCCATCACTAATTCTCAATTATGATGTGGGTCATCCCAAGATTAGAAATCAATTATTAGCATGTTTGGAATTTAGAATCATCTGTATATATCTAAGGTTCTTCATCAATGGAGATATTTGTATGTATATGAGGTTCTCCACTAATAGTATCCTCTTATATAATACTTAGATATTCTTTAGTCATTATTATGAAGATACTAATTTTCTAGCCACACAGTAAGGCACTCTAGAGTTTACCATCATCCAGGTAGATGAAGGTCACTCTGTAGTTTATCATCATATATGTAGATAAAGGTAACTCTATAATTTATCATCATCTAGGTAGATAAAGGTCACTATAGAGTTTATTGTCATCCAGGGAGATGGGAATTGTTTGATGTTGGGATCAAACCCATAAATGGGCTTCCTATGTATCATTGTGAAAGGAATCAGAACCCACATAGTTTGGTTATGCATAATGGGGAACATAAAACCTTTTAATGTAATGTGATAAGGACCCAACCATACAATTTAACATCATGTGGCTAGGACGTCTAGGGAGAAGGTTTCTAGTTGAAGTTTAGTGCGGGAATTATGCTGAAATATCCAAAGGAAACTGGAAGGGATATGAGTTCCCAAGTTGAATTAGACCCTATTGGGGATATAGTGCAAAAAGAACAGGGTTGATTTAGGAGTTGGGATGAACCTAAGGGAGGCTTCCTACATATCCCATTTTTATAGAAATATAATCCCACGTAGTTTGGTAAGTCTCACAGGGGAGTATAGACCTTTGAGAAGATTAAGTTTGGGATTTATTAAAGAGGATTCCCTTATAAAAAGGACCATGAGGTATATCTTAACTCATGGTGGTTTGTGGTCTTAACTCAGGGATTACTACTAAGTAGGAATCCCGGATTATGGGAATAATGATTGGGTATTATTTCTAAGGAGGATTCACATTGATCTCAAGACATATATAGGCATCCTATGTATCCTCATTTGTCTATATCGGAGTTCTCATAGTTCAATCCTTTAGGTGGATTGTTTGGATGTCATGATCATCACTAACCTCTAAGACCACAAGATTCATGCTCGGTGTGAGAAACAAGAGAAAGTGGAAGATTTGAAAAACCGCACACTTTTCCTTATTTTCTAGTAGAAGAGGTCGTGGCTACGGCGGAAGAGGCTGAGACTATGGTACTTCCCTCTATTCACTTTACATTGGACGTGAGTCCAATGTAAGTAAGGAATGGAGGTTAAGGAAGCGGTGGTAGAGAGGAGAAATACATAAACCTCTTAAAATAAAGTCTATGGTATTACACTAGGATGGCTACCCATTTGAGGTTCAAACTGGCATAGGAGTCAGATGATGAGGTTTGAAGAGTTTCTTGAGGATTTTATTGACTCAAGTTACTCGGGGAATCCAAGAGGGGAATCTCAATTCATAACATGAGAAAGGAACCAAGAGGAGTAAGCTGACTCAAGTCATTTTAGTGAGTGTGGAAGAGTATCTCAAATCATGGTATTCTAGGGGTGGAATTTGGGCCACATAAAGGGAACAATGGAAAAAGTCATCAACCCAACCCGAAAAAATTTCATGGTGTGACTCTCCATTTATTATGGGGGTCATTGATGGTAGCAAAGGGACTCGACTATAGGTCCAAGACTAAATCCTAACACTGATCTCAAGTGGAGGTGTGGGGATGCAATCCTCGTGGTATGGACCAGTGGGTTCACTCAAGTGGGTTTCCCTAGTATGGTTCACCCAGATAGGTTTCCCTAGTATGGGTTTCCCTAAGTGGGTCGCCCAGGTATGGGGTTTCCTAGGTGGTTCCTCACCCAAGTAGTACTAGGGCGGATCAAACTACCTCACCCAAGTATGGTTCAACCAAGTGTGGGTTGCCCAAGTGTCAATATGGGGGCCTTGTCTTAGTGAAAGCGGGCCATGAAAGGCCACCCAAGTAGTGACAGACTACTTGGGTAGAGGACCTGCACGATCAAATCCCTCTCTGGAATTTTCAGTCCATGAGTTTTTTCGTCGTATTAAAATTTGAAGTAGAGGGTTCTATTTATATACCCTAGTGGATCTATGTGGATAGGCCAACACAAATGGATTGTGTGGATGGCTTGCGCAGATGTCCTACACGGAAACGCACTTTCCTTAAAAAAAATCCGAATTCCAAGTGCCATAACTTTTGATCTATATATCTATTTGGGCTCTGTGACCAATAAAATCAAAGATCTCGAATAGATATACCCTTATAGATATAGTGAATACACCAATTCTTCTTGGATGAAACTTGGAAATTGAATTTTAATCCATCGACACATTTTTATCATTGATCTTGGAAATCCACATCCAACTCCTAGAGGGGGGTCTTTCCACTTGTCCCTCATTCTAGAGTAGTCTTATGAAACATTTAAATATAGAATGTATCTTATTACATCATGTAGACACATTTCTACACAAACTTGACATTTTTTTCTAAGTGAGGATCATATGATTAATTTTGTGTCAAAGTGAATGAAACACATTTTTCGATATCAACAAATTCCCCCCTTATAATTAGATCAATTCATAATGAAAATAATATGGTTTTAAGGTAACATTAGGGAACTTTGATGATCTCTAAAATAATTAGGTGGTACTTGGAGCTACCTCATGTTTGGAAGTATGCTCTAATTTTTTCATAATCTAGGGGGAGTAGTGATCACCGAATGAGATTCAAAAATCAGCTAATGGATATTCAGAGGTTGTCCAATAGATGAAGAGTTATGTTGAAGGCCTCTTGTAATATATGAAAGAGAGAGTCCAATTTTTGTATATTCCTCTAGGGGATTTTTTTCTTATAAATAAAAAATAATTTTTCTTCTATTCATCTATGTATTAATCCATACCTTTTTCTTTTAATCATAATGTCCATGCTGATTTTCATAGAATGATATCTTGTTATCAGCTGATCATAATTACAATGATAGGGATGGGGGTGCTCTATTTTCGAATAAAAGAGGCCTAGTGAGTGTATTTTTACTGTTTATAGGGTCATATGGAAAACCCTACAAACTTTGTGCCTTTTGTATCATCACTCTAATTTTTTTCTAAGCTAAATATTAAATAGACTTAGCAGACAAGACTTGACTTTTTCTTAGGAATCCCTTTTTGGGTTTTCATCCTAATAAGATTTGTGCCTTTTAACTTTTAACTTCTTGATATTTCATAAACTATACAGAGTATAGGTCTAGCAAGATGAGACTCAAATTTTTTCCAGGGTTCCCTTTGTGGGTTTTCAATCTAGTTAGTATTGTGTCTCTTTTTGTGGGCAGTTTAAAGTGATGCATGCCGAACTAAAAGGGGTAGTTTTTTAGGTCAAAAATATTTGAACATGAATTTTGATCTGATAACCCAAATAAGTCTTGTTGACTAGGAATGTTCCAATATTATTCAGATACTTCGAAGGGAAATCATGATCTATGATTATATGGTTCCCAAATATAAAACTTGATATTTGATAATATAGGAGCTATCTCATGAGAACAAAGTTACTACTATTTGAAAAACCCATTATGAGGGTTGTTTTATGCAAGGAAAACTAGGGCACGAATGGCATGGTTAAGTAGAGGCATCCTTAGGCTGACATGCCTGTTATGGGGGGGACTTATTCAAGGTCCATGGGGGCACGTACTATATAGTCAGGTAAAGGAGTTTTCGAGATTTTTTACACTATATTTCTCTTAGGTGAAGTAAGTTTATGGAGATTCAGATTTCTCAAGACCACAATGGGTGGTTTTTCCAAGGTATGATGTTTGAAAATGAAGGGAATGTATGTATTGGCATAGGATACAAATAAGAAACCACTCCTAAAAAAATTGATGTGTGAAGGAGGGTACCTTTTGTTTGATAACCAATGTCAGGGGGAGAAGGTCCTTTTTTGAAAAAGGATGAAGGTATTGTGAAGATTAAATTCATACAGTAAGAAAATTATGCCATGCAGTTTAAAGTCATGCAGTAAGGACATTATGTTGTTCAATTTAAAGTCATGTAGGAAGGACATTATTCAGTGTAGTTTAAAGTCATGTAGTAAGGACATTATGTCATGCAGTTGAAAGCTGTGAAACAAGAACATTATTCCATGTAGTTTAAAGTCATGCAGCAATGAAATTATGACGTGCAGTTTAAATTCATAAAGAAAGGGCGTTATATCAGGTAGTTTAAATTCATACAGTGAGGAAATTATGCTGTGAAGTTTAAATTCATGAATCAAGTACATTATGAGGGATTTAAAATAGGGTCTTTAGCTTTGACCGAAGGTTTTATGATTCTACAATTCTTGGTAATCTATCTAGAAAAGTGAAACTATATTTAGGTATGGAAGGAAAAAATTGTAAGTTGTGATTTAGGGATTCATGAATCCAGAGTGTGGTATGGGAAAAAGGGCTTATGATGTTAGAGTATGTCTTGATCAAGAATGAATTTACCACTAGTTAAAAACCCCATTATGAGGGATGTTTTATGCAAGGCCAACCGGGGCATGTACTGTATAGTCAATAGAGGAATCCTTTGGCTAATAGATCTGTTATGTGGGAAACTTATGAAAGAAAAACTGGGGTGCGCACTGTATGGTCAAGCAAAGGAGCTCTCAAGAATTATAAAATTCTATCATTAAAACCCGATGAAAGTTTATGGAGATCTGGATCTTCACAAGCACAGAGTTTGGTTTGTGATGAAAGTTCCTAAATACGGGAAGGGGTATCTCAAGTAGGAATTTCCAAAGAATTAGGGAAATGGATGCTCTGTGTAGGTCTAACCCAAGTGTAGGAAGTATGGTGTCTGTAGTTATAGTTCATATGAATAGAACTATAAGATTATAGAAACAATGGATGGTACATGATCAAATGGATCAAGATTATTCAAGTATGCTTTGAATATATGATGAGTGGAAATTTAAACCATGGTCTTGGATACTTTCAGGTCAGGATAAAGGATATGGAAAAATATGAAGTATGACCACTAATTTTAAAATGTAGGTTCCTGTATACTATCTTCAAAAGCTTAAAGGGATATAAGAGGCTTCTCTTAAGGGAGAAATTACCATTATTTGACAATCCTATTATGAGGGGTTTATTATGAAAATCTTACTAGGGAATGTACTGGACATCCAAGCAGTGGAACCCTTTGGCTTACAAGCCCATTATGGGGGGAATCTATGCAAGGACAACTGGTGTGTGTACTTCATGGTTAGGAAAAGGATCTCTCATATATCAGAGATTCTTCCGCCAAAATCTGAGGAAAGCTTATGATGATCTGAAAGTATTCAATATTATGAGTATGACATGTGAAAAGGGGTATTTTTCAATGAATAAAGGAATTATTTTGACAAATATTTTCCATGATTTTGGAGTCCCTTACACATATTTGAATCATATGTAGAAGTTGGACATCTCTTGTTTTCTTGGTGGGTTATCTAAGGAGAAGACCCAAAATAAAATCTCCTGCATAGATTTTTGATTGTATGTAGGAGAGGGTATTTTCTTTTACCTTATGTATGGGGTTAGGGATTAATTTCTAGGCTTCACTATATATCTCAATGGGATGAGAATCAATCCACATGTAGTTCTAGAGGTACCATGCTATTTGAATTCATGCGGCAAGGACATTGGTCATGAAGTTTAAAGTCTTACAGAAAGGAAATTGGTGATTCTGATGTGAAAAAAGAATATTTTGGAAGGGCTAGGGTGTAGTGCCCAAGAGTCGCTACATATCTTGTTGGATCAAGAATCAATTCACACATAGTTATAACAGATACGGGTTCTTTCATAAAGTGATAACTATTATTGGATATCCTTATGCAGATTTGACTCGTACGTAAGAGAGTAGTGGATTTTCTATTTTGTGATGTGGTTGGGCCCAGTATTGAAGATATGGGTATCACTAAGTATCTCATATGGGTGAGAATAAATCCACACATAGTTCTTGAAGGACCATTAAGTTTACCATCATCTGGTAAGGATGTCTCATGTGCCCTTTAATTTCTTATAGCTAGAACCATGATAACCCCAATGTGAATAGATACGCTTTACTTATGCAAAGAAATCATTTACCAAACTCCTAAGACCACGTGAGCTATGCTCGGTGTGAGAAACAAGGAGTGGTAAAAGTTTATTATACAACACAAGTTAACACAAGTGAAGGATAGGGGAATTTCAATTATGTGGTGTCTAGGTAGTAAATGGGATCTATGCGCCGTTGCGTAACTCATTGGGATGAGAATAAATCCATACATAGTTCTTGAGATTCCCTACAGTTTAACATCATGCGGTAAGGATAGATGTGATTTGACGTGAATTGATGGGACAGTTGTGGTTGAACCAAGGTGTAGGACTCGGGCATCACTATGTATCTCATTGAAATGCGAATCAAGCCACATGTGGTCCTTGATAGGCCCCTTGTGAAGATCCGATTCATGCATAGGGAGTGTAAAGGGTTTTATGATTTAGTTGTGGTTGGACCCAAAATTGTAGATCTAGGCATCACTATGCTTCTCAATAAGATGAGAATCAATCCACACATGGCTGTTGAAAATTTCTCCCCTTAGTGATCAGAATTTGATGTGGGGAAGGGAAATTTTGATAAATTTCAGACTGATGTTTGGGCCTAATTCATGAAGTCTAGGCATCACCATGCATCTCATTATAATGAGAATCGGTATGAGTCTGGAAAAGGTTTCATGTGAAAATCTGATTCATGCATGGGGGAAAAGGAAGGGGGTTTTATTTTCAAAAATCATGGCTGGACCTAGGATTGGAGATCCTGGCATCACTATGTATCTCATTGGAATAAGAATTAAATCACACGTAGTTCTTGGAGAATTTTCTTGTGCAGATCTGATTCGTACACGAGGAAAGAAGACATTTTCTTCATGATTTTGGCTGGACCCAAGATTAAAGATTCGTTTGTCACTACATATCTCACTGAAGTGAGAATCAAGCCACACATAGTTCTTTAAATAAAGAGTTCCTATGCAGACATATTCCAAACATAGGGAAAAATGGGGATTTAGTTCCACTAGGGAGTGACAATGATGTGAGTGATTCTTACGTATGGAAGTTACCATTTTTTAAGGACCACAGGGAATATCTTCTCATGGAATTTTGTGGGATTTCTTAACATAAAATGAGGGAAACATTAACCATATGGTTTAATGTCATGTGGTGAGGACAAATGGTGTTTTTCAGTTTTAGGTCATACGACTAGGACCTCATGTCATGTAGTTTATCGCATTGTGATAAGGATGATGATGCTATGTAGTTTAACATCATGAAGCATGGACTCATTGGGTGCTATGTAGTTTAACATCTTGTATCTAAGATAAAATCTGTGTGATTACAAAACGTATTTATTCAAGAACCTTGCATTGGTTGGAGTTGTAGGTATTTCTCCATCCATTGAAATTAAGAAGAATCTCTATTAGAGTGGATCTTATGTTTAGAGTAAGGTCCTTCCCACTTTGTCTCAATCTTGGGATACTTCTTTCCTAGTATCATTGGAGTCCTAAGGAATAATACCAATTCTCCTTGGAGGAATCAACAGAGTCAGAATTTCTTGTTAAAGGTCCTTGTTATCCGGTTCTGATATACCTCCAAGTGATGCAAGGTATGTAATTGCTTTTCGTCTAGTCACTCCAATTCATCAATTTGATTTAGATATTGTTCATCTATAGATAGTTTGTCACAAATGGAAATATGTAGCGATGGAAATTGAACTTAAATGGGAAATAATACTTTTGTTTCGTACACCAATGAGTACGGGGTTTTCCACATTGCAGTATGAGTTGTATTCTGATAAGCCTATAAAGAATGCAATAGATTTTCAGGCCAAGATTTCTTATCTTTATCCACTATCTACTAGATTATTTTTAAATGGTTCTTATTAAATTCCTCTATCTATCTATTATCTACTTCATGATAGTGGGATGAATGGTTAGATTTGATATTGTATTCCTGATATAGATTTTCTACCTCAGTAGAATAGAAATTGGTGTCATTTTTTATCAATATAGTATGAGGGACCCCAAATATTGTAATTATATTAGCTTTGAAAAATCTAACAATGCTTTTGGATCTTAATTATTTGAGGGGTATTGCCTTAGCCCATTTGGAGAAGAAATCGGTAGTAGTAAGGATGTACTTGAACTTCTTAGTCGTAGTAGGAGGATATGGTCCAACAACATCCATTCCCCATTTTTTAAATGCCTAAGAGTGCTTAAATTTATATAGAAAATATGGGGGTTTATGGATGAAATTGGAATGCCCTAGGAAGGGATGAAACTTCTTAGTGAATTATGTGCAATCCTGTGTCATCGAAGGCCAAAAGTATCTAAGACTTTGGATTTTATGAGAAATCTTATACCCTGGTTGGTGGGAACCATAGGATTCTTTATGTACTTCTTCTATAACAACCGCAGTCACTTCTCCATCAATGAATTTGAGAAGGAATCTATAAAATCCTCACTTTCAGAGGACTTTTTGGTGATTTGGGCCATCATAAAGAGTGAAATTATCCACTTGTCATCAGATATTCTCTCTTATAACTCTGTATGGTGGAAGTAACCCATATTGAAGTTAGTCCATGATGGGTGCCTTCCATTCCATGGTAGGACCATATTGCTCAGGAATGGGGCTAATTTCATTAATTTCCTCTATTCTGACTTAAACAAAAGGTGAAACCATACGACGATGGGAAATACTAATCACTATTTCATCCTAATTTGGATCTTTCAAATTTGTAGCTGCATTTACCAATGCATCTTCCTGGACATTCTGTGATCACAGAATGTGAGTCAATGTTGGCTATAAAAGAAATTTTCTATTAACCCTCAAACAGAATCACATAGGGGAATTATCTCCTCTTTTCTGATGGCATAATCCCTGATGATCTTCTAACAACCCAGAACTCTATCAATGAAATTTACCATATTATGTTTATATAGTATATTTCACATAAAATCATTTATATAATGTAATAAAAACATAATAAATTAATAATTAATGAAATAATAGGTATTTCCAGAAGTTAAGGAACATATACCGAAGAAATAGTAACTTGGGGAATAGTAATATGACCCTTATCAACAGTAATCGAACTAATGAATAGTAACATCACCCAAAAAAGTATAAATAAAATTTATGTACCTTATAAATGAAAGTATAATGTAATTATATCATAGAATAAGTAAATTAATATTTTAAAATTTATTAAATTAAGTGTTGGTATTTTTGTAAGTCATAAATATTTAATTACAATTTTATAATTAATAAAATGTTTTAACAGAAAATATATTTATTTAAAATGTATTCATAAATTAATTTTTTTTTTATTATGGTTTTATGATAATTTAATGAGACCTTAGTTAATTTTTCAGAGTGTTAAAAATCAGCTATAATTTTAAAAACTGTATTTTTTGAGTAAATAATGGTTTTAATTAAAAATTAAAATTTTCATATATAGAAAAAAATCATAAAAAGGAGTTCATTTTTAATTCTACATGTCGAAAAATTGTTAGGGTGATTTTTTGGGATTTTTCAAAAATACTTGTTTTTTGTGAATAGTAAAATACGGTAATTTACTGTATAAATACATTATAAGTTAAATAAATTGTTCCTTGAGTCATGGATGATGTAAGCACCATAATATAAAAATTAACTTCATTATTTTAATATATTTATTGATAATTCTCAATCTATTCATAGTATTAATCCAAAATAATAAACAAATTAATTAAATATTCAAAAAATACCCCTCTCCTATACTATAAATATCACCCCGCACCGCCACTTCTCCTAACACCTCTAACCCTGGAATATTGTCAAACACCTACCCAATCCTCTTCCTAAACCTCTCCCCTACATCCAGGAGCTCTTGGTCTTAATAAAATATTAAAACCAATTCCCTTAAAGAGGTTCTCAAGGAGGAGTATTCAAGAGGTAAATTCCTCTTCCTTTTCCTTTTAGTTTATTTTCAAGATCTTTTCTTTTATTATTATCTCTTAACATCCTCTATAAAAATGAGAATGATAAGTCCAGTATAATATATATAATGTAATGATATCATGTAAATGTAATATCCTTCATAAAACTCTTTTCTCTCTCTCTTTTATTTTAAAATGAAATCATCATCCATGAGGTGTCGATTTACAACCTTCGTGGACGATGGATTTTTTTATTCAATTCCTCATTCAAGGATGGTAATAAAACCATTTTTATGGTTAAAAAACTAAAATATATTTATTTAAACCCTTTTTTTTCTTTATGTAACATATTACATAATACTAAATGATAAAACAAAATGAGTTTGTTATGATCAATAATTGTCGTAATAATCTAAATGATTATCACTAAATGTATTATCCGGTGATTAATCATCATACATATAAAAAATGATATATATAACCAATAACATTTCTGGATGTTCATAAATAACATATAATTCCAATTATAGAAAAATTATACCAATTTTACATATACTTCATTACTTATAAACAAGCGAACTAATCATAAAAATAGTGAAAACAAATACTCCCAAGTAATAAAATTGTATCTTATAACCCATAAAAAAGTTTATAATTGAAATTATTAAAATTATAATAAATAAAATACATATATATATAAGGTTATTAATTAATTAATTAAAACATTTAATTTTATTATCTAGGATGTTAAGGTCAACTGAAGAACATATTCATACATAAGGTAAGGGTTTCTACCTGAATCTTCATTTTTATCATCCAAAATATTTTATTAAATGGTTTATGATCATTTTTACTATAGATATTCTATCTTGATACCTTCACCATACTACTCAGAATGGTTAGTGATTATATTTATAGATTAGAGAAAGTTACTTACATTTAATATGTATATGTTCTTTATTTTTATCCAAACTTATATGGGGAATTAATTTTACTTAGTAGGTGAAGGGTGAGTCCCTATAAAGCCTCTTGATTCATTGGTAGATCTCATGTTACAAACTAGCATGGGTTTTTACCCATTATGTATGTTGTCTTGGTCAAGGCCTTGATGTTATGGTTATGATGTCCAGTATTATGAATTAACTCATTATAAAACTAGTAATTTATAGTCCATTTGAAAATTATACTATTATAGTATCCATGGTTATGTCTTATTAGGTAATTTTTTAATCATATTTAATTCCTTCCATTTTATTCTCAAGATTATGTTTTAATGACATGTGTTTTTAGTTATTACTCATAACTTATTATTTATGATTCCTCTATATTACTTACCATTACTGAGCATCTGAGATCACCACTTTCTTGTGTTTTATTTTTCCCTAGGATGTGAAGAGTTGTATTATGAATGACTTGCAGGTATAATATAGGAGTTATGGATGTTTCCAATGGAATATCTATATTGTATTTTCTTTCAAATTTGTAATGTAAAACTTATGTTTGTATCTAGTTTTCCAAAACTACTAAAATATTCGTTCCTTCGGGATACGAATTCCTTGTAATCGTACCAATGTAATAAAGTAAAGAACCGGCTCCAAGCTACTGGGGTCAGGGTATTTACAGTTGATATTAGAGGAAGCTTAGTAGAAACCATGAAAACTAGATTTAGAAAGCATAGATTAGAGAATATATCCCTATGATAGACTTTGAGGATAAGAATAGAATAACATCCTAAAATTTTGGTAAAGTCGATATTATGTGAGTCTTCCTAGAAATAAATCTTTGAATAGATACTAAAAGTGGACGTGATTCTAGCACAGATGTACCTAGGGGAACAACTCTGACAAGGTGTCTCAGGCATGACTCGGGGTAACCTAGTATATGACAAAGGGCCTTACTTTACACCCAGTTTGACACTCCTAGGGGATATGCTTAGGATAAGTCACATTTTCTTTACAAATAATTATGAGTTATTTAAAAGTAAATATGTCCCAAAGAAACCATGTTTATGATTATGAGATTAACTATGCATAAAATTAAAAATTATGTTAAGTGTTTTTCTAGTTTGAGATTATATATTACGATTCATAACCTAATCTAGTGTATGACATTATTTAGAAATGGTGCCTAGTAGAAGGAATAGAAACTATATCAACTCATATATCCCATGTAGGAATTTCCTTCCTATGCAAGATAATGATATTGGTATTGGATCTGTGACTGGTGATAAGTAAATTATATCTATACTAGGACAGCTGACTCAAGTTATGAACAATAACCTTACCCATATGAAGAATCTTGATCCAGAATGTGGAGGAGAAATGTTAAACATCTTTATTTGGAAACAACCTCTACCATTCAATGGGACTAAAACCCCATTTCTAGTTGAGCAGTGGATAAGTTCCTTAGAGAAAATATTTCTCCCTTTTGGAAGTAATGAAAGGGAAATGGTTTTCATGGATGTTTATCATTTATTGGGAGATGTAGATCAATTATGGTCACTAATCCAAAACACAAAGGATTAGTAATAAATTAAAAATATGGAATGGAGGGATTTTAAAGAAATTATCCTAGAAAAATATTTTCCTTGCAAACAATGAGCGGATATGAAAAGGAAATTCTTGAATTAGAGGCAAAACAAGGATGAGAATATTGCCAAGTATGAAGCCAACTTTACAAGTTTATCAAGGTATGTCATAGAATACATATGTAATCCAAGGAGCAAGATTGGTCCATTATTTTATGGTTTAAAACCATTCCTCTGAAGGGAACTAGTCTCCCAAAATTTCTCATCATACAAAGATATAGTATCATGTGCTATCAAGATAGAAAAATAATTCTCTAAGTCATATGACTTCAAAGTAAAGCAAGAGAGGAAGAGGGTTGTTGAACATTTTGGAAAAGGAAATAGGGAAAATGAGAATAAGGGAAGATTTTATTTTCCATATTGCGATAATTATGGGAAGAACCACCCCAAAACTTTCCTAAAGGGTATGGGATTTTGTTACAAGTGTAGAGAGAAAGTCCACCAAACCCTTGATTTCAAGGGAAAGAAAGAATCTACCAATGATTAATGATACAATTTCAAAGATATGGGACATTATGAAAATTATTTTCTTATGTGTCAAGAAAACTTCACCCAAATAAGGATAAGGGAGCAATTCCAAGCTTATGCAGTCACAACTACTGAGGTTGAAGTTCCAAATGATGTGTTGGTAGGTACTTTAATCATTTCCTCAAACTTAGCCAATGATTTATTTGATTTTGGATTATCGCATTCTTTTATATCTTCCCAGTTTTCCAAGAAAATTAGACATTTTCCTTTTCATTTAATAAAGGGTTTTTTTGTAAAAACTCATAAGGGAAGTATCATTGTAATAAAGATGTGTCAATTTGTCCCCTTTATGACACATAAATTATATTTAGTTGTTGAACTTATCATCATACCCATGATTGATTTTGATATAATACTTAGTATGAATTGGATTTAAAAATATGATGTGAAAATATATTTCAATAAGAAAGAAGTTATAATTTTTGAGAATGATGTAGAGTCCCTTATCTTTATAGAAGAAACCAATCCATATAACTCTTATCTAGATCCACCCCCAGTATCTCTTCTGAATTCAATTCTTGGGGAGGAATAGAACGCAATATCTATGGGTGATGAAATAAATCTTTAAATTTAGGATGTACCTATTATGAAAAAATACATTGATGTGTTTGTAAAGGATTTACCTGGACTTCCACCGAAGTGGTAAATTGGGTTTTCTATTGATTTAATTCCGGGTGAAAGGCTTACGTCAAAGACTCATTATAGAATGGCCATTGTGGAATTATTGGAGCTAAATAAGCAACTATAGGAGTTTATTAGTATGGGTTTAATCACCCTATTGTTTCTCCATGGAGATCTCCTATTATATTTTCTAAGAAGAAAGATGGATCTATGAGATTGTGCATTGACTATAGGGAGACCAATACTATTACGATAAAGAACAAGTATCCTATTCCTCAAATTGATGATTTATCTGATCAACATCATGAAGCCCAATATTTTTCAAATATTTATATTTGATCTAGATATCATCAATTTCATGTGAAGATGGAAGATATTCCAAATACATCATTTCAAACTAGGTATGAGAATTATGAGTTTATAGTAATTCCTTTTGGATTGACTAATGCACCTTCTATTTTCATGGATCTAATGAATAGAGTTTTTAAGGAATATCTTGATGACTTTTTTGTGTTATTTATTGATGATATATTGGTATTATCCAAAATTTATGATGATTAGGAGAATCACTTATGCATTGTTGTAAATACTCTTAGAAGAAACAAGTTATATGGTAAGTTTAGAAAGTGTGAATTCTGGCTTCAAATAGTTTCTTTTCTTAGCCACATTATCTCTAAGGATGAAATCTTAGTTGATCCTATAAATACAAAAGAAATTCAAGAATGGAATACACCAATGAACATAATTGAGTTACATGGTTTTATTGGCTTATCAGGTTATTATCGGAACTTCGTTCAAAACTTTTCCCCATTAGCTAACCCTTTAACCAAACTTACATGTAAAGGGGTTAAGTTTGTATATACAAAATAATGTGAAGAATTTTTTGAATAATTGAAGAGGAGATTATTAAATTCTCTGATCTTGACTCTGACATTTGGAAATGGTGTAGTTGTGATTTATAGTGATGCATCAAAGAAAGAAATTGGTTGTGTCCTTATGCAGAATGATAGAGTTATTACCTATGCATCAAGTCAGTCAAAAACTCATGAACAGAACTATCCAACTCATAATCTTGAGTTAGAAACTATAATCTTTTCTAAGACACTATCTCTATAGTGATATATGTGAGACATATATTAAATAAAAGAGTTTGAAATATATCTTCTCATAGAAATAACTCAACATGAGACAAAAGAGATGGATCAAACTACTCAAGGATTATGATTGTTCTATACATTACCACCTAGGGAAGGAAAATAAGGTGGAAGGTTCATTTATTAGGAAGGATCATGGTGTTCTAAACAAAATAAGGATTTAAAAAGATCTTGTGTACATAGATCTAGAAAATATAGATATATAAATTATCAAAGAAGGTGAAACGTCATTAATTTTTCAACTAGTTCTCCAACCATATTTATTGGGAAACATTCAAAGTTCTCAATGTGATGATTAGAATATTTAAAAAAAATTAAAGATGTGAATGATTGGGAGTTTCAAGACTTAGTGTATTAAGATGGAATTCTGAAATTTGGGAGGAGACTATGTGTTCCCTCTACACCCAATATAAATAGTGGGTTATTGGATTATGCCCATAGTTTTAATTTCTATATACACCTTGGTAGGTTAAAGATGTATAGAGATTTTAAGGAACATTTTCGGTGGGATAACATGAAGTGGAAAATTGTTGATTATGTATCAATATGTTTAGTATGTCAACAGGTGAAGGCTGAAAGACAACATCCTAGAGGAGTCATGCAACCCCTGCCAATTCTTACATGGAAATGGGATGACATAAATATGGATTTTTTTACTAGATTTCCAAAAAAAATCTAAGAAATAATGATACAATATGGGTGAATGTTGATCGACTTACAAAATCTGTATATTTCCTCGCGATATGGGAGGATTTTCCACTAGATCTCCATGCACGGCTCTATATTAATAAATTTGTAAGACTTAATAGAGCACCTATCTCAATTTTTTCTGATCATAATCCATGATTCACATTGAAATTCTGGAAAAGTCTTCTGAAATATTTGGATACTAAGCTTCATTTGAGTACTTATCACTCTCAAACTGACAAGCAGTTAGAAAGGATGACAAAAAACTTTATAAGACATGTTAAGATCATGATCACTTGACTTCCAAGGTATGTGGGACCATTATTTACCTTTGGTAGTGTTTTCCTATAATAATAGTTTCGTTTAAAGTATTCAAATGGAACCAAATGAAGCATTGTATGGAAAGATATTTTATACACCAACATGTTGGGATGAAGTTGGTGAAAGGAAGCTTATAGGCCCATAGCTTGTAGAGGAAACAATAGTGAAGGTAAAGAATATTTAAACCCATATCAAAGTATCTCAAAGTAGGAAAAATATATATGTCTATAATCAAAGGAAGTATTTTTAATTTCAAGTGGGATATCATGTTTTCTTGAAAGTATCTCCATGGAAGGGTGTTATAATATTTGGGAAGAAAGGGAAACTGAGCCCCAGGTATATTAGTCCTTTTGAAATTATAGTGATAATTTGAGCCATGGACTTCCATTTGGCAATGTCGCCTAGCCTTTCTAAGGTACACAATGTGTTCCAATAGAATTGGAACCTGACTAATCTAACTATGAAGATCTTATCTGGATTTTTGAAACTAAAGAATAGGTGTTGAGGAATCTGATGAATCATCTGGTAAAGGTTCTTTGGTAAAATTATAAAATAGCAGAGGCAATGTGGGAGCCTAAGTATTTTATGATGAAGAATTACCCAAATATTTTGTTGGGGTGACAATATGGAAATATCAAGGATGAAATTTTTTAGAGGGGAGAATGTAAGGACCCAAAACTCTATCAATGAAATTTCACTTCCTATGTTAATATAGTATAAAATCACTTATAGAACTCAATACTAACATCATAAATGAAGAATTAATGAAATAAGAGGTATTTATATAAGTTAAGGAACCTATACTGATTAAATAGTAACTTGACCTTAGGAATAGTAATATGGCCCTTATGAATAGTAATCAGACAAATGAATAGTAACATCACCCATGAAAGTATAAATAAAAATTAGGCACCTTATAAATGAAATTATCATGTAATTATATCATAGTATATGTAAATGACTGACTGAAACTTATTTTTTTATTATAAAAACACTTTTTGAGGAAAAAGTGAGAAACCACAAGTACCATACAATGCATCCAAATAAAACCATAAAAGAAGTTAATCCAGATCACGACTATAAAAATTACCACTCCCCAGCAACTCTAACGTGATGTCAAGTCTCCACCTTTGCATTATCAGTCAACTAGATGTCTCGTGCAAGGTTGCACAGGCCTGGTACTGATGGCAGAGCCATACCCTTTCAAACTTCCAAATCTGAATAATAATGCTCTGGTGAATGCTTTCTACTTTGATCCTCATCTGGAGCTGAACCATGTAGTGTGTTGATTGTTAAATTAAGTGTTGGTATTTTTATAAGTCATAAATATTTAATTACAATTTTATAATTAATAAAAAAATATTAAAATAAAATTTATTTATATAAAATTTATTCATAAATTAATATATTTTTTTCTTATGATTTTAGGATAATTTAATGAGACCTTAGTTGATTTTTCAGAGTGTTATAAAATTAGGTATAATTTTAAAAACTGTATTTTTTAAGTAAATAATGATTTTAACTTAAAATTAAATTTCTAATATTTATAGAATTATTTTCATAAAATGGAGTTCATTTTTTTAATTCTACATTTCAAAAAAAATTAGGGTAAAGTTTTGGGATTTTTCTAAAATACATGAATTTTTTGTAAATAGTAAAATACTATAATTTATGGTATAAATACATTATAAGTTAAATAAACTATTCCTTGAGTCATGGCTGATATAAAAACCATAA
The DNA here is from genome assembly GCA_963277665.1 of Viscum album. NCBI lineage: Eukaryota > Viridiplantae > Streptophyta > Magnoliopsida > Santalales > Viscaceae > Viscum > Viscum album. The sequence goes on from OY728140.1 coordinate 102,266,069, forward strand.
TCTCATAATTAAAATCATTATTTTAATATATATTTTAATAATTCGCAAACTATTCATAGTCTTGAGACAAAATAATAAACTGAATTAAATATTCAAAAAACACCCCTCTCCTCCACTATAAATACCACCCCTCACCACTACTTATCCTCACACCTCTAAGACTTTGATATTTTCCAATTTCTACCCAATACCCTCCCCAAGACTCTCCACTATTTCCCAGATCTCTTGGTCTTAAAAAAACACCAAAACCAATCCCCTTAAGAAGGTTATCAAGGAGGAGTATTTAAGATGTAAAATATCCTTCCTTTTACTTTTAGTTTCTTTTCAAGTTCTTTTCATTTATTATTCTCTCATCGCCTCATCTATCCAAATGAGCATGATAAATATAGTATCATATATATATTGTAATTATATCATGTAATTTTAATATCCTTCCTCAAACTTCTTTCTCTCTCTCTCTCATTTATTTTAAAAATGAAATCATCATTTATGAGGTGTTGATTTACAACCTTCATGGATGATGAATTTTCATTCTTAAATTTATCATTCAATGCTATAATGAAACCATTTTTATTTTTAAACCAGACTGTAATATATTTATTACAACCATTTTTATGTTATCTATTTAACATATTTACATAATACTAAATGATAAAACAAAATGAGTTCGTTATGGTCAATAACCACTGTAATAATCTAAACAATTATCACTAAATGTCTTATCTGGTGATAAATCCTTATACCATATAACCAAATTATATATATAACCAATAACAATTCTATATGTTAATAAACATCATATAATTTCAATTTTGGAAAAATTATACCCATTTTACAAAAACTTAATTACTTATAAACAAATGAATCAATCATGAAAACCACGAAAATGAATGCTTCTGAGCAATAAAATTATATCATATAAATCATCAGAAAAGATATAAGTAAACTTAATAAAATTATAATAAATAAAATTCATGTAGATAATGTTATTAATTAATTAATTAATGGATTTAATTTTATTATCTAGGATGTGAAGTTCTAGTGGATAACACATTCGGACATAAGGTAAGGGTTTCTACCCAAACCTTAATTTTTCCTTTGGGTTATTCTTTCACTACTTTTAACCCAATTTATTACTTATTTAATTTTTTTTAATTATTATATATTATTTTTATATGTTAAAAACTCATATATTCATATCATTTCACTTTTTTTATGGTAATTACATGTTTTTTAAGGTTCCCTTCTTAATTCTTCATGATATGCAAGTCCAATTAAAGGGAATGTCTCAATTTCTTAACCATTTTCAAGTACCATCCATAATAAATTTTAAGAAAATTTTATTTTTATAAAATCACTACTTTTTTCATCAAAAACTTTATTTTTTCATTTCTGGTTTTATACAAACAATCATGACAAATACAAAATATTTTTCCAAAAGAACTCTTCTTTGAAAAGTAAAAAGGGTATTTCTCTCAAGAATTCCTCAATGATTTTATTAAGGAATTTTCATTTATTTAATAACCTCTTTTAAAATTTATTCTTCATTGAGGTTTATCTCTTATTTTTATCATCCACCATATTTTATTAAATTGTTTATGATCAGTTTTACTATGGATGTGCTATCTTGATATCATTCACCATACTACTCAAAATGGTTAGTGATTATGTTTATGGATTGGGTAAAGTTAATTAAATTTCATATGTATATGTTATTTATGTTTATCCTCATTCATATGAGGAATTAATTGGACTTATTAAGTGATATTTGGTGCCCACTATATCCCCTCGATGCATCGGTAGGTCTCATGAGACAAACTAGCCTAGGTTTTTATCCATTATGTAAGGTGTCTTGGTGGAGGCCTTGATGGTATGATTATGATGTCAAACATTATGCATTCCATCATTATGAAACTAGTAATTGATAGTCCATGTGATTATTTTAGTATTAGAATATCCATGGTTATTTTTTATTATGATATTATTTAATCATATTTTATTCCTACCATTTTATGCTCAAGATTATGTTTTAATGACATGTGTTTTTAGTTATTCACAATGCCTTATTATTTATGCTTATGTTGTATTACTTACCCTTACTAATCATCTTATCTCACCCATTTATTATGTTTTATTTTTATATAGGATGTGAAGAGGTATATTATGAATTACTTGTAGGTATAATCTAGGAGTTATGGATGTTTCCAATGGAATCTCTATATTGTATTTCCTTTCAAAGTTGTAATGTAAAACTTATGTTTGTATCTAGTTTTCCAAAACTACTAAACTATTCAGTCCTTTGGGATACGAATTCTTTTTCATCATACCAATTTAATAAAGTAAGACACTAGATCCAGGATACCAGGGTCAGGGTCTTTACAGTTGGTATTAGAGGAATTTTAGTAGAAACCAGGGAAACTAGATTTAGAAAAAATAGATTAGGGAACGCATCCCTAAAATAGAATTTGAGGATAAGAATATAAGAACACCATAAAATTTTAGTAAATTAGAGATTATGTGAGTATTCCTAGAAATACATACCTATATATATACTACAAATGGACATGGTTCTAGAACAGATATACCTAGGGGTAATAACTCCAACAAGGTGTCCCATGCCTGACTCAGGATAACCTGGTACACGATAACATGCCTTACTATACACCTAGTTTGACACTCCTAGGGGATATTACTAGGATAATTATCATTTTCTTTACAAACTATTATGAAGGATTTAAAAATAAATATGTCCCCAAAGAAACCATTTTTATGAATATGAGATTAGTTATGCATAAAAGTTCTATTTATGTTAAGTGTTTTGTTATTTTAAGATTATACATTATGATTCATAACCTAATCTAGTGTATATGGTTATTTATAAATTACGCCTAGTGGAAGGAATGGAAACCATATCAACTCACGTATCCCATGTATGGATTTCCTTCCTATGCAAGATAATGATTTTGGTATTGGAGTTGTGACTGGTACTGAGAAACTTATAACTATACTAGGATAGATGAATCAAGTTATGAACAATAACCTTACCCGTATAGAGCATCGTGATCCACAACATGGAGGAGAAATATTAGATGGATTTATGTGACAAAAACCTCCATCATTAAATTTGAAAACAAACCCGTTTTTAGTTGATAAGTGGATAAGTTCCTTATAGAAAATATTTCTCACTTTGGGAAGTAATGAAATGGAGAAGGTTGTTATGGTAGTTTTTCATCTATTGCAAGATGCAGATCAATGGTGGTCACTAATCCAAAACACAAAGTAGGAGGAAGAAATTAAAAATATGGAATGGAGGGATTTAAAGTAAATTATCCTAGAAAGATATTTTCCTCACAAATAAAGAGCGGATATGGAAAGGCAATTATTGGATATAAGGAAAAAGAAGGATGATAATGTTTCCATGTATGGAGCCAAATTTACAAGGTTATTAAGGAATTATACAGACTATATATGTAATCCAAGGAGAAATATTGATCAATTCTTTGATGGTTTAAAACCATTCCTCTAAAGGGAACTAGTCTCTCAAAATTTCTCATCAAATGAAGATATAGTTTCATGTGCTATCATGATAAAAAAATAATCCTCTAAGTAATATGACTTTAAAGTAAATAAAGAGAAGAAGAGGGATTTTGAACACTCTAGAAAGGAAATAAGATAAAGGGGAATAAGGTAAGAGTTTATTTTCTATCCTATGATAATTTTGGGAAGAAACACCCTGGAAATTACTTGAAGGGTATGGGAATTTGTTACAAGTGTGGAGAAAAAAGCCACCAAGCCCATGATTATAAGGGAAAGAAATAATATACCAATGTTTAATGATACAATTGAAAATATATGGGACATTATGAAAATTATTTTCCTATGTTTCAAGGAAACTTTCCCCAAATATGGCCAAGGGAGAAAGTCCAAGCTTATGCAGTCATAACTACTAAGGTTGGAGTTCCTACTGATGTTGTGTCGGGTACTTTAATCATTTCCTCAAACTTATCCAATACTTTATTTGGTTCTGGGTCATTGAATTATTTTATATCTTCCCAGTTTTCCAAGAAAATTATACATTTCACTTTTTATTTAATAAAGTAGTTGTTGGTAAAAAATATCCTAAGGAAAGTATCATTACAACAAAGATGTGTTTATTTTTCACCTTTATGACACATAAATGGTCTTTATTTTCTGACCTTATCATCATACCCATGATTGATTTTGATATAATACTCGGTATGAATTGGATTTCAAATTAGGATGTGAAAATCTATTGCAAGAATAAGGAAGTTAAAATTTTTGAGAATGATGTAGATTCCCTTATCTTTAGAGCAGAAACCTCTCCATATGATTCTTATCTTGATCCACCCCTAGTATCTCTACTGAATTCAATTCTTGGGGAGGAAGAGAATACAATATCTATGGGAGAGGAAAGAAATATTCAAATTAAGGATGTACCAATTGTGCAAGAATACATTGATGTCTTTCTATAGTATTTAACTGGACATCCTCTAGAGTAGGAAATTGAGTTTTCTATTGAATTAATTCCTGGTGCACGGCCTATATAATAGTGGAATAAGTGGAGTTGAAGAAACAACTAGAGGAGTTGAGTAGTAAGGGGTTTATTCACCCAATTATTTCTCCATGGGGATCTCCAATTATTTTTATTAAGAAGAAAGATGGATTTATGAGATTGTGCATCGACTATAAGGAGATCAATGCTATTATGATTAAGAACAAGTATCATATGCCTCACATTGATGATTTATTTGATCAACTTCACAGAGCACAATATTTTTAAAAGATTGATATTTGATCTGGATATCATCAATTTCATGTGAAGAAGGAAGATATTCTAATGACAGCATTTCGAATGAGGTATGACCATTACGAGTTTATAGTACTGCATTTTGGACTGACTAATTATCCCTGTATTTTCATGGATCTAATGAATAGATTTTTTAATGAATATCTTGATGACTATGTTTTGGTCTTTATTGATGATATCTTAGTATACTCTAAAATCTATGAAAATCATGATATTCACTTATGCATTGTTCTAAAGTCTCTTAGAAGAAACGAGCTATATGGTAAGTTTATTAAGTGTGAATTATGGCTTTAAATGGTTTCTTTTCTTAGACATATTTTCTCTAAGGATGGAATCTTAGTTGATCTTGTGAAGACAAAGGTAGTTTGGTAATGTCTTGCACCAACAAAAATAACCAAGGTATGTATTTTTATTGTTTTATCAAGTTATTATCGATGCTTTGTTCTGAACTTTTTTCGGTTAGATAACCTTTTAACCAAGCTTACACGTAAAGGGGTTATGTTGGTATGGAAACAATAATGTGAAGAATGTTTTGAATAATTGAAGAGGATATTATTCAATGCTTTGATATTAAATCTATTATCCGGAAATGGTTTATTTTTTATTTATAGTGATGCATCAAAGAAATGACTTGGTTGTGTCCTTATATAGAATGATAGGGTTATTTCATATGCCTCAAGGCAATTAAAAACTCATGAACATAACTATCCAACTCGTGATATTGAGTTATCAGGTGTAATATTTGCACTGAATATATAGATACATTATCTCAATGGTGAAATATGTGATATATATATGGATCACAAGAGTTTTAAATATATCTTCTAATAGAAAGAACTCAACATGATGAAAATCAATGGATCTATAACATCTTGGATTTTCCTATGTATTATTTTTAGAAATTATATAGATTGATTTTGAGACCAGGTGATGAGACGGCATGTGATTTCAAGGCCCAGTTTTCCAGGAACAATTATTTGAAAAATATTAAACTTTTAATAGCACTCATGCACAGTTTTCATAAAAAAGTAAAATAACTCTTAAACGAGTGCTTGGATTAGAAATCCAAGGTCACCATCGAACTCATAATGGTATCTTTACCCTAGGCGCAACCTAACTTTGGTCAGCGCAGGACATCTGTAGAAAAAGTCACCATATATGTAACCATAAATAAAATTATTAAATAAAATTATTTTATTTTTAAATACTAATAACTCATGAATGGTGGCTCGGATTGGAAATATGATACTGTCGTTGAGATCATAATGTGTTGTTTTACCTAGGCACAACTTAACTTCATTCATTGTGGGTCTTCTGTGGAAAAACTCAAAAAGGATGTAATCATCATTAAATAATTTAAATAAAAAAATTATGAAAATAATTTTCTTTTTATTAAAACTTTGTCAAGAATTCAAGGTTATCACCATTACCCTGTAATTCCTTTGATACGTGGAAAAATAATGCTCTCTAATAAATGGCAACTGATCGTGGATCGACAATCAATGTGTAACCGATTCGAAGGAACCTTGACAATGATGATGCAATGATCACCATTTTTTAGTGACTAATTCAAATTAAGGTAGGTTAGTTTTATCTTTTTGATTTTTCCCCATTCTTTATTTTATACGATGAGCGCAAATAAATCAATGAATAGATTGATCTGTGGTTCAATCATCTTATAGGATGAGACTATTTTTGTGGGTTATTTGGATTTATCTAACCCAAATTTCATGCCCTTGATCGTTGGCCAAGAATTTTAGTCCAACAATTATGAACCTTCATTCTTGTGCATTTTTACTCCCTCCATTATTCACATTCTTTACTGTTGGACCCATGTGGTCACGGCTCAACTTTCCAAGAGGCTTCGAACATGATTGGGCCCTAAATTGGAGGCAAATTGATAGTAAAGGCCGGATCAAAGTATATCAAGACCCTAGGAACCCAGATCTATGACCGTTTTGACATTTGGGAATCATAGGAAGAATAATGTCCCATGGAAGTGGAGACAGTGGAGACCGACGTAGGTGACAGTGGTAGTGGTGCACGGCGGAACTACGGCGGTGGTTGTGGGGAGTGGTGGGTCCACCGCATGGAGTGGAGGTAGTCACTATGGGATGCGATGGGGTGGCCACGTAGAGTGGTGACGGTCTCTATGGGAAACCATGTGGAGTGGATGGGCCGAGCCGGGTAGCCCACGCGCCAGCAGGCTGGGTTGAGCAGACTAACTAGGGAAAATGAATGGGCTAAGCTAGCAGGCCAGGTCAGACTCAACGAGCTGAGTCAGGCCCAATGGGTCGGGTCAGACCCAATGGGTTGGGTCAGACCTAGTGGGTTGGGTCAGACCTAGAAGACCAGGCTAGATCTGAGTTTGACCTCAGGTCTACCTGGGGTGGTCGCACGATCAACTATGGAGGGATGACTGTGGGGTAAACTGACTGTAGTGGTCGACCACCATGGTCGGTCCATGACCCAATGACCACCCTTCATTGAAACTTCAAAGTGTTATAACTTTCAAATGGTTCATTCATTTGATGAGTCATATGTTGTGTTGGAACCCGGACATTGAGATGGTCCTTTTGAAATAATGTGATGAGTTTTTATCTTAGACCAGTATATGTTGAGAGTGTTCCCTTTAGTCCTTTCCTTGAGGGTTTAGTAGTGTATTACATCCACATCACTGTATTGCAATCCCCTCTAGAGGTTGAGTCCTATATAGAGTCAGGTATCCCTCCCTAGGACTAAATTGTGGTCCAATATCACCCCTAGTGGGGTTTTTGTGGAATCAATGTAACCACTGAGAGCTAGGCATCGGTCCTCCATCTAGCAGGCTGAATCAGTAGGGTTAGTGGTATTCCCTAGGTTGTTAGGAAGGATCCCCTATGTTACAAATTATCCAGATTAGGTTAGTGGTATTCCCCAGGGTATGGGGAAGGATCTCCTATATATGTATCATAATCTTTATTGACCAATATGTTCTCATTTGGGTAGGGCCCAAATGATCCATACCTCTTCATGAGTGTCTCTAATGGTATCATGGCTCGAGGAGTGATTTTTCCCAGAACAAGTGTGCTTCGAGCAAGATTATGTCGTTGGAAATTGGTTGTGGCTTAACTCTAGACATTTCATCTTGTACTGAGTATATCTATATGTTCTTGTTATATGTTCTATGCACATATACATGTGTGTAGCTGACTATTCTTTCCTTTGTGGTATTTCCATTGTGGTATTTACTTTGTGGTGTTCTCTTTTTGGTTTTGAGGTGTCCTATTGGGTATTGTTATACTCACCAATTTATAGTATTCACCTACATGTTACCTTTCTTGTGTAGAGGATCAAACCTTTGATAGAGTCCAAGGTTGACCAGGTTTAGGTGGTTCTTAGTGAGACTAGACTGAAAATGTGTTCCTGTAGTTCAGACAGCAGTCCCAGTACCTCTTTTCTTACAGGTTAGACTTATGGTTATAGACTCTTTTTTGTGGGCTTTTTTTGGCCCTGTTTACTTTTCAATACTTTCACTGTTGTACTCTATTTTGTAATATTAGTGGTATACATGCATTGTTCACTTAGTGTTTTTACATTTCAGCATTTTGTGGCTTGGAGATGTGTGCATGTGTATAGGTACCGGCTAATGCCTCCCATTTTTGGTATATTCCTACTCGGTGATAGTCACTAGCCCTTTTCCAGTTGGAGGTGAGCTTGGGGTAGTCATAGCATGGTCCCCTCTGAGACAGGTTGTGACAAAGTGGTATCATAGAAGGTTGGTTATACTTTAGGACCGGGAGTCTATGAGATATGTTTGGGGAAATAGTGTTAAGTGTTTCGAGTTCAGATTTCAGGCTAGGGACTCCAGTGTTAGTGTGGCAGCTGACATATCCATACATTATGACTCTGATTACCTTCTTTTCAAATCATACATTGAAACACTGGTTGCAAGGAAAAACATTGGAACATGCATCAATAGGAATGGTTGTGTTTTTTCATGTCTTTATTAAGACATCTCTCCAGATATACTCAATTGATTGTGGTACATCTTGTTTTATTTTAGGATGTCTCCACATAGATAGTCATATAGGATTCTATATCATGATCACAAGGATGATCCACCGAATGATGATACATTGGTACAGAGACTTATACCAAAGATAGCACCTCCAGGTGGTGCACCAACCATAACACCACCTGTATAGCAATACACGGTACTCACAGTACCAATGGATGAGGTGTGCAGGATGAGCATGCTTCATGAGTTCCAAAAGTAGAGACCCCTCAGGTTCCAAGGTTATCCTAACACACAGGAAGCTAAGTATTGGCTTCAAGAGGTGACCCAGGTTTTCCATCTAGTCCGGACACCAACAGATCAAATGGTGGTCCTAGCAACGAGCCTTCTACATGGCTCAGTAGGGTGATGGTGTGGTTTAGTTACTTGATATTACAATGAGGTGACTCTACCTTGAAAAGATTTTTGGAACCTTTTTATAGATTTATCACCTTATAAGCTAAGGTCTATGCATATCCAGGATCTTCTACAGCTCCGATATGATGACATATCATAATTTGATTATTCATCGAGGCATACAAACATATACAGGTACTCTATAGATATGATACACAATCAGTGCTTCAAGGATTATACCTTCAATAGATGTCTACATAGGGATATATGAGCTTTTTTATCCCTATGAACATTCTTACTTATGCTGGGGTACTTGATCAAGCTTTGGTGGTTGAGAGTTTCTTAGATAATCACATACAACTAGGGATTGTCAATAATGAGAAATAAGGAGAAAATATCTCAATAGAAAAGATCCAACATCAGTCTTGGGGACTTGTACATGCAATACATTTCAAGAGGAGGTTCTAATATAGATTATTTTTAGTTTAGGGATCATAGGGTGAGTCCAGTCAGCCTAGGAAGAGGCGGTGGTATTCATGCGGGGTAGGGGACATCTCACCTGAGATTTTCTAACCCTTCATACTTGTGATAGAGAGATTGTGGATAGATCATCAAGGTAGAGACAATGAGAGGAGTAGAGATATATATAGAGATATGGATGTGGTAGATAAGCTGAGAGAGTAGTAAGAGGTGGTGGATGTTTTGATATGTTACCACCACCATCCCCAAGTGGTCCACGCTAAACTCAGGGAGCTGGAGGACAGGGGAGGGGAAAGTTGTATGCGGTCAAGGATTATGACCCAGGGGCTCTAGGAATGATTTTAGGTATGATATATATATTTTATACTTTAGATACCATTTTTATAGACACTGGTGTTAGTCATTCTTTTCTTTCCATGAATCTTGTTTGAGACCCAGAGATTCGGGTTGAACCGTTGACTCAACCCTCATGCTTGGAGACTCCTACTGGAGGAGATATAATGATCACACACTGGTGACGATAGTGTGACCTGACTTTGGAGGTTAGAGTTTCGATTGGGATATCTAGGTAGCAGCATCAAGGCCTTACAAATTAATTCTTAGTATGGACTGGTTATCCAAATTTCATTCTTAGATTGACTATTTTAGGCGTAGAGTGCAGTGTGTCCGCAATGATGGAACCAGGTTTTCCTTTATTAGTAAAAAGTAAATGTAGGTAGTGTAGGATGGACTCACACATAGGAGAGTGTGGCTCATTACTCACTAGTTGGATAGCCTCTCCCTTGGTTAAGTAGATGATATGAGCCCTCAGTTTCCTATAGTGGGGGAGGAGTATGAGTATGGATTTCCTGAAGATGTTCCAAGTTTACCTATCTATAGGGAGATGGAATTCTGCATTGATCTACACCCCAGAATAGCCCTGATATCTACACCAGCATATTGGATGTCTTTTTTAAAGCTTTGTGAGCTGAGGGTGTAGTTGGAGGACTTAAAGAGGAAGGGATTTTTGAGACCCATGTTTCACCATGGGCATCCCTAGTTTTGTTTGCCAATAAGGAATACGAAATCCTGATGTTATGAGTGAAATTTTGACGCCTAAACTAGGTGATCGTGAAGAATAAGTATCCACTACCGAGGATCAATGATGTCTCTGATTAATTTAAAGGGTCACAGTGGTTCTCAAAGATTGACCTCTGATTTGGCTATCACCAGCTATGAGTGTGGGATGAGGATATACAAAATATAGCCTTCATATGTAGTTACAGACATTATAAGTACTTAGTGATTATATTTTGTGTGAAGAACACCCCAATAGTGTTCATGGGACTCATGAACAGGATCCTTCATCCTTACTTAGACCAGTTCATGGTGGTTTTCATTGATGGAATCCAAGTGTACTTTGTGTCTGAGGAGGAGGACGCGAGACACTTGAGGATGGTCCTCGACATGCTCTGAGAGAACTAGATTTATGGGAATCTCTCAAAGTTTCATTTTTGGATTTTAGAGGTCAATTATCTGGGACACTTCATTTCAGAGGTTGTAATTTTAGTGGATTTAGAAAATATTTAGGTGTTTCTTACTTTGGAGCCACCCAAGAGTGTTACCTAGGTGTGGAGTTTTTTTTGGTTTGTTAGGGTAATATATAAGTTTATACCCGACTTCTATAGATTGGCAGCACCCTTTAAAGATTTTATATGAAAGGTACAAACTTTCATGTGGAAAGAAAAGTACCATGAGAGTTTTTAGCAGTTGAGATAGAGATTGATGAGTGGTCCCATCATGAGATTTCTAGAGGAGGGTTCCAAGTATGTAGTATTCTACAATGCATCAGGAACTAGGCTTTGTTGTGTCCTGATGTAGAGGCAATTGGTGATTGCCTATGGTTCACACCAGTTGAGATGACACAAGAATAACTATGCAACCCATGATCTTGATTTAGTAGTGGTAGTCTTCTCATTGAAGATGTCACAACACTACCTGATGGGAGAGTGATTTATTATCTACTCTGACCACAATAGTTTCAAGTATATCATCTCTCAGAAGGATTTGAACTTGAGAGAGAGTTGATGGGTATATTTCCTCAAGGATTATGACTTTGAGATTTTCTATACTCTTGGGAAGGGGAACATGGTGGTATATCTCTCATAAGGAGATCTTGTTTCCAGTTGTTGAATGAGGTGTCAGAGCAATTATCCTCATTACAGATATCCTCTATAGATGGAGATGGATAAGCTTACCTCCAGTCAATGGTTGTCACCCCTACACTCTTATAGATATTCAGGGAGGTACATCTTAGGTACACCGACTATGAGACCTTATGTGCTCATATGTCCATAGGACATGCTCCTGTTGGGTATTCAAAAGGTGGGGAGCACTTAATTCCTTTCAGAGGGTGCATAGTAGTACCAGTGGCATTGTGGGAGGATGTTTTGAGGGAGTTCTACAAATCCCATTTGGTAATAAATCTAGGTGTAGAAAAGATTTACTAAGACCTCCAACATCAGTTTTGGTGTCCAGGGATGAAAAAGGGAGTTTCATAATTTTTCTCTTCATTCCTTACTTGTTAGCAAGTGAAATCCGAGCACCAGGTGCCAGAGGGTTCAGCTCAACCCCTTGAGGTTCTGGAATGGAAGTGGGATGGGATATCGATGGAATTCATAACAAGTTTATCACATACATCCAAGGACATGATTTCATATGGGTGATTATTGACTGACTCACCAAGTTGGCCCACTTCTTAGCAATCTGGGAGAAAAGTTCAGTAGAGAGCTTGGGAAACCTCTATGTGAAAGTGATAGTTCAAAATCATGGAGTTTAATTAATGATAGTTTTATATTGTGATGCTCACTTTACATCCCGGTTATGGAAGGGATTGTAGGAGGCATTTGGGACTCAATTATTCTTAAGCACAGTATTTCACCCATAGATAAATGACCAGATTGAGCGGACCATTCAGGTTCTGGAGGACATACAGTGGGAGTTCATGTTATAATTTGGTTTTAGTTGGGAGGATCACCTACCACTAGTGGAGTTTTCATGAAATAATAGCTATCACTCCACCATTGGTATGGCACCATTTGAGGCCTTGTACAGATGAACCTGCAGGTTGCCTCTTTACTGGACTGGACTAGGAGAGTCAGCACTCATGGTCCTAGAGTTGGTGTGAGCTACTATAGAGAAAGTTAAAATCATCCAAGAGAGAATAAATAATGCACAGATCCATCATAAGTCTTATGATAAAAAATGACGGAGGCCTTTGTAGTTCGAGGAAGGAGACCATGTGTTCCTTCAGGTTTCACCTCAAAGGGGATTATAGAGATTTGGTCAAGGTGGAAAGATATCTCTGAGGTTCATCAGCCCTTTCCAAATACTGGGTAGAGTTGGAAAGATGGCATAACACTTGGATCTACCACCACAGTTAGATTGGGTACACGATTTCTTCCATATTTTGTAGTTGATGGGGTGCATGCATGACTCATCACACATCATCGACTAGGGAGATCTGGACATCGAGGATGGGGAAACTTTTGTAGAGTACCCAGTGAAGATTGAGGATCGACATGAGAAGATCCTTCATGGGTGGTCAATTCTTTTGGTGTGTGTCTAGTGACAGCACAAGAATCTCAAGGATGCCACATGGGAGTGGGAGCCTTAGATTCATGCTCAATACCCTCATTTGTTTGAGTATCCTCTATTTTGGATTTTGGGGATGAAAATCCCCAAGGTGGGGAGAATGTAACATCTTGGATTTCCCAATGTATTATTTTTAGAAATTATATGGATTTATTTCAAGACCAAGAGCTGAGACAGAATGTGATTCTAAGTCCCAGTTTACCCAAAACAATTTTTTGATAAATATTAAACTTTTAATAGCACGTGTGCGCAGTTTTCTTGAAAAAGTGTAATAACATTTGAATGGGTACCTAGGTCAAAAATCTGAGGGCACTTTTGTGCTCATAATGGTAGTTTTACCCTAGGTGAAACCTAAATTTCATCAGTATGGGACATATGTAGAAAAAATCACCAAGAACGTAAACATAAATAAAATAATTAAATAAAATTATTTTATTTTGAAATCATAATAACTCATGAGTAGTGACTCAAATTGGAAATATGATACTACCATTGAGTTTGTAATGTGTTTTTTCCCTAGGAGAAACTTAACTTTATTCAGCGCTGGTCTTCTATAGAAAAACTCAAAAAGGAAATAATTTTCATTAAATAATTTAAATAAATAAAAATTTTGTTGATGCAGTGACTTTTATTTTTATTAAGACTTTTTTAGGAATTCTATTTTATCACCATAACCCTATAATTCCTCTGAAAAGCGGAGAAATAATTCTCTCCAAAAAATAGTTATGGATCATGGATCGACGATCAACATGTAACTAATTCGAAGGAACCTCATTGATGACAATGACATAGCAATCATCCTTTGTCAGCGACTGATTTGAATCGAGGTAGGGCAGTTTTTTCTTTGTGATTTTTTTGAATTAATTATTTTCTATGATGAATGAAAATCAATCAATGAATATATTGATATGTGGTCCAACCATCTTATAGGATGGGACTATTTTTGTGGGTTATCAGGATTTATCTAACCCAAATTTCCTACCCTTGAATGTTGGACAAGAACGCTTGTCCAGTAATGATTAAATTTCATTCTTGTGCATTTTTTTCTCCCTCTGTTCTTTGCGTTCTTCATCGTTGGACCACTATGGTAATGAATCGACTTGTCGAGAGGCTCTGAATGTGATCGTACCCTTATATTGGTGGAAAATAAATAGCAGAGGCTAGATTAGTGTAGATTGGGACCCAAGAAACCCAAATCCATGACCGTTTTAATATTTTAGCATTGGAGGAAGAACGAAATCTCATATAAGAGGAGGTGGTAGAGACTGGAGCCGGTGGTGGTGGTGGCGGTGCCATGTGGGATGAGATAGGGCCACATGATGTGGTGGGGTGACCGAGGGATGTGGCGGGGTAGCCAGGTGGAGCGAAAGTGGTTGTCATGGGCAACTGTGTAGAGCGAATGGGTCAGGGTGGGCAGCCTGTGTGCTAGTGGGATGGGATGAAAAATGGACCGGGATGAATGAAGAGGTCGGGAAAGTGGTTAGGATTAGGCCCAGTAGGACAGGTTAGACCCAATGGGTCGGGTTGGCCCGACGGACCGGTACGGATCCAGGTTGGTCCTTTGTTCAACCTAGGGAAGTTGCATGGTTGACTTTGGGATGGTCGACCGTAATGGTCGACCTCCATGGTAGCTCAAGCTATTGTGACACATTCAACCGCCATGGTCGTTCCCCAGCCTAGTTACCCCCCTTATTTGAAAATTCAAACTGTAATAACTTTCAAATGGTGAATCTGTTTGAAAATCAGTCTACATCTTTGGGACCCTGACATTAAGATGGTCCTTTTGAAATAATGTGAAGAGTTTTTAGCTTGGACTGGTATAGGTTGATATCATTCCCTTTAGTCCTTTCCTCGAGGGTTCAGTATGGTATTACATCCACATCACTGGATTGCAATACCCTCTAGAGGACAAGTCCCAGATAGAGTTAGGCATCCCTCCTCGAGACTTGAGTGTGATCCTCTATCACCCCTAGTGGAGTTTTTGTGTAATCAACGTAACCATCAAGATCTGGGCATTGGTTTTCTATATATAAGTCCACATTAGTAGGGTTAGTGGTATTCCCCATGGTGTTGGGCAGGATCCCCTACATTGCGAATTGATCCAGATTGAGTTAGTGGTTTTCCACAGGGTATTGGGAAGGATCTACTATTTTTTTATCATAATATTACTTGACCAATATGTTTTCATTTTGGGTAGGGCCAAAATTAGCTAGATATCTTTGTGAGTGTCTTTGATGATATTGTGGCTCGAGGAGTGAGTTCTCCTGGAATGAGAATGCTTCAAGTAGAATCATGTGGCAAGAAATTGGTTGTGTATTACCTATAGACTTTGTGTCTTAGACTGAGTATATCCATATGTTCTTGTTATATGTGCTATGCATTTATACTTGTGTGGAGCTGACTATAATTTCCTTTGTGGTATTTCCTTTGTGGTATTTCCTTTTTGGTTTCAGGGTGTCCTACTAGGTATTGTTATACTCACCCTTGCACAGGCTTCACTCGCATGTGTCGTGTTGTGTGTAGATGATCGAACATTTGATAGAGTCCTAGGTGGACTAGGACCAGGCAGTTCTTAGTAAGGTTAGAAAAACAAGGTGTCCATGTGGTTCAAATAGCATTCCCAATACCTCTTTTCTTATAGATTGGACTTGTGGTTACAGACTCTTTTTGGTGGGCTTTTTTCCCTATTTACTTTCTAGTAATTTCACTATTGTACTCTGTTGTGTAATCTTTGTGGTATGCAAGAATTTTCACTTGGAATTTTTAAATTTTAGTGTTTTGTGGCTCGGAGATGTGTGCATCTGTATAGGCACTTAGGCTAATGCCTCCCATTTGTGGGATATGCCTACTCGATGTTAGTCACCAGCCCCTGGCCTATTGGATGTGGGCTTGGGGTAGTCACGGCACAATACTCTCTAGGATGGGTCCTAATAGGATTGAACTACTCAAGGATTATGATTGTTCCAAACACTACCAACTAGGGAAAAAAATAAGATGGAAGATGCATTGAGTAGGAAGGATCATGGTGTTCTGAACAAAATGAGGATTGAAAAAGATCATGTGCACATGGATCTAGCAAAGATGGATATGGGAATTATCAAGGAAGGTCAAACATCATTACTTTTTCAAATCATTGTCCAACCATCTTTATTAGAAAAAATTAAAAGTTCCAAGTGTGATGATGAGAATATTCAAAAGAAAATTAAATCTTTGAATGATGGGAAGCTTCAAAACTTTGTGTGTGAGGATGGAATTCTAAAATTTGGGAGGAGGATATGTGTTTTCCTTATACCCGGTCTAAAAAGGGAGTTATTGGATGATGTTTATAGTTCAAATTTCTCTATACATCTTGGTAGAACTAAGATGTATAGATATTTGAACGAACATTTATGGTGGGATAACATAAAGTTGGAAATTTTTGATTATGAGTCAAGATGTTTAGTCTTTCAACATGTGAAGGCTAAAAGACAACATCCTAGAGGAGTAATGAAAGCCCTACCTATTATTACGTGGAAATGGGATGACATCACTATGTATTTTTTCACCGGATGACCAAAAACTCTAAGAAATAATGACATGATATGGGTGATTTTTTATTGACTTACTAAATCTGCACATTTCCTCGCTATAAGGAAGGATTTTCTACTAGAGTTCCTTGTACAACTCTATATTAATGAAGTTTTAAGACTTCATAGAGAACCTATCTCAATTGTGTCTGATCATGATCCATGATTTACATTGAAATGTAAGAAAATTATTTAGAAATATTTGGATACTGAGCTTCATCTGAGTACTTCTTATCACCCTCAAACTAACAGGCATTCATAAAGGACGATCCAAAATTTATAAAATATGTTGAGATCATGCTCACTTGACTTTTAAGGTATTTGGGACCATTATTTACCTTTCTTAGTGTTTTACTACAATAATAGTTTCTATTCAAGTATTCAAATGGCACCATATGAAGCATTGTATAGAAGGAGATGTTGTACACCAACATATTGGGATGAAGTTAGTGAAAGGAAGCTTATAGGCCCAAATCTTGTAGAGGAAACAATAGCGAAGGTAAATACTATTCAAACCCATATCAAAGTATCTCAAAGTAGGCAAAAGAGCTATGTTGATAATCTATGTAATGATTTTTAATTTCAATTGGGAGATCATGTTTTCTTGAATGTATCTCCATGGAAGGGTTTTATAATATTTGAGAAGAAAGGGAAACTGAGCCCCAGGTACATTTGGCCTTTTTGAAATTCAGGATATAATTTGTGTTGTTTCTTATCGTTTGGTAGTGTTTCCTATACTTTCTAAGGTACACAATGTGTTCCACATCTCCTTTTTAAGGAAGTACATGCTAGACCCAACAAATTTACTCACTTCTGAATGAATAGAATTGAAACCTAACTTAACTAACAATGAAGAGCCTATCCAAATTTTAGACACTAAAGAACAAGTACTGAGAAATAAGATAACTCATCTTGTAAAGGTACTTTGTAAAAATCATAAAATTGAAGAGGCAATGTGGGAGCATGAGGAGCTTATGATAAAAAACTACCCAAATTTTTTTGTGGGGTGAAAATCTGGAAATTTCAAGAATGAAATGTTTTATAGGGGGGGAGAATATAATGACCCAGAACTCTATCAATGAAATTTCCATTATTATTTTTATATAGCATAGATCACATAAAATCACTTATATAACACAATACAAACATCATAAATGAAGAATGAATTAAATAAGAAGTATTTCTAGAAGTTAAGAAACTTATACCGATGAAATAGTAACATGACCTTAGGAATAGTAATATGACCCTTATGAATAGTAATAGGACTAATGAATAGTAAAATCACCCATGAAAGTATAAATAAAATTTATGGACCTTATAAATGAAAATATTGTGCAATTATATCATAATATAAGTAATGAATATTTTAAAAATTATTAAATTAAGTGTTTGTATTTTGTTAACTCAAAAATATTTAATTATAATTTTATAATTAATAAAATGTTTTAAAATAATATATATTTATATAAAATGTATTCATAAATTAATATTTTGTTTCCTTATTATTTTAGGATAATTTAATGAGACCATGTTTAATTTTTCCTAGTGTTGTAAAATCAGTTATAATTTTAAAAACTGTATTTTTCGAGTAAATAGTGATTTTAATTAAAAATTAAATTTCTCATATTTAAAAAATTATTTTCAAAAAATGGAATTATTTTTTTAATTCTTCATGATGAAAAATTTTTAGGGTAAATTTTTTCTATTTTTCTAAAATACTTGAATTTTTTGTGAATAGTAAAATACGGTAATTTATGCTATAAATACATTATAAGTTAAATACACTATTCCTTGATTCATGGATGATCTAAGAACCATAATATCAAAATTAAATTCATTATTTTAATATATATTTTTATAATGATCAAACTATTCATATTCCTGATCCAAAATAATAAACAAATGGATTAAATATTCAAAAAAACACGCCTCTCCTCCACTATAAATACTACCCATCACCACCACTAGTCCTCACACCTCTAAGCCTTTGAGATTGTCAAATTTCTACCCAATAATCTTACCAAGCCTCTCTCCCACATCTAGGATCTCTTGGTATTAACAAAATACCAAAACCAATCCCTTTAAGGAGGTTCTCAATGAGGAGTATTCAAGAGGTAAAATCCTCTTCCTTTTACTTTTAGTATCTTTTCAAGTTATTTTCTTTTATTATTATATCCTCACATCCTCTGTCCAAAATATCATGATAAATATAGTATCATCTATATACTTTAATGATATAATTTCAATGTAATATGCTTCCTCAAACTCCTTTCTCTCTCTCTTTTATTTTAAAAATGAAATCATCGTCTGTGAGGTGCCAATTTACAACCTTCATGAACGACAGATTTTCGTTCTTTAATTTCTCCTTAATGGATGGTAATGAAATCATTTTTATGGTTAAATAAGACTATAATATATGTATTAAAAGCCTTTTTATTTTTTGGATGTAACATATTAACATAATACTAAATGATAAAATAAAATGAGTTTGTTATGATCAATAATCGCCGTAATAATCTAAATGATTATCACTAAATGTCTTATCCAGTGATTCATACTCATACCATATAAAAAAATATATATATAAACATTAAAACATATGTATATTCATAAATAACATATAATCCCAATTTTTTAATAATTATACCCATTTTACATAAACTTCATTATTTATAAACAAGCGAACCGATCATGAAAACTGCAAAAATGAATGCTCCCGAGCAATAAAAGTGTGTCTTATAACTCATAAAAAGGATATAAGTGAACTTAATAAAATTATAATAAATAAAATACATGTATATAAGGTTCTTAATTAATTATTTAATGTATTTAATTTTATTATCTAGGATGTTAAGATCAATTTCATAACACATTCGGACATAAGGTAAGGGTTTCTACCAGAACCTTCATTTTTCCTTTGGGTTATTATTTCACTACCTATACCCTAGTTTAATGATTATTTCCTTTTATATAATTCTTCTATATTATGTATATATGTTCCAAACTCATATATCTAGATCATTTCATCTTTATTTTATGGTAATTACATATTTTACAAGGTTCCCTTCTTAATTCATCCTGATACGCAAGCCTGATTAATGGGAACGTCTCGATTTATTAACCATTTTCAATTACCATACATAATATATTTTAAAACACCTTTATTTTAATAAAATTTATAATTTTTTCATGTTTTATAAAAACAATCATGACAAATACAAATTATTTTTCCAAAATAACTCTTCTTTGCAAAGTAAAAAAGGGTATTTCTCTCAAGAATTCATCGATGATTTTATTAGAGTATTTTCATCTATTTAAACACATATATTGAATTTTATTCTTTATTGAGGTTTATCTATTACTTTTATCATCCAGTATATTATATTAAATGGTTTTTTATTAGTTTGACTATGGATGTTCTATTTTGATACCATTCACCATACTACTTAGAATGGTTAGTGATTAGGTTTATAGATTGGGAAAAGTTACTTAAATTTCATATGTATATTTTATTTATGTTTATCCCCGTTCATATGAGGAATTCATTGGACTTAATAAGTTATAGGTGGGGCCCTCTATATCCCCTCGATGCTTTGGTAGGTCTCATGAGACAAACTATCATGGGTTTTTACCCATTATGTATGGTGACTTGGTTGAGGCCTTGAAGATATGATTATGATGTCTGGAATTATGCATTCCATCATTATGAAACTATTCATTGATAGTCCATGTAATTATTTGACAAGTAGAATATCCATAGTTATGTTTTATTATGTAATTATTTAATCATCTTTTATTCCTACCATTTTATGCTCAAGATTTTGTTTTAATGACATGTGTTTTTAGTTATTCACCATGCATTATTATTTATGGTTTCGTTGTATTACTTACCCATACCGATCATCTGATATCACCCCTTTATTATGTTTTATTTTTTTCTCATGATGCAAAGAGGTATATTGTGAATGACTTTTAGGGATAATCTAGGAGTTATGGATGTTTCCAATGAAATCTCTATATTTTATTTCCTTTCAAAGTTGAACTGTAAAAATTATGATTGTATCTGGTTTTCCAAAACTACTAAACTATTCATTCCTTTGGGATAAAAATTCCTTGTAATCATACCAATGTAATAAATTAAGGCACCCACTCTGGGTACTGGGTCGAGGTCTTTACAGATATTCTTGATTATCAATTCGGAATCACCCTTCACCTCAATGTGGTTCATCGATACTTGGAGTTCCAATTACAGGCCTGTAATGAGAGTTTGATATTATGCCTCATTATTGGTACCAAATTATGATAATAGAAATGAGTATGATAATAATTCCTTCTCTATAGAGATAATCACAATTCCTAACCCATATTTTTTGAGCTTAGGGTCTTCCATTCTCTTCCCTGTTGGACTCCTAAAAGCACTATTAAAATAAATTTCCCGTGTTTGAGGGATATCCTGAATAGAAAATATTTATTCATCTAACAGTTCAGTATTTAATTACGTCTCTTATACAGATGGGTGCTCAATAAAGAAGTATTCCAAGGCCTAGAATTTTACTACTTTCTGATGTACAAACTATATATCAAATTGTTATAGAATAACTACCCACCATTCTAGACATCCTATAAACATAGGACGACTGAGGGTAAACATGAGTGAGTTATTGTGAGAAAACGAGTGAATATTGTGGTGCTACAGGTAATTCCTAAACCTCTAAATGGAAAATATTAATTCTGTGCAGCTTTTCTTGACATCTGAATAGAGATTATTAATGTTAATTGTGGTTTGACTGAGGTAATAAAGGTTGTTTTTATTCCCATCATCATTATTTTTCACGAGGAAATCGCCTAGTAATCATTCTAGGGTTATCACATATAGAACAAGAGGTTTTCCTTCAATAGGTGGCATCAATATTGGTGGTATCAATGTTTATTTCTTGAGGATATCAAATTCTTATTGATATTCATTGGTCCACTGATAAGTGACCCCTTCTTCGTCAATTTGGTGAAGGGTAAATACTTTCCTGTGAGGTTGGCTATGGAGTGCCGAATGTAGGACAAGTGTCCTTGAATTACTCTAAAATACTTCAAGTTTCAAGGAGGTGAAATGCTGAGGATATCTTTAGTCTTCTCAAAATCAACTTTTATGCCATGGTGGCATATGAAGAATCTGAGAAATTTTCTTAAGGTTACCCTAAAAGAACATTTCAAGGAATTCATCTTCATATTATTCTATTAAATCTAAATAAAGATGAATTATATATCATCTAGGTGGTTAGATCTTTTACAATAATTGATTAGTAGATCATAGATGTATCATTCCAAAAACTTCCCCAAGAAGGGTTTGAAAATGTGATGCATGGCACGTTGGTATGTGGAACCAGCATTCTACAAGCCAAAGGGCATTACTCGATAGCAGAATACTCCCTAAGGGGATTTGAAAGCTATGGATTCTTCATCTTCTAGGGCCATCTAGATTTCTTTTTAACTTGAATATCCATCCATGAATGAGAGGTCCTAATAACCGTATATTTCATCAATTGGTAGTTCTGTAATTAGAACAAAAAATTCATCTTTGG
This sequence comes from Viscum album, assembly GCA_963277665.1. Classification (NCBI taxonomy): domain Eukaryota; kingdom Viridiplantae; phylum Streptophyta; class Magnoliopsida; order Santalales; family Viscaceae; genus Viscum; species Viscum album. The sequence goes on from OY728140.1 coordinate 102,288,545, forward strand.
AAAAATGTCGGTTTAGGTCTCTAAAATCAATACAAACCCTAATTTTACCATTCTTCTTTTTCATATGGACAATATTGGATATCCATTTTTGGTACTTTATCTCTCAAATAAAATCATCCTTGATGAGTTTGTCCTCTTCGTCCTCAAACTTGGAGGCATGGTTAGGGTGTGTCCTCTTAACTGCTTGCTTGTATCCCTAATGATATTCTAGAAAACCCAAGTGATAGGGGGACACCCCAGGTTCAATACCTAGAATCTCTGTGTAATTTCAGGAAAACACATCCCAGTGTTTCTTTAATAAGGTGATGTATACCTCCTGTTCTTTAGGATTCATGGTCATAGTAATTAGAGTGGGGCATGGATCTTATTTTGTACCCAGATTTATTTCTCTGAGTTCAGCCATGGTGGAGGAAATTCCTTCCTCAAATGCTGGAGGGGAGCCCCTGAGATTTTTTTTCTTCTTCCTCTTCCTCATACTCCACTACTTGTGATTCTTCCTGAGGAGGAAATGATACAAAAATTTCATCAGAGGGAATAGGGGAGTCTCTATTTGGAAATCCGGAGGATGATACAATCATTTTGGGCTGCTGGCATACATCTTTCTTAGAGTTTTTAAGGGGAAACGAGGCACTGATAATGATTTTGTTTATTTTCTCCTACATTCATGATAAATTCTTCCAGTTTGGTTGATAGAACCATGATTTTTTGAAGCTTAAGGGATGAAATGAGAACATTTTTATTCAAGATTTCGTTTTCACTTGGATAGTTGATAACTTCTTCAGCACTGTCGAGCTCAAATGTCATGATTAAAATTATAGAAGCTGGTAAATGAATTCGTAAATTCTGGCCCACCCTTTCAATTTGATTAATAGGAAATGTATAATATATACTGAGCTGCTTGAAAGGGTTAGCTAGGGTCATCTCCAAGCCATTTGGGGCATTGATTTGGGCATCATCATTAGACATTGATTGTTTCCCTTCATTGTGATAGAACCCTACATCGATGTATTATGTCTCACAGGATTTGAAAAGGGCCTTGTCACTATAAAATTTTCCAATTTGACCATTGATATAATATTTGAGACATTGGTGGTATGAAGAAGGAATGGTTGCATGCTGATGTAGCCAAGGTCTTCCCAGAAAAACATTGAAATTTGTGTCCTATGGGACCATGATAAACCCTGAGTCGAACACAAGATCTTTGAACTAAAGTTCTGAGTGTGATTTCACTGAGAGGATCTTACTCATTCTTATTATAACCCTATAACATTATAGTGGAGGGAGACAATTGAGATTCATTGAGACTTAGTTGATGAAGTTTCTAGACCATTATGAGGTTGAATCCTGAGCCATTTTCAATGAAGGCTCATCGGATATAAATTTCATTTAACCTACTGGATATATAAAAGGGTCTCACATGTCCTTGTATGAAAGAATCCTCATCTTGGTTGGTGAAGGAGATGGCTGCATGACATTTTGTAGGATAATTCTTCACATGATATACTTCAACATCAGAAACCTCAACTTCAAATTCCCAAGGGCTTTACAATGCTTCAATGAGTGATTCCTGGAGGTCTTTTTATAGACTCATATCATCCATGATTGATAACATAGCCGAAACTTAAGCTAATTGCTTCAAGACATCATATTTTTGGTCTAAAGATCTACACTTTCCATAATAAAGATTCTCTTTTGTAGGAACTTTTGGATCTGATGTTCCTGATGTGGATGGGTCATCCCTTGGGGAAGGAGCTAGAAGTGTTCCTATTCTTGGTGGATTGGGCCTACTAGTTTTTCCTACTCATCAAGGATGTTATGTCATATCCTCTAATTATTATTCCAATGTAATCTTGTTAGGTCAGACTCTATCATGTGTGGAGGAAGAAATCCCTTTTCCTACTGAGCTCTCAGGAGAGCTTTCCCATGATTTTCGGCTGTGTAAATGGTTCAGACGGGGGTTTGGTTGATGTGGTGGCTCCTAGCATGACCATGTCTTCTCCTATATCCTCAACCTGGACAACCTTTTCCCCTGGTTCCCCAATAAAGTGTAGAGAAATTAGGTTCACAATCAGAATAACCATTTAATAAGGGATACATTAAGTGAATAACATTAACATAACCAAATATCAACTCCTTATCTAATGAAGATTTTTCCTAGGGGTTTACTCTTATTGTATGATTTGGTGGGGCAGTACCCTTTATTTTGGGATGTTTGGCATGAATTATTCTAAGTTAAATGAAAAATTTTACCTTGACATTAGCTCATATTATTCTGATTTCTCCTTATCCTTCTAGACATATCTCTTCTTTGAGGATTGGCCTTCAAAGGATTGGGATTTTGATGAATCCATTTTTATTGTGGCAGAAGGGGTCAAGGGCTAACTGAAAGTTATTTTTTATTATTACCTTAACAAAAATCCAGGGTTACCCGTCACGGAGGAAGAAAATAATGAAGGCCAATTGCATCCTTCCGGACCACATTAACACACTCAAAAGGAAGAGAATTGAGACTATCATAAATCACAAGAGTCTCCTCCGGCCTTCCCCAACGAGCCAACGTGTCAGTCGCAAAGTTGGATTCCCTTAGACTGTGATGAACAGTTATTCCCTGATTAGTCTCCACTTTGAACCTTCGATAGACATAAACCAAATCCCAAGAGATGTCATGATTACCCTGTAGAGATCTGACCAAAACATCCGAGTCAGATTCCACCTCCATCACCGGGAGGCCTCTCCTCCTGCAAACAATCAAACTTGAAAGAAGTGCTCTAAACTCCGCACCCATAGAGTTTCCTGGTCCATAATATGCACTGAATGCGATATGGACTGAACCCCAACAATCCCGAAGCAAACCACCACCCCTCATAACTCCTCCCAAGCAGGAACCATCCACATTCAGTTTCAACCCATTAGAGAATAGCATAAGTATGATTGATCATTTTTTTGACAATACAGTCACCTAATTTTTGTGTAATCTTTCTCTTAACCTCTTTCCATTTATCTTCATTTTCTGGATTTGTAGCAAAAACACATGCTACCTGGGATGGTGTATTTTTTAATTTCACTTTCCCAGATTTTTCTATATTTTGTAAAAGGTCTTTGAAAAAAAAAAACTCCTGGATGGGGTTCCCCAATATTTGATGGAAGGGTCAATAGTTTGGGAGATATTCATAACCTGCTTTGCAGGACTTCTTAGGATTTGAAAATTGAACTCTGTTTTTTTTTCAATTTCAAGATGAAGTAATCGAGGACTTTGTCATTTCAAAAGGAATATACCTTATTTTTAATCTCCTAAAACTATATCTACCTTTGATCTCTTTGATAATCTTGGTGATTCGGTCATTTATACTAATGCTCAGGAGGTGGAGCCCTGTGATATGGTTCATTGTTTGAGGTAGGAGCAGGTACAAGGGCCTGATTATGTATAACTTTATAGGCATATTCTTTTCATGTTATCCTTTCTTGAGTTGATAGAATTACCCAAGACTTGGATTTGATCTCTATGATGGATTTTTTCATTTATTGATAAATTGTAGGTAGATCTCGAAACCCTCCTATGTATTTCATAGGGATCAATGGTGTATGAAACTCATCACAGAGGTTTTCTACACAGGTAGAAAAAAATTCTTCATGATGGAGCAGTAAGTTCAAGGAGTTAGTCAATAATTTCAACTAAGAAATGGAGTATGAGACCCTTTCATTCTTAATTTTCTTTCAATTTGTGAGATCTAAGACTATTGTCTTCTATAACATTGAGCTAAACTGGAAGAGGAGCTTATGATGGAGATCTTCCCTTATAATAATAGATCGGGACTACAAACTCATGTACCATACAAAGGTTGGCCCCTGCATTTATTACACAAATAATTTGAGTTTCACTGCTTCATATTTCTCAAGGGACCCCATCATGGAATAACAGAAAGAGAAAAAATGCATCAATTGGTCCTCCAGATCTACTGATCTGTTGAAAATTTTAAATGTGGAATTCTCAAAAAATATTGGGGGAGGATTCGGATCTATCCATTCAGAGTAGTACTTTTTCTAGCTATATTGGCGCACTTCATCCTTCCATTGATTCCAATTGATTCATTAATTACTCAATGGTGTTTATAAGAATTCGAGGAATGTTCGGTTGATATGGGACCCTAATCGGTGCAGTGCATGGATCCTAAATGGGTGTGGCCATTGGAAAGACCATTGGTGGTAGCACCGCTAGAATTTTCCATAGATAACTCATAGTTACAGGCATGTAAGTGTGTGCCTAACCCTTTTTTGGTTGTGTAGCCAATAGAGGTAATTCTTTATCTACTATTGCAGGGTCCAAATATATTGGTGGTTGATGTCCCATATTGAGTGGATGTTCTATATCTTCTTCAATTTTGGTAGAAACCCCTCTTTACTAAGGTGTTCCAACTAGAAGTGTGAGTTGAGGGTCTTCTTATGGAGAATATCTAGCAGGAAGACTGCTTCGGAGTAACTATGCATTGAGTTTTCTCAACTCTCTCATTTCCTCCTCTTACTAAGAAAATCTTTCCTCTAGCTAAAGGGATTGGCCTTCTTTGGGGGTAAGGTGAGACATGGTATGACCCTTACCTTTTCCCCTATTGGGTTCCTTTAAAGGAGGTAAAGGAGGATTGTTTGAGGTGATACTAAAATTTTGGGTGAGCCTCTGGGTTCAGGTATACAAACCTCCTGTAGTTGGTTCGGTGTAAACCATCTCATGAACAGGAACTTCTTATTAAGAATCCTATGAATTAGTCTTATATTATAGAGGGTATTCAATGATGGTGTTGATGAAATTCATAAATTAATAGTGCATCATAGGAATTCTATTGGAATATCTATAAGATTGCCTTATTTTTCACCCTCCACAGTACCTTTTCCTTTTCTTTATCAGTTCCCTAGGATCTATTTGGTAGACAATAATCCAAAGGGAATCTCAAGAGAATTCATTCATACATTTTCTAATTAAATTTACTAGATCATGGGATGGGAAAAATTGAGATAATTCACTATGTGGAATCTTCCCTAATTAGGATAAGACTAATTCCCACTGAGGATTGGATTATTAAGGTGAAAAAGCCCCTAGTTTTGAGGGTTAGGGCTATTCCTATTCTACCTTCACAACCCTTCAGTCTTGGTTGGCTGATCCTGAGGGTTGGGTTAAAAAATACCCTAGTCTTGTGGTCTAGGGTTGTTCCTAAACTATTGTGGCTGATATTACCATAGTTTCTATTCAGATCTTATGGATTCTAGTCCGAATGTGGGATGTGTGAATTATTCATCACTCACTTAAATCACCCATTTTAGAAGAATGTTGTACTATTTCTAACATTTTCTCAATATGATGGTTAAAATCATCAAAGTGGGATTCCTTCTTGATGTTCTCAGATGCTTGACACAAAAGTATCTCAACATCCTGCTCTCTTCTGGCCTGATTTCGGTGAAAGTCGGTCAGGACCTATTCTTATTGAGAATATGTTCAACCATGAACATATTTTTTTTGTATCCAAACTAGGGAAAATACATCGAATTATTCCACCTTTGGAAGGCTTTTCTGGCTTGGGAGTGCAGTGAAATGTAATGATCCATGTACACACCATCCTCTGATATGAACACCAGATGGGGTATCTATGATCAAATTTTTCAACCTCATATGTGCATCAAGGCATGAATATTTAAGGGATCCCTACTACTTTTTTATCATTAGATTTCAGGAATCTAAGAGAGATTCCAAGTCAATTTGGAATTGCATTCCTTCTATTACCTTGATGTGAGTTTGATACTCGTCATAAGGTAATACCTTTACATTTAGGTGATGAAGCATTTTCCATATTTTGAGGTTGATTTCATGCATAAAATCTTCATCCAACACCTCTAGAATTCTATATTGAGAGGTGGATAAAGGTCAGAACATGACTGGTATGTCATTTATAGCTAGTTATTTCCTAATGTTTACTAGATCTTCTTCATCTTTTACAAGAGGTTCCTCGACCTAGTCCAACCAGATTGGATGCTTCCTGAATTTTTTACCACAATAAATGGGATTGGTTGGGATTATTTATTCTATGCTAACAGTAAAAATTCCTAATGGTGGTTTGAAGAATGATTATTTCCTTGGGCTGTCTTTTGATTGATAAAGGATTTCACCTACCAGTGACAAAGCATCGGACATGACTAGCCTTATATTTTCAAGCACCTCAAGATAAGAGGGATTTCTTATTACTACATTGTCATTTGGAGAATTATTTTGACAATTCGAATCACTACTACTGATAGAACTTTCACAATGAATGCCATCATGGGGAGGAATGTCATAGTGGATTATAGTAAGGGGAATACCCTCTTTATCCTTGGTCTTATGGCCACACATAAGGTTATCATGGCCCTCATCAAGAGATAGACTCTTGAGATTGACTGAATTTTTTCCCTGAATAAATCCTTCATGGTGAAGTGTCTGATGAGGACCTTTAGAATTAATTATTTTGTTCCCATAATTTGGTAACATGAGGGTAGGATCATGATCTATGATAGATAAACATCTAAGGGATTCAAGAAATCTATCATTAATAAAATCCTGGTCATAGATCAGCTCTTGATTTTCCAATCACGTTTGATGAGCCTTCTTTTTAGATGCCTTCATACAAGAAATTTGGGCCACTTTCTAGGAGAAGTGGTCGACATGGGTAAGTGTTTGTGTCTTCCTTGGAGGGTCCATTATAATAGGCTTATTACCTTCGATTGGAGTAGGTGTATGTTCTTGATCCTGATTTCCATAAAATATGGGGTAGTTTTCCCCATGACCCTCCTGGACAAGAGCATAGGTATGTGTATGCTATGGGGTGTTATGCTGATGAGCCACCCCATTTTTGGGGACAGAGTTATGTGTACATCCCTCGGGCATTACTGTTATCACCATGATGATATCCAAACAAGTCTGTAGGATATGGTCAGGGGTTTGTGTCTTCCCTTTTAAAATTTCCATGATATGCTTGGTGACTTCAGTGACCGGAATGGGGATATATTCTCATTATGTTTCTGGAGTAGGTGTATGTGCCTACTCTTGTCCTCCCTTTCTTATTAGTGGATACTAATAGTACTCATATGTGGGGGAATAGAGTTGATTTTTCCCTCTAATTTTCGTCAGTAATTTCCAAATTACTTCTCTGTGTGCTACCAGACAATGATGTTGGAAGGCTTGATAAATGCTAGTAGGTGTGTGTGCATGCTCATTTTTTTCCAACAAACATGGCCGATAGAATTATTTGAGTGCTTCCAAATGAGTCAGCAGGAAAACTTGGTGGGTGAAGGTAGTTTTATGTTCCTTCTAATAGGTTTTTTCCATATTTGGTTAGTGGTCTTCTTTGAATTCCTCTAGGTGATTCTACTGGCTGGATGAATGAAGGTGAACAGATGCATGTGATCCCTCACTGTTTGAAACCAAAATGGTTCAATGGGCTTCTTCGGAGGGGAAAACGTTGTGAACCCTATCCCTATTGGTTGGTTGTTATCCCCAGAGGTATGTCTTGTGTGCCTAGTTCCGAATAACCTAGAATGGTTGGCTGAGCACAACACCCTCATCATGTTGATGGTTAAATGCCGCATGGAATTGGTAGTGGTGATTACTCGCAGGATCCCTTGAAAAGGACCCCTGTGTCTTTTGGATGAATCTGTAGGTGGACTCTTTATCCACCTACCTGAAATATGGGAGGGACTGATTGTCACATTCTAGGGATAATCTCCCAAAATAGTTGAACAAGATGGTTGGCGTCATCTACTTCAGGACCACCATCCATCTTTGACCAGATGGTTGGTGGTGCTGGTTGAGTTGGAGGGTCTATCAGGTGGCCTCCAAGGTTAGGATCATACTGTTGTGATGGTACTCTCAAACTAGTGAGTTTGAGACCTAGTTTTGAAGACACTGATTCGGTGATGACATCCTTCATGCGGATGAAGATCCAATCTGAATATAAGTCAAGGCATTCATTGGTGAAAACTTGAAGGAGACCATTTGATCAAAGGTATTTCTTGGAAGTAAGTTCCTATATATACAAAAAACAAAAATAATGAGCTATAACAAAGTATCATCTTACTTGAGTGAACACATTCATGATTTATTACCCTACACATCCCTCATTTCCTTTGAGAATGGGAGGGGGATAATAGGTAGGTGACACTTTCATCTTGGTTAATGATTCACGTCGGGTTCACCATTTTTTATTTTTGATGGAAATGGGACTTCTTCATGGAAACGGAATGGTTTGACAGAGACTATTCATTACATCCCTTCTATATTATTAAGGAGAAATCATAGTAATTTGTTTCCAATAGATTTTTCCTCCCTGTGAAATTTTTTTATTTTTGAATGGTTTCTAATAGGTTTGTTTGTGGAACCAGAAACACCCAATGGTTCTGTATCCATAGGGACCTTCTTTCCAAAGTTAGATACTCGTTATGTGTTTTAACCTATGATGCTTAAGTACTTCCATTGGTAAAGAGTATGGGAGTTTTGTATCATCAAACCCTTTTGGGGGGAGTTATTTCCTACTCTAGGACTCTCTTATAGATTTAAGATATGTTCATGAATCCTTCATTAATTCCCAAGTATGATGTGGTCCATCCCAAGATTAAAAAAAATTATTAGCATTTATGGAATTTAGAATAATTTGTATGTATATGAGTTTCTTCATCAATGGATATATTTATATGTACCCGAGGTTCTCCATTGATGGTATCCTCTTATATACTACTTAAAGATTCTTTGGTCATTATTATGATGATGATGGTTTTCTAGCCACATAGTGAGGAACTCTAGAGTTTATTGTCATCTAGGTAGATGATGGTAACTCTGGATATTATCATCATCTAGGTAGATAAAGGTCACTCTAGATTTTATCATCATCCAGGTAAACGAAGGTCACTCTGGAGTTTATCATCATCCATGGAGATGGTAATTGATTGATGTTGGGATAGAACCCATAAATGGGCTTCCTATGTATCCTTGTGAAAGGAATCAGAACCCACATAGTTCAGTGATGATTAATGGGTAATATCATACCTTTTAAGGTCATGTAATTAGGAATCAACCATATAATTTAACATCATGTGTCCAGGGCATCTAGGAAGAAGGTTCCTAGTTAAAGTTTTTTGTGAGATTTATGCTGAAACAGCCCAAGAAACCTAGAACGGATATGAGTTCCTAAGTTGAATTAGACCCTACTGAGGATATGGACTAAAAATAATAGGGTTGATTTACAAATTGGGTTTGAACCTTAGGGAGGCTTGCTACATATCCTATTTGGATGGGAATCAAATCCCATGTAGTTTAGTAAGTCTCACAGGAGAGTGTAGCCCTTTGAGAGGAATAAGTTAGGGCTTTCCTAAAGAAAATTACCTTATAAAAGGTACCATGAGGTATATCTTAACTCATGGTGGTTTGGGAGCTTAACTTGAGGATTACTCCCAAGGAAGATTCCCTAAATAAGGGAATTATGATTGGGGATTATTCCTAAGGAGGATGCCCATTAGTCTTGGTCCATAGCTAAGCTTCCTAAATATCCTAATTAATTTGTAACTGGGAATCAGAGTTATCATAGTTCAATACTTTAGTTGTATTGTGTGTATTTCATGATTTTAACTAACATATAATCTCATGTGGTCCATTCATGGTGTGAGAAATAAGAGGAAGCGGAATATTTGACAAACTGCGCACTTCTCCTCCTTCGCTGGTGGAAGAGGTCAAGGCTACGATGGAAGAGGTTAGGGCTACGGAACTTCCCACTCTTGACTTTACATTAGAGGTGAGTCCAAGGTAAGTAAGGAATGAATATGAAGGATGCGGTGGTAGAGAGGAGAAAGACTACAACCTACTACAAGAAAGGCTAGGGGCTTACACTATGATGAATGCCCTTTTGAGGTTCAACCTATCATAGGAGTCGGGTAATGAGGTTTGAGGAGTTTCTTGAGGAGTTTATCGACTCAATTTACTCAAGGAATCCAAGAGGAGAATCTAAACTCATAACAAGATAAAGAAACCAAGAGGAGTAAGTCCACTCAAGGAATTTCAGTGAGTGTGAAAGATTATCTCAAATCATGGTATTCAAGGGGTAGAAGTTGGGCCGCATAAAGGTCACAATGGAAAATGTTGTCGACCTGACCCAAAAATTTCATGGCACGACTCTCCATTTTTCATGGAGGTTAGTAAAGGTAGGAAAGGGACCGGCCTGAAGGTTCATGATTATATCCCAGTACTAATCTTGAGGGGGTGTGGGGGTGTATCCCTCACGATATAGACTAGTGGGTTCACTCAATTGAGTCACCCTAGTATGGGTCACCCTATTATGAGTCTCCTAGGTATGGGGTCACCTAGGTGGTTCATCGCCCAAGTAGTACTAGGGAGGATCGTACTACCTCACCTAGGTATAGGTCACCCAATTGTGGGTAACCAAAGTGATGGGTTGGGGCCTTGACTTAGTGAAAGCGGGCCATGAAAGGTCGCCCAAGTAGTGACGGACTACTTAGGTGGAGGAACTACATGGCCAGATCCCTCTCTGGGATTTGTGGTCTGGGAGTTTGGTCATCATATTAAAATTTATGGTAGAGGGATCTATTTATAGACCCTTTTGGACCTTCATGGATGGGCCTACGTGGATGGCTTGCACGAATAGCTTATGCGGATGTCATGCGCGGCAACACACTTTCCTTTACAAAATTTTTCAATCTTCTAAGTGCCATGACTTTTGATCTATATATTTGTTTGGGATTTGTGACCAGTCAAATAGAATCTCTTGAAGAAATATACACTTCTAGATATGGTTAATACACCAAGTCTTCTTAGAATAAACTCAAAAATTGGATTTTAATCCATAGATGCATTTTCTTCATCGATCTTGGAAATCCACAACCAACTCTTGGAGGGGGGTCTTTCCACTTGTCCCACATTCTGGAGTAGTCTTCTGGACCATTTAAATTTATCCTATATCTTCTTTCATCATACAAACACATTTCTACTCAAACTTTACATTTTTTGTCTAAGTGAGGATCACATGATTAATTCTATAGAAAATTTCATGAAACGCAATTTTCGCTGTCAATAGGGATGCACCAGTATCCAACAAAAACTTTCATAAGATTTGAGTTAAGTATAATTATACCTTGTACAGTCAAAGGAAATAATTTATTATTTGTGATTATCTTCTCAACACCATACAACTTCTTACTTGTTCCTCACTATTTCTTACATCCCTACGTTGGTTACATTATCTAAGGAATCGGGGTGTTTCTAGAATCACCTCGGATTTCTTAGTTCTAAGGATGAGAAATATTCCAATGTGATCACCCAGTTAGATAATAATATGTACAATATATATGGGAGGTATTATCATCCATTAAATTTGGAGACTTAGGTCAATAACAATGAAGATGTCTCATTTGATTATAGTTGAGACATACTCTGGGTGGTGTCATGCAGTACTACTTCTTAAGATCTAATGAACCACACTAGAAACATCGGGGCTATCTACTAGAGCATGGAGAAAAGTTAACTTATCCAGTGGTTTGATTATGTGATTCTATGATTCCATGAAAGCATGTGTCCCTCTTCCCCTTATTCCCATTATTAGAGTTCTCACCTGTACCCATGCAGACGAACCCGTTTCCTCTTGTAGGATTCCAAGAAATATCTATTTCTACCATTGTTTATCTATTATCCAAGTCTATATAATTAGTAATAAAGATCATAGTTATCTTAGAACCAATTTATAGTCATAGTCTAGACATGAATATATATTCCATTAAGGACATACTTATAGCCACTTCTAGTTCAAAACAAACTAACTTCATAAACCTGGTTGTGTATTCTATCACCAATAGATTTTCTATCTTAAGACTAAATAAATATATCATTATAGATATCTTGAAGGTATGTGGGTATAATTTTTTGTTAAAAAATCATTGAATCCTTCCAACATAAGACCTTGATTAAATTTATCTTGGAGAGATAAATCCCACCATTAGTATGTTAAATACACGATCGTATAGACTACTAACATAGCCTTTATATCAATCAGTGTTCTAAGGAAAAAAAAGATAAGATTAATTTTTTTAATCCACACTTCTTCCTTTTTAGGTTCTCAATCTCCCCAAAAATATTTTTGGATTTTGTTTCTGAAACTTTACAAAATGATCCACGTGTCATGGTTTTTAATTTAGATTTTCTTTATCAACAGCTTAAAATGGTTGAAAATTTATTTAAAGAAATATATTGGTTCACCTGTGGCTTAGTTATAATCACATTCTTTATATCCTATTCTTACAGGTTTCTAAGTCATTTAACTAATGGAATTTTTCTATAGTCATAACAAAAGAAATGCATAGTCATTTATTAATTAGTAAACTAAAGGATTAGGATATTCCAAATCATCAAAAATCAATAATCTTTATAACCAATTTCCAAGAATCCTAAAACATAATATAGTTAATGAAATTACAGGGTTAAATATCATCACTAATGCATGATATTCTACACTCATTGGCTAAATCCATGACGATGATATGAAAACACTCTTATATGTGTTTAAAAATTATGTTTTATACCAAGGATACTTTAATTACTTAAATTTCATCATAAATAGGTTAGATACATATTTTTATGCTGAAAATTTTAATTTCTAATGTTTTTTATCTTCTTTTATTATCCCAATGTGATGGACTGACCAAAAATGATACCATTTGTAACATCTCGACCCTAACCATTATCTTGGAAAGAGATAAGGAGCCCCTAAATTTAGGTGACATCCCCAGAAAACCAAAGGCTGGAAATAAATTCCAAGGGATTAATAAATCTTTAAGGTATGATTTTCTCTTTAAACAAACAAAATATTTCAATAATATAATATAAAGAATCAAACCAAACTATATAATTCATGAAATGTAAACTATAAAACTCAAAAATACCAATATATAATAATATCATAGTAATAATGGATACAATAAACCAAAACAACAAGACACCAAAAAATGGATCAATCATCGATGTGGCACCACTCTAAACTCCAAGGACCCAATCAACTCCAAGTATCTAACTCCAAATAGCTACATCAAGAAGCACCACTAAAAAATGTGAAATATTCCACATTATTGTATCATGGAAAATAACATCTACATTCACACCAAAGTGTATATGTAGGGGGTGATTAATCATACCCAATAGGTAATCTCTATGAGCTTCCCACACATTCCACTAAGTCAAAAACAAATTATGTCATAGTTCAAAATATAACTAAAATATATGATAGGATAATTCAAAGTAGTTTACCAATTTAGATTAAGTAAATTTAAATAGTTTAAATAGTTTATCCATTTATCCCACTTAGAATATCCATTATAACATTCACACACACACACACAGATATATATATATATATATATATATATATATATTCCATGATATCCCCAATACTCATGAACGGTAACTCATCCATACACCAAGTCGTTATTGGTCAGTGATCCTTTTGGAGCCTCTAGTCTAGAACCAAGTTCCATTTAATGCTACATCCAAAGAAAATGAACACACACTATTCCACATATTTCATTCTTCCATTATACTAAATATTCTAAGTTGTTAATAAAAAAATAACTTTTTACCAAAATCGCATTTTTATTATTTTACCAACACATTGAAAAAACAATAATTCAAGTCTATGAGATTATATAATTTCCTAATAAGAAATCATGAATGTTTTTATTTTTCAAAGAACAGAGATTCATTTTAAAAATACAAGTCCTCCAAGTTATAGGAAAATATAGGAGATTAATAATCTACATGCCTCTTACAATTGATTTCACCACCCAAAAATGATCGAGAGAGTTCTCCCATATCACCAAGAAATAAAATCCTCAAGTAAATTCAAAACATCCCAAAAGAGCACCCTAGATTTGTCTAGTTTTAAATCCTTAATGAAGAGATGGTGAGTATAGGTTATAAGAGGTGATTTCTAGTCACAAATAATATTAAAACTCTCCTAATAAGATCATATAATTATTCATAACTCCTCCCCCAAGATCAGCACTTGAATCACTCATTTAAAAAAATTGGTTTGGACAATACCATGATCTAGTGGTACCTATGATGTTCATGATTCCTTTGATCACCCCAAATTTGGGAACCCACCATGGTGAGGTACTATGAGGTCTTGAAAAAACACAAGCTATTTTGAACCCACCACGCCTTGGACCATGGCATGGTGAGGTCTCCTATGGACATGTTTCACAAACAAATCCCCAGTGCACTATTCCTAAGTCCACCTAGTGACCATAGCCTCCCTTGGTATTTTTGGGGTGTTTGTGTTGTATAGATACACTCCAAGTGCACTATGCCATCCACCATGGTGAGTTTCTTCCCATGGTACACTAATCAATTCCCAAACACTCTCAATCTCTATGATCTTCCTAAAAATGATCCCCAAACCCAAATAAAAATATGAAAATGTTTTAAAACATAAGAGTGCATGGAAATTACCTCAAACTGGGGGTGTTACGCTTATTATAATTGAATATTGGGCCTTAAATTCTTCCCTATTCAATAATTTCATCCTATAAATTTTTAGGATTTCATCCCATAAGAAAATGTGGGTATTTATTCATCATAACTTCATTAGGTTCCCAAATTACCTCCTATATCTTATTATTTTTTCAAATTGCCATTACTATCTGATTCAACTGATTCCATAGCACTTGCTCTCTAGTTTTGATAATGTGGTTAGGATCTTTATAATAATATAAATCAGGTTCCAACTCTATTTAATTAGTGGTGAGCATGTGTGTTGAGTTTAGAATTTACTTACTCAACAATGAGATATGGAACACATCATGCACTTTAGAGAGATTGGGTGGTATTTCCAAATGGTGAGCCACACCTAAAATTATTTCCAAAATCTAAAAAGTCTTGATGTAATTAGGAATTTTCTTCCCTTTATTATCAAAACTTATAACTCCCTTCCATGGAGATACCTTTAAGAAAATAATATCCCCCACCCAAAATTCCAAATACTCTCTCTTGTTATCTATATATCTCTTTTTTTATGCTTTGATCTATCTTAATATGTTTTTGAATAGTTTTCTCTTTCACTGAGGTCTCCTCAACAAGTTATAGTCTTATAAGATACCTCTATATAGATTTATCCCAACAATTTGTAGTATGATATCTCTTATCATAAAATGATTCATACGATTCTATATGAATGCTTTAATGGAAGCTATTATATATATTATTTTATTAAGAGAATAATTACATTAAAACACACACACTACATACACAGGTTGGAAAGGTAGATCATGCACCCTCAAGGTATAACCCACCCATACATACCTATTTATTCATATATTAAAGGTTTGTATGCCCAGAATTAGATGAACCAAAGGCCCCCTTAATTTTTTATGGACTAAAGGTCCTACTTGCATTATCATGACCATGGTTCTACACCCCTTTCATGCATGATGCTTTTTTCATTGTCTACCCACATCATGTTTGCATAATTTCCACCTATGTCGGTGCCTATGTCAGTTTCTGCATCATAAATCCCCAAGGTACTTTCTAGGATTCAAAGATTGTTCTTTTGGATGTAGGATTATAGGGTTTACCACTCAAGCACCACCCAAACCGGTTAATGGAATCTATTATTATATCAAAATTCTACCAAAGGTATATAATGATCCCACATACATTTAAAGTCAAGTGATTGTGATCTTATCATATATTCTAATGTTTGTATAGTCCATTTAGATTGTCTATCATTTTGAGGATGATAAGTGGTGCTCAAATTTATCTCATTGTTAATAACATTTAGAAGACTCTTTAAGAATTTCAATTTGAAACATGGTTCATAATGAGTTAATATTTAACCATGAAGTTAAAAGAATCATTAATATAGAGTTTTTCAATATTCTCAAGGGGTGGATCCTCCATTATAGTAAGGAAATGTGTAGTCTTGGTAAGGTGATCAATAATAATCCATATAGTATCATTCCTCCTAGTATTCTTTGGTAGTTTGGTAAAAAATTCTATAGTAATATCATACCACTTCTATGTTGGTATTGGGAGAGGTTTCATGACACCTTTATGATTTTGTCTCTCTACTTTACTTGTTGACAAACTAATCATATTGATACATAGTCGGTAATTTCTTGCTTCATATTGTCCCACAAAAAAATTTCTCTTAAATTCTTATACATATTGGTGGTACCAGGGTTTATAGAGAAATTTAGGATATGGTATTCATCTAGTAATTACATATTTATCTTAGTAATATATGGTTACATAGTTTATTTAAAAATTTAAAAATACCATCTTTATAGATGAATTATTCAAACTTCCCATCATTTATGACTTTAATTTTCTTTTGTAAACTCTTTCCATCAAGCTAGGACATTTTTATCTTCTCTAATAAATATGGTTTAAAAATTATTTGGAAAAGGAGGGATGTTTCCCCTTCCCTAATAATTCTCACATCCTACTTTGATAACTCCATGAATATGGGATCCTTTCTTATCATCACCTTTGTCAGAACTCCATTATTCTTCCTAATCAATTCATAAACCACCTTTTTTTCTTTCCTAGGGTGGTAGTGTATGGATAAATAAAAGTTCTTGAGTGGTTCCAGTCATCCCTTATGTCTCATATTGATCTCCTTATATGAGAATATGTATTTCAAACTCTTGTGATCCGTATATATATCACATCTCTCACCATATATATAATGTTAGATTTAGTACCTTAAAATCAACTCCCATGTACTTTATTATTACTTGTATTCATTTTTTTGAAAATTAATAAACTACTTATCACATCATTATTATTATTCTATGTGACATAGTATGCAATAATGTCTTAATAATTACTATCACACTAAAAGTTCATAGCAGTTACCTACTATGATGAGAACCTAAAAGTTTCATAAAAATATTATTAAACATATGTTTGATATCCAGATGATATCATTTTATAGGATTAAAATAATACATTCTATCAGGAGTGTAGACTCATAGGACATTGAGGAACACTCTCATAGTGTACACCCTTGGTAATTTTTAGTTAAGTAGATTATGAGAACATGATCCGCTAGTATGAAATCCACATTTATATGTGTCATTGGATGTTCCTATCTACAAAAATGTACATTTATCCTTATTGTTTAAGATTATTATTAATAGATATCATTATTCACATAATTTTATGTATATATGAAAATTGTGGTGATATATTCTCACGATAAACTATGATATATTGGGTGTGTCATGAATGCTATTACATTAATGAATAATGTGAGAAAGTATTTGTCCCTTTTGTTATTTAATGGAAGTTGATATCTTACGCCCTTGGATGGGAATGGAACAACCTAAATAAATACATGGATATGGTGTTATGTGGGTAGGTTCAATTTTGTAAATTAAAAAGTAAGATTTATCAAGTACACAGGTTGATAACATCGGTATGAAACTTGCTTGATTAGAGATATCATGATAAAGGGATTATATTACATATTGAAATTTTGTATAAGGTTTTATGTCATTGTGTAGTTTTATTATATCTGTCTGGGTGTCTTGATATGTTTTTAAATTCTAGTCTTGGACATTATGTTTTCCACCTAATGCCACTGTGAAAGGGGCCTAGAGGTTCACCCATTAAGTGTGTCCAGGATCGCAGTTAAATTCGATTCAAAATTAACAAGTTAGAATAAATATTATTACTTCTTTATGGATTAATAATTATTCAAGATTTTTTAATCATCGAGATTTAATCATGAGTTATTATAAAGAATAAATATGTGAGTTAAATAATAATAAATATTTATTTGAATGATTTATTGAATATAATATTTATTATATTTATTAAAAATAATGTAGAAATATTTATTTATTAAATAAATATTCATTATTAAGGGTTCAGTAAATAAAAATGATAGACGAACCGAGTTTAATAGTTTAGTCAAAAATGATATATTAAATTTCATTTAAATAAATATTAATTTATTTATTTAAAAAATGATATTTATTTATCCACTGGTGTTTCGCATGTCAAGTAAATAATAATATTATTTATATTATTAATAAAAATGGGGTTTGTTGTGGAATAAGTTGTTGGATAAGGGACTATGTACAATTACCAACCTTGTACTAGCTTTATAAATACCTGGTTATATCACTTTCTAGGGTTAGATACTTGTTGTGCACAACAATCCTATGGATAATTTCTCTCCGAACCTAAGAGAGAAACCTCTCAAGAACACACACAACAACTAGAGCATGAATCCAACTTTACTCTCAATAATTTGAGAGAATATTAAAAATACTCCATCAATAAATATATTCTTCCTATGATCAATGATGAATGATGCAAGAGATTAGGATCGGTCATTCTACAACACGATGATTCTACGGTGATGTTTTGAGATTTTGGAACATGTGTGAATCATTTCTAGAGGGGTTGTTCCATTGGATCCTATGATGAAATAAAAGCGTGATGAGGGTAGTAAACCAAAATCATAAATGAAGAAATAATTTAAAGACAAGGTATTTTTAAATCTATCTGTAAATTAATTATAAATTATATGTGATGACCATGCCTTATTGGTTTTGGTGTTCTTAGTTAATTAATCTCCAGTTTAATTTTTTTTTGTATTATGTTATTCATCATTTACATATCATATTATTCATTTATTATGATAAAAAAATCAAGTTGGATATTCCCAATAGGTACTTTCACTATGCCCATAAACTTCAAGTGGTATCGAGCAGTCACATAATTAATTTATAATTATTTCTTAATCATTGATTGATGATATAAATTTTTTGCTAGTTTTATTTATGGTTTATTCATTATTTAAATACATAAATCAAATTATTATATTCCCTTATTTATTATCACTCATGTAACCAATAAAAGGTTAAAATAACATGAAGAATATCTGTAGACTCTGTCAGGAGATAATGAGGGTTTTGTCCGAATAACACAAGAGTACATAGTGTGTAGCCCAAAGGTACACATCATGTACCTATATTCAATTCACCAAGATAAATAATATTAAAAGTCAGTTGGTTTGTATTAACTATACATAGATTGTATTTAATTCACACAATGTCTTGACTGGGATAAGCGAGCATGAAGTTTTTTGGACTACATGTCATGCAACTCGCTTACACACCGTATATTCTACGAGTTTTCCCAATGGAAAACACAGTGGTCCAATGTGTATCATTTATTTACTAAAAAACATAGGTACTTAAAAATCATGTAACTTCAAGGTCACATGACATGTATTTGGAATAAACGGTGTGTTCCTTGTACACATTCACGACTAACAAACACACCCAGTCCCTAGGGCTGTGTCGCGGACATGGGCAGAAGAGATTACACATTGTATATCCAAAGTACATTCCATGTAACCTATTATACCTCATATGAGTAATTAAAAATGGATAGAAAAATTAATTATATAACTAAACCTATTTACATGTGTTTCGTGAGTTATTTATTTGACATTACACTATATAGGATAGGATTACTAAACTAAAAATTGTGTATGGTCTTTACATACAGTGCATCCCATGTTTATTAATAGCATCACATGGGTAATTTATATATTATCATGCATAATTTATTGAAAAAATCATGAATTATAATTACAAGCCTTTAAATGTATGTTGGATTCCATGTGAATACATAGTACAAGGACCATGACGAGTATTCTGGATCAGTACATTTCATTGCCTCTAGGTACACTTATGTACTTTGTTAATTTTAAAAAATAATTTATTTAATTTGTTCAAAATTATGGATGATGGAAATTTTAGTATGGTTTAGATATAATTGAGATAAATTGAATTAATTAATTGATCAAATAATTAATAATATTAATTTAAGGTGTTTATCTGAATTAAATAACTATTTAAAGTAATTTCTAGAAAGATTATGAATATACATTTGTTGAATGTGTGTGGGTGGTCGTGATATTAGACCAGACCTATGTATTTGATTGGTTTCCTTTTAATATATTATTATTATTAAATTAAATTTATGGATTGTGTGGTATCCCCACCCCTCATTATATAAGTATTGGTGTGTCCGTAGTTTCCTTTTATGCAAACACTATTAAAAAATAATTTGGTTCCCCTAACCTATGCATGAGTAAAGGTTATGTAATAGATGGATATCTTGAAATAGTGTAGGTAGTTCATGTTCAAATCTGATGCAAAACCAATCTATAAAATTCACATAATCACACATGGAATGTGATGGCTCTAACCAGTGTAGGTTCAAGGAGTTATTCACCTAGGGTAAGAGTTGGTTTATCATCCTTTAGATAAAACAACTATTAGATAAATATCATTATCATGCCAATTTACATATTTAATTATGTCAGTTTCATGGTTAGTTATTTATTTTAATGGATGGTGTTCACATTAAATAAATTAATTAACAAAGCATGCAAGATGGAATTAAATAATTGAATTGTGTGTACATTTATCAAGACATAGTTAACCAATTAAGTAAATACACTTAATATTAACAATAATGTAATAAATATAAAATGTGTTATTTTCATATAAAAATAAAATACCTCAAATTAATATCAATTTATTATAGCCTTCCACTACTTAAGTTAGAAAATTAACCACAGTTCAAAGTGATTAACCGGCCTCCATTAGGGTGATTTAAATTATTGGGGAATTTTTATCTTGAGTTTTGGGTCGACTTAACCTAATTTTAATAAAGGGTTTATTGACTCAACTAGACTTGGTGAAACTAGTATAAATTTTTTTTAGTAAATCTAATTTTGGATTTTATAATTGAGGAGTCCACTCAATAGATCAAGGAGTTGTGAGTTAATGCAGTTGGAAAGTTACACCTACTTAAATACCTTGGAATAGCTTGTCTAACCTCTATCTAGGTTATTATAAGGTACATATGGATCCTTTCCACTATAATATCCATGTGATAGAATGTTCTGAAATCAATGGTGATGGATATTGGGTTTTGATAAAAAAACATTTTTCAAGTTGATCATGATCATATTTTAGATCTTACTTGATTAAGTTATTAGAAGAATAAGAATTTCAGTAATAAGGGAAGGAAGAGGAAGAATAAGAATAAAAGTTTGAGTTAACTTTATTAAAAACCTAGTCTTAATCCATGAGACACTTGGTACTTTCATAACTTGACACATTTTAGGATAGGGAATCATTTCTTACACTCCAAGTTAAAACCTTAAAGGATTTATTGTTTTTATTATTATTCTATATGTTATTATTTTTCATCAAGGGTTATTTTGGCCTTATATATCCCTTTTTTCATTCTAATAATATCACTTCGTGTTTTCTTTGATTGTCCTCCTTTTTGGCATGTTGGTAATATTTATTTATTTTGAAGAATATGTTCATATTTTTTGATATATAATCCATCCCATCTCCATCGTGTGAATCATAATTAATTTCTTTGATGTTAATTTCCTTTTTCTCTTTGATTTATTTGGATTCATTATCGTCTTGTCACTTAATTTTTATCTCATAGGCCATGAGAGATCTGATTATCTCCTCAACCAATATTTTCTTTATGTCCTCTATATCGTGTATTATTGTCACTTTGGGTGAAGTGACCCAAGATAAACATGAGATAAATAATACATTATTCTCACAATTTAAATAATACATCTCATAAATAGTCACACAACCTAAATATTAAAAAGTTTAATGTCTTGTAGATTAACTACATAAAAAACTTAATTTTCTACACTTGTTAACATTTTTCCATAATCATGATACTATGGACACTTTTTTATATATCTCACATGATATAATCATCTTCATATTCTATGGAATGGAAACATAATAAAGGGGTGAGCTCAAATGATCATTAAGGTAAAAATATATCATATAGTGTTAGATCATAAACATGAAGGAGTATATGAGAAGGACTTAAATATCTTAATTAAATATCACAATATCATAAATGATAATCCTAAAACATGATAAAGTAATATAAAATCATAACTTTAACGTTAAGGATGTGTAAAATTTATAAATTGGATCAAAATATATATCAACAACCAAAAATATGTGAGGATAACATAAAATTGTAGAATATAATAAAAATATGGAATAACCCTTAAAACCTAGCATAACTTGGTAAACAACTTTAAAATGTGGCACAATCACAAACATATAATTTATTATCATTGTGAACATAGATACTCACCAACCCATTCACTCATAAAATTGTGAGTATAGCTAAACACCATCACACTCACCCTTTGTGAACCTAGCTACTTGCTAACCCATTCACGTAACATTTATATCTCATGAGATATAATCCATCTCCCAATAAATTATAGGTACATATAGGTCACACCAATCTCATAATCCATACATTTATGTACTATTTTAAAATAATCATTACAACATAAAATAACCCATTGAAAGAATATGGGTTTCATAACATTTTGAAATCATTATTTATAAAACCCTCAGAAAAAGAATGTATTTCTTAAACAATTAAAAATAATCACATTTCATAAACTTAATAAATCATAATATATCAAAAAATATCATTTTCTAAAAGGAATCATATCATCATAATATATATAGGGTGATCAAAACATCACTTCATGAATGATTTTGATGAAAAATTTTAGTGCCCAGTGATTTATTGTGGGGGGGTTAATGTGTTTCAAAATTATTTGCATTGGGTCCACTATTTTTATCTTTAATATAAAATCCAAATGGTTTCCACATCCAACACAAAGTACAGACCTTCTTTCTAAAGGCAAGCATACATTCGGGGTTTCAGATCCAACTGTGCTTAGGAACTCACATTGGTTGAGAGAATGGGAGGCTAGTCTCATTACACCCTTTTGAGGAGAATTATTTCCTACTTCAAGACTCTCTTATGGATTTAAGATATGTTTGTTAATATCTTCCTAATCCCAATATATAACTAATTACCCTAATAAAATGATTAGGTGTTGAATCCTTTTATCTATAAATGGGGGTCTATTAATAATTTCATATGTATGTATCTGAGTTTCTTCATAAATTTCCCATTATTTCTTAACAATGGGTAGTTGTTTATATTTCGAATCCATATAACCAGGAACTCTGGAATTTACCACCATCCAGGGTGGCGATTGATATCTCGAGGATGGGACTGAACCTTTATGAGGAATCCTACAAGTCCTATTTAAGATAGTAATCAAAAGCCATGTAGTTCATTCGAAATCATGCAATGTAACATCATAAAAAAAGGACATATATGAGGCCACTTAGGCACAGAGTATTAATCTCGAGCCTTAAAAATGAATCCTACATATCTTGCTTGTAATTGGAATCAGAGTCATTGTAGTTTGATCACGCCCTTGAGACTTACCCCGAGGTGGATGCCCTTGTATGGGGGTATAAATATCATGTCTTTGAATGGGGATTATATACTGAGGTTACACTAGATGGGGGGATATTTATGATGTAAATTATGTGATTATTAAAAATCCCTAAGCCCATGTGAGCTATGTTCGGTGTGGTAAACAAGGGATAATAAGTAATCAGTCTCATTGTATATGGATGTAGGACTTATGCATTGGGGTGGGCCTTATGGGGTGTTTAATATGGATCTAGAGCCTTAGGAATGTTTCTTTCTTATCATGTTTATAGTAGGAATCAAATTATTCATAGTTCATTCAACTTCTGACTCCATTGATGGATGAGGAAGAATGATAACCCCATAAGAGAGTCTGGATCCTACATGTTAGAGTGTCTGAGATGTGGAGGGACTTACATCGAGGTGGATTCCCATTTGAGCATGGGCCTTAGTAATACGTCCAACATATCCTATTTATAACAGGAATCAGAGTTCTCATTGTTCAATTGGGGGTATGCCCGAATATGTTTACCAAGCAAAGTTATCATGCCATGGGGTGTTTTATTGACATGTCTTTATTGTCTTATTAACATGTTTGGGGATGTATGGACATGTCCAAAGATGTATGGACATGTCCTAGTTAACTAGAAAACATGTTCAAAGACAATCTCATGATCTATTTGACTTGTCTGGAGGACATCACATGATCTGGATAGCATGTCTAGGGGGATGTCAAATGATCAATGCAGACATGTTTGGAGGACATTGCATGATTTTTATGGAATGTATGGGGGTGTTTTATGACTTTATTAACATGTTCATAGGGTGTTTCGTGACTTTAATGGCATGTTTGTAGGGTGACACATGACTTTGTTGACATGTCCATAGGGCACCACATGACTTGGATGACATGTTCGGAGGGTGTTGCATCACTTTAATAACATGTTCGAAGGGCGCCACATGACTGGGATGGCATGTCTGGAGGGTGCCACATGGCCTGGTTGATGCAATTGGTATACTTCATGAGACTTGGGATATATTTCAAATGGATTCTACAATACTTGGTTGATATTTCCAAAGGGAATCACATGATCTAGATGACCTATATGGAGGGGGTTGCGTGACTTTGGTGACATGTATGGTGTTGTCACATGATCTGGGTAGGTTATAAGAAGCACATGAAGATTATCGTATCCATATTCTCATAAGTCTTCTATCTTTTTGTGTCTTTATTTCATATGTGCCTCAATATTTTTCAAGCATTAGCTTATTTAAGTTTCACATGAGCCATTCAACATGCAAAAATACCTTCACATGATCTGGGTGGCCCATTGTAAGTCCTTCATGTAATCGATAGGGTGATCATGAGAAGAACATATTCATGCTGCATGATCCCTTAGGTCACTCATCATATTTACCTGGTGGAATACCCTTGTGATCGCATGAATTTCTGCTCCAAGAAGTCATCTCTTGCACTCCCATGTAGTAGTCATCATCGTGTGTGTGCATAGTAGTTATCCGTGTGTATAATTTGTCACTTTATTATGACAAGGGGGAGGGATTTATAGTCCTATTCAACCTGGTAATACATCACCTTTCATGGATCATATCTCACAAATATGAGATGGAGTCGATGGAGGGATTTTCGCATCACACGATTCACATGATCTTGCCACAAGTTGTTCAAGGAATCATGTAATATTCAGTGACCACAAGAACACCCCATATTCATCATATTCACTGGATCCTGGCCTATCAAAGTGATATCACCTAATCATGATGACATGTCAAAGAACATTCACAAGGTCAGATCGACATTTCTAGGAGTCTTCATGAGATCAAGACACCCATGGAAAGGCTTTTGTATGATCAAAGATGACTTGTCTGGGGTCCTTCATGAGACTAAGATGGATTTTCATTGGCCTCTTGTGAGATCAAGGTGGATTTTCAAAGGGGTCTCCATGGGATTAGGCTAACATGACAAAGGTACCTCATGTGATATGAATCACATAACCCCTTTCGCATGACAATCTGCATACCCTTCCTCTGCGAGAGGCTTCCAGCTTTTCCCATTTTATTTTATTTATTATTTTAAAATTATAGGGGATATATCAACATCATGTAAGTATTTTAATGTATATTCACTCCACTTGTATTTGATGCATCACATGATCAATGATGGATCTCTCAATACTGTGCGACCATTTTCATATAAAATCCTTCCACATGTTTATGGTGTGTTGCGTGATCGATGTTGGATCTTGTGATGTTGTGTGAGAATTGTCATAGAAAATACCTCTACCAATCTATTGATCCAAAGGGGTGTAACATAATTGAATGTAAATGTCTTAGTTCCTTCTCATTATGAATTTGACATGCCAATATGCTCTCACACAACAAAGTGTACATGTTGACAGGGGCTTCATGAGGTCTTTCTAATCGCACGATCACATCGCATGAATATCAACATAACTCCCCATCACATACAGCTTATTCCTTTCTCTGCATTTAGTTTTATAAGGGGTTTTATATGATTTTCAAGCATCTATTGATTGAAAAGTCACATGATTAGAAGAGATTGTCTGGAAGCCTTCACATGATCATCATCGCTTGTCTAGACACCATCACAAGAGTATGAGGGTTTTTCATAGGGGCATCACATGATCAATAGTAGATTAGGTGTAGGAGATTATCTGTTCACATGGACCTTTTATGGTCATTAAATCATGTGTCCTTATAAAGGTTACATGATCTATGTGATTTTATTACCCTCCCTTCATTTTTTTGTGGAAAAAATAATACCCATGATTCAGGTATTTCTTCCATTCTAGATTTTTTTATTCTCATTTGGTGGGCATCAACAAATCCCCCCACCTTAGGAGTGATGTCCATGGGGAAAAGGGATCGATTATGAGGAGATTAAATTCCTACATGAGTCCTTGTGGTTTCCACTGATTAATGTCTTGGGCAATGTTTGATCTTTCGAGTGACATTTGGTATTCTGCAGAGCACTCTATAAATAGGTTGTAGAAGGTCAACTCATTTCACCGATGACCTAGAATCTCCAGATCTCTCATGTTTGCTTCTGTCGCATGATCAATCGACCATCATGTTATTCGTGTGACCACCTTAGGGTCACACGATCATGAGTCTCATTACATATTACACAATCACGAGATGCTTTATGGGTTATACAATTCACAAGGCTTTTATCAAGTCATGTGATCATGAGTTCCTTTATGGTTTGTGCGACTCACATGATGATGTTAGAGATTTGAATCTATTTTTGTAGGGTTTATCACTTATCGAACACATTTTTATTTCTTTTGTAAAGATGGATTCTAGTTCTTAGGTAGCTCCCAATGCATCCATCCAAAGGGATATAATTTTTTGGAATCAAAATTCCAACCCTTTGTATCACGTGTTATCTAACAACAAGTCTTTTAAGGGGTTTCTCCTTCCTGAACTTCAAAGTTATCTCCTATCACACCAGCTTACTCTATATAGATTCAGCCTACTAGATAATGTTTTCATTCACTCAGCTGACTATAATCTTCCATCTTGTTGCCTTTCATCCTCCCTTGATTATATTAAAATGATGTTCTCCAAATATATTCAATTGTTTATATCATAGTCCCAAGGGTAGTCCTATATACTGGAAAACTCCCATAGAGGTCCATAAGGTTGTGAATTTTCCCACCAACCAATAACTCAAAGGTATTAGAGAATATTTTTCTCATATTTAAATAACTCAGAAAGTGTTTGGAGCTCAAAATGGAACTTACAGTCGTGTATTAATTTCTCTGATGAATGGGCATGGAACTTCTGGGTTAGGAAGAGCTTCTCAGAGTTCTCCAACCATTTATATACTAATAATATTTATAAGGCAGCATGGATTTCTCATTTCATCATCTATCATCATTCAGAACTTCTTAAAGAACTGATTATTCATTTGTGTCTTGGAACTGATTCATTCCATCTATCCCATGGAAAAATAGGAATCTTCTTTTGGTACATCTATCGGTTGGGTGGGATATCTTCTATTGGGTAGATATATGATGAGTTTTTTTCTACCAAATAAATCTAGGATGACCTCGTACAAACTTGAATATTAGAAAAATACATTCTTAACCTTATGAAGGAGAATTTAAGGAAGGATTTGAATTTACACTTACTTGTTTCCTTTAAAGACATTATCAACATCTTTATTTGTCATAGAGGGACTCAGACAACCACTATACGCCCTCACTGGTTACCTTCCCAGAAAGTTCATGATAGTGAGGGATATTATTGGGGTGTATGCCACATGGGGTTATTGGGTGAGACTAGATATGTCCCTAAGTCTTCATATGGTGGGGTTTTTATCCATGTTTCTGAATAGATGGATTTTCTTAGATAAGGATGTATACTTGGAAATTTTAGTTGGAACACTAGTCATGGAAGGTTGATTAGTATAGGGGAGACCTCTTAATCTAATCATATAAACTCTTGCTTGCCTCTACCAACTCCTAGTCCATATCCAACAAGGAAACATCCCTTACAGGATTGGAAGCCATTTCTAGTTCTTATTCAGTTGGATCAGAGAAAATTTCCATTATTGTAAATACCATAAAAATTATGGGATTCCTGATGCTTCAATTTTTCTTAGGATATTGAATATTTTTGGGGTTGAGGTAATTTATCTAAGCCTGATGAGGTTATCGACATGTTGATCTAGCCTAATTGTTTTATCTTTATTCCTTATCCCACACCGACCGGGCCAACTTTTGATAACAGCAGTGTCTATCTTGGAGAATGATCATATAAAATATATATTTAGGATGGGGTTCTTGTGGTCCCTATAGATTATTTGATTATTTTCAAGCTATATACCCCTTATTGATTTAATCTCCAATTCAGTTGCATCCAAAAAAAATTCATCTCCCTTCAACTAGCATATGGTGAGAATGACATCCCGAGATTATCCACCAATTTTGGATTATATTGGAAGGTTAATACACAAAAAATGAGATTATAATTACATATTTTTGTTCCCCTATCTTCCTATCTTATGATTATACCTAGGATTGTGTGGAAACCTACCTAGATGGTTTTCTGAATAGATTGTTCCTTCATGTGGACAAACCATGTGTTTCACTGATCCCCTTATCTGAAGAAACAATAGATTTGATTTAGGAATTTGAAAATCCTTTAAGGAAGTGTCTTCATCCTATAAAAAACCATCTCATTATTGGGGTAGAATTTTTTGAGGAAGTTTTTCCTTCAATATGAGTGACAGACAATGCATCATTTGAGAGAAGAGCACATGGGACTTCTGCTCTTGCTTTTTTGTTAGTTCAACCAATAATTTTACCTTATGAAATAACTACCCCAAAATTTACATAGGATAAATCACAATTTAGGATATTATGGTAGAAAATTCACACCTTGATCACTAAGACTCCCCTGGAAAAGTTTTGTGGCCAAGAGGAATTCCTTCTCCACCTCTTTTGTGATTTAAGGGTAGGTGGATTTAATAGTCATCCATCATATGATATCATGCTACAAATCATCCTAACCTAACAATAACTATTTAATAATGATAAGGGCCAACACAACTTTGATAATGAAGTTTCTCTAGCCCAATAACTAAGAGAAGTTTCATAGGTGCTTAGCAGAGATTCTACACATCCTCTAAACTATGCGCTCAGATGGAACTCTTGATTGTAGAAATGCAAAAATATAAAGTGTGTGTAGTTTTCACCAGATAACATATTCTAACATCATCATCTCTATTGGTGACTATTCAGAAAGAAGATGAATAGTTATCTTATTTTATTGATACTCTTCATCCTAATGTGGTTTTAGATAAGGCGTAGTGAAGGTATCTTTAGCATTCCATTGAAAATTCTCACCAAACTCTAGATGATTTTCAAAATTCAGTTAATTGAATTTTATTATATTTTAATAAAAAATGTTGCATTTTTTATGAAATTATTAGAGAGGCTCCAAAATGTGGATATTCCTCCTTTCACATGCTATCAATAAAACCAATATTTTGAAATTTACATGTCATTTTCCATCTTTCTTTCATTCATGATGTGCATGATGTTTCACTAATTTGATATCACATGAGTCATCAATGATACCCATCCTTTTTATAATACCATGTAAAACCAAATATCTATATTTTAATGCTTAAAGAAAGACAAATTTTTCTAGATAAATGCTCATTAATTCCCATCGATATGATATTCCTTATTGATATACTTTCTCCAGTTGTCTTGAGATCACCTAATTCTCCAAAGAATAATTTGGGAAAAATATATGTCATGGAAGGAGAGTTCTCTAAAAAAATTACTAAATCCAATGGACTTAGTGATAATATATTTATTTTTTCTATGGATAAATGATGATCCCTACAATATTTGTATCTATTCTTTTATATTGCCCTAATTTTTGCCTAAGATTCATATAGGTGAAGGCTTAGCAGGCATGGAATTGGATTTTTATTTGGATTCTCTCTTATAGGTTTTTGGCCTAAAATGTTTTGTGAATTTTACATTTTATGAGTGCTCAATATTACCTAGAGCACACAAAGTGTGTGTCCAATGAGTAGAGACTCAAATTTTTCCTAGGATTCCCTTTTCGGGTTTTCAACTTGGAAACCATTGTGTCTCTTTTGGTTTTCTTTTTTAAGGTCTTATAAACTATACCATTATAGTGTAGTAGTTTGGGATCTTCTAGATAGGACCTTATATTGTTGATATTTTAGAATCTTATAGATCATACTTCCTATTGATGTAGTTTAGGGTCTTCTTGCTTGGAACTTCTATTTATGGTAATATACCATTCATGAAGTAATGTTCTCCATTCATTTTAACGTCATGTGGTAAGGACATATATCATGCAGTTTAACATTATGTGTTAAGAACATAAATACGCTATAAAGTTTAAAGTCTTACTACTTGTACATGATTTATGAATATATAGAATGGTTCATACATGCCAAGCATAACCTAAAACACCCTAAGGTGTTGAGTTCTTCCACGGTGTTTTCAGGGCTCGTAGGGATTGGATTTCCTTTCCTGAAATGAGAATATGCATCTAGTTGGTATCCTAAAACCCTTATGCATTGATATCATGTTCAAACAAAGTTTTTCCCACTCTTTTACGAGGCACATGAAAGGTTTCAGAGATGCTATTAGTGAATATGAAATATTATAGAAGCTAATTACAACTAGATTGTTGGAGTATGGGTGGTGTAATTCATAACCCAAAAGTTTGAATTGATGAATATGCAATGGGTAAGACATGTTGGGGATAACCCAAAACAACCTAAGGTGTTTAGTTCTTCCATAGGGTTATCGAGGCTCATGAGGATCAGAGTTACTTTCCTGCAAGGAGGAGATTACACTAGTTGTTAGGTTAAATCCCATATGCATGAGCCCATAGGGATTACATGCATTTTCAACTAAAGGGGATCCCCACTCTTTTCCAAGGTCCATGAAAGATTTGAGAAGACTTAAAAATCTGGAAGATAAATTGGGAAGTGGAACGAAAGCTATCCAAGGAAGGATTCTGGAACCCTAGGGTAGTTTAGCTCTTAGTTGGGAAGCCCATACCCTATGCATATGGTGTGGTCCATCAAAAGGTTTGGGAATAGAGTTTCACATTACTTCTTTGAGAAAGGATACAATACATGATGACATAATGTTTAGGATGTAAAATCTAATTGAATAGTCTAGTTATAGAGATTTTAAATCATAGTCCAATGTTCTTGGGTCATGAGTAACGATGTAGGACAATCGTGTTAGGGGTGACCCAAAACACTCTAAGGTGTTGAGCTCTACCATAGTGATGTTAGACTCACAAGGGTTAGAAAACCCTTCCTGTAGGTCCAATATTTCTCTGGTTGGTAGATTAAACCCCTTATATGGTGATAGCATGGTCAAATAGATAGATCTCTTATCCTTTCCAAGGGTCATGGAAGGTTTCAGAAACTCAAGGCACTCAATACATGAAGTGTTATTTATGAAACAAATAATATTCCATAAGGGTTTGAGTACCCTAAAGGTTGTTTCTCCACCCAGTGAACATTTTATCATGGTGAAGAGATGTGAAAAATCAGTACTCTAGATTTTTCCTAGACCAGGGGGTCCAGTGAGCATGCACCAACTTTTACTAGTGACATAAAGTGAGCCCTATGAGCTTTATTCCTTGTTCATTTATAATTTAACTTTTAACTAAACTCTGGAGATGAAGAGTTTGGTGAATAAAGATTTTTATTTTTCTTAGTAATCCATTTGTGGGTTTTTATCTTGATAAGATTAATGTCTCTTTACTTGCAGTTTATGGTCTTTCAATTTGGACTATCAAAGGATAAATTTTAAGGTCATACAGCTTTTACCAAAGTTCATGTATTTTAAGGTCATGATGCATGTGGACCTGGTATGAGGGGAATGTTAGATAATCTTATAATTAATATACCTAAGGTTAGAATTACTCTAACATCCTTCTGAGTAGAAGATTAAAATGTTATAAATCATGGCGTGAGGTTCTCATGATTGGAGTAATGATACGGGACAATCATATCGAGGATGGCCTAAAACACCCTCATGTGTTGTGTTCTTCCATGGTGATTCCAGGATCACAAGGATCATAAATCCATTCCTATAGGGAAAATATGTCGTTGGTTGGTAGGTAAAATTCTTTATGCATCTCCAGAAAGTTCACACAAATATTTCTCTTTTTCCTTTCCAAGGTCCATAAAAGGTTTGCGGCAACATGAGGCACTCAAGACATGAAGTGTGATTTATGGGTTGAGTTGATTAAAATATTATGGAAGTACATTATACTCTGGCTCATTGGGGTCAAGATCTTATGTTCCTTTGATAATAAATGATTATGGGTGATGGCCTACACATTTTAACATCATGTATTGGGGAAGTATCTTCATGTATTTTATCATTATGTGATAAGGATGTTTTAATTGCAGTTTAACATCAAATAGTGAGGATGTTTTCCTTTGCTTGTAGTTTAATATCATGAAGTAAGGATGTGGTCCTCAATTTGAGATATGTCTTGGTCGCATCAGCTAGAACAGTTCTCTAGGTTCCCTAAGCTCACATGATCCATGTTCGGTGTGATAAACAAGGGACAACTGGGCAGTTGACTGGTTTATGTGAGAGTGAGTCTTAGATGGTTCATTGTAGAGGTCTAGCTTGTATGTAGTTAGGGGTGTATTTCTATCATTTTATATTTTTATTATGAACCTAGAATTAGAGAGATGTACATCACTATATATTCTATGATAGTGGGAATTAAGCCACACATAGTTCTTGCATAAAATATCCCCGTGCCGGTCTGACCCATACTCAGGGAGGGGACATTTTTATATTATATATAGACCCAATATTGGATATTTTGGATTCAATACATATCATACAGTAATAGGAATCAAGAAATGTATAGTTATTGAATAGTAATATCTCCACACAGGTCTGAACCATACACAGATGGGTGAATTATTCTCGTTGATTATTATAGGTAGACCTCGTATAGGAGATCCGGACATCACTACGCATCCTGTGATAATAGGAATCAAGTCTCATATATTTCTTGAAAGTAAAAATCTCTACAAAAGTCTGAACCATATAAAGAGGGGGGAATTGTTCTGGTTTGTTATTACAGATGGATCTAGGATTTGAGATTGGGGTGTCACTATGTATCATGTGACAACAGGAATCAAGCCACATGTAGTTATTGAATGGGAAACTCTCCATGTAGGTCTGAACCATACGTAGAGGGGGGGGGGTATTCCCATTGATTGTTTTAGATGGACTTGGGATTATAGATATGGGTATGACTATGTATCCTATGATAATAGGAATCAATCCACGTGTAGTTCTTGAATAGGAAACTCCCCACACGAGTTTGACCCATATGAAGAGTGGGCATTGTTCTTATTGATTATTGTGGCTAGACCCAGGATTGGAGATTAGGGTGTCACTATTTATCCTAAGATAACAGGAATCAATACACATGTAGTTCTTGAAGGAGAAACTCTCCACATAGGTATGACTCATACATAGAGGGTGGAATTGTTCCCATTGATTATTGTGGTTGGACCCAGGATTAGAGATTTGGGCATCACTATATATCATGTGATAACAGGGATCAACCTACACATAGTTCTTGAATGGAGGCATGATTGGAAACCAACACCAAGGATAGTAATCCTCTCGATCAAGGTCCATAGTAGTACACAGTTTTATGTCATGAAATAGACACCAACCATGCAGTTTAACGTCATATAGTATGGACCTATGGTGTTCCCTTTAATGTCTTTTATATAGAAACATGATAACCCTATCATGATATGACATGTCTTGATCATGAGGGTAATCCTTTAACAAGATTTCTAAGCCCACATAAGCTATGCTCAATGTGAGAAACAAGGAATGGTGAAGGTTTATTTCATGACACATAAGCGGTTATAGGGAAGGATGGGGGTATTTTGTATCATGTGGTGGATTGACCAAGATATAGAGTCTGGGAGTGTCTAAGTATTTCATTGGAGTAAAAATCGAATCATACATAGTTCTTTAATAGTTTAGTTTCATGCGGTGAGGATATCATCCATGTAGTTTAACGTCATGTGGTAATGAAGAAAGACATGCAGTTTAACGTCAGCGGTAAGGACATCATCCATGTAGTTTAACATAATGTGGTAAGGATGAAGGTGACTCAACATGAAAAAGGAATATTGTAGTTGGACCCAAGATTATAGATTCAGGTGTCAATATGTATCCTATAATGGTAGGAATAAATCCACATGTAGTTCTTGAATGGGGGATTCTCTATGTGGATCTAACTTGAAAATAGGGATAGGGTCACTTAATTTCACTTATGCATAAATCTAGCTCATGTTAAATAGATCATTGTTGATATGATTCTCCCTATGAAATTTAAAATCATGTGGTGAGTACAACTTCCATGCAGTTTAATGTCATGCGATAAGGACATATAATGTAGTTTAATGTCATACGACCAGGACAATTTCCTTGTAGTCTAAGGTCATGCGGTCAAGACATATCAGGAAGTTTAACATCATGCAACCCAGATTTGAATAATTCATGATGGTAGTTATGCAAAGTATTTATTAAGAAACCTCACATTGGTGGGGGTATGACACATTCCTCATCTATTATGGATAATGAGTAAGCTTCATTGTGATTGATCTTATGTATGATATAAGGCCCTTCCCATTTGGGTTCTAGCATTAAAGGTTTCCTTCCTAGTATCATTGGGGTTATAAGAGCCTATACCAATTCTCCTTGATGGAAAAAATAGAGGAAAACCTTTTTATTGAATGATCATGTGATCTTATTCTGATGGAATTCAATGTTGTGTAGTGTATACAACCTTTTCCCATCAATCCATTTTAACCCATCCAACCACTTTTTTTATTTCTCATCATCTAAGATTTTTACATAGATGGATATTCAAAGTGAGGGAAACTGAAATTCTATGGGAAATAATTCCTCGATTCCGTACACCAATGAATATTTAGTTTCTTATGAAATGGTGCGCATGGTGGTGTGGTAGGCCCATAAAGTGTGAAAGAGATTTTCTAGCCAGGACTTATTGTCCTTATTCACCATATTCTATATTATATTTTACAAAGTCTTATTAAATACTTTTATTTGTCCATTTTTTACTGCATGATAGCAGGATGAATGGTTGAACTTGATGTTGTTATCCTGGTGCAATTTCTTTAACTTGTAGAATATAAGTTGGTGTCATTGTCCATAAATATCATGTGAGGGACTCCAAATCTGGTGATGATGTTATACTTTATAAATTTAACAATATTATTCATCCTAACTTCCTTGATGGGTATTACCTCATCCCATTTGGAAAATAATTCAGTAGTAGTAAGGATGTACTTAAACTTCTTAGATGTGGCTGGGGGATATATCCCCACAACATTCATTCCCCGTATGGAAAATGGCCAAGAATATTTAGTTGTATATATAAATTCCTAGGATTGATGGATGAAGTTTGCATGAATCTGGCATACATGACATTTCTTGGTGAATTACACATAGTCTTGTATCATTTTTTTTCTAGTAGTAACCAAGCCTCTTGATTTGATGGGAGAGCCTGGCCCCAGGCTGATAAAAATCACAAGATCCTATATGTACTTCCTCCATTATGGTGAGAATATCTCTTTATTATATGAATATAAGTGGGATTCCATCAAATCCTCATTTGTATAGTGATTTTTACTTGTTTTGATCATCCCGAAGGGTAAAGTTTGATGCTTAATACCGAGTTTGTTCCATTATGGATCAGTCTGTTGGGAGAGTCCCATTTTATAGATAATTTAGTATGGGTTCTATCTATCTAGGGGTGGATATTAGTTCATCATGATCTAGGTTAGTGTTGATTTGATTTATTTCTTCCATGTCATAGATGATGATAGATGATACCATCCTCCGGTGCATGATGTATAAAATCACCTCCTCTTGATAGGGGTCGGCCAGAACTATATATTCATTATCCAACATATAGGAACAATCACTCTATGATCTAGGGACATGATATAATTTTGGTTTGAAAGGGAACTCAGCCATCATTCCTCTGACATAGCTGATTAGAGGGGATAATTCTTCCTTTTTGATGGCATATTCTCCATTGATCTATTTTATCACTAGATCTGAATCACCTTTAATGTTATGGTAGGCTATCTATAGTTGTAGGTCTAGTTCCAAGCCAGTAATGAGGGCTTGGTATTCAACCTTGTTATTAATGCAGCCTTCTGATAGAGGGAAAGACTTGGAAAATTTTGATTTGTTTTGGATAAACAAATACAATCCCTAGAATAACCCGATAAAATTTTGGGTTTTCCAATCTCTTACCAAAAGGAATTTAAGAGGAACTATCAAAATAAATCTCCCATGATTAGGGATTGTTTTGGTAATAGGAAACCTCTTTTTCTGGAAGTTTGGTGTCCATTGGTGTGCTTTCTAGAGTGGGATGTTCCATAAGGAAATCATCTAGGGTCTTCCCTTTCATTAAAATCTATGACACAAACTGAATGTCATACTATTACAAAATAACCTCCCATTGATCCAAATTCCCAGTTGGTAAACCAAGGATGTACTTAAGTGGTCCAATACGAGAGACCAAGTGGACTTTGTGATGCTATAATTAATGTATCAATTTTTTCACTACAAAGATGATCATGAAGAAATTCTTCTTGACATTATATATCATGTCTCAATTCTTAGTATCTTTTAGCTGAGGTAGTAGACACTATTATTATTCCCTATATTATTTTTCTATGTGAGGATAGCACCGAGTGATTATTCCATGGAAGCCACATAGAAGATGAGTGAATTTACTTCCAATAGTGGAATCAAGACCAGTGGGTATAGCAAGTAATTCCTGAGACTCTCAAAGGATTATTGGCATTCCTCATCCCATTGGTAGTCAAATCCCTTCTTTATTAGCTTGGTGAAGGGGAGATATTTTTCAGGTAGGTTAGATATGAAATTCTGAATGTAAGCAAGGTTACCTTAGATCCCACTCAACTCTTTGAGATTTTGGGGGTGACATTTCTAGGATTTCATTAGTATTTTTAGGGTTGACCTCAATTTCATGGTGGTGTACCACAAAACCAAAGAATTTTCTAGACATTATCCTGAAGGTGAACTTCAGCGGATTCATCTTCAAACTGTGATACTACAACTTAACAAAGATTATCTAAATGTAAATGAAGTGATCACATTAATTTTGGTATTTGACTACCAGATCATCGACATAACATTCTGTTATTTATTCCAATAAGGGTTTAAAGATATGGTGTATGGAAAATTGGTAAGTAACATCATTGTTCTTAAATCCAAAGGGCATGAAATGATAGAAAAATTTCCCTTGGTGTTCTATGAATATGGTGGCTTCCTCTTCTTCAAGAGACATATTTATTTAAGTATACCCTGAATACACATCCATGAAGGAAAGGTCTTGGAATCTAGCAGTTGCATCGATCAATATTTATTTGATCGAAAATGGGAAATAATTTGTTGGGAAATGTCGATTAAAGTCTATGAAATCAATATAGAACCTAATCTACTCATTATTTTTCTTTATATGGATGATGTTGGTGATACATCTTGGGTATTTAACTTCCCAGAAAAATTTGGATTTGATCAATTTTTTAAATTATGATTCTATGTTAATAGTGTGAGAGGGGTGCATCCTTATGGCTACCTACTTGAAACCTCGATGGTCATTGGGTAAGATTATATGGTGTGTAGCCACATTGGGGCCAACTTGGAAATTTCTATATAATTCCAAGAGAAAACATATCAATGTTTCTTTAGAAATGCAATATACATCTCCTACTCCTCTCGAGGCATAGAATAACTAATCAGCATAGGTCATGGGTCTTTTTTGTTCCCAAATTCACATGTCTAAGATCATCGATGGTGATGGAGATGTCTTCTTCAAATACAGGGGGATAATTCCTAAGGTAATCCTCTTATTCATCCAACTTTGAGTTTATGGATGAATTTTTAGATATGGTAGGTAATTTGAGGTAATATTTATCATTTTTTATGTGAGAGAGGCCATGGGAAGATATATTGTCATCCTGAACTACCAGAGTCACTATAAAGAGATCCTGGAGCTGATTTTTTTTCTTTTACACTGTCTTTAGGGGTAAGATGAGCCTAGACATTTAGTATTAAGTCAACTACCTCAATCAGGTTTATGGGTAGCATATAGTCACCATTGAGTATACTCTAGATATTCATAGGGGTTATCCCTAAGCCACTGGGGGATGCAACCTATATATCTTTGTCCACCATTGGTTGTTTTCCCTCCATTTTTTATAAATATGAATTAGCATATATGGCTTCACAAGACTCAAAGGAAGAATTTTCACTATGAATTATGTTGTTGTTCCCATCAATTGGGTAATTCAAGCATTGATGAAATGTTGAAGGTACCATGATGTGGTTGTGAAGAAAATTCTTCCAAATAGGACATTATATGTGATGTATTATTGGATAAACAAGAAATCATTATTATATGTGAGATACTTGAACTGTCCCTTAATCTTGATCTTCTTAAGAGGATTTTACTTACTCTTATCATACCTCTAAATGGTTAGATTTGTAGGAGATAAATATATATATATATATATATCCCAAATGTTAAAGGGTTATAATTAGGATGAGGTTGATCCTAGAACCATTTTCAATCAGATCCCTTTGAATGTTGTCATCATAGAGTTTTTTAGAAACATATATGAGTATGATATGTCCTTTTATGATCTCTTCCTGGTCCTGATCTTTGAATGAGATGGTGACATGGAATTCTAATGGATTAATCTCTACTCAATAAACCTTAGTTTTAGTGACTTCTATATCAAACTCCTATGGGATCTGGAGGGCCTAGATACCTCTCAAAGTTCTTTTGAAAGATAGAGAGCATCTAAGATTGAGAGTTTGGCTAGGATAACTGTCAACTATTTCATAATGTCATACCTTTATGCCAAAGGTTTACACTTCCTAAGGTGAGGATACTTATTATTTTGTAGTTAAAGAGATGGGGTATTTGAGGTGGATGGTTCTAGTGCTTGTGAAGAAGTCTTGGGAGAATCTTCTACCAGTGTCATGGGTCATGCTGACCTTCCCCGTTGTCTGGGTTGATCGGATAATCGCACCCCCTACTAGTCGATCATGTAAGATGACTGGGTTGGGGTGACTGCTGGAAGGATCTGGGACACCTCCGTGTTTTTTTTGGTCTTTAATGAGTTTTATTCCATGGGTATTAATTGTGTGCATGTCCTCTTTGGGGAAGTGATTTAGATATTAGTTTTGACCATGCTCGCACAGTCCCATGTATCATCGGTTCCTGTGCCTACGTTCTCCAGCACCCCGATTAGGTATGTGGAACTCATTATCGGAGGCATATTAATCATCAGAGAAGGGGTATACCAAGTTTATTAAGTTAAAATAACCAAATATGATATCTTCATCCCATGAGGGTTCTGTTTGGTGGGGTAGTGCCCATGATCCAGATTTTGAAGGGAAGAAGTTTGCAAGAGTCAAAGCTTGTATAGGAGATGAATATGACTCTTTCACTTCTATCTCTTCCTATGTCTAATGATTATGGCCACATTTGGGAGTTTTATTTTATTTCACCTCCCTAGGTGATAAAACCATTATGGGTTTGAGAATTTGTGACCTCGGGGTGGCATGAGCTCAGTCAAATGTCATTCGAGCCATCTATTTATCAAACTTTTTTCCATGCTTGACTGGAACCTCTAGCCAATTACCCTCTTCTTCTATATGGGTGAATATTATACAAGTCACCTATTCTGGGTAGTTCTCCAACATCACTTATCGATAATTGACCAAGCTTTGTAGGATGTATTTGAAGATGAAACAATCCTGGATAGTGTGACCTGGACTCCTATAGAAAAGGTAGTAGTCAGGATGATCAGTGAGGTTGACCTTGTTCGGTTGTCTAGGTTGCGACATCTTGAGTAGGTTACTTTCCATATATCTAAAGAAATAACCATGTACCTACTCATTTCATAAGGAGTATTATTTATTCATCCATTCCTCTAATATTGGGTGACTGTGATCTCTTTTTGCCTCTGGGCGAGGGAAGTTTTGTTGTTGCTGCTGCTCAACGGGAGGTATCGGATGATTTAGGGCTTGCCTAGGTGCTTGAATAGGCACTGCTACTAGTTAGAGGTTAACAAAATCAGTCTATTCCTTACTAAAATTTTTTCCCTGTGCTGATGGAATGATTTGAGACTTAGCTTAGGTCTTCTAAATGGCATCTTCCAAGCATTATTCCATTTCTGTAAACTCATATAATCCTCCTAAGAATTTCATCAAGTTCATAGGTGTCTACAGCTCATCCCTATTATTTTCATTATATAGTTATAGAAAATTATCTAGTAAGAGAGGGATACTTAGTGAATAGGTTAACCCTTTCCATCTATCAATGAATTCATAAACCCTCTCATTTTTTCACTATTTTTAATTCATAAGGTCGACGATTATTATTTTCCTTAGTGTAGAGATGAACTGGTAAAGGAATTAATGACTAAGGTCTTACTATCCTATAATGGATCCTTTTGTAAGGCTGTTGTATCAAACAATGGCTGGTACTACCAAATTTTGTAAAAAACACCTCAACTTGGTCACCTCCTACTGATCTTGAGGGCCCATCATTGGGATACATCATGACAAAGAATGTGTGAGATGTTTTTATAGATATCTTGTGTCGTCAAAGGCTGATAAGGTTAGATTTCTAAAATTGGGTGGGGGAAAAGTTTCATCCACCCAATCAATATATGGATTTTTATCAGACTGTACATATGTGTGTCACTGAAAGCGCGGTCAATTGTTGCCTATCAACCATTCAATGTTTCAATTCTCTTCTAATGTGTATAGCAATACTCAGGTCGAATCCTCGACGATAATACTTTTTAATAGTCTATAGTTTTTAGTTGATTGTATTTTGATTGGGGTTTTTTTTGCAGATCTTAAATGAAGTGATTAATGATTAATTTTTGATTTAATAATTTGATAAAGATTGGGGTGAGTTCATTTTTAGGGATTTAAGCTTGTGATATCCTTTATCTTTTCTTTATATTGCATTTAAATTAACACCCACTTCACAAGATAACGTTGATTGGAATTCCAAAGTGTTAAGGCTTTAATCCAAGACTTTACTTAATTTAGGGTTCTAATCTCAATCAAATCTTATTTATGGTAGTGTATTTATGGTTCCAATAATCCATGTATACCACATGTTAAACAAAACAAGTCATTAATCCATGACATGTCAAGTCCAACATACACAATGTTAAATTAAATAATACTAATTGAGTAAAAGCTCTTAATCGCTTAACATCTCTAAATAATGACTCACCCCAATGGTAGATTTACTCATCCATTAAGATGGTTATTAATATGGTAATATATTATTATGGTGATGAATTATAAATAGAAAAAAAATAATGAGATAAGAAAAGAGTAGTGCATCGAACATACATGATCATTGAAGAGAGTTAAAAAAAGACTTTTGATTGAATGAGGAAGCAAAAGAAGGTAAAGGGTTTTAACTTGATTTAAACTATTTGAATAACATTAATATTAAACTACATAATTTGGATGATAATAAGATATATTTAAGAAGAAACATGCATTAAAACAAAATTACAAAGACAAACACTTGTGAAATTACAAACAAAGAAAACTGCAAAAGTAAATTAAAACAAAGAGAGGAGGAAAGGTATCTCAAGTGAAAACTTGAGTATGAGAGGTCCTCCCAAGCCTTTTTAAAAGCTTTGTTCGTTACAATTTGTGCTCCTCTTATCTGAAATTCCAACTCTTTTGAAAGGATATTAGGGGATGTATTCATAGCCCAAGGCGGTGGACTGTTTGCATTCCAAAACTACCCCTCCACTGGGATTGACAATTTGGACATCCAGATAGCTGAATCTCGAAATATATCCTTCTTAAAAGTTGTATATAATAATTTTTTACGACTAATCTCAAAATATGGATCCATTTGGACTTATGTAACCAAATTTGTGGTGATTTTAATAAACAATTATAAATTGTCCATTTCTATCCATGTTTTTTTATGGCCGAAATGTGAATGGATTTTTGAATAGTAATATGCCTACAAATCCAAATGATTTTTTCAAAAAAGTATTCCACCATTATATCCTCTTTTACACTAAAAAATCTCAACACAAATGGATGTCTCTATCATAAGAAATGTCAAATTTGGTGTGTTGATATCAATTTCTAGACAGAAATGTGGGCTAGATTTCAAAGCTTCATTTGGGCCCCTTGTTTTTGGAGTTTGGACCTGAAATTTTTATCCATCACTCCTTGCATTTTCCCCAAAACTTTGAAGGTTAATAAAGAAATTTTGACTTCTGGATTGATCCCAGTAATTCAATCTTCATGGATGGTCAAGTTTCTTCACAGATTCTGTGGGCATTTTTTTGTGGTCCATATGACCCTTCAAATTGAAGAATTGGAAAATAATTCCTTCTAATGATATTTGGTAAATTAAATAGGGAATTATAAAAAATAAGAACCACACAATTTTTATCATTGTGGTGATAGTTATTATTAAAAAATTAAATAGACTTGAATCTGGATGAATTCAAATAGTGCTCAGAAATTATATTTAATATTTAAACATTAATATTTCACACAAATTATGCAAATTTCTTATAAAATCAGTAAATAGAGTATATAAAAAGTTATGAAAATATTAATAACATCAAATCCCCAACACTTAATCTTGTTCATATCCTCATGTACAACAAATATAAAACCATGAAAAAATCATTTTCACTCACCAATAAATATTAAAATTTTGTTTTCACCAATAAGGGGAGGTTTAGACCATTTAAATAATCCATATTGAATTCCACCAAAAGTTGTTACAGAAACAATGTTCCAAAAACAATTCATTTTTTCATGATCAAATTTAGAAATTGAAAATGGTGGCACACAAAACTTACTCCTCTC
Organism: Viscum album; assembly: GCA_963277665.1. Classification (NCBI taxonomy): domain Eukaryota; kingdom Viridiplantae; phylum Streptophyta; class Magnoliopsida; order Santalales; family Viscaceae; genus Viscum; species Viscum album. The sequence goes on from OY728140.1 coordinate 102,331,517, forward strand.
AAGATGATAAAATTAATTTATGGAGCTTCACTCATTTGCCAACCAAAAGTAAAAATATTAGAGTTTGAAAGAGCTCTCAGATTCCATTCTCTATCCTAAAGTGCACAAGAATCAAAAGGTATTTTTAAGGGGTTTTTCTGTGGCTATGGTATGGTAGGAATATAATGTCCAAGAGAGAGGAGAAGTGGGGTAAAACAATGCACAATTTTTTTGAAATGAAACATGGAAGGAAATGGAAACACATATTTACAAGGGAATGATTTTCTGATGCAAGAAACAAGAGAGGAAGAAAATTTTAAGTGGATGAGAAGATGAAATATTTACAAAGTACAAAACTTATCCTAATGACATAAGTTTTTTTTATTTTTTTTCTTTTTTTTTTTTAATTTTTCAAAATTTGAACTTGAAAAATATCTCACACTCATATCCCAACCCATGATTGATCTCCTAAAGACACTAATTATAATATTTATAACAAGATCCAAGGTTGAGGAAGAATGATTTTTTGACCCACCCAAGACACAACCCATTCTTATTTTGATTTTTTTTTTTTTTTTTTGATTTTTTTTACACTTTTCACTATCATTTGTACAATATAAACATATATAAATTCTCAAACCCCACTGAAGTACAACCTCTCCCCCACAATTAAATTGATGTTTTCCCTCAAGCATATGATAACATGGTGAAAATCAACAAAAGGGTACCCAGAATGAAATCCATTCCCCCCACACTTAAATTTCAAAAAATTATGCAATGAAAATCCATGTTGATATTGGGTGGGATAAGATATTGGGTTTGTAATGTGGATATCAAAGAAAAGGTTTTCATAGGCTCATAGAAGCTTTCAAAAGTAGGATTAATGTAAGGGTAATATGAGGCTATTTGGATATTGTGATTCTCATGAGGTTTAGAAAATGCCTCTATCATTTTAATGCACACCAAAGTAGGAAATTCAGTTTGAAGGTGCATAAACTCAAGATTCAAAAATGGGGGTGAAAAAACACATTTTAAAAAGATGGTCATAGGTAGCCTTGGCATGAAAGAAAATGTTGTTCCTCAAAGGTGGGGAAAATCATTTTCCAAATCAAAAATTGAGCATTCAAAATTTGTTGGTTTTGACACAATATTCTTTATCCAAATATATGATGAAAACACAAGATTTTTTAGATGAAATCATGTCTTTTGAATACCCAAAATGGTTATACAAAATTTCAAAAGTTTAAGGTGAGTAATTATGACTCTTTATTTTTCATATATTTTTTTAAATGATTTTTTTTTTTTAGGTTTTTTTTTATATTTTTATAAAGACACACCCGCACAAAAGAGAAAGAGTAAATAAAAAATCATGATGAGGAAAGTGGAAAAAAATAATAATGAGGTAGGAAGAAGAAGAAATAGAGAGAGAGAGAGAGAGGATTTAAAGGGAAAGAGGTGCCCCCTATTTTAGATTTGGTGGGTTTCCATCTCCATATAGTGGTGGGTCAACTGCATAAGTTGGGGATCCGTTATGTGGGATGTTAATTGAAAAAGAAAAATCATTATTCATCTAATGAAAAATTAAAAAGAAATTTAAATTTCATAAAAGTAAAAGAAAACATGGGTTGCCTCCCAAGATACACTGCATTTATTTTGTCTACAGCTAGACAATTGTAGTGGACTACCCATAGTCTGATGGTGGCCATTTTATTTTCTCAACTCCAGTGTGCTTCCATAAAAACTTTTCCTTTGGGAGGCCCGATTATTCATTGGATAATTTCATCCCTTCATTTTTTTTTTCTTACAATTCAACAGGGTGGAAAGAGAATATGACTATCCTCCTTTTGGTCTTCAACATGAGGAATCATTTTATACACAAAGTGATGGTTTTCTATTCTTGTAAATTCAGGAAGATGTCTCAATTCTGATGGTTCATTTATGTAAGGTTCAGATAACATGAAACTAGAGTATGAGATCCCAATTATTTTTGACTCATTTATTTCATCACTTACCAACGTAGAGTAATGAGGATCAGTGGAGTCATAAGACTAAATAAGTTTTTCAATATCCTTTATATTAATGTTGTTCACCAAATAATGGTCAATTTCAACATCACTAATGATCACTTTATTAATTAGGGAATAAATATATCAAACATCACTACCATCGGGACAATATAAACACATTGGTTCATGGTTCACCTCACATATAATAGAATTTTAAGAATCATGGATAGAAAATAATGAATGTTGGATAATTAGATTTGAATCAAAAAATTAACATTCTTTTTCATTTTACCCATTACTATCCAAGTTGGGGCAGTGGATGTTAGAGGTGAGATGGGATTCCAAAGAGTTTTCATGATCCTTTAGATCAATGGAATTTTCATTTATAATGAAAACATCAACTTCTCCATTTATGACTTGGTTAATGAGGATGCAATATTCAGAAACTCCTCTATCAGTAGAACAGGAAGAACATGATGTATTGGGATTCAACACACTCTCAGAGAGACTTTAATAAGCATAGATAGAGAATACATATTGACTCTCTGATGGGTATCACATGGATTGAATAATGTTGAACTTGAATAGTTGTTTACCAAATTCCATGGATAATATACCTTAATGGACATCAATCTTGGTTCTCGCTATCATTAGGAATGGTATTTCTAGAATTATGAGAGATCGAGAAGATTTTTTCTCACCTTCCATGTCAAGGACATAGAAATCAGCAGGGAAGATAAGATCATTCACACGACCAAGGACATCCTCGATTATACCCTCAGGACTAGCAGTGCTTCGATTGGCCAATTTAATGACAACACCTATTGGATGTAAGGGACCTAGAACAAGGTTGGGGAATATGGATTTGGGCATGACATTAATTGAGGCTCCTAGGTCTATGAGTGCATCATCAAAGTTGGAACTTCCAATTTGGCATGGAACTGTAAAGGTACCTAGATATTTTCATTTTATGGGAATAGACTACTGGGTGGAAACATTTTTGAAGGTCCTAAGTTGCCTCTTGTGGGTACACAATTCCTTAATAAACTTGACATACTTAGGGATTTGTTTTGTGGAATCTAAGAGGGGAATGTTTACTTCAACACATCTAAACATGTTGATCATTTCAGAATTGGGTTCAAAGGACTTGTTTGTCTTAGAAACAACTTAAGTAAAAGGAATTAGGTTCCTAATTGGAATGGAAGGAGGTTAAGTAATGACTTCAGGTTCCTTTTCATGTTTCTTTTTCTTTTCATTTTCTAGGTCAACATTAAAAGTGGGTTGGAGGAATTATCTTGAGACATAGAAATTTTCTTTCCCAGTCTAAGTGCAAGTGTACTTGCATTACCCTTGGGGTTGGGTAATGGTTGAGCTAGGAGTTGGGAAGAATTTGATTGTTGTTTCTAGCTCTGGTGTGATACAAGTTGACCAATTTTTGTTTCAATGTTTTTTGAGGCTGGAATGGGTGAAGGAGGAAAGATCGTATACTATACTTTCCCATGATTTCTTGGAAAAAAGGCTTGTCTCAAATTGGTTTTACCTTGATTTTGGTTCTCATAAAAGCGGTTGTATTAGTTTGGGAATTGGGATGGCTCACTAGGATAGTGGAATCCAGAAGGAGGAAGATGAGGATTGATCCTTTGAGGTTGAGGAACAAAAGGGTAAGGTTGTTAGAAGTTACCAACACCTTGACCATATTGAAACTGGTTTGGGTTTTGAGGAGGGAATTGAGGGGGATAAGAGACAGGGTTTCCATACCTTAAGCCTTGGTTATAAGTAGAAGAGAAGGGCTCAGAATGGTGCTGGTTGAAGTTTCTAACAAACTAACCTGATTGTTGAGGGTTGGTGTTCCATTGAGCATATGTTTCATTGATCTCCATTGGTCCGGATGAATCAGATGGATCCTCTTGAATTTGTGGACATGTGTCAGTTGGATGAGATAAAGAGCTATAGATTTCATAATTTTTTATAGGTCTAGGGAATAGAGATTGTGGAGAAGATGAGGTTGGGGATTGGGAAGCCACAGTTAGTTGTCTCACAAGACCTGTAATTTCACTCATCCACTCAGTCATCTTGTTCAGATCTATGGATTGATTCTCTTGGACTTGTTTGACTTGAGCATGTGCTCAAGTATGGAATTATTATGTGTTTCCAGCCATGTTGCTTATGAAATCTCTTGTAGCTGTAAGAGTTTTATCAACAATAGCACCGCCACTTGCAGCATCAATGAGAGTTCTCTCTATATCCAATAACCCCTAATAGAATTATCAAATCAAGAGTTGGTTAGGGTTTTGGGGGTGTGGGTAGGTTGAAACAATCTTTTTGAACCTCTCCCAGTACTCATGGAGTGATTCATGTGCGAATTGATGAATACCACTTATTTCCTTTCAGATATAAGTAGTATGAGAAGCATGAAAAAGATTCTCTAAAAAGAGTTGTTTTATATCATTCCATGTGGTTATGAAACCAAGAGGGAGGTATTAAAGCCATGAATCGGCAGTGTTAGCTAAGGATAAAGGTAATGCTCGAAGTTTGATATGTTCTTTAGAAACCCCTTGAGGCTTCATGGTAGAGCACGTCACTTGGAACTATTTAAGGTGTAGATGAGGATCCTCACCGGCTAGCCCGTGGAAATGAGAGAGAAGATGAATCAAACCCGATGTGAGTTTGAAGTCAGCCTCTATATTTGGATATTGAATACCAAGATGTTGGTAATTCATATTAGGGGTATCAAGTTCTTTAAGTGTTTTTTCCCTAGGATTGGTGATTCACGCTCAAATTTACCCAAGATAATAAGGTAGGACGGTCCTTCTAGTTTAGCTTGGGTTGTCGAATCCTCAGAGACCTAAGAAGTAACCTATAGACACGTACATTCGATGGACTGTTTTTAGCTTTGAAGTGGAAAAATTGGTTTGATTTTAGATGGGTTTAAAGGAAATATAAGAGACTTAAGTGAATTCAATTTAAAATAATGATTTGATCCTAGGTTATTGCTCGGGGTGGATTGGACGTATTTCCTTTTCAATGATTTGAATTTCTTATATTTGAGATGGGTTCATTTAAGGAGATAAAACAACATCATCACTTACTGGTTTAATGCCTACACCCTTTAATACTAATCACATATACACTTGAAGGATCAATTTTTTGAGCACTTCAAGGTAAAGGTTCGTATAAGCATTTGAAGTGTGTGGACTTAAATTCAACAAGGATGATGGAGTTCAAAAATCATCAAATAAAAATCTCAATTAAAGAAGTGATTATACATTAATGGGGTGATAAATAACATTAAATCCATCCCATTGATACTCTCTTGGATCAACCCATAAGTGGGTTATCCCTCCATTGATCTCATGGTTTCAATGGAAGCGGAAAGTAGACTCATGAGGGAGGAAATGGATAAGTAAAGAAAACAACAAAAATAAAATGATCACTCCACTGTTGTGTGAATAATTTCACAAGGTTTGGTATGAATACATTCACACTTTGATCCAAAGGTATAAAAGTGATATGAATAACAACAGAATAAGAGTAGAAGAAGTACTTTTATTAATAATCTAAAGTGAATTGAACAACTTACATGTGAAAGAAAAATTTGAGACAACAAAATTGCATCCTAACATTACAATTGAACAAAGCACCAAATATTCTTCAATATTCCAACACCACTACATTAAATAGGAATTTTTGAGCCCTTGGGTCGATCCTCCAACATTCCAAGTCTCCTCAATTAATTTTGGTAGGCCATAGGTGGGTGGAAAGTAAGGGAGAGTGGATTTTTCCACCCTTGACCCGAGGTGGCATCCATCTTTCCTTCACCGAACAGATGCACTTAGAAAACCATCTAGATGGACGAATAAGAGTGGTCCATAGAAGAATAAAATGGATCCCCGGATGTCTTATAACTGCCTGTAAAATATGGGCCCATTTGGAGTTTTGGATTCCATGATATGATCATATTAGTGTGCTGTTTTTCTGGGCCGCAGAATCTGGCCCAGAGTTTTATCTCTAACTTGGGATGCTTAAATAACCATAATGGAGGCCTAATTAGCACTGGATTATGAAGAATTATTTGTTCCTATATATGTCTTCTAGAATCCTACGAAATTTAGGATTCATTGGGCCTGTATTGTGGGCCCCATATTCTCATCAGTAGGCTGATTTCCAATCCGCCTTCTCCAGAATTGTTTCTTTTCATCGCCAAATATCTCCTTCATCCTTTATGAATCATCCATTGATCCCTAAATGAAAAATGTTTAAATTTAAGTGAAGATAAATTTCAAAAAATATAAAATTAAAATATGGATAATTACATTCCTTAGAATTAGATGACTCATTGGGCCTAAATTGGTGTACATTAGGCATGAAGTGCACAAATGATGAGAAAGGATGTTCAAAATCAAAATCCACTAACTCAGGACCATAAGATCAAAAATGAACATTTAATACCATTAAAATGTAATTAACATGTATGTTTTTATTGGCTAATCACACCCCCCAACTTGATATTTTCTAGTCCCGAGCAAATAATTCAATGATTTTATTTGAATTCCTTTCTTCAAACACATTATAACAAACAGTGCTCACAATGTAAAATGCACACAAATATATATTTATAACCTATCAAGATAATTTAAAACAAGATAAATTTAAAAGCAGATCTCAATCCCAATCCCATTCCTTTGATCAAATCCATCATCATACTTCATCCAACTCAATTAGGTGTAATGATGTGTTGTGAATCACAATAGATATGGGGGTTCATTTTAATTCAAGGGGGAAATCATGGAAGCGCTAGGTGGAATCACATTTAATCCCAATATGAGTATTCTTTATTCCTTTTTTTTATTTTATTTTTTTTGCAATATTTCCATAGTAATTAAGATTGCAGTTAATCAAATAAACCCATGTAGCAAGACTTTGCCGATGACTCCCAAACTCAAAGGCCTTAGGGCACCAAGTGAAGCCCACATACTTGGGCATCGTCTCGAGTTAACTTAATCAAAAACAAAGTCATATTACCATAAATAGAGATAGAGTGAAAAACTCAGGGCTAGACAACTCTGGAGTCATGATCCCCAAGTGCCGAAAGCCTCGCATTTTATCAATCCATTACTCTACACGCAAATTTTTATTTTATCATATTTTATTTTATTTTTTTAAATTTTTTTTGAATACTCATATTATTCATAAAAATCAAACCAGCCTATGATATTTATTATGTGACCCCAAATTTTCAAATTAGTACCCCACAGTCTAGAGGACGTGCATTGTGGCATTTTGATTTAATGGATGAAAATAAAAATGATGAAAATTTTCATTGGACAACCAAACTTCCAAAATCAATGCTTTTAAACTTAATCATGAATTAAATTAAGAGTCAAGGAAATAAAAATTATTTGTTATGTAGTTTTAATGTGATCAAAGATGTTATTATATAAATGATAAAGGAATTTTACTTTACTTTTTTTTATCATTGTTTTTTTTTAACAAACATTTTGTTTCCACACCCCCAACTTAGAATGAAATTGTCCCTAATTTCATAAAAAGAAAATAGAGGAGAAGTGGGTGGGGGGGAAATGAGTTGGAAAGGGTATGGAACAAGTTCACCTGGTGGCTTCATAATGATTATTGTGGTGCTCCCAAATCACTCTTTGGTCTCATGGGAGATGTAGTCACCTCCTTGATTAAATATGTATCACCAAAAAAAATCCCTAAACCATTCAAAAAAGAACAAACCAAAAAAACAAACAACACAACAATTTATTTAATACCAAGTCTCATCATTTTTATGGTTTTCCTTTTTTTTAATCAACTGATGATACATTGTCTTCTTTTTAATTTCTGGGTAAGGTAGTACTCAGGGATCACATCACGTGACACAGATGAATATGGTTCTCCCATTTCGTACCCATCCATACTCATAATAGAAGAACAGATCAACAGTCTATATTTTTTTTAAATATCAAAATGATTAATAAAAAAATATTCCAAAAAGATTGAAAACATGAAAACCATGGGTTGCCTTCCATGCAGCGCTTTGTTTAACATCGTTAGCCCAACATGGATCCTAAATCTATCATTTTTTTCTGGTTCATAGGTTGGCTCAGTTAACTCCACCTCTATTTTCTGTTTATTGAATGATTCAATGAATGGTTTTAACCTTTGACCACTGACCTTGAAAATGTAACCACTTATGGGATCTTGAATCTCTACTGCCCCATGGGGGTATACCTTATGCACTATGTATGGACCTGACCATCTAGACCTTAACTTTCCCAGGTGTAAATGAAGTTTTGAACTATACAAGAGCACAAATTTTCCAGGTTCAAAATGTTTGGCTTTGATATTCCTAGCTTGGTAGGCTTGAACTCTAGCTTTATTTATCCTTGAATTTTCATAAGCCTCCATCCTAAGTTCCTCCAGTTCATTGAGATATAATTTCCTTTTTGTTCCGGCCAATGAGAGGTCATAATCCATTTTCTTAATTGCCCAAAAGGCCTTATGATCAATTTCAATAGGTAAATGTCATGCTTTTCCATAAACCAACCTATATGGGGACATTCCTATGATGGTTTTGTATGCTGTACGATATGCCCAAAAAGCGTCCAAGAGTTTCTCGGACCAATCTTTCCTAGAAGGATTGATAGTTTTCTCAATAATTTGTTTGATTTCACGATTGGCTAACTCATCTTGACCATTGTTTGTGGGTGGTAAGAAGTGGACACTTTGTGAGAAATTCCATATTTTTCTATGAATGATGAGAATGGACAATTGAAAAAATGAGTTCCACGATCACTAATGATATCCCTAGGAATTAAAAATCTAGATAATATGTTTTCCTTGAGAAATCTAATCACAGTTTGATAATCATTGGATTTTGTAGGAATGGCCTCAACCCATTTGGAGATATAATCGATAGCTAAGAGAATGTAAAGATATCCCCTAGAGTTTGGGAAGGGACCCATGAAATCAATTCCCCAACAGTCAAATATTTCAACCACTAAGATGGGAGTGAGTGGAATTTGATTCCTTTTTATGATGGACCCTACTTGTTGACACCTAGGACAGCTTTGATAAAATGTGTATGAGTGCCTTGAGAGGGTGAGCCAAAAGAGACCACACTGAATAATCTTAGTAGAAGTTTTCTTAGAAGAAAAGTGACCTCCACATGCCTCACTATGACAAAATTTAAGGATGGACTCTTGTTCAGATTCTGGGACACACCTCCTAATGATTTGGTCAGGGCATAACTTATAGAGGTATGGATCATCAAACACGTAGTGTCTAACATCAGAAAGGAATTTCCTTCGAGCTTGAGTCCCTAAGAATTTTGGAATTACTCCTGTAACTAAGAAGTTGGTTATGTCAGCATACCAAGGGCAGTCACTCACAGAGTATAGGTGTTCATCAAGAAATGAATCAGACACAGAAAGGTGATTTGAGTTGTCTTTGAATTACATCCTAGAGAGGTGATCAGCTACAACATTTTCAACACCCTTTTTATCCTTGATTGTGAGGTCAAATTCCTGTAAGATAAGGAACCACCTAATCAGTCTAACCTTAGCATCTTGTTTTTGGAAGAGGTGTTTTAGTGCAGAATGGTCAGTGAACACAGTGATGGGGGATCCTAAGAGGTAGGACCTAAACTTCTCTAAGGCAAACACAATAGAAAGTAACTCCTTTTCAGTAGTGGTGTAGTTGATTTGGGAATAATTTAAGGATTTTCTTGTATAAGCAATGACATAAGGAGTTTTATCACAACGTTGTCCTAACACAGCTCTAACAGCAAAGTCACTGGCATCACACATAAGTTCAAAAGGAAGGTTCCAATTTGGAGATTTCATAATGGGAGGAGAGGTGAGAGAGGATTTGAGGGTTGAGAATGAACCCTCACAGCTTTCTATCCAAACAAATGGGGCATCCTTTACGAGCAAAGCACAAAGGGGATGAGAGATTGAACTAAAGTACTTGATGAATCTTCTATAGAAACCAGCATTTCCTAAGAAATACCAAACTTCCTTGACAGTTTTGGGTGATGGAAGGTGAAGAATGATGTCAACCTTGGCTTTATCAACTTCAATCCCCCTACCTGAGACCAGATGGCCTAGAAATAGCCCCTCTTTAACCATGAAATGGAATTTTTTCCAGTTTAGGACAAGATTCTTTTCTTCACATCTTGACAAGAATCTATCCACATTCCTCAGACATCCCTCAAATGTATCCCCAAACATAGAGAATTCATCCATGAAGACCTCTAGAAAATCCCCTACCATGTCTGAGAAGATTCCCATCATGCACCACTGGAAGGTTCCAGGGGCATTGCATAACCCGAAGGGCATGCGTTTGAAGGAAAAGGTTCCTAAAGGACATGTGATTAGCCACTAAATGAGGCTAATATTCATTGTTAATATACTTAATTTTCATGTTCTTTGTTATTCATAAACACCATTTTAGTGCATTTTACACTTTGAACACCATTTCACATTATGATTGTAATACCTTCTTAAAATGCACTATTATGTGGTACATTTTTGAACATCATTTAAAGTACCCAATGATTCATCTGATTTTAAGGAATTTAATTTTACATATTTTAATTTTATATTTTTGGAAATTTATCTACACTTAAATATGAACATGTTTGATTCAGGTATCAATGGAGAATTCATGGAGGATGATGGAGATATTTGGCAATGAAAGGAAGCAATTCTGGAGAAGGCAGATTGGACACCAGCCCACTGATGAGACTGTGGGGCCCAACATACAGGCCCAATTAATCCCAAATTTCGTGGGATGATAGAAGACATGTACAGTAACAAATCACTCTTCAGGAGTTAATGATAATTCGGCCTCCATGTTGGTCATTTAGGCGGCCCAAGTTAGAGATAAAATTCTGGGCCAGATTCTGAGGCCCAGAAAAAAACAGTCCACCATTTTGATCATATCTCGGAATACACACCTCTAAATGGGTCCCAATTTTACAGGAGGTTAGAAGACATCCGGATCTCCATTTTCTTCTTCTATGGCCCACCATGATTCGGCCATCTAGAAGGTCATACAAACGCGTCTGTTCGGTGTATGAAATCTGGCTGCCACCTCGGGTCAAATGTGGAAAATTCCAAATTCCACAAACTTTCCACCACCCTAGGCCTACCATACTCAAGTGGGATGACTTGTACTGTTTAAGGCTAGACCCAAGGCTCCCAAAATGCCTATTTAAGGCAGTGGTGGTGAAGGAGTTGAAGATCTTGGATGCTTTGTTCAATTGTAATGTTATGCTGCATTTTTGTTGCCTCAATTTTGTCTTTCACATGTAAGTTGTTCAATTCACTTTAGTTTCTTAATAAAAGTTCTTCTTCTACTCTTATTATGTTGTTCTTAATATCACTTTGATACCGTTGGATCAAGGTGTGAATTTATTCACACCAACCCTTGTGAAATTATTCACACAACGGTGGAGTGATCATGTTATTTTTGTTGTTTTCTTTACTTCTCCATTTCCTCCCTTATGAGTCTACTTTCCGCTTCCATTGAAACCATGGGATCAATGGAGGGCTAACCCACTTATGGGTTGATCCAAAGGAGTAGCAAGGGGCTGGATTGGATGTTATTTATCACCTAATTAATGTATAATCACTTCTTTAATTGGGATTGTTATTTGATGATTTTTAAACTCCATCGTCCTTGTTGAATTTAAGGCCACACACTTCAAGTACTAATACGATCCTTTACCGTGAAGTGCTCAAAACTTTGATCCTTAAAGTGTATAGGTGATTAGTATTAGAGGGTGTAGGCATTAAAACAGTAAGTGATGATGTTGTTTTATCTCCTTAAATGAACCCATCTCAAATTTAAGAAATTGAAATCATTAAAAAGAAAATACGTCCAATCCACCCCGAGTGATAACCTAGGATCAACTCATTCTTTTAAATTGAATCCACTTAAATATTTTAGATATCTTTAAAACCCATCCAAAATCAATCCAAGTTGGACACTTCATAGCCAAAAAAATCCATCCCTTAGGTTGTGTATCTTAGGTATCTTCTTAGGTCTCTGTGGAATCGACAACCCAAGCTACACTACAAGGACCGTTCTACCCTTCTTCTCTTGGGTAAATTTGGGCGTGAACCAAATTTTGGCGTCGTTGCCGGGGACCTAAGTAAGTTATCTTAGACACTATCATCCTTTTTTTTCATTCTACTTCTCTTTTCTCACTCCTCACTCCTATGGAAGTCAATTTTGAACAAGTCCAAACATGGGAAACCTATCCCTACTTTGATCACCCAACCCCATGTACGGTATACAATGACCATCCTAATTCCTAATTGTGGGATCATCAACAACCTACTGAACCAAAATGTTTTTATTCATATGATCCCCAATACATTCCAACATATTATGAGTTCCAATCCCAACAAGGCCAATCTGAACACCCTCCTGTGCAATTCAAACAACTTAATTATCCACCTGAAATAGACCATGTTTATCAACCCCTTACCCATCATGATCCACAACCATTACTTGGAAAATTGTGTCAAAAAATGTAGATAATGAATTTTGAGGTTTCATCATTGAGGTTAGAACTACAAAGCATTAAAAATTGTGAGGAACCCATCCTTACACAAACTGTCCCTTCCATAACCTTGTATGAAGTGTCTAGTTTGCCACAAACCTCTCATGAATTTAATGAAGAGAAAACCATTGTATTTGGGGAAGATGAAGAGGATCAAGGAATTGATAAAGGGTCTTTAAATCAGGAGGAAATTGACTTTTTGGATTCAAAAGAAAAATAATTTGACATCAAGGATTGAGTCTCCTATGTATAACTCCAATGATGAATTTTCAAAAACACCAACCATTGAACCATTGGGAGAAATAACAAACTTTGAGTCCATACCCATTCCTAAAAATGATCTTTATAATTTGGTGGTTGAATCTTCTATTCAAAAGGAACCTATTTTGTTGAGAAATTTGGAAAATGAAACTGAGTTGGATTCAAAATCCCGACCTGTGTCTGAATGTCCTATCCAACCCAAGTTAGAAATTATTATCCTTACTTCCCCACTCAAATATCCCTTAATAGGGTATAACAATGACCTTTCAGTTATAAGTCATTCTTATATTGAAACAATAAAAGTTGGGATGATCATCGATGTCTTAGGAAAAACAATAGAGGAAACTCGATCAACCATTTTTGAAATTACTCGGATTTCCCCACTCATTATAGAACATAGGTTTGTACGACACACAAATTCTAAACAAAGAATCAATATCAATAATGTAGAATTAGAGAAATATGGGGTCTTTAAAATGTTTAAAATTGGTATTGGGTAAGTTAGGGGGTCCATGTCGGGCTAACGACGTTAAATAAAGCGCTGCATGGGAGGCAACCCATGGTTTTTAAGTTTCCAATCATTTTGTTGTTTTAATCAACTTTATATTTTGAATAGGATTAATGAATAAATTTGATATTTAAAAATAAAAAAATAGACTGTTGAACTGTTCTTCTATTATGAGTATGGATGGGTATGAAAGGGGAGCACCATATTCATCCGTGTCACGTGGTTTAATCCTTGAGTAATACCTTACCCAGAAATTTAAAAAGAAGACAATGTATCATCAGTTTATTCTATTATATATATATATATACTTATATTTTACTTTCTTTATTATATATATATATATATTGTTTTGTTTTGTTTTGTTCGTTTTTTTTCCTTTCTCTACTAGGGAACTCTGCAAGTGACATGGATATCAAGGATTAAAAGGGAGCAACAAGATTTTCAACTTCAACCACCAGGTGATTTCATTCCATGATCCTCAGTTTCAATTTCCTTTTTGAACTTCCATTATCTACCTCTACTCCTAAATTTTCATTTCTTCAAACACTGGGGACAGTGTTATTTTAAGTTGGGGGGGAGAGATAAAATTAAAAAAAAATGCTTTTGTGTCAAAAAAAATGAATGATTTGAAAAAAATAATTAAATGGAAGGAAAAATTCCTTTAACTTTGAACATGGTAATATGCATTGCACACTTTGAAACTGAATATCAAATAATTTATCATGCCCTGATTCTGATTTTAATCCTTGTATAATTTCATGAGCATAGATTTTGGAAAGTGTGGCTGTCCAATGTGATATTTCATCGTTTATATTTTCATCCAAATAAAAAAAATGCCACAATGCACGTCCTCTAGACTGTGGGGTACTAATTTTAATTTTTGGGGTCCCATAATAAATAGCATAGTATGGTTTTATTTTTATGAATAATATGAGTATTCAAAAAAAAATTTAAAAAAAAATTTAAAAATAAAATTATTAAAAAATAAAAAATAAAAATAAAAATTTGCGTGTAGAGCAATGGATTGATAAAATGCGAGGCTTTCGGCACTTGGGGATCGTGACTCCAGAGTTGTCTAGCCCTGAGTTTTTCAATCTATCTCTATTTATGGTAATATGAATTTGTTTTTGATTAAGTTAACTCGAGACGATGCCCGAGTATGTGGGTTTCACTTGGTGCCCTAAGGCCTTTGAGTCTGGGAGTCATCGGCAAAGTCTTGCTACATGGGTTAATTTGATTAATTGCAATCTCAATTACTATAGCAATATTGCAAAAAAAAAATCAAAAAAAAAGATGAATGAAGAATACTCATATTAGGATTAAATGTGATTCCACCTAGCGCTTCCATGATTTCCCCCTTGAATGAAAATGAACCCCCATATCTATTGTGTTCACAACACATCATTACACCTAATTGAGTTGGATGAAGTATGATGATGGATTTGATCAAAGGAATGGGCTTGGGATTGGGATCTGCTTATGAAACTATCTCGTATTAAAATATTTTTATGGGTTTCATGATTGTTTGGTATAAGGTTTTTTGGTGATCATTGTGTATTAAAATGTTTTTGGAAAAGGGAATTCGAATTTCATTTTTGATGAGATATATTTTGCTCGGGACTAGCAAAACTCAAGTTGGGGGGTGTGATTAGCCACTAAATGAGGCTAATATTCATTGTTAATATACTTAATTTTCATGTTCTTTGTTATTCATAAACACCATTTTAGTGCATTTTATACTTTGAACACCATTTCACATTATGATTGTAATACCTTCTTAAAATGCACTATTATGTGGTACATTTTTGAACATCATTTAAAGTACCCAATGATTCATCTGATTTTAAGGAATTTAATTTTACATATTTTAATTTTATATTTTTGGAAATTGATCTACACTTAAATATGAACATGTTTGATTCAGGGATCAATGGAGAATTCATGGAGGATGATGGAGATATTTGGCAATGAAAGGAAGCAATTCTGGAGAAGGCAGATTGGATACCAGCCCACTGATGAGACTGTGGGGCCCAACATACAGGCCCAATTAATCCCAAATTTCGTGGGATGATAGAAGACATGTACAGTAACAAATCCCTCTTCAGGAGTTAATGATAATTCGGCCTCCATTTTGGTCATTTAGGCGGCCCAAGTTAGAGATAAAATTCTGGGCCAGATTCTGCGGCCCAGAAAAAAACAGTCCACCATTTTGATCATATCTCGTAATACAAACCTCTAAATGGGTCCCAATTTTACATGCGGTTAGAAGACATCCGGAGATCCATTTTCTTCTTCTATGGCCCACCCTGATTCGGCCATCTAGAAGGTCATACAAACGCGTCTGTTCGGTGGATGAAATCTGGATGCCACCTCGGGTCAAATGTGGAAAATTCCAAATTCCACAAACTTTCCACCACCCTAGGCCTACCATACTCAAGTGGGATGACTTGTACTGTTTAAGGCTCGACCCAAGGCTCCCAAAATGCCTATTTAAGGCAGTGGTGGTGAAGGAGTTGAAGATCTTGGATTCTTTGTTCAATTGTAATGTTATGCTGCATTTTTGTTGCCTCAATTTTGTCTTTCACATGTAAGTTGTTCAATTCACTTTAGTTTCTTAATAAAAGTTCTTCTTATACTCTTATTCTGTTGTTCTTAATATCACTTTGATACCGTTGGATCAAGGTGTGAATTTATTCACACCAACCCTTGTGAAATTATTCACACAACGGTGGAGTGATCATTTTATTTTTGTTGTTTTCTTTACTTCTCCATTTCCTCGCTTATGAGTCTACTTTCCGCTTCCATTGAAACCATGGGATCAATGGAGGTCTAACCCAATTATGGGTTGATCCAAGGGAGTAGCAAGGGGCTGGATTGGATGTTATTTATCACCTAATTAATGTATAATCACTTCTTTAATTGGGATTGTTATTTGATGATTTTTAAACTCCATCGTCCTTGTTGAATTTAAGGCCACACACTTCAAGTACTAATACGATCCTTTACCTTGAAGTGCTCAAAACTTTGATCCTTAAAGTGTATAGGTGATTAGTATTAGAGGGTGTAGTCATTAAAACAGTAAGTGATGATGTTGTTTTATCTCCTTAAATGAACCCATCTCAAATTTAAGAAATTGAAATCATTAAAAAGAAAATACGTCCAATCCACCCCGAGTGATAACCTAGGATCAACTCATTCTTTTAAATTGAATCCACTTAAATATTTTAGATATCTTTAAAACCCATCCAAAATCAATCCAAGTTGGCCACTTCATAGCCAAAAAAATCCATCCCTTAGGTTGTGTATCTTAGGTATCTTCTTAGGTCTCTGTGGAATCGACAACCCAAGCTACACTACAAGGACCGTTCTACCCTTCTTCTCTTGGGTAAATTTGGGCGTGAACCAACATGTGAATGTAGTCTTCCCTTGATCCTCTAGGGAGACCTCAAATTGATTATACCCTGAGTACCCATCTAAGAAACAGTAGAAGGCATGACCTGCCACTCTCTCAAGGACTTGGTCAATGAATGGTAAGGGGAAATGGTCCTTCTTGGTGAATGAGTTTAGCTTCCTATAGTCAATATAGACCCTCCACCCACTACTCACCCTTGTTGGAAGAATCTATCCATCCTCATTGGTTATCACTGTGATTCCAGCCTTTTTTGGAACCACTTGGATTGGGCTCACCCATTCACTCTCAGCTATGGGATATATGATACCAGCTTTTAATAATTTCAGAAGTTATTTCCTTACTACCTCCATGAGATTAGGATTTATTTGTCATTGAGGTTGACAACATGGCTTTGAATCAGATTCCAGAACAATCCTATGAGTCCCAATAAGTGGGCTAATCCCAGGAATATCATATAGGGTCCAACCAATGGCTTTCTTATGTTTCCTAAGGACATCTAGAAGCATCCTCTCATGATTGGCTTCAAGAGAAGAAGAAATGACAATAGGATGTGTTTGATTGTCTCTTAGGAAATCATACTTGAGTGTAGTAGGAAGTTCCTTCAATTTAATATCAGGTTGGTTCGGAATTTCAGTATAATATTGGGACATTGGATCAAGTTCAATTTATTTTTTTAGAGTTTCAGATAGGATTGATTCCCCACATGTAGAAGTTTCATCTACTAGATTGGATTGATCAGATTTAGGGAAGGAAGTTTGATTAGTCTCCATGAAATTGGTTTCCTGAAAGGTTTCACTGATTGTTGGACCTAAGAATTCATCATAAGAGCAATTTAAAAATGATTCAAGCCAAGGAGATAAACTTCCTTCATGTGAACAAATGAAATCAATCTCATCCTGACTTAAACATTCATCAAATATTCCTTGATGTTCTATGGATTCATTATCAATGATTCCTATCATGTTTACTTCATAAATGTCCTCGCCATCCCCTATTTGTGAGCTTTCATTATAGATGTTCAAGTCTAGACTCATGTTCCCATAGGTGATGGTCATGTTCCCATTTCTGACTCGGATAATAGAGTTTATTGTTGCAAGAAAAGGACGTCCAAGGATGATTGGGTTTTGTTCCTTATTTCCTAAGTTTGGATAGTTGTCAAGGACAATAAAGTCAGCAGGGTAGATGAAGTTTTCAACCTTTACCAGAACATCCTTTAAAATCCCCTTTGGAACCCTAATGCTACGATCAACAAGTTGAAGTGTGACAGATGTGGGTTGGAGTTCTTCTAAGCCTAACTGGCAGTACACGGCAGAGGGTATGATATTGACACTAGCACCTAGATCACACAAGGCCTTGAAAACTTTTCTTTCTCCTAGTTCAACATTGATTTAAGGGCAACCTGGTTCTTTCAACTTAGGAGGAATGGTCCCTTGAATGGTGGTACTCACATTAACAGCCAAAAGAACTTGGTTTTTATGTGAAAATTTTCTTTTAAAAGTGCACAATTCCTTAAGTTACTTTGAGTAGGTAGGTATGGTTTGGATGGAATCGAGAAGGGGAATGTTCAACTTGACTTGTGAGAAGATTTCCCCCAATGTTTCACTCAGTTCAGGCTTGGGTTTCCCCCTCATGCATTGAGTAAATGGTGCAGGTTGTGGGGTTGTTTTTTGAAGAGTTGTTTCTTTCACATTGTTATCAGTTTCCTCAGTTTGATCTTGTGGTTCATTTGAATTTTCATCCAAGTTTGAATCTTCAGGTGGGTTCTAAATGAGTTGTTCAGGTTTCTCAATTGATTTCCCTCTTCTTAAAACAGTCACATCCTTTAGTTGTTCATGAGTTGTTTGAGCACAACTTAAATCTCCCCTTGAAGTTGAGGATGGCATCGCCTAAGTAGGCATGGGTGCCTTTCCAGTTTTTATGGTTTGAAGTTCTTGTTTAAGGGAAGATACTTCTGAGTTCATCCTTTACATTTTTTTGCACAGTTGTTCTAGTAGGCTTTGTGGAACAATTTGGGTGGGTGCTTGAGTAGGTTGGTTTATCCCAGGGGGATATTTTAGAGGTGGGATGGTTTGTTGAAAATGGACCGGTGGTTGTTGGTATTGGATAGGTTGGGTTTGGAACTGGTTAGGGGTTTGGTAGTTCTGATGGGGGTAAGGATTTTGTACATGTGGTTGGCTAGGTTGTTGGTTATCTTTCCAGCAGAAGCCTGGGTGGTCGTTATACCTTGGATTGAAGTTGTTTTGGCATTGAGGCTTTTGAAAGTTCAAGGCATTTACTTCCGTTGGGGGTCCTCCTAAAAGAACATCCTTGATGGATGGAATGGTTGGGCAGTTGTCTGTATTATGGTCATGTTTGTCACAAATTGTGCAAATAGTATTTCTTTGTGGCTTTTCAGAATAAGGTGAAGTTCCCCATTTTTGGTTTTGTTCAAAAAGGCTTTCTAGATACTCATAAGCATCATTTGGGGCTTTGTTTTTAAAGGTTCTATTACACATCATGTCAATGAATTTTTTGTTCCCCGGACCCAACCCTTCATAGAAAATTCTCACTTGTTTAGGAATAGAAAAACCATGGTGTGGAACCATGTTTAGAGTGTCTTTTAACCTCTCCCATGTTTCATAGAATTACTCTCCCTCTTTTTCAAAAAAATTTTGGATACTCTTTTTAAGTGCAATTGTTTTGTGGTGGGGAAAGTATTTTTTGTAGAATTCTCTTTGTAGTTGGTCCCAAGAGTTTATGGATGATGGTCTCAAATTGTTTAGCCAATTTGTAGCTCGATCCTTTAAAGAAAAATGAAATAGCCTCATCTTAGCTAATTCTAGTTGATGTGGGCGACACATGGTTTCTACAATGTCATTGAACTCCTTAATGTGAAGGTAGGGCATCTCGGACTCCATTCCATGGAATGTGGGAAGATGGTTTAGGACATGGGGTTTAAAGATGTAGTTAGAATCTTTTATAGAGGTATTTCTAATGCATGAGGGGGTATTGGTCCAGGAAGGTGTGAGGTAGTCATGGTTTGATCAATTTCATTCCCCAAGTTTGGGGCTGCCTCATTTGGGTTTCCATTTTGGTTCCCACCCAGGTTTATGAGTTGGTTTCTTTGAATACATTCCATTGAAATGGGCTCAATTTTGGACTCGGGGGTGTTAGGAAGATTAGGATCTAATGGAAAGAGTTCCCTTGGTATACCTGACTCCCCAACCCCAGGACTATCCAACCTAACTAGACGGTTTGATTGATCCTAGGTGTAGGCAGACATGCGCCAAAAGAAAAAAAAACGAGAAAGGGACAAGATAAGATAATTTGGATAAGAAAAAAAGAAATGGGGGATAATAGAATGAGTGTTTATATGACTTAATTGGGTCCCCGGAAACGGCGCCAAAATTTGATTCACGCTCAAATTTACCCAAGAGAATAAGGTAGGACAGTCCTTCTAGTTTAGCTTGGGTTGTCGAATCCTCAGAGACCTAAGAAGTAGCCTATAGACACGTACATTCTATAGAATTTTTTTAGCTATGAAGTGGACAAATTTGGTTGATTTTATATGGGTTTAAAGGAACTCTAATATACTTAAGTGAATTCAATTTAAAATAATGAGTTGATCCTAGGTTATTGCTCGGGGTGGATTGGACGTATTTCCTTTTCAATGATTTCAATTTCTTATATTTGAGATGGGTTCATTTAAGGAGATAAAACAACATCATCACTTACTGGTTTAATGCCTACACCCTTTAATAATAATCACATATACACTTGAAGGATCAATTTTTTGAGCACTTCAAGGTAAAGGTTCGTATTAGCACTTGAAGTGCGTGGCCTTAAATTCAACAAGGATGATGGAGTTTAAAAATCATCAAATAAAAATCTCAATTAAAGAAGTGATTATACAATAATGGGGTGATAAATAACATCCAATCAATCCCATTGATACTCCCTTGGATCAACCCATAAGTGGGTTATCCCTCCATTGATCTCATGGTTTCAATAGAAGCGGAAAGTAGACTCATGAGGGAGGAAATGGAGAAGTAAAGAAAACAACAAAATAAAATGATCACTCCACCGTTGTGTGAATAATTTCACAAGGTTTGGTGTGAATAAATTCACACCTTGATCCAAAGGTATCAAAGTGATATGAATAAAAATAGAATAAGAGTATAAGAAGAACTTTTATTAATAATCTAAAGTGAATTGGACAACTTACATGTGAAAGACAAATTTGAGACAACAAAATTGCAGCCTAACATTACAATTGAACAAAGCACCAAATATTCTTCAATATTCCAACACTACTGACTTAAATAGGCATTTGTGAGCCCTTGGGTCGATCCTACAACATTCCAAGTCTCCTCAATTAATTTTGGTAGGCCATAGGTGGGTGGAAAGTAAGGGAGAGTGGATTTTTCCACCCTTGACCCGAGGTGGCAGCCAGCTTTCCTTCACCGAACAGATGCACTTAGAAGAGCTTCTAGAGGGCCGAATCAGAGTGGTCCATAGAAGAATAAAATGGATCCCCGGATGTCTTATAATCTCTTGTAAAATCTGGGCCCATTTTGAGTTTTGGATTCCAAGATATGATCATATTAGTGGGCTGTTTTTCTGGGCCGCAGAATCTGGCCCAGAGTTTTATCTCTAACTTGGTCCGCTTAAATAACCATAATGGATGCTGAATTAGCACTGGATCCTGAATAATTATTTGTTCTTATATATGTCTTCTATCATAATAAGAAATTTGGGATTCATTGGGCCTGTATTGTGGGCCCCACATTCTCATCAGTAGGCTGGTGTCCAATCCTTCTCCAGAATTGTTTCTTTTCATCACCAAATATCTCCTTCATCCTTTGTGAATAATCCATTGATCCCTAAATGAAAAATGTTTAAATTTAAGTGAAGATCCATTTCACAAAATATCAAATTAAAATATTGATAATTACATTCCTTAGAATTAGATGACTCATTGGACCTAAATTGGTGTACATTAGGCATGAAGTGCACAAATGATGAGAAAGGATGTTCAAAATCAAAATCCACTAACTCAGGCCCATAAGATAAAAAATCAACATTTAATACCATTAAAATTTAATTAACATATATGTTTTTATTGGCTAATCAATTGGTCATATCTAATTCAATTGTTTGGACAAGGATAGGTTCTTGAATGAGTTGATTATCTCTTATGTTCATCCTAAGTTGGTGAAGTGTTCACTCAATTTCAGGGTCAAACAAATCTGAGGGATTATTTGGGAGGATATGGGGTATTCTGAGATATTTTTTAAAGGATGAGAAGGAAGGTTTTTCTTTGTGTTTTTTTTTCAATTTTTTTTAAAATTTTGTTTTTTTTTTGTTTTTTTACAATAACCAGAAACTGATGACTGCTTAATTACACCATCCCTAGCAACAGTGTCATTTGAAAGCACGTCTGATTGTCTCCTATCAACCATTAAAAGTTATGATGCTCTACTAATGTGTATAGCAACACTCGGGTTGAACCCTTGGTGATGATACTTTTTAATAGTCGATAGTTTTTAGTTGATTATATTTTGATTGGGGGTTTGTTTGTAGAGCTCAAATTAAATGATTAATGATTGGTGTTTGATTTAACAATTTTATAAAGATTGATGTGAGTTCATTTTTAGGGAGTTAATCTTTCTATATCCTTTCTCTTTTCTTTATATTGCATTTAAATTAACACCCACTTCACAAGATAACGTTGATTGGAATTCCTAAGGTTTAAGGCTTTAATCCAAGCCTTAAATTAACTTAGGGTTATATTATCAATCAAATATTGTTTATGGTAGTGTATTAATGGTTCCAATAATCCATGGAAATAACATGTTAAACAAAACAAGTCATTAATCCATTACATGTTAAGTCCAACATACACAATGTTAAATTAAATAATACTCATCGACTAAAAGCTCTTAATCACTTAACATCTCTAAATAATGACTCACCCCAATGGTATATTTACTCATCAATTATGATGGTTATTAATCTAGTAATATATGATTATTGTGATGAATTATTAATAGAACAAAAAAATGGGATAAGAAAAGTGTAGTGCATCGAACACACAAGATCGTTGAAGAGAGTTAAAAAAAAGAATTTCTATTGAATGAGGATGAAAAATAAGGTAAAGGGTTTTAACTTGATTTAAACTATTTTAAGAACATTAATATTAAAATAAAGAAGTTTTATGAGAATAAGAGATATTGAAGAAGAAACTTTCATTAAAACATAATTACAAAGACAAACACTTTTGACATTACAAATGAAGAAAACTGCAAAAGTAAATTAAAACAAAGAGAGGAGGAAAGGTCTCTCAAGTGAAAACTTGAGTATATAAGGTCCTCCCAAGACTTTGTAAAATCTTTGGTCATTACAATGTGTGCTTTTATCTTCTTAAATTCTAAAACTTTTGAAAGGAGAGGAGGTGATGTATTCATAGCCCAAGGTGGTTGACTGTTTGCATTCCAAAACTACCCCTCCACTTGGATCGACGATTTGGACATTTAGAAAGCTGAATCTCGAGATATATCCTTATTAAAAGTTGTGGATAATAATTTTTTCTGACTACTATCAACATTTGGAGGCATTTGGACTTATGGAACCAAAGTAATGGTGGTTTTAATAACATTTTTAAATTGTCCATTTCTATCCATGTTTTTTTAACGGCCGAAATGTGAATGGATTTTTTAATAGTAATATGCCTTCAAATCCGAATGATTGCTTCAACAAAGTTGTCCACCTATATCTCCTCTTTTACACTGAAAAATATCAACTCAAATGTATCTCTCTATTATGAGAAATATAAAATTCGGTGTGTTGATTTCAATTACTAAACAAAAATGTGGGCTAGACATCAAAGTTTCATTTGGGCCCCTTTTTTGGATTTGGGCCCTAAAATTTTTATCCATGACTCCTTTCATTGTCACCCAAACTTTGGAGGATAATAAATAAATTTGAACTTTTGGATTGAGCCGAGTAATTCAATCTTCATGGATGATCCAGTTTCTTCACAGATTATGTGGGCCTTTTTGTGTGGTCCATATGACCCTTAAAATGACATAATTGACCAATAATTCCTTTTGATTATATTTTAGAAATTGAATACGGAATCCTAAAAAACAATAAACACACAATTTGGATTTGTAGGGTGATAGTTAGTATTAAAACATTAAATAGACTTGAATCTGGATAAATTCAAATAGTGCTCAAAAATTATATTTAATATTTAAACATTAATATTTCACACAAATTATGATCATTTCATATAAAAACAGTAAAGGGGGTATATAAAAAGTTATGAAAATATTAATAACATCAATATCCCTTACATAACTTCTATTCGAGCAACCAAGGACTCAATAACATTGATCAGTTCTGTCAGTACCTTTGTATGGGCCACCTCTCATCTACAAGGAGCAGGCATGGCTTGATGATGTGGCCATATTTTCATCTCCCATAAATTTTTGATCTTTTATAGGATTGAATGATTGAATTTGTGTGGTGAGGTTTTCACTGTAATGTAGGAAATTTGCGATCAACTTCAACTTCCTCATTAATGTTGATTAGGTGCCTAGAACCAAAGATAATTTGATGCTCATATGCCACTCTTATAAGAATATTGGTTCTTTATTGATGTTTGGGAGGTGGGATATCTATCTCATCCTGAAGATGATACCTAGTGGGAATATTTCCCCTAATTAGCTCCTCATTGAGTTGTTTGAGATTTTGAATCTCATTCTCATATTGTGTCATATGTTCCTCCATGGAAGAAATTTAGGCTCTTCTAGGTGATGATTAGAATGTAGCTACACCTTTCCCTTTATCCTTAGTAGTGTTCTTCCATAGAGGTGGAAACTCATTAATTAGAGGTGTCGTGTTTAGGGTTCTCCTCTGATTCTACATATGTGTATCCTCAGTTGGTGCATCTAGATCACCCTCCTCTCAAGGTATATTTTCCATACTATTTCCCCCTACATTTGTGTCTTGAACCACATTATCCATTATGTTGATAGTGATAATATTCACTGAGGTGTATCGGGCAATGGTAGTTTTCCAATTACTCTCAACATAATAGAGTGATTTTGTGATGCTTACATCTGGGTCATTTTTTTGAATCCTAGCCATATTAGACCTTTTTGGATTACACTCCCTATGGGTTTTGATTTCCTATACTATATGCTCTTCCCATCTCAATCTATGAATAGTTACATTGAGGTAGTTTTCGGTCATGTTTGTTGAATGGGCCCCGAATAGCAAATGTTTTTTTGCGATATGAGGAATGGATGGGATTCTGACTGTCGATATTAACCTCCCGACTTAGAGAATACCAATTATCTTTGTAGTAATGATAATGATAAAGATGCCCCCATCCATGTTGGTTGGGGACTATTCAGGACTGCCATTGGTTCTTTTTGATCCTTTCGTTGAGGATTTTATCATTCTAGTTGAGTATTTGATGACTCTAGGGTTGGGATTTGAGATATAAATGCCCCCATCCTAGTAGGCTATGATTGATCTAGAATCACCACTGATTTCTCCTAGACCATATCAGGGTGTGATGAACCTGGTGATGGAAATTGATATAAGAATGACCACATCCTTATGGGTTGGGGTTGGTTTATAGTTTCTACTGATATATTCTAGATTCGCCCAAGGATTGATGGCCTGATGGGTGGAGACAATGGTAAATATTCCCCCATCCCGGTGGGATGGGTTCATTTCTAGGTGACTATTATGGAAGATACTATTATGAGCTATTTGATTTGGTTCAATTTTGTTCATGTATAAGCTTGTTTAAATGTCATTCCATGATAGGATTCATTATCTATGGGAAGTTTTTGGGTTTCCCACAGCTTCAGCTTTCAAGTCTAAAATGTATTCATATTGCTTTGAGGATCCTAGTTTAAAGAACTATCAGTAGCCCTATCCTTCTATTTATGGTGTCTTTGCATCTTTAAATCAGGGTCATTATATTGTAGTGACCAACTAACTTGCGTGTTACCCGGTCCCATAATATCATCGGAGGTTATGATGTTCTAGGATACCATATCTGGGGAGTTTTGTTATTCCAAGGGTGTGGTAAAGTGAAACACTTTATAATTTCTCCATATTAGCATATTAATACATGATGAAGTGATCAATTTTTGAAGAATTTTAATGTAATGGTGGAAAGTGTGTTGTAAATTTACATTGTGATTTTCCAGTTTCAGATCCCAGACCATGGAGATAGAAACTGGTCTATTTGACAACAAAGTATATTTATGTTCTGAAGGTGACCCTTGTATCCTAGATAAGGGAGGTTTCTATCCTTCAATCAATGATGATTTGCACACATATTTTGGTGTAGGTAAGGCATAAACTCCTTCTATATCTTGTCTAGGATATCATTGTCAGAAGTGACGAGGGGACAGAATATGGTTGGGAGGATGTTTTTGGATAACTCTATCTATATGTCCATGTAAGCCTCCTCTTCATCAGGATTACATGCCTCCAACTGGTCAGACTACAGAGTTCACTTCTCTAGGTTGCTTGTTGACCATGGTGAAGGGTTCCTAGCAGTTGACAAGGAACTATATATGATTGACCCTGATGTTTTTAGAACCTCTTTATACAAAGGTGTCTAAATTTTGAGCACCTATCTATATGGAGGTGTTTGAGAAATGGTATTATTTCCTTGTTTGGGGGAGATATCATCATGGGCAGGTTGACCATGGTGGATGTCAGTAGTAGAGTCCATGTGATCCATATCCACACTACCATGAGTAGGACTATCGAGGTAATGATCACCTTTTTCTTTGGTTAAAGAGTTGACAGACCCTTAAGGATTTGCAGATATGCGTCGAACAACATCAAGGACACTAGCATTGAGTAGGTTAGATATATGATCCTCATTCTTCATCGTGTTCGGAATATGTCAACCTACCTTTTGGGTTGAGCAGTGATATGAGCCTGCTTCATGATGGATGTTAGAATATGTTGATAATCATCGGGTGTTGTGGGAAAATGAGCCTACTGCTGAGAAGCTACTGGAGTATATCGGTGATCTTCTTCATTATCAGTAGAAATATAAGCCTTCTTGTGGGTAGTTTTCAGAATATGTCAGATGACCTGGGATGAAGTGGGGATATGAGTTCGATTAAAATGTAAATTCTCTATCATAATATGCCTATAGACCTCCAGAATGGTAGAAGGGATATTAGACTCTTTATTTATAGCCTCTAAAGGATTTTTGTTCAGTCGTTCATCAGTGGAAGTAGGGATATGAGTATGGATTCAATGAGATGCTCGAATATTCCAAGTAACTTCACTGGTAATAATATTAGCCTGCCCTATGGAATGTGCCACTCTCACATGGTAATCCCCAGTTAGAGCGAGGATATGATCCTGGTCCAGTGCCTTAGGAGTATGTCGTTGATCTTTTTTTATGGGAATATGATCCTGTCCTGAGGCATGTGTCGCTCTCAATTTGGTGATCCCCGGTTGGAACAGGGATATGAGCCTGATCCTGTGCATTTGGAGTATTTCACCAATCCTTTTCAACAGGAATATGATCCTTTCATAAGTCATGTTCCTCTCTTACTTGGTGATCCCTGGTTGGAATAAGAATATGAGCCTAGTCCAATTCCTTTTCCTTTATCAAAATATACAAATAATCCTCCTGGACGAGAGAAATAATGTGAGATTTCTTTAGAGTATCCACTTGTTCATACTTATTAGAGTGTTGTTCTAATCCAGTGGTTAGCATAAGAATATGATTCTATATCTATATTTAAACTAGTTCCATAATATTCTAATGAAGTTATTTAGTTGTTGCTAGAATGTAGAGACACTTTAGCAAAGTGTGTGCAGAAATGTAGACCTTTATATTTTTATCTCCAATATGTAGTAGAAAATATCTTTGATTGAAGTGGGGATATAATCTCACTCTTTTCATCCTTTTCAATCGGAATATGTTTATGGGATTTATGTATAGGGGAAGAAATATGTACCTCCCCCATTCTTGTAGTAGGAATATGCCTGTAGATTTTATCCAAGTGAGAAGGGATATGATTCTGCACACTAGATACTACAATAATATTTCTATGGGCTTCTTCAGTGTATGTTGGGATATAATCCCACTCCCATTTATCCAAATCTTATTCTACCTTACGTGACTTCCTTGGTGCTATATGTGGCCTTAAAAACACATGTTCCGCCACATCATTTTAATTAGTTTTTAATGATTTAATTGGTTATTTTTGTACTTTATACTAAATATTAACACTTTTGTATTTTTATAAACAAATTTATCAATTAATAAATTTATATAATTAATCGTGTATTATAAGCCTTAAAATAAGTAATTTATTTATTACTTTATTTTTATAGTCTAATGACTTTTTATTTAGATTGGTAGTTTATGTCTGCAATTTTGATAATCTAACATTAATTAATTAATTAAGTCTACATTTTCATTTAGATAGTGAATCTTTAATTTAACATTTCATGTATTAAAAAATTAATTAATATAACCTAATTATCATATGTCTTTTAATAATTCATTAATTACTAATTTAAGTTTTTAAACAAACTAAATTTATTTAAGCTTTATAATTTAAAGTCTTAATCCAACTCAATTATTCAAAAATATTATAATTAATTGTCTTTTTTTATTAATTTAGTTTGTTATAGCAGCAATAATTTAACTTTTTAATTTTAATGTTTAAATTTTATATTTTCTTTTAATAATTTAATTTCCTTTTAATTTTAGTTTTAGTATTGTGACAATTTAAATTTTACTAATTTAATTTATTAATAATTTAACTTAAGTTTAATTGGTTTTTTAAATTTATTAAAGTTTATGTTGAATTAAATTTTTTTAATTGTTTTAATTAATTTTTAGTTTTAATTAATTATTTTTTTATAAGTTAAATTTATTTTTCTCTGTTTATATTGTAAGTTTACGGTTTCACTGTAACTTTAGTCACCAGTTCTTTCATTCACGGTGCCTCTGTGAATTCATTTTACGGTGCCACCATGCACCGTTTCCATTTCACGGTGGCACCGTAACCTCCTTACAATGTATCTCCTTTATGATGTATCCTTTCTCACCACCATAACTCCTGTGGAACCGTTTCTTTCCTCACACTGGTTTCACCCCTTTCCCTTGCACCGTTACTACTCTTTACGGCTTCACTCATCACTGTCTTACCGTAACTCTCCCGCATTTCCCCATCCATGACACTATTGTTTCTTCCCATAATCTCCTCCGTGTCTCCGCCACAATTCCATCAAACCACAACACACAAATTCATCAGAAAATACAATCAAATATGCAACCATTTCACAACCAAAACCATCCAAATTTCTGAACTCTATCATAGATCTGATAACCCTGAAGTCGCCACTGTGAGGGTTGGGATATCTCACCTCCAGCTGAAGTCGTGTTCTTGTGTCGCGACACCGCAAGACACCATCTTCTCGTACATCCAGACTGAATGCGAGTTGTCCAGGGAGAGAGAGTCGCACAACATTCAACCCAAATTGCAGATCCGAAATTTTCTTGAAACCCGCAACCTAGGAGGAGTCGATGAAGGGTGAGGTCCTCGCTACAACCCTCTGTGGAGTAGATATAGAGTTGATGCAGCCGTCAGAAGTCTTGTCTCCACCCGAAGCTATTGAATATCACTTATTTGAGGCCGAGTCAACTGAAAGTTGTATCGAAGATCCGAGGAGAATCCTAGTGTTGCTACCACTAGGAGCGGCGTCATCAGTGTTGTAGGAGAATCCTCATGCCGAAGAAGGAATCATGGCGCATCGTAGGGAGTAGCAAGAGTCGCGTTTCTCCTTCTAGGAACCGAAGACCCCCCTTTCCTCTATGTGTCGATGGGCCGATAATTGGGGGGTGAAGAAAAAATATAATAAAAAATAATACAAAACAAAAAGAAAAGATAAATAAAATAATAAATTAATCAAATGAATATAATATAATTTATAAAAGTTATAATTTAAAATAACTCTAATATTAATAAACAGATAAGTTATAAATTAAAATATAAGATAACTAATAAGAATTTATTAAATTATATCCTAAACAATAATAATTTATAAATAAAATTATTAATTAATTAACATAAATATTTTTACTGTTTAATTTTAATTAAATTTCAACCGAATAAATAAAATAATTAATAATAATATAATTTAAGAATTCTATTAAATTATACTAACTAAATGTTAATAATACTAACACTAATTATATAATTTAATTGATAATAATAAATTAAATACTTAAAAAATTTATTAAAGATTTAATAATAAATTAATAACTATAATTTTAATAATTATTTTTGTAATAATAATTTTAAATTTAAGTATCTTTAAATTAACTTGAATTAACTTTTTAATTTAACTTTAATTTATAAAATAAATATAATATATTATTTATTTTCTTTGTATTTATTACTTCTTGTTTTTTTATTTCAGGTTCATGCGGTAATTGAGATCCCGCCTACATTCAATTAACTAACTCAGCGGGAGTTAGTTACGTGAGAAACATTAGTGTGATGTGCCTGTCGCGAAAAAAAACGCACGTGTGCGGTGAAACAAAAAAAGACGAGTCCAAGTCGGTCAAAATCGAGCAGTGACATGCGGTAGATGACAGTTGATATATAAAGCAAAGCAACAACAGAATTCAAGGGACGCTCATTCTCATTCCACAAACACATCCATTTGAGAGCATATCCTGGGACTCTCATTCAGACTCTCTCATTCGTCATTCCACGATCACATCCATTCGAGAGCATACTCCAAGGAGCAGTACTGGAGTCAAGTTGGAGACTAAGGAGCCCGAAGGTAGTGCATCACTTAGAGAGTTCTTCCTCCTCCTTTCTTTAATATTTATACTCTGTTTTTGGTTGTTTTCAATGCTATATTTCATTATGAACATAAGCTGATTACTATCTCGGGTGCTTTAAACTTTGTTGGTTTATCTATTAAATTTTTCACTTACTCTTCGATTGACATTAGAATTAATTGGTGAGATCAACTCTGATGTTAAGATAAATTTTTCACACCTTTATGTAAAAAAAATTCATAGTTTCAAGTTCAATTGGCGAGATTGAACTTGATCGTTATTTTGTTGATGCGTTAATGTCATTACAGTTATAGTTTTATGGAGAGTTTAACTTCAACTATATTATTTTCAAAATTTTAACAGATGATGCTCTTTAGAGTGGAAAACTCTAAAATTCATACTTCTGTTTGATGTGTTTTCTGGTGAGGAAGATATATCAACTAATTTATAAGGTGTGATTTAATTAAATTTAGTGGAGATTTATCCTTTTAACCATCAAGTTTGGAATTTCCGAGAAAACTGTTGATCTTAGATCCTTTGTCGTTGTTGCTTAATGATAGTATGTTATATTTCTTTAGCTGTTCAATTTTTTAGTTTAAGATGTTGTTACTTTGTAAAAAACTTGTTACCTCATCTTGTTGCACTACATCATTAAAAAAATTAAAAAGTAATAATGAAAAGTAAAAAAATGTTCACTCCCTCTATTACTGACAACAGTGGAGTATATTTGAAATAAAACCATAGCATTCACTCACTTGCCTTCTCTATGGATCAACCATGCACCACTGTGCTAGTGTGGGTTAATAAATACAATTTTGAGGGTCGTGACGACCTTCGGCTTTTTCAAAATTTGGCGTCATTTCCGTGGAAGGCACACGCTGAGTGTTTTTAAGGTAAAAAAATAAAATAGAAAAAAAAACATAGAAAAAACTGTTTTAAAAAAACTGCGAACTGGAACCTACTTCTTTTGTTGTTCATTAAAATTTTGCATCAACTGTGAAACTTTTTGTGTTTAACCTCACTTGTTTTTAGTTTAAAAATGGAATGTTTTAAAGTCTCAAACTTTTTCACTGGAACTTACTGTGTTTATTGTGACAGTTATGGACACACTACCTGGCAGTGTATTTACAACCAGCCACAACAGGATGTTTACATTGAAGAAGATGAAAAGTTTGAATTTAATCCTCAATTCCTAGATAAAATTGAATTAACTGAAACCAAACTAGATGCTAGGGAGAATAATTGGAACACCAAGTTTAACCAAACCCATGAAATTCAACTTAGAGATTCTTGAGAGCAAGATCAAAAAATGAAAATATTAGAAAACATTCACTTGGATTTACAAAAAAGGGTTAAATAACAAAAATAATTTGAAGAAAATGAAAAAGAAAATGTGTATAAAAGATTTGAAAATCAAGTGGAAGAGTAAATTGATAAATAAACTGGGCAGAAAACTTTTCTCTTTGAAAAATCTGATTCTATTAAACTAAATCTAGAAATAACCATCTCACTGAATCATGAAAACAACATTGAAAATACTAAAAAGATCTTTAATGTTGTTGAGTTAGACAATTTTAAAACTGATTTGAAATATATTGAAAAAAAATTCCCAATTCTCTTCATAATTTTTACATTGGAGAAAAATCATTTTTTTAGGAGTTTTTATAAGGAAGTCACTCGGGAAGAAAAGATATTTGAGAATGAAAATTTGAATGTTAAAAACTCTTCACCCAGCTTTTCTAAATTTGTGAACAATGAGTCTGAACAAAATATTAGGAACACTTTGGATGAGAACATTAAACTGGAGAACATAGAATTTGAAATATTTGAACTTCAATTGAAAACTTCTCTTCCATGTCTTGAACCTGTAAACCCAATAATTTCTAAAATTTTGTTAGATGATGAGGATGAGGGAATGATATTTGAAGAGAGACTAAATGATGAGTTTTCATTTCTCTATTATCATAGTAATCACTTTTCTGAAACATTGTGTAGTGAAATTAAAAACAGTGTTGATATACATGGGAGTAAATGTTTAAATTTGATCAATCTTGAACATGACTTTATTGAATCTGAATTAAAAATTTCTCTCTCTGAACATAACTTTATAGAACACACTACATATCTTGTTTTGGGAATTGATATTTTTGAACATGAAATTAAAGTGGAGGTTGAGCACACACTTGAATTAGGCAGAATTGATTTGTTAGAAGTAGTAGATGTTGAGTGTTCATTCACTGATGAGGAACTTTTGGAAGAGATTTATAACATTGTTAAATCTGAATCTACTACTGGTCCAAAAAATTCTCTTCCCTATATGTCACTTTAATCCTCAAATGTGAAGGGTGTTGAGACTTATCATGATACTGATAGTATTCCAGAGGGTAAATTTCACTTGAGTTCCAATGTATATGATTCTATTCAGCACTCTATTGAATTCCCTTTTGAACCTACTAATCAAAACTCACACATTACCACCCTTGAATTTGAATATTATTATGTTTATTTTGATAAAGTTAGCTTAGAGGACAATGTCACACCCTTTGAAGCACCTAATTTTCCATCCCTTCCTAATAAAGTTAAATGTGTCCAATCTGAAACAAATATGGAAGTGGACAGCATTATACTCACAACTATTAAAGGGTGCTACATAGGGGTTATTTCAAGCTATGAGAGTTTGGTTTTATATTGCTTTAGTCTTGGATCCCACATAATTCATATTTCTGTTAATAACAATTGGGACAAACATATGTGGTGGTTCTTATTAAGTAAACCACATCCACCTAGTGACTACGGTTAATTTCTAGGTGATTCTGGCTAGGGACTATAAACCTAGCGCTGCATGGGAGGCAACCCATGGTTTTTATTTTTTTTTCAATAAAAAATATTATAATTAAATAAAGTCTAACTGAAGACTTTAAATTCAGTTCTTCATGGGAGTCAACCCATGCTCTTTCTTTGTTTTTACTTTTGTTTTTGTTCTTGTTTTACTTTCAATAAAGTGCTACTTTGCTGCCTTATGTTGGATATGTCTCTGTTAGAAATTTTTTCCTCTTTCTGCTTTCCTTGTGATTTTTTAGTTGTTGCTGCTACTTTCATCTAAGGAGTGGAATTCCCATGCTAAAGGATTAATGGAAAAACTTTAATTCAGGGAAGTATCTTACTGTTAATTTTTGTTTCATTTTTCTGCTTCTTAATGATTTATAAAAAAAAAGATGTTGCATGGCTAGCTTTCCCAGAAAATTCTGCTTGTAGAAAATTCTACTACATGTGTACTGAAAATTCTACAGCATGTCTTAATACTCAACTATAAATAATTCTGAATATGTTTAAAAAATATGCCTGTTTTATAAAATCTGCTACATGCTTGCTTGAAAAATATTCTATATTTCTTGCCTACTAAAACGTTTCTGTTGCATTTCACTTTGTTTTTTTAAATTTTGCATGTTCCTCTTGCTGAAGATTTGAATTTCATTATTATATTAAAATCTCCTCACTTCATGAAACTAAGTGTGGAGAGGTACATGTAGGCTGGAAAAAAATTTGTATTGAATATAATTTAGATTGGGGTGTTGTAGCATTCATTTTTTCTTCTCTATTGAACAAATTATTGAATTAATTTGTTAACATGCTTACACCCAGTTCACTATGCACCCACAAGTTACATGCTTGGTTTAAACTTTAATGGAAAATCTTTGGCTCACTGGATTAAATGTTAATGTGTGTACTTGTTAATGAACCTGCTTTTAAGTTATTCATTATGGTTAATAATATTTTTAAACTTTAATGTGACCTTTATACATGTCATAAATTTACTAAATTGAAAATATGTTTTGAACTTTAACTATCAAATTGTTCTTCTCCATATTCAGAAGTCAACTTTGGGGACACAGTTGGGTTTTAAGTCTGGGGGAGGGGGTCAATTCTTGACTGTGCTTAACTATGCTTAAATTAAATCTCATCAATTCCCATTACAACTTCAATATTTTTGTAAAAAATGGTTAAAATTTTTTAAAATTCTTTTATAATTTTAGGCTTTACACTGTACGCAAATGAGTCTTTCCTTAGTACAAAAAATTTGCCGGTATTTAAGAGTTGCTATGAATCTGAAATTAATGTGGATGGATGATTGCAGAGTGAACTTACTTAGTGGTTTCATGGAAATTTGGGTTTAGGAACTACTTTTGAGAGTGATATGGGTGACCTATTAGTAGAGTTATGATCATACCCCTTGGAACTGGAAGTTTAAATTGATCTTAGGGGCCTTATTTTTCTTTTAATTATTAAAGTAATCACTTAATGAGCCAATATAAATGGTTTTCATAAAAATCTTTTGAAACTAGAGTAGTTTGGGCATTTGGGATCCCATAGTGAATCTTTGAGACCCTATATGTTGGGTGTGTTTCTGTTTACTATAATCCCTTTATACACTTTGAATAAGTGCATTGCACAATGCTTGACACGTGATACATGGCTTGGGAAAAATAAAATAAAGTGTCTAGGGTCACAAATGAGTTCATTAAGGTGAGGGGAATGATGAACACCGGATGAAGAAGGGGTCAATTAGTTTATATGGGAGTCATTTAGGTTGTATCATTAGGGTGATTCACAAAAAAAATATTTATTTTTAGAACCTAAGTGAAAAGTTAAAGTATAATGTTCCTACTATTAAGTTCTTAATTCCACATAAATTTTACCTCTTATCACCCTAAAAATTTGGACTTAAGCCTGGATTGAAGTTAGTCGCTAAGTAGTACCACAAATGAGGTAGGACACTTTCCTTTCTTGATGATTCATTTCTCTCTTGACTACCAGTGAGAATTTGTTATTGGCAAGATTCAAATGAGAAATTTATTTTTATTTTTATTTTTAAAAGCATATTGACTGGTTTTTGAAGTCTTCTGCTGGAAGTGCTGGACATGTTACATATTGAGCAATTTAACAAAAACAGTTTTCTATTTCTCAATGATAATAAAACATGAGATTTTTTTAGAACAAACAATGAATAAGTGTGGGGGAATTTGATGTGGCCTTAAAAACACATATTTTTTCACGTCATTTTAATTAGTTTTTAATGATTTAATTGGTTATTTTTTTACTTTATACTAAATATTAACAATTTTGTATTTTTATAAAAAAATTATCAATTAATCAATTTATATAATTAATCATGTATTATAAGCCTTAAAGTAAGTAATTTATTTATTACTTTATTTTTATAGTCTAATGAATTTGTATTTAACTTGGTAGTTTCTGTCTGCAATTTTGATAATCTAACATTAATTAATTAATTAAGTCTTTATTTTCATTTAGATAATGAAGCTTTAATTTAACATTGCATGTATTAAAAAAATTAATTAATATAACCTAATTATCATATGTCTTTTAATAATTCATTCATTATTAATTTAAGTTTTTAAAAAAACTAAATTAATTCAAGATTTATAATTTAAAGTCTTAATCTAACTCAATTATTCAAAAAGATGATAATTAATTGCCTTTTTTTATTAATTTATTTTGTTATAGCGGCAATAATTTAACTTTGTAATTTTAATGTTTAAATTTTATATTTACTTTTAATAATTTAATTTCCTTTTAATTTTAGTTTTAGTATTCTGAAAATTTAAATTTTACTAATTGAAGTTATTAATAATTTAACTTAAGTTTAATTGGTTTATTAAATTTATTAAAGTTTATATTGAATTAAATTTTTTTAATTGTTTTAATTAAGTTTTTGTTTTAATTAATTATTTTGTTCTAAGTTTTAATTTATTTTTCTCTGTTTATATTGCAGGTTTACAGTGTCACTGTAACTTTAGTCACCAGTTCATTCATTCACATTGACTCCATGAATTCATTTTACGGTTCCACCACGCACCGTTTCCATTTCACGGTGGCACAGTAACCTCCTTACACTATATCTCCTTTATGGTGTCTCCTTTCTTGACACTGTAACTCCCATGGAACCGTTTCTTTCCTCACACCGGTTTCACCCCTTTCCCTTGCACTGTTACTACTCTTTACAATTTCACTCATCATTGTATTACCGTAACTCTCATGTATTTCCCCATACATGAATCTTTTGTTTCTTCCCATCACCTCCTCCGTATCTCCGCCACAATTCTATTAAACCACAACACACAAATTCATCAGCAAATCAAATCAAATATGCAACCATTTCACAACCAAATCCATCCAAATTTCTAAACTCTGTCACAGATCTGATAACCCTGAAGCCGCCGTTGTGAGGGTTGGGATGTCGCTCCTCTAGATGAAGTCGTGTTCTTATGTCGTGACACCACAAGACACCATCTTCTCATACATATAGACTGAATGCGAGTTTCCTAGGGAGAGAGAGTCGCACAATATTCAACCCAAATTGCAGATCTGAAATTTTCTTGAAACCTGCAACCTAGGAGGAGTCGATGAAGGGTGAGGTCCTCACTGCAACCCTCTATGGAGTAGATATAGAGTCGATGCGGCCGTCAGAAGTATTGTATCCACCCAAAGCTATTGAATATCACTTCTTTGAGGTCGAGTCAAAGGAAAGTTATACCGAAGATCTGAGGAGAATCCTAGTGCTTCTACCACTAGGAGCAGCGTCGTCGGTGTTGTAGGAGAATCCTGGTGCCGAAGAAGGAATCGTGTAACGTCGCAGGGAGTAGCAGGAGTCGTGTTTCTCCTTCCTCGAATTGAAAAACCCCTTTCCTCTGTGTGTCGTTGTGCCGATAATTGGGGGGTGAAGGAAAAATATAATAAAAAATAATATAAAACAAGAAGAAAAGATAAAGAAAATAAGAAATTAATCAAATGAATATAATATAATTTATAAAAGTTATAATTTAAAACAATTATAATATTAATATATAGATAAGTTATAAATTAAAATATAAGATAACTAATAGGAATTTATTAAATTATATCCTAAAAATGATAATTTATAGATAAAATTATTAATTAAATTATATAAATATTTTAACATTTTAATTTTAATTCAATTTCAACCGAATAAATAAAATAATTAATATTAATCTAATTTAAGAATTATATTAAATTATACTAACTAAATGTTAATAATACTAACACTAATTGTATAATTTAATTGATAATAATAAATTAAATACTTAAAAAATTATTAAAGATTTAATAATAAATTAATAACTATAATTTTAATAGTTATTTTGGTAATAATAATTATCAATTTAAGTATCTTGAAATTAAATTGAATTAAAATTTTAATTTAACTTTAATTTATAAAATAACTATAATATATTATTTATTTTATTTGTATTTATTACTTCTTGTTTTTTTATTGCAGGTTCATACGGGAATTGAGATCCCATCCAGATTCACTTAACTAACTCAGCGGGAGTTAGTTACGTGAGAAAAAAATTAGTGGGACATGCCTGTCGCGAAAAAAAAACCCACGTGTGCAGTGAAACTGAAAAATACAAATCCAATTCGGTGAAAATCGAGCAGTGACATGCGGCATATGACAGTTGATATATAAAGAAAAGCAGTAGCAGAATTGAGGGGACGCTCATTCTCATTCCACGAACACATCTATTCGAGAGAAGATCTTGGGAATCTCATTCGGACTCTCTCATTCATCATTCCACGACCACATCCATTCGGGAGCAGACTCCAAGGAGCAGTACTGGAGTCCAGCTGGAGACTAAGGAGCCCGAAGGCAGAGCATCACTTAGGGAGTTCTTCCTCCTCCTTTATTTAATCTTTGTACTCTGTTTTTGATTTTTTTCAATGCTAGATTTTATTATTAACATAAGCTTATTGCTATCTCGGGAGCTTTAAACTTTTTTGGTTTATCTGTTAAATTTTTAACTTACTCTTCGATTGACATCAAAATTAATCAGTGAGATCAACTCTGATGTTAAGATAAATTTTTCACACCTTTCTGTAAAAAAATTCATAGTTTCAAGTTCAATTGGGAAGATTGAACTTGATAATCATTTTTTTGATGCATTAATGTCATTACAGTTGGAGTTTTATGGCGAGTTTAACTTCAACTGTATTCTTTTTCAAAATTTTAACAGACAATGATCTTTAGAGTGGAAAACTCTAAAATTCATACTTCTATTTGATGTGTCTTCTGGTGAGGAAGATATATCAACCAATTTCTACGGTTAGATTTAATTAAATTTAGTGTAGATTTATCCTTTTAACCATCAAGTTTGGAATTTCTGAGAAAACTATTGATCTTATATCCTTTTTCATTGCTACTTGATGATAGTATGTTATATTTCTTTAGCTTTTCAACTTTGTAGTTTAAGATTTTGTTACTTTGTAAATAAACTTATTACCGCATCTTGTTGCACTACATCATTAAAAAAATTAAAAAATAATAATGAAAAGTAAAAAAAAATTCACTCCATCCACTACTGACAATAGTGGAGTATTTTTTAAATAAAACCTTAGAATTTAATCACCTACCTTCTCTGTGGATCGAGCTTGCACCACTGTGCTAGTATAGGTAAATAAATACAATTTTTAGGGTCGTGACGACCTTCGGCCTATTCAAAATTTGGCATTGTTGCCGGGGAAGGCACATGCTGAGGGTTCTTAAGGTAAAAAAATAGAATAGAAAAAAAAACATAGAAAAAAACTGTTTTAAAAAACTGTAAACTGGAACCTACTACTTTTGTTGTTTATTAAAATTCTTCATCAACTGTGAAACTTTGTGTGTTTAATCTCACTTGTTTTTAGTTTAAAAATGGAATGTTTTGAAGGTTCAAACTTTTTCACTGGACCATACTGTGTTTGTCATGACATTTATGGACACACTGCCAAATAGTGTATTTACAGCCAGCCACAATAGGATGTTAACATTGAAGAAGATCAAAAGTTTGAATCTAATCCTGAATTCCTAGATAAAATTAAATTAATTGAAACCAAACTGGATTCTAGGGAGAATAATTGGAACACCTAGTTTAACCAAACCCATGAAATTCAACTTAGAGATTCTCGAGAGCAAGATCAAAGAATGAAAGGATTAGAAAACATGCTCTTGGATTTACAACAAATGGTTAAAGAACAAGAAGAATTTGAAGAAAATGAAAAATAAAATTTGTATAAAATATTTGAAAATCAAGTGGAAGTGGAAAGTGATAGTGAAACTGGGCAGTAAACTTTTCTCTTTGAAAAATCTGATTCTGTTGAACTGTATCTAGAAATAACTAGCTCACTGAATCATGAAAAAAGCATTGAAAATACCAAAAATAGCTTTAATGTTGTTGAGTTGGACAATTTTGAAACTTATTTGAAATAGATTGAAAAGGAATGCCTAGTTCTCTTCATAATTCCTACATTAGAGAAAAATCACTGTTTTAGGAGTTTTGATAAGAAAGTCACTCGGGTAGAAGAGATATTTGAGAATGAAAATTTGAATGTTAAAAACTCTTCACCCAACTTTTTTGAATTTGTAAACAATGAGTATGAACAAAATATTGGGAATACTTTGGATGAGAACATTAAACTGGATAACATGGAATCTGAAATATTTGAACTTCAATTGAAAACTTCTCTTCCATGTCTTGAACCTGTAAAACCAATAATTCCTAAAATGTTGTTGGATTATGAGGATGAGGGAATGATATTTGAAGAGAGACTAAGTGGTGAGTTTTTATTTCCCTATTATCATAGTAATCAATTTTCTGAAAAATTGTGCAGTAAAATTGAAAACAGTGTTGATATACATGGGAGTAAATGTTTAAATTTGATCAATCTTGAACATGACTTTATTGAAGCTGAATTGAACATTTCTCTCTCTAAACATAACTTTATGGAACAAACTACAGATTTTTTTTTGGGAAGTGAGCTTTTTTAACATGAACTTAAAGTGGAAGTTGATCACACACTTGAATTAGGCAGAATTGATTTGTTAGAAGTAGTAGATATTGAGTGTTCATTCAGTGATGAGGAACTTTTGGAAGAGATTTACAACATTGTTAAATCTGAATCTGCTACTGGTCAAACAAATTCTCTTCCCTATCTATCACTTTAATCCTCAACTGTGAAGGGTGTTGAGCCTTCTCATGATACTAATAGTAGTCCATAGGGGAGATTTCACTTTATTTCCAATGTACATGAATCTATTCAGCACTCTATTGAATTCCCTTTTGAACCTACTAATCATAACTCACCCTTTAGCACCCTTAAATTTGAATATTATTATTTTTATGTTGATAAAGTTAACTTTCAGGAAAATGCAACACCATTTGAAGCACCTACTTTTCAATACCTTCCTAATAAAGTTAAATGTGTCAAATCTGAAACAAATCTAGAAGTGGATAGCATTATGCTCACAACTCTTAAAGGGTTCTACATAGGGGTTATTTCAAGCTATGAGTGTTTGGTTTTAATTTACTTTAGTTTTAGATCCCATATAATTCATATTTCTGTTAATAATAATTGGTTCAAACATATGTGGTGCTTCCTATTAAGGAAACCACATCCACCTAGTGATTATGGTTAGTTGATAGGTGAGTCTGGTTGGGGACTATAAACCTAGTGCTTCATGGGAGGCAACCCATGATTTTTCTTTTGTTTTTAATAAAAAAATTGTAATTAAATAAAGTCTAAATGGAGACTTTAAATTCAGTTCTTCATGGGAGTCAACCCATGCTCTTTCTTTGTTTTTACTTTTTTTTGTTCTTGTTTTACTTTCAATAAAGTGTTGCTTTGCTGCCTTATGTTGGATATGTCTCTACTAGAAATTTTTGTATCTTTATGTTTTCCTTGTGATTTTTCATTTGTTGAGGCTACTTTCATCTAAAGAGTGGAATTACCATGCTGAAGGATTAATGGAAAAAACTTCAAGTCAGGGAAGTTTCTTACTGTTAATTTTTGTTTCATTTTTATGATTCTTAATGCTTTAGAAAAAAAGATGTTGCATGGCTAGCTTGCCCATAAAATTCTTCTTGTAGAAAATTCTGCTACATGTGTACTGAAAATTCTGTAACATGTCTTGATACTGAGCTATAAATAATTCTTAATATGTTTAAAAAATATGCTTGTTTTGGAAAATCTACTACATGCTTGCTTGAAAAATATTCTATATGTCTTGCCTACTAAAACTTTTCTGATGCATGTCACATTGTTTTTTTTAAAAAATTATGCATGTTCCTCTCTGAAAATTTGAATTTCATTGTTATATTAAAATCTTCTCACTTCATGAAACTAAGTGTGGAGAGGTACTTGCAGGCTGAAAAAAAATTTGTATTGAATTTGATTTAGATTGGGGTGTTGTAGCATTCATTTTTTTTTCTCTATTGAACACATTATTGAATTAATTTTTTAACATGCTTACACCCAGTTCACTGTGCACCCACAAGTTACATGCTTGGTTTTAACTTTAATGGAAAATCTTTTTGTCACTGGATTAAATGTTAATGTGTGTACTTGTTAATGAACTAGCTTTTAAGTTATTCATTATAGTGAACAATATTTTTGAACTTTAATGTGACCTTTATACATGTCATAAATTTACTAAATTGAAAATATATTTTGAACTTTAACTATCAAATTGTTCTTCTCCATATTTAGAAGTCAACTTTGGGGACAAAGTTGGGTTTTAAGTGTGGAGGAGGGGGTAAATTCTTGACTGTGATTAACTATGCTTAAATGAAATCTCATCAATTCCCACTGAAAATTCAATCATTTTTGTAAAAAATGGTTAAAATTTTTCAAAATTAGTTTATAATTTTATGCTTTACATTTTACTTAAATGAGTCTTTCCTTAGTAAAAGATCATTTCTGGTATTTAAGAGTTTCTCTGAATCTGAAATTAATATGGATGGATGATTGATGAGTGAACTTACTTAGTGGTTTAATGGAAATTTGGGTTTAGGAACTACTTTTGAGAGTGATATGGGTGACCTGCTAGTGGAGTTATGATCATATCCCGTGGAACTAGAAGTTTGAATTGATCTTAGGGGCCTTATTTTTCTTTTAATTATTAAAGTAATCACTTAATGAGCCAATATAAATGGTTTTCATAAAAATCTTTTGAAACTAGAGTAGTTTGGGAATTTTGGATCCCATGGTGAATCTCTGAGACCCTAGATGATGGGTACGTTTCTGTTTACTATAATCCCTCTGTACACTTTGAATAAGTGCATTGCACAGTGCTTGACACATGATACATGGCTTGGTAAAAATAAAATAAAGTGTATAGGGTCAAAATGAGTTCATTAAGGTGAGGGGAATGATGAATTCCGAATGAAGAAGGGGTCAATTAGTTTATATGGGAGTCATATAGGTTGTATCATTAGGATGATTCATAAAAAATATTTATTTTTGGAACCTAAGTGAAAAATCAAAG
Source organism: Viscum album (assembly GCA_963277665.1). Classification (NCBI taxonomy): domain Eukaryota; kingdom Viridiplantae; phylum Streptophyta; class Magnoliopsida; order Santalales; family Viscaceae; genus Viscum; species Viscum album. The sequence continues at coordinate 102,374,442 of OY728140.1, forward strand.
TATAAATTTCCTACTGTTAAGTTCTTAATTCCACATAAAGTTTACCTCTTATCACCCTTAGACTTTGGACTTAAGCCTGGATTGAAGTTAGTCGCTAAGTAGTATGACAAATGAGGCAGGAAACTTTCCTTTCTTAATGATTCATTTCTCTCTTGACTACCAGTGAGAATTTGTTCTAGGCAATATTCATATGAGAAATTTATTTTTATTTTTTTTTAAAAGGCATATTGACTTGTTTTTGAAATCCTCTACTGGAAGTGCTGAACATGTTACATCTTGAGAAATTTAACAAAAACATTTTTCTATTTCTCAATGATAATAAAATATGGGATTGTTTGAGGAAAAACAATGGTTAAGTGTGGGGGAATTTGATGTGGCCTTAAAAACACATGTTTTGCCACATCATTTTAATTAGTTTTTAATGATTTAATTGGTTATTTTTGTACTTTATACTAAATATTAACACTTTTGTATTTTTATAAACAAATTTATCAATTTATCAATTTATCAATTTATATAATTAATCGTGTATTATAAGACTTAAAATAAGTAATTTATTTATTACTTTATTTTTATAGTCTAATGACTTTTTATTTAGCTTAGTAGTTTCTGTCTGCAATTTTGAGAATCTAACATTAATTAATTAATTAAGTCTTCATTTTCATTTAGATAATGAATCTTTAATTTAACATTGCATGTATTAAAAAAATTAATTAATATAACCTAATTATCATATGTCTTTTAATAATTCATTAATTACTAATTTAAGTTTTTAAATAAACTAAATTTATTAAAGCTTTATAATTTAAAGTCTTAATCCAACTCAATTATTCAAAAATATGATAATTAATTGTCTTTTTTATTAATTTAGTTTGTTATAGCGGCAATAATTTAACTTTGTAATTTTAATGTTTAAATTTTATATTTACTTTTAATAATTTAATTGCCTTTTAATTTTAGTTTTTGTATTGTGACAATTTGAATTTTACTAATTGAAGTTATTAATAATTTAACTTAAGTTTAATTGGTTTTTAAAATTTATTAAAGTTTATGTTGAATTAAATTTTTTTTAATTGTTTTAATTAAGTTTTAGTTTTAATTAATTATTTTGTTCTAAGATTTAATTTATTTTTCTCTGTTTATATTGCAGGTTTATGGTGTCAATGTAACTTTATTCACCAGTTCTTTCATTCACGGTGCCTCTGTGAATTCATTTTATGGTGCCACCATGCACCGTTTCCATTTCACGGTGGCACCGTAACCTCCTTACACTATATCTCCTTTACGGTGTCTCCTTTATTTCCACCATAACTCACGTGGAACCACTTCTTTCCTCACACCGGTTTCACCCCTTTCCCTTGAACTGTTACTACTCTTTACGGTTTCACTCATCATTGTCTTACCGTAACTCTCCCGCATTTCCCCATCCATGACATTTTTGTTTCTTCCTATCACCTCCTCCGCGTCTCCGTCACAATTCCATTAAACCACAACACACAAATTAATCAACAAATCAAATCAAATATGCAACCATTTCACAACCAAATCCATCCAAATTTTTGAACTCTATCATAGATCTGATAACCCTGAAGTTGCCGCTGTGAGGGCTGGGATGTCGCGCCTCCAACTAAAGTCGTGTTCTTGTGTCGTGACACCATAATACACCATCTTCTCGTACATCCAGACTGAATGTGAGTTTCCTAGGGAGAGAGAGTCGCACAGCATCCAACCCAAATTGCAGATTCGAAATTTTCTTGAAACCCGCAACCTAGGAGGAGCCGATGAAGGGTGAGGTCCTCACTACAACCCTCTGTGGAGTAGATATTGAGTCGATGCGGCCGTCAGAAGTCTTGTCTCCACCCGAATCTATTGAATATCACTTCTTTGAGGCTGAGTTAAGGGAAATTTGTACCGAAGATCCGAGGAGAATCCTAGTGCTGCTACCACCAGGAGCGGCATCGTCAGTGTTGTAGAAGAATCTTGGTGCCGAAGAAGGAATCGTGCCGCGTCGTTGGGAGTAGCAGGATCCACATTTCTCCTTCCTGGAACAAAAGATCCTCTTCCCTCTATGTGTCGATGTGTCGATAATTGGGGGGTGAAGGAAAAATATAATAAAAAATAATATAAAACAAAAAGAAAAGATAAAGAAAATAATAAATTAGTCAAATGAATGTAGTATAATTTATAAAAGTTATAATTTAAAACAATTATAATATTAATAAATAGATAAGTAATAAATTAAAATATAAGATAACTAATATGAATTTATTAAATTATATCCTAAAAATGATAATTTATAAATAAAATTATTAATTAAATAATATAAATATTTTAATAGTTTAATTTTAATTCAATTTCAACTGAATAAATAAAATAATTAATATTAATCTAATTTAAGAATTCTATTAAATTATACTAACTAAATGTTAATAATACTAACACTAATTGTATAATTTAATTAATAATAATAAATTAAATACTTAAAAAATATTAAATATTTAATAATAAATTAATAACTATAATTTTAATAGTTATTTTCATCATAATAATTATCAATTTAAGTATCTTTAAATTAACTTGAATTAAATTTTTAATTTAACTTTAATTTATAAAATAACTATAATATATTATTTATTTTCTTTTTATTTATTACTTCTTGTTTTTTTATTGCAGGTTCATATGGGAATTGAGATCCCATCCAGATTCACTTAACTAACTCAGCGGGAGTTAGTTACATGAGAATAAATTAGTGTGACGTGCGTGTTGCGAAAAAAAACACACGTGTACGGTGAAACCAAAAAAGATGAGTCTAAGCCGGTGAAAATCGAGCGGTGACATGTGGCATATAATAGTTGATATATAAATCAAAGCAGTAGCAGAATTGAGGGGACGCTCATTATCATTCCACGAACACATCCATTCGAGATCAGATCATGGGACTTTCATTCGGACTCTCTCATTCGTCATTCCACGATCACATCCATTCGAGAGAAGACTCCAACGAGCTGTACTGGAGTCAAGATGGAGACTAAGGAGCCCGAAGGCAGAGTATCACTTAGGGAGTTCTTCCTCATCATTTCTTTAATCTTTGTACTCTATTTTCAGTTGTTTTCAATGCTAGATTTTATTATGAACATAAGCTGATTACTATCTCAATAGATTTAAACTTTCTTGGCTTATCTATTAAATTTTTCACTTAATCTTCGATTGACATCAGAATTAATCGACGAGATAAACTCTGATGTTAAGATAAATTTTTCACACCTTTCTGTAAAAAAAAATCATAGTTTCAATTTCAATTGGAGTTATTGAACTTGATCATCATTTTGTTGATTCGTTAATGTCATTACAGTTGGAGTTTTAAGGTGAGTTTAACTTCAACTGTATTCTTTTTCAAAATTTTAACAGACGATGATCTTTAGAGTGGCGAACTCTAAAATTCATACTTCTGTTTGATGTGTCTTCTAGAGAGGAAGATATATCAACCTATTTCTAATGTGTGATTCAATTAAATTTAGTGTAGAGTTATCCTTTTAACCATCAAGTTTGGAATTTCTGAGAAAACTATTGATCTTAGCTCCTTTGTCATTGTTGCTTACTGATAGTATGTTATATTTCTTTATTTTTTTAGCTTTGTAGTTTAAGATTTTGTTACTTTGTAAAAAAACTTCTTACCTCATCTTGTTTCACTACATCATTAAAAAATGAAAAAAAACAATGAAAAGTAAAAAAATGTTCACTCCCTCCACTACTGACAATAGTGGAGTATATTTTAAATAAAAACTTAGAATTCACTCACCTGCCTTCTTTATGGATCGACTCTACACCATTGTGCTAGTGTAGGTTGATAAATTCAATTTTTAGGGTTGTGACGACCTCCAGCCTGTTCAGTGCTCGTGCATGAGCATCTGAGGTGGAAATGTTTTAAGTGGTGCCCTCAACAGGCAACTAAGGGACACTGTCATAATGAATCTAGAAATGAAAGTTGATAAGAACCCTCCTCAAAGGCTCTTAAACCAGAATGGGGCCATATTTGACACCATGATCCACCTTCCTCATATATAGAAGGTTCTAATCATCTCACTCTAGGGATAAGATTTTAAGCAATTGGTGGTGGTAGCGAGCGCAACTGGTTTCAATGTATCTTTTCTTGGATGATGAAAACTCATTGGTTTCAGGATCTAAAGACCCTTAAGTGTAGTCTCAAGCATTGAGATCATACCATGTCGATGGTGTTTTGGAAACATTATGTTTTACACCCAAAGATGAAGGTTTTGAGTTGGTGAGGTCATTCTATGACCTGTAGGGGTTGCATCCATAGCTGATTTTCCAGAACAATCACCAGATGAAAACATGATCTTGGGTTGGGGTGTTATTTGTGAGAGAAGTTTCTTCAATCATAAAGACAATAAGGAACAAGGTCACTGATCATTGCATCATCACAATAATAATACATGCTCAATCAGATATTCACAGGTAACACAATTTTTCTTTCTTATTCCTAGTTAAGAGATTTTACTCATGTCGACTTATCACAGTGAGAATGGAATTGTCTCATGGGAACCCTAATTACATTGGATTTTAAGTCATTTTTACCATTTTTGTCTTTTTAGGAGGTGTTAAACACAATTTCCTAACACATGATTAACCAATCATTTTTATTATTTGAGAGATTCAATTTAGGTTCAACATTTTTTTTTTTGATAAAACTTTTTGGTTTTTGATGATTAATTGTGGGGGTTGAATGTGTTTCACAATTATTCACATCGATTATACCATTCTTATCTTTCATAGAAACTCCCAAAGGTTCCCACATCCATCACTGATTATGGACCTTTTTTCCAAAGGAAGGACGTAATTTGGAGTTTCAGACCTGATAATGCTAAGGAACTCACATTGGTCAAGATTATAGAAGGTTGGGCTCATCACACCCTTTGGGGGGGAATTATTTCCTAATTTGGGAATCTCTTATAGATTTAAGATATGTTCATGAATCTCTTCTGAATCCCGATACGAAACTGATTTCCCTAAAAAAATAATCAGGTGTTGAATCCCTTTATCTATAAAGGGGGTTCTATTAATGAGTCTTTATGTATATATTTGAGGTTCTTCATCTATTTCCTATTGTTACTTAAAAATGGGTAGATAATTGTATTTTTAATCCATATAACTAGGAACTATGTAATTTACCACTATCTATGGAGGCGATTGATATCTCAAGGATGGGATTGAACTTTTATGAGGCATCCTACGTATCCTATTTATGATAGGAATAAAAACCCATGTACCTTGTTTGAAATCGTGTAGTTTAATATCATGCAGAAAGGACATATATAAGGGAACTTAGGCACCAAGTATCAAGCTCAAGCCTTAGTAAGGCATCCTAAGTATCATTCTTATGATAGGAATCAGATTCATTGTATTTCTATCACACCCTTGGGACTTACCCTAAGGTGGATTCCCTTGAATGGGGGTAGTCATATCATGAAACTGAATGGGGATTACTTACTGAGGTTACCCTGGTTGGGGGGGAATTCATGATGTGAATGATATGATCATTTCAAATCCATAATCCCACATGAGCCATGCTTTATGTGGGAAACAAGGGATAATAATTAATTAGTCTCACTACATATGGATGTGGGGAATATAAACTGGGGTGGAACTTATGGGATGTTTGATATGGAGCTAAATCCTTAGGATGGCATCATACATATACTATTTATAGAAGGAATCAGAGTCTTCATAGTTCATTTGAATTCTTAATCCACTGATCGATGAGGAAGAATGATAACCTCGTAGGAGAGTCTGGATCAAATAGGTTTGAGTGTTTGTGATATGAAGGGACTTATACCAAGGTGGATGCTCATTTGATCTCAGACATTATTAAAACATCATATGTATCCTATTTATAATAGGAATTGTATTTCTCATAGTTCAATTGGGAGTATATACAGATATATTTGTCAGGAAAATTTATCATGTCCTGGGGTGTCTGCCTAATATGTCCTAATTGTCTACTTGGCATGTTTGAGGATGTTTGGACATGTCTAAATATGTCTTTACATGTCCCATTTTCCTAGAAGACATGTACAAATACAATTGTATGGTCTAGTGGAATTTTATGGGGGAAATCACATGATTTGGATGGCATGTCTGGTTGGTTATTGCATGATCAATGCATACATGTCTGGAGGAAATCACATGATCTAGCTGGAATGCTTGGGGAGAATTGCATGACTTTCTTAACAGTCCAGAGGGAACCGTATAACTTGGCTAACATGTCCGGAGGGCACCGCATGACTTGGGTGATATGTCCAGAGGGCACGCGTGACTTAGTTGACATATATTAAGGGAGCCACATGACTTGGATGACATGTTTGGAGGGAACCTAATAACCTAGTTGATGTGGATGGGGGACTTTACAAGATTTGGGTGATATGTCAAAAGGATTATGCAGGACTTGGTTGACATTTCCAAAGGACATCGTGTGATCTAGATGGCTTATCTGGAGGGTGTCATGTGGCTTGGGAGACATGTACTAGTGTTTTTTCATGATCTAGGTTGGTCGTGAAAAGCACATAAAGATTAGTGTACCCATATTCACATAACTCTTCCTTCATTTTTAGTCTTTATTACAAATGTGCCTCAAGGTTTTTCAAGAATTAGCTTATTTAGGTTTCACGTGACCCAATCAACATGCGGAAACTCCTTCGTATGATCTAGTTGTCCATTTTTAATTCCTTTTGATGATCGATAGGGTGATAATGGGAAGAAAATATTCATTTTGTATGATCCCTATGGTCATTCCCCATATTTACTTGATGGAAGACCCTTGTGGTTGCTTGGCTTTATGCTTTGAGAAGTCCACTCCTACATTCATGTGCAATAGTCATTGTTGTGTATGTGCATAGTAGTTCTTTTTGTGTAGAGTTGGTCTATTTTTTGTGCTGAGGGGGAGAGATTTATAGGCCTCTCCACCCTAGTTATACACTTCGTTACATGGAGTGTATCTCACAAATATGAGATGGATTCGGTGGAGGTATTTTTTCATCGAGCGATTCACACGATCTTACCACAGGCCATTCAAGGCATTTCATGATATTTAGTGACCTCAATAATTCCTCATCATTATCATATTCAATGTACCCTGTCCTATCAAAGGGATATCTCCTAATCATGTTTACATGTAAAATAGCCTTCACAAGATCAGGTCGACATGTCTAGAGTCTTCGCGAGATCAGGATGCTCGTGGAAAGGCTTTTGCATGGTATAAGACGAATTGTCTGGGGTCCTTCACAATAATAAGGTGGTTTGTCAAAGGCCTCCCATGAGATCAAAATGTCTTGTAAAAGGGGCCTTTGTGGGGTCAGGTTGATTTGATAAAGGGACCTCACATGATATAAATCACATAACCCCTTTTACGTGAAAATCAGTGTATCCTTCCTCCGCAAGAGGCTTCCGCATTTTCCCATTTTATTTTATTCCTTATTTTATAAGGATAGGGGATATCATGACAGCGTGCAAGTTTTGTAACAGATAGTCACTCTGCTTGGATTTTATGGGTAGCATGATCAATGATGGATTTTATGATGGTGTGCGAGCATTATCATGGATAATCCTTCCTCATGTCTATGGTATGTTGCATGATCGATGTTGGATCTCATGAGTTATGCAAGCATTGTCACAGACAATCCCTCCACCAGTCTATAAATATGAATGGGCATTTCATAATAGAATGGACATGTCTTAGGTGCTTTGTATGATGAAGGTGACATGAAACATGCTCTTGTGCAACAAAGTGGACATGTCGCCAGGGGCTTCATGAGGTCTTGCGAATCACATGAATATAAATGTAACTATCCATCACATGAGGATTACACCTTTATTTTATAAGGGATTTTGGATTATTTTCAAGTACTTCTGGATTGAAAAGTTGCATGATTGGAAAATCTCACATGGAATCCTTTGCATGATCATCATCACTTATCTAGACAACTTCATAAAAGAAGGAGGGTTTGTTAGAGGGGAATCACATGATCAATATTAGATTGGGTGTAGTGCATGATATGTTTTCATTATCTTCTGAAGGTCATGTGATCACGTGTACTTATGAAGATTATGCGATCCTTATGATTCACCCACCTTCCCTTTCCTTATTTTTAGAGAAAATAATACACATTCTTCAGGTATTTCTTCCATTATAAATTTTTTAATTATCATTTGGATGGATTCAATAATGAAAAATAAAACTTGGAGGTTAATTAGATGTAAAAATAAAATAAAAAAATTCACAAAACTTTTTATTACATTGAAGTGAAAATTACATTCAAAAACATTTTTTTGAAGGGAAAGATAATAATTTTAGAAACCTTAATATAAAGAGTTACAAATAAAACATACTTGAAAAGACATAAATGTTATAAAAAAGGAGAAGTAAAAAAATTGAATAATTTGACTTGTTAAAAATAATCATTAATAATGAAACCTTGAAAAATAAAAAAAATATCAAAAGAAAATGTGTTGTGGATGATAAAACTTTTTTATTTTAAAAGGATGGAAAATCCTTTTGAACATTTTGAAAACCTACATCATTAAAAATGATAAATAATCCTTTATTTAAAATAAAATAAGAGAAATAAAATTATCATTGGATATAAAAAAATTGAGTTTCCACTAGGTAAAGGAGAACATTGGTAGGAATTAAAAATATGGACATGGAATAAAATCCATTAAAAGTAATGGGAATTATTCTTAACAAAAATTCATTTTAATGAGACATTAAAATCATCAAGAAACAAGAATTTTGTGTGAAATATTATTTCACTAGAAAATAATATGGAAATACATGATAAAATCATCATAGGGTATAATAGATCAATCGTGAAATATAATAGACAAAGATGAGTGATTATGACCCAAGGAAGATAATTGAATCACCAAAACCCCTTATGGATTTAGTAATTTTTGAATCAAAAGTAATTAAAGCTTGAAAAATATATTTTTATATAAATAAAATTAATTAAATCATGGATTATTCCAAAATAAATTCTTGGGATGTATATACACTATATAAATAATAAATTGGTTTATAACATTAAAACATGCCTCAATGAAGAGGAATTAAGATGGAAAATCCTTTACAGCTTAAGAAACATTCTAATAAAAACCCATAGAAATAAACAGAGATTGAATTTTAAGCTAAAACACCATGAATAAAAATAATAAATGACATTAAATATTCAATTTTCAGTAAATACACCATTCAAAATAAATTAGGTGCATAAAATAACATGTGTCTCAAAGAATGAAGTTTTGAGACGAAACCCTTACAGATTTTAAAACATTTGAACCAAAACACTATGAGAATGATTACATGAAATTAAAATGTTAATATAATAAAATATAATATAAAAATGGGGATTAATTTAACCATATAAATATAAAAATAGTGTATAATATAAACATGTCTCAATGAAAGGAAATTGAGATGGAAACCTTTACTTGTGTTTCTATGCTTAGTCAGACGCACTCTATGATCCGATATAAAAAATATAAATATATTATTGAATAATTTTATAACCATATTAATACCTATAATTATTTATAATTTCCATTTATAATCATTATCAATATGTATATTAGTTAGTTTTTTCTTATTTTCCCACATCGGGTGTTTATAGTTTTAACTATTTGTAGTAGTTTGGTAGGAGTAATTTCAGTATTTGTTTTCCTTAAAAAGTTCATCATTAAAATTTAATTTAATTTAATTTAATTTTTAAATTATAATTATTTATTAAGTTTAAATTTTCTTCCATTATTACTTTAATCTTTATCCTAGAAGATGAAATCAACAGCGAACATTTTTCGATGATTTGCAACCTACGAAGGGTGTTTTCTTAATTAATGAGTTAAATATTATTTTATAATTTAAATAAAAAATAACAAATAATTAATTAAAAAAAATTATATCATATTATATCATTAATTTATTTTTCATAATCATCCATGACATAATTTCATAGCATTGTTCATGTAGGTGGTCGAACTAACCCGAACTTGAACACAATTTAACTCGATTGGTGAGTATGGTTAATGAGATGTTTATTTTGAAATAATATCATTATAATATAATAATAATGATATTATTTTATATTTTTATAATTTTTAACCATATTTTAAATATATATATATATAAATAATGAAAAACTAGAAGAAAACATAAAAAAATAATTCTTCGTGGAGGCTGTTGTTTACACAACGCATGATTAGTGTTTCCATTACTCAACGAATGAGAGGGGTGAAGTTCAATAGTAAGTGATCATTTAAAAATCATAAATAAATTATATAAATCATATTTATTCAAAAATACCATCATTAATACTATCCATGAGGGGTGGTGATGAAAAACTGAAAGCATCATTTCGTGGTGGCGGTAATCCGTGCACATGCACTAATGATGATTTTTATTTTTATTAGTAGATTTGAGAGAATAAATAATGGTTGTAAATTTATTATAATAACATATAAACACACTATATATGGTTATTTTCTATTATACTATGTTTATGTTTGGTTTATAAAGGAAATAATAAGAAATAAATGTTGAGAGAGATGGGAAACCTACTTTGAGACCTTAAACTTCCTCTTGATGAAGGCCTTAGATTTTAGGGACTTAGGATAATTTGTGGTAAAAAGGGGGGATATGAAACATAAATTACTTTAATTACATGAAATTTGGGTATATTTTCAAGTAATGTTTTATGTATTAGTGAATTATTTAAATGATGGAAGTGATCCCCCTTTTATAAGTGAGGAAGAGAGACTTTTGTGGAAAATAATGGTAAGTAAATGGTAAGAATAGAAAGGCATGAAAGTTGGGTTATTTAGGTTAATTAAGGTTGTAAATACATGCAATTAATAATTTAAAACCTAAAAAATATTTCTATAATGTCTAAAGCTCATGTTAATTTAGGAAAATTCAATCCACATTAGATTAGTCTTTTAAACACTAATTACTCTTAATTAAATATTATTCATGTCAATTATTTTATTAATAAAAATATATGCAGACCCTTGTTTCCAAATTTTGAATTTATTATTACTAATTTGGGTTCCACTTAAACAAATTTATTTCACATATATGTGAAAATTTTATTTTAAATTAAACACACATAACATATAAAAATTGTTTTTAAAGAATGTTTTTAAACTTAAAACTTATGTATAAAATAATTTTTTTATGGTTACTAATTTTAATGATAGTAATTGATTTATTATAAAAATATTAAAAGTTATTTGGATTTAAAATCAAAACTAATTTTACCATGAAATTTTTTAATTAAAATAAATAAATGAAAACAGTTTTTAAATTATAATAAAATGTTGCTTAAGTCCTAAAATATTATAAATTGAATTTATAAGTTCGAAATATTCTCTTTTATTTATTAATTAAACCATTAAAATATATATTTTATCAAATAAAATATTTTATAAACATTTTTCCCTTGTTCGTATTCTGATAAAGTGATAAAATCCATTGTTTTGGAAAAAACCATATTTTTCACTATTCACCTTAAAAAAATATTTTAGAAAAATTAAAAAAATCATATTAATCTAATATGTCCATGATAAATCTAAAAATATTATTAATTTTTTCAAATTAAAATACTAAAATTGATATATTTAACTTTAAAATTAAATCATAAAATATTTTGAAAAAACTATTTTTATAGATAACCATTTTTTTAGTATATTAACTATTATTATAAAATTCGTGTTAATCATAAATATATAAAACTTGGAAAAATATCCATTTTATAAGATAAATTTTAAGAATAAAAAGTTATTTTATTAGTTACTTAGTTTAACTAATTGAGTTCAATGTTTAAAGTGAATTTTATTACGTTTTTTTATTATATATATATATATATATCATAATTATATTACCATTTTTTATAACTATTAATTCTATGAATAACTTATAATGGTCTATAATTTTTTTTTATGTTTCATGTGTATAAAACCATAGAACATTATTTTTATTTAAGGAGAAAACCTCAGGTCACTACATTTTCCCTCCCCCTTAAATAAATTTCATCCTCACAATTTTAAAACTTATACGATGGAACTAATTTCCATAGAGAAATACCAATTGATCATGCACTAATAGTTGATCATGGTTTAATTTAGGATAGGAAGTTATATTTCCCTATAAGCAATTTGATATGAGCCCTTGTAAAAAGAGATAATCCATTCCTAATAGAATTCTAATAATTGAAGAGGAGGTAAACCTATAAGGCATAACTTTTCTAAAACCTTAAAGAAGTTTCATATACCATGGATATAATAATTATACCACCAAATGTTTTATATTTATATCACAATACATAATAGGTAAAATCTTACATGAAATAAGACATTGACAAGTCTAGAGAGAAAAATCACTATCTACCTCAGTAGAATTCATTTCATGGGATTTTCCTTATTCCCATGAACTATGAGGTGGTTGGTTTCAATAATCTACTTTCACCCTTGGATTGTGGAATTGGTTTTCATAGTGACCAAATTCCTCACATCTAAAACATTAAATAGTTAGTGGATATTTAATTATAACATTATCTTTCTTTATTATATCCTTTTTTCCTTGATGACTTGTCGATTGATACCCTCCTTTACCACAAGTAAACCATCTTCCAGTCGCATTGAGGAAATTTCCTTAACAATTCTTCCCACATTTTATATATATATGGGGTTTAATATACTTTATTTCATCATCTTCATTGCCTGAATTTTCATGAGTCTCTATCGTTCTCTTCTTCGGTGCACTCTGTATTTAAACTATGGTTACATTATTGATCATGTTTTATGATAGTTGGTTTAGAATAATCACTATATTTCTCAATCTATCTACCATTAAAATGATTTGATCATTGATTTAATCATCATATTGTCCTTTACACCCAAAGTTAACTTGGTTCATTCTAGTTTAATCCATCACTAAAACCAAAATTTGGCTAACATGAGTGATGAAAAATTATCATTATAAGATAAGTATCCTAGATAACCAAAGGTAAATTTAACTTAAATATTTATTACTTTATAATACCACCTTGTTAGCCTATAATTATTTTAGTTCAAGCTATATCATTATTTTTTTAACCAATATCATTCATATTTTAACCTATATCATTCTTATATCAGCATATATCATCTATTGGTTAAACCTATATCATTCAAGATTCTTATTAGTTTACCTTAAGTTGGGTTCTCATATACTTCTCAATATAGTCCCTCAAATTAACTAAGAAATCAATCCTTCATAGTGGTTTATAAAGATCATATGATTAACCAAAGAATATCCCCCATGAGTGTCAAACCAAGTGTGTGGTTAGGCCTCTTTGTCGTGCACCAGGTGATGATTGAGTTAATACCCAACATGCCCTTTTGGGGTTGTTACCCCTAGGCACATTTATGCTAAATCTTGCATCCACTTGTGGTATCCAATTAGGGATGTATTGTTAGAAAAACCTATCTACTAAAGAATTTACCAAAAAATTAAGATATCATTGTATACTTAGACTCAAATCTAGGGTTTTCACTAAGGTTCTCTAAACTAATCTAAAAAATAACTAAAATAATCTCCAAAAATAACTAACCCCTACTATTGTGCCAACTAAAGCAACCCAAGCTGAATATTTCATAAATAATACATTATTATCATGATTTAAATAATACATATCACAAATAGTCACACAACCCAGAGACCTAAAGGTTTAGTGTCTTGGAAATTAGCTACAAAAACAACTTAATTTACTAAATATGTGAACATTTCTCTATAATCATGATCTTATATACCCAATCTTATATATCTCATGTGATATAATCATATTCATAATCTAGGGAATGGAAACATAATAAATGGGTGATCTCAGACACTTAGTAAGGTAAAAACATATCATAAATTGTTAGACCATAAACATGAAGGAGTGCATGATAAAGACTTAAATATCTTAATAAGAGATCATAAGACTATAGATGATACTCATAAAGCATTATAAAGAAATTTAATATCATGAATAGAATGTTAAGGATGTGTAAATGTTATGACTTGTCTCAAAATAAAAATCAATAACCAAAAACATGTGAGCATGAAATAAAAGTGTGGAATACATTAAAAATATATTGTAACCATAAAATCTTGGAATACCTTGGTAAAAAACTTGAAAATGTAAAACAATAATAAACATAGGATTTCTTATCATTTTGAACCTAGCTACCTGTCAGCATATTCACTTATAAAATTATGAGTAAAGTTGAATTTCATCACACTCACCCTTTGTGAATTTAGCTACTTTCTAAATCGTTCACATAAAATTTCTATATCATGAGATATAGGCCTTTACCCAATATATTGGAGGGTGATATAGGTCCCACCCATATCATAATCCATACATTTTATTCCACTTGAAAGCAATCATCATAGCATTAAATAACCCATATAAAGAAGATGGGTTTCATGACATTTCAAAATCATGTATTGAACCCTTGGAAAAATGGGTTTTTTAAACCTTTAAAAAAAATCCCATTTCATGAACTTAAGAAATCATAAGATAAAAAAAATTGTTTTCCAAAATTAATAATATCATAATAAAATATTTTAGGTGATTAAATCATCACTTCATGAATGGAGGGTAAATAGATGTGAAAGTACAAAATTTTTCACAAAACATTTTAAAACATTGAAGTGAAAATTACATTCAAAAACATTTTTGTGAAGTGAAAGAAAAATACTTTTGAAATTTTTAATATAAATAATTCCAAATAAAACATCCTTGAAAAGACATAAATGTTATAAAAAATTAGAAGTGAAAATACTTTGATTGAAAAAACATAAAATTTATGAAGAATAAAATGTGGAGTGGATGATAAAACTTTTTATTTTGAAAGGATGAAAAACCTTTTGAACATTTTAAAAACCCACATTGTTAAAAAGGATTGATAAAACATTAATTTAAAATTAATTTAGTGGAATAAAATTATAATTTAAGATAAAAAATATTTTGATTTTTCACTAGGTAAAAGATAAAATTTGTGGGAAGTAAAAATATGGACATGAAAGAAAAATATACTAAAAGTAATGATAATTATTCTTAACAAAAATGCATTTTAACAAATTATTAAAATCACTGAGGAAGAAGAATTTGGTGTGAAACATGATTTAACTATAAAATAAGGTGAAAATAAATTCTAAAATCATCATAGGATAGAATAGAGAAATAGTGAAATATAATAGAAAAAGATGAGTGATTATGACCCAAGGAAGAGAATTAAGTCTCGAAAACCCCTTATGAATTTAGTAATTTTTTAATCAATGTAATTGGAAGCTTGAAAATCATATGGTTATATAAATCCCATTAATTAAATCATATAGTATTTGAACATACATTATTAGGTATTATATACACCATAGAAATAATAAATTGATGCATAACATTAAAACATGTCTCAATGAAAAGGAATTGAGATGGAAAAAACCCTTACAGATTAAGAAATATTCTAATAAAGACCCATTTAAAGAAATAGATAATTAAGTTGAAGTTAAAATACCATAAATAATAATAATAAATGACATAAAATATCTGATTTTCAATATACACCATTTAAAATAAATTAGGTTCATAAAAGAACATGTATCTCAAAGAAGAAAGTTTTGAGATGAAACCTTTACATATTTTGAAACATTTGAACCAAAACACCATGAAAATGATAACATGAAATTGAACATTTAATATCATAAAATATATTATAATCATGATATAAAAATTACAATGGGGTAGTAAGTAAACCATACAAATGTAAACATGGTGTATAACATAAACATGTCTCAATGAAAGGAAATTGAGATAGAAACTCTTACCTTATTTCCCTACTTAGTCGGATGCACTCTATGATCTTGTATAAAAAAATATATTAATGACTAATTTTATAACCATATTCTTACCTAACACTATTTATAATTTCTATTTATAATCATTATTTATATGTATATTAGTTAGTTTTTTCTTATTTTCCCACGTTAGGTTTTTATAGTTTTAACCATTTGTAGTAGTTTCATAGTAGTGTCAGTATTCATTACCCTTATAAATTTCATCATTAAAATATCATTAAAGATAATGTAATGAATTTTAAATTTCCTTTCATGAGTACTTAAATCTTTTTCTTAGAATGTGAAATTGACAATGAACATTTTTCAGTGATTTCCAAACTACACAGGGTTTTTTCCTTATTAACAAGTTAAATATTATTATATCATTTGAATAACTAATAAATAATCATTATTTACATATTTATATCATATTTTACTATTAATTCAGTTTTCATAATCATCCATGACATAATTTCATAGCATTATTCAAGTAGGTGGTCAAACCTACCCAAACCTAAACACGCTTTAACTCAATTGGTGAGTATAGTTAAGGAGGTGTTTCTTTTTAAAAAATATCATGATAACAGAATAATAATTATACTATTTTTATATTTTAATTATATTGAACCATATTTGAATATTTTTTTATAAATAATTAAAATCTATGAGAAAAATGAAAAAAAAACAATTTTTCGTGGTGGTAGTAGTCCGCACAACACATGATTAGAATTTCCTTTACTTAATTAATGTGAGGGTTTAAGATGGATTGATTATTTAAAAATCATAAATACATTATATGTAGGACCTTGTAACACTCTGAGAGGGTAGGGATGAATCATGGTGTCAACTTTTTCTTCTAAAGTGACGTATCTTGTTCCCATGTTAGTAGAAACCAGTTAAACCTGTATGATGAAAATGTGAAGTAATCTAAACATTCACATGAAAAGAGACAACACAATAGTTTTAATTGGTTCACCAATAAGGGATAGTCCAAGGATTATATACTGATAGTGTTTCGGTCATACCTAAATCCATTAATCTTCACTAGTTATGAAATAAATAAGTTTAGACATAGTCACTTTGTGCCAAGAACAATGAATTTACAATATTTTAAGGAAATTACATTGCCTCCCTCTGAACAATTTCATTGAATCCCCCTAGCTCATTGCTCTAGGGGAATCCTTACTTAGTTTATCGACTTGAAGGTCACTTTGGATTGGCATTAAATTCTTGGTCCCTATCTAGGATGAGAATCTTCTTGCATCATAGTCCTGAGTTGATGCACTTAAAAGCATTATTCACTTATACCAGATGATAAAAAACTTCCATTTTTGAATCTCCTTTGAAAAGTACACTACCTTCATGAAGAAAACTGTTTTTTCGGAATCTACTGCCTTCGTGAATCTCAATGACTAATCGTAGAATACCTCATTATAGTGAAACTCCTTTTTCCAAGATACTTAATAATTGATCAATACTATGATAGAATTTTCATGATAATCACTTTGAATACTTGGTTTTTGAAGCTATTTGGCCTTCATGAAATCATAGCAATTCAACTTTTCTCTAATTTTTTGTGTCAAATGAAATAGGGGTAGCCTCATATTTATAAGCTTGGTTATTCTCAATTATCCCACACCTCTAGTAGTTTTTTATTGAAACTCAAAAACCATGATCATGAAGCTCCTTCACTCACAAATATCCAATGAGATTTTTCATAATCACAGAGATTATCATCAACTCATCGCACATTCGTGATGCTCCACTTCTCGTTGTCACGAAGAACACTATCAACTCATCGATCACTCATGAAGATCTATACATTCACAAATCTCAACCTTTTTAAATCTTAGTCTTCGAAAAACCCATTCCTTTACCATATATATAAATATTTTATTCTATAAAACAACCTTTCGCAATACTGGACTCTTACCCCTAATTTTTTAGTCCAAAAATTTGGAAAACACTAGGAAATTATGCCACCTTCAATATTATAGACAACTTGAAATGTAAGATCACTTAACTTACAAGATCCCTAATCAACCTAATGTAGATATAAAAAAACAAAAAATGACTCTATTTACATATATGAAAAGTATTAGTTCCAAAAATCTCCCCCTTTGGGTTTGTTGGAAATTTGCAGATAAATTCAATAAAGCACCAACTACAATCAAAACCCGATATTGGAGAAACAAATGATCTAACACTCTAAGTCTATGTGAGAGAAGCTCAGTGTGGAAAACAAGAGAAAAATAATGAACTATGTTATCATGTTTTGGTATTCTTAAAGGTTTCCAATAAAATCTTTGATCATGTCAAAGAAGAATTGCATGCCCTGAATTGTTTCCTCATAACACCTGATTCTCATTATGTCATAGAAGCATTGCATGGTTTTTCAAAAACCTGCAACCAGCACACTTTTATGACATAATTAATTTATCCATAATTTCTATATTCTCCCCCTTTGACAATAAACCTAAAGGACTTATATCTGTACTTGTAGAGATCAAAACATACTCCCCCTCGATTGTATCTCCCCCATAAACCAACACCACTTCCAAAAATATATTAAAATAGTCAAAAAACTATGGAGAGGGGAATAACTGTAACCTTATCATGCATTGGGAGGTGGATGAACACCAAGTCTCAACCGATGTTTTCTTGAACACATGCGCTTCCAATGGATTAGTCATAATTTCAACCAATTGGTCATCAGTTCCTACATGATCCATTTGAATCATGTCTAGTTAAAAAATTTCTTTGGTAAAGTGATATCTCATCTCAATATATTTTATACAAGATTGTTGAACCATATTATTTGTAAGATTGATTATGCTCTTGTTATCATAGTGAATCACTATCAGCTGTTTCACCTCATCACCAATATCATTCAGTTGTTTATTCATCCACAATAGCTGATTGTAAGCCTTTGTAGTAAAGATGTACTCTAATTTAGTAGTACTAAGAGAAGTGATTTATTATTTATTATTCAATTATCCCACACATTTCTTTCCAATAAAGAATGATCCACCATTTTTGGAATTTATATCCACCATATCTCTAGCCCATTTAGAATCATAAAATGTCGATAGTTCATTATTTCTTCCTACAGCAAAGTATAAGCCATAATTTTGAGTACCTTAAATATACCACATGATTATTTTAATTATTTAAAAATGTTCTTAATTCAGATTACTTTGAAATAAGGCCACTAAGAATGTTATAAATACAATATCTATCAGTGTTGTAGTCAAGTATAATAAGCTTCCAATGATTCTCATGTACATGGTGGGATCCACATAAGTCCCATCCTCATGCTTTCCAAGTTTTGGCCTGACCATAATCGGAGTTGAAATTGGTTTGGATTCATGAATATTAAATTTATTCATCAACTCTATTGTATACTTTTCCTAAGAAATGAAAGTGTGATCCTTATTCTAAATCTCCTACAACCCCAAGAAGTATATGATTTCACCAATCATAGACATTTCAAATTTGGATTTCATGTGATTAGAAAATTCTTCCACGGATCCCTGCCTTATTATTCCAAATATAATATCATAAACATACACAAGATCTATAAATTGATCTTCCTTTGAATTCTTTACATAGAGATTATGGTCGAAACCTCCTCTTTTAAATTTGAGCTTCTTCAGATAAGAATCCAGATGAGAATACCATGCTCGTGGTGCCTGCTTCAGACCGTAGAGTTCCTTTTCAATCTAAAAACCTTAATTTCATCATTACCAATTAGAAAAACCATTGGGTTTTCAATGTAGAATTCTTATTCAATAACACCATTAAATAATGTTGTTTTTACATCCATCTGAAAAACTTTTTATCCTCTTTGAATTTCCATCGCAAGGAAAATCCTGATTGACTCTGGTCTCGCTACTAGAGAAAACGTTTCTTCAACATAAAATCCTTAAATATATTCATAGCATTTACACACCATGTTTTCCTTATTTCTAATCACAATTTCATAGTAATTGATTTTTTAAAAAAAACCACTTTGTTCTGAACACATTGTGATTTTCAGGTCTCTTAATAAGATCTCATGTTTGGTTCTTGTCAATTTGGACTAATTCTTCATTCATGTACTTAACCCATAATTCATCTTTCATAGATTATTAAAATGAGTTTGGTTCTACAATTGATAAGAAGGCGGAATGTGCTTCACTCCTCATTCTCTTTGTCAATCTGGGAGCTTTCCAATCCCTAATGATTTTGGATTGATCGATTTCTACTCTTCTATTTCTTCTGTGAGGTTCAAATGAAGTTTCTTCAGCCATGGTTTCCTCTTTTAATTCTTCTTCTGAATCATCATCATTTTGTGACCCTTGAATGTTTTTCACACATTCCTCTAATTATACAATTGAATCTATTTCATGTCCACTATCTTCTTCACCTTCTATCATATCTATATATGAGCTCCTTAAGGTATTTTTGGTTTTATATTCAATGATATTGACATCACTTATTTCTATAATACATACAATATGATTATTGAAACATTTTTAGTATTTAATTTTCATTTAATATCCAATTAATATTCCCTCGTATGCAACATCACCATGCATTCCTCGATTGCCTTATTTGTTTTGGATGAAACATTTACTTCTGAAAACATGGAAATACTTTGGAGAGGTCTTCCTTCCATTCTAAAACTCATATGGTGTCTTGGTTTATCCCATATAAATCATGGTTCTATTTTGAGTGTAAATTGCTACTTAAATAGCCTCTTTCCAGTAATGATGAGAGATATAACTCTCAATTAGTATAGTTATGGCCATGTTGTTCACTTGGTGATTCCTACATTCAATAACTCCATTTTTCTATGGGGTCCTCACTATATCCACCTCATGATTTATTCCATGTTTTTTCAGGTAATTTTAAAACTCAATGGATGTGCATTCCCCTACATTGTCAAGTTGTAGAACTTTGATTATGCGACCAGTATCATTTTCAGCAATTCGATGATAAATTTTCATGAAATCAAGCACTTGTTATTTATTGTGTATAATCATCACTCAATCCATTCTACTATAATCATAAATAAAAATAATGAAGTACCTTTCTCCATATTTCATGGCCACATTTACTAGTCCACATACATATGCGTGGACAAAATCAAGAATATTTGATGCCCTTTTCTTCTTTGGATGATATGAACTACAAACTATTTTTTCTTATATGCAAGCATCACATATCTCTTCTCATTCACACTTTATATTGGGGATATCCATGACTATATTCATCTAATATATATTTTCCATGAATTTTTTATTAATTTGACTCAACCTTTAGTGCCACAAGTTGTTTTCTTCTTCAATAGTTAAGTAAAAAATGTTTTATTTACTGTCCACTTGGTATAAGTTTCCATCTATTTTATATCCTTTATTGAGATAATTTTTTATATTTAATTTTATAGTACATCCCTTTTGATTTAATTTCACTATAAGTCCTAAGTCATAGAGTTAAATCACACTCAGGATATTGTGATGCAAACCATCCACATAAAGAACTTTGGTTTTCTTAAGCTCATTGTTTACTAGTTTTGGATGCCCAATCCCTTTGATCATCAAAGCACCGTCATTTCTGAACCTAAATATTCCATCAACCCTTTTCATTACATTATTTAATAAATTTTCATTTCTTGGCATATGGGATGAGCATATTCTATTAAGAATATGGTTGATACTGTTCTTTATATCTTTGAGAGCAACTTCTGAAAAATTGGATTTCTCAATTTTCTTCTTTTCCTTCCATGAAATATTTGATTGAGTAGAGGATAAAGATGTACTTTCTAATATATTTTCCATGTTAATTGGTTCATCATATTCATATTGTTCTTCTAGATTAGAATACTTGTTTTCAAGAGAAACTCCATCTAGTTGGAAGGTATTGACTTTTCTCTGAGTTTTGTAGGTAAAATTCCCACCTTTCCTCTGCCTGCAATCAATAGATTTATAGCCATAATTATAACTATGAAAAAATATCCATAAAAATATTTCTTTAATATGATGAGGGATATAATCTCATTATTCACTATTGACTTTGAAGTGATTCCTCATTCAAATAAGTCCTTACCTCTTTATAATATGACATGGTATGGCTCAGATAGACATATAATTTACATTTTATAAGAGGAAATGTATTCTCACTTTGATTCATCCTCATATCCCCTTATTTTGAGAAATTTTTTGACTAGAGATTACCTCTAGAAACTTTAGGAAATTTTTTTTCTCTCTTTTCTATTAGATTTTAAGCTTTCTTCATTGGAGCATCTGGTGCATTTTTGATACGCCCAACTTTATCCTTACATTTATTTTGAATTATATTGTTTCTATCCTTTTATGTTTTAACATCACATCCAATTACAATTTTACCCATACTTGTGTATCTCTGATCATTGAAGGATTTCTCTACTCCTTAAAAACCATGTTTAGCTCTTTCTAATATCTCTTCATCTGAGAATCTTCCAAGCTGTAAATTCTTATTTGTTTCCCTTGATTTTTATTTAGTTTCCAGTTTACTCCTTAGGGTAAAAACTTCTTCTTTAAGACCATCAACTATATTGGACTTCTCATCCAGTCTGGATGTAAGGTCATTGATGACCTTTGCATGTTCTTCAATCTTGAGCTTCAATTATACAATATATTCTGATATTTATATAGTTAGTGAATCTTCTTCTACTACTTATTCCAGTCAATAAATTTTAGCTTCAATATGATCAACATATTCTAAAGATTCTTTCAGAACTTCTCTCCACTTTATGTTTCTATTTCTTTGATTATCAAGATTACTAAGATAATCCTCAAGTTCCAACTTGAGATCAAAATTAGAAATCAATTGATTATCTCTATATTTATATTTTTAAGGTTCTTAATTTTCAACTATAGCCATCATGGATGCTTGGGTTCCATATTTAAACTCTGGTTATTCATCCTCAAAAATATCATTATCACCTTGTTCTTCATTAAAGATAAAACTATTTCTCTGTAATTTCTTTCCAATTTTGAAGTCTCCCTTTTGGTAAAACCTTTTCTAAGGATTATGTATGTTTCAAGCTTCACTTTATTCATCATGTAATTTATTTGATCATCAAGAGACAATGTTCCCAACTCCACCACATCGAAAACAGGACAAAGAAAGTTTCCCTTCAAATCTCTCTTTTCCCCTCTTGAATTTATTAGCAAAAAGATAAATAAGTTCATCTTCCTGATTATCTTCATCAATACTATCTCCATAAATCTCAAGTTTTTCCATGGATTTGAAAGCCATTCCTTTTCTTACTCTATTTTTTGTATCTTTTAGTTTGAATCTCATTTAATATGCCACTAGACTACTCAGTAGATCATCTAAAGAAATTTTATAAAGATCCCTTTACTAAAGGAATGACACTTTTAGATTTTATAGGGGTGAAAGCCTTATCAAGATTTTATTCACAATTTTAATGTCTTTGATTTCTTCACCAAGTCCTCGTATTGGTCCAAAAACTTAAATAATTCAATTAAAAAATGTATCCTCATTTTTTAAATAATTGATTTTCAGATCATTGAACTTATTGTGAAAAACTTAGATTTTATCCTCATTCAATTTGTTTTCTCCTTCATAAATATTTTCCAAATTTTCCCAAATAGACTTGGATGAATTGAAACTCATAACCTTAAAATATATTTGATTATATAGAGATGTAGTAATGTAATTCTATGATTTTGCATCTACATTAAGCATTTTCCTATCTGCTTCATTCATAGATAGTCCTGTTGCATCAATGAATTATATCCCTTGTGCAGTGTCAAAAAACTTCCATTCCAAAATATCTTAGATGATATTTCATCATGTTATTCCAAATATAGAAGTTTCTATCATCAAATATGGGGAATCACCTAATAATTAATAAATTTTCCAAGATAAAAAAAAAGAGGACAGATTTAACTCTAGCAACCTATAGTCTCTAATACCACTTGTAGAACCACAGAACACCCTGAGAGGGGAGGGGTGAAATAGGGAGTCAACTTTTTATTATAAAGTGATGGATCTTGTTTCCACAATGGTAGAAACTAGTTAAACTTGTATGATGAAAATGTGTAGTAATCTAAACATTCATAATCAGAGGGAAAAACATGGTAGTTTTACTTGGTTCACCACTAAGGGATAGTCCAAATATCATACACCGATAGTGTGTTGGTCATACCTAAATCCACTAATCTTCACTAGTTTTGGAATAAAAATGTTCAAACATAGTCACTTTTTTCCAAACGCATTTCCTTTATAAGATTTTAGGTAAAGAACACTGCCTCCCTCTAAACACTTCCTTCGAATCCCCTTAGCTCACTGTTTTGGGAGAATCCTTACTCAGTTTATCAAATTGAAAGTCGCTTAAGTGTATTGGAATTAAAGTATTTGTCCTTTTCTAGCATGAAACTCTACTTCCACCATAGTCCTGATTTGATACACTTAAAATCATTTTTCACTTATACTAGATGATAAAAACTATCATTTGTGAAGCTCCTTTGTGAATCACACTACCTTCATGAAGTAAACTGCCTTTTTGGAATCAACTGCCTTCACGAAGCTCACTGAGTAATCACAGAATACCTCATCATCACTAAAATCCTTTTTCCAAGATACTTAAGCATTGGTCGACACTGGGATATCCTTTTTCTGATTCTCAATCTCAGTTTGAATACTTGGTTTATGGAGGTCTTTATCCTTCTTGAAATCAGAGTGATTCACATTTTCTATAAATTTTTTCATTTCAAATGAAGTGGGGGTAGCCTCATATTTATAGGCTTAGCCATTCACAATGCTCCCACACCTCTACCAGATTTTTTGTGAAACTCCAAAACCATGATCGCGAAGCTCCTTCACTCACAAAGCTCCAGTAAGATTTTTCATAGCCACAAATATTAGTGAAAACTCATCACGCATTCATGATGTTCCAATTATCATTGTCATGGAGAATAGCATTAAATCATCATGCACTTGTGAAGCTCTATACCTTCATGAAGCTCAAAATTTTCAAAGACTAGTCTTTATGAAACCCATGACTTTACCATATTTATGAATATTTTATTCCAGAAAACAACTTTTCGCAATGCTGACCTCTTCCCCCTGATTTTTTAGCCCAAAAATTTGGAAAATACTAGGAAATGGTGTCACCTTTAATACTATAGATATCTTGAAATGTAATATCAATTGACTTGTAAACTCCCTAATCAAGACGATGTGGATTTACTACAAGCACAAACTTGGCTCCATTTTCATCTATTAAAATCCTTGGTTCTAACATTATATACATCATATTCATTCATTAATACCATCATTAAAACCATCCATGAGGGGTGGTGATGAAAAATTGAAAGTTTGCCTTTATGGAGGTGGTAATCTGCACACACACATTAACAATGATTCTTAATTTTTTTAGTAGATCAGAGATAATAAATAATGGTTTAACCATTATTATAATAACATATAAACATACTAATGATATGGTTTGGTGTTGAAGATTACCCAATGATGATATAGGTTGGTGTTGGAGATTACCCAGTTGTAATGTGGATGTGATATATGATGGGGGTCATGCATGGTGGGAGGAGGGTGTGAGGTTGATGTCCTTTATGTTTATGATACCCTAATACCCTGGATATGACATTTGGTTGTGATATTATGTTATGGGAATGTGATGTGATGATGATTGATGCTAGAACTAGATGTGAGACCTTGCGAGGGTGGAGTAGGTAGGGATGTATCCTAACCCACATCAGAGATGACTGGATATGTGGTGTGAAATGTATGGAAGGGATAGAAGCATAGGATATTGATTTTTGGGGTGTGAGAGTGGAAAATTAGTGGGGAAGTATCTATGAGGCACCTTTTCTTTCTATTCTTGATATTATGTTACTATATTAGATGTGTGATTTGGTGAGCATTCCATGGTGAGGATGGGATTGGTTAGTTGACTTGTTTAGGTGCATGTTGGTTCTACTATGTGTTCATTGGTGCATTAGTATTCTCTTTTCACATGTGCACTTGAGACCTTGGGTACAATCATATTGATTATACATGTTATACATGTTATACTCACCCTACATATATAAACTATTTTTTATGTTTTTGGGAGGAATTTAGGACCAATCTGGACATTACTAGCTTAGGATTTGGACATGATGTTGATTTGTTGTCGTAGGAGTTTTCTTTTGGTATTTACTTGGAGACTTCTATTTTTTATTTTTTGACATTTTTCATATATTATGGGATGGTTTGGGTTTATATTTATATTATTTTTTGGAGTTTCTTGATGGTTATTTATCTTATCTACTGATCCTGTATTATTATAGAGGGTAATGCCTCCCATGTGTGATTTTTTTATACCCTCTATGATTTTCACCAACCTGAGGCCTATTGGAGGTGAGACTCAGGGGGGGCGTTATTTCTCTTCCTTCATTGACATCTCAGGAGGGGTACCTTTGGAGGGAGGGGTCATGATAGAGTGTTATCAATTGTTTTAATTAAGATATATGATAGATTTTGGAGTTAGGCACAGTGAGGATTACATGGGTTGGTAGGGAAATGGTGTTAGTTGATCTTAATGTTTGGCATAGGCTTGGGAGATCATCTAGGACATGAGATTTTAGGGGGCCTCATGATTCGATGAAAGGACTCTGAGCTTATTTAAAATCCAAGTAAGGTGGACTAGTTTATCAGTTAGAGACCTATGAAATGTATATACATCATGATTTATTGTTTTCATGTCTGAATTGGGTGATTGTGGGAAATTAAAATGAATTAATTACTAAAATTTGATAAAATTATATGTTATCGGGCTTAGGATCTCTCCTTAATTTTTAGGAATGATCCATGGTCATCATCCATGATTAGCTCAAGGAGTATAGGTTTATCAGGATGATTTAGTTAGTTGTTATAGGATTAACTTGGAAGAGGAGGATTATGCATGATTGAGGGATTTTTGTGCCTTTTAGCGACAGAGCTTGGGGAAGTATAAGGGGAGCATCTCTGATCTAGAGACATATTTCTAGTTGGAGGATCTCAAGATCGCATTCTATCTAATTTGATATTATAATGAGTTTTTAGTGTCATTGTTTGTTATAAAAATGCAAGGAGATACACATAAATGGTGGATTGTGTATCTTAGTGACTACAAAGTGGCAGATGTGTTGTGGTTATACTTTTAAAAGGAGTTATATTGGGAATTCATATCATCAATGATGAAGGCATTAAGAGGTAGGTGATTCTCTCCATTAATTATGGGATCTTGAGTGTGTGGGGGCTTGGTATTAGATTCAAGTACCTCCTATACTTTTCCCCTGATGTATTTATATATGAGGAGTCTAGATCATGATGTATGGAGGAGACATTACACCTAGTAGTTAGGTATGTGGTCACCCCATTTACACTTTCTATGTTCCTAGAGGTGCAGAAAATGATGGATATTATCAAGTGGATGGTTTATTTAGGAGGTGATCCTCGAGAGAGTATCCAACATGGAATATTGAGGATAAGGGAATCAGGATGTGGGTTGTGGACATTTAGGCAATCAGGGGTTTCAACTAGTGGGGAACAAACCGAGGTAGATCCCTTCACATCCTTTTGGAGTAGGTGGTTTCCAAGAACCTGCCAGGGGATTCCTAATTTCATGATATGTCTATGGGGGACATGGACACATCAAGGATCAATGTCCAACCTCTCAGGGTGTCTAGTTTCAAATGGGTGATCAGACCCCTTTTGGTATAAATAACAGTTATCTCTAAGGTAGTTTCAGTAGTAGGGATCACTGAAACTTATTCAATAGCCAAGGGTAGATGGAGTTGGCAGAGTGAATGCTTGTGATGGTCCTCTTCCTCAATTACCTAGGACATATCATGATTTTTTATGATTAAAATAGATATGTAGAGGATCTAGATGTGGTCAAATTCACATGATGGAGGTGGTAGTGCCATCAGGGTTAAATTTTTTATGAGGTGCGATCAGTTTATCATATATCCTTGTTTGTGTCTTATTTGATTCAGGATCCTCACACTCCCTTGTTGATCCTACTTTATTATGATCCTTGTGACTATATGTGGAGAGGCTTCCATTTCCCCTGGGTTATCTAAGTCAGTTGGAGGTTGAGCTGCTTTGTTTGATGTGCTCTGGGGATATGGAATAGTGATGGGGAAACACTAGTTAGTGGGGGATTTCTTCTTACTGTATAAATATCCATATGATGTTATCCTTTGTATGGATTAGTTTTATTCCATGTGTTCTTTCATCTATCTCTTCAATAGGAGAGTTTCTTTTTTTGGTGTGGAGGGTCAGTGAGTGGAGTTCATTGGCGAGTGGGGTTATTGGATGAGTAGAAGGAAAGTGGGACCTCTATTTTATTAGTTGGTGGATATGTGAGTGGAATATTAGAAAGATGATGTTCCCATGGTTTTAGATGAGTTACTGGATGTTTTACTAGATGAGGTTATGACACTACCCCCTTGACGCGATGTCGATTTTGGGATAGAGTTGCAGCCTGGCGCATCTCCGATTTCAATGGATCCTAATCGAATGGTTCCTAAGGAGTTGTGTGAGTTAAGGATTCAAGTGGATGATATGATGTAGAGTGGTTTCATTTGGTCCAGTATGTCTCCATGGGGTGTTCCAATTGTAACACCCCAAGATTTTATAGTGTTTTATTTCTTCAAAATAATTCAATAACTTTCACTACACGCAACACCAAGTTCAATCACACCATGACTTAAAAAAAATCCATTCAAAAGAGGTTATGAATAGTGTTAACTAAATTTTAAACTTTATATAATCCTTATAATTTTAGAATTCATATTATGAGTTTCTTAGACATAATGTAAGAACAAATTCACTTTCAGTATTGCACTTTTACCAAATTTTAATAGTGAACCCTTTTTAGATACTATATTTTAAACTTTTTGACTAAATGGGGACATCAAAAATTTAAAATGAAACATCCCAAGCTTCCACGGTACGCTAGCGTGTGTTGTACGCAACACCGAGTTCTAACACACCGTAACCAATCAAACTAGCCGCTATGAATAGTAATACCTACTTTTTGAAATTATATATATTTTATATTTGAAAATGGACTTCATTTTTGGATTCGGAATATTGAATTTAGCCTAAGGTGAAATTTTGGTACATTTCGGATAACTTTCATATTTTGATGAATAGTGAAAATTACTAAATTTTAATTAAAAACAACTTTTTTAATCAAAATAATTAATAGTGATAAATTATGAATTTGAGTGGTTTTAAAGTATATTTAGAATATATTTTTACCATTTAATATAATGTTGGTCATTGGACATAATTTTACAATTAAACCGAACATAAACAAGTGTCAATCTTTTGATAGTTATTACCTCTTAAAAACACGCTTTTTGTTTTGACAGCGGGAATTAATTTTAAATTAATTTCTGCCACTTCTGTGTTTTGAATTTAGAAAAATGGATTCCATATTTGTAATCAGGATATCCAAATTGTGTAAATAGGTAACTTTTATTTTTAGACATTTTGAATAATTACTGTGGTAAATATTTTATTTACCATGGTTAAGGGTAAATCCGGTAAATAAGGGTTAAAAAATAATATTATAATAATACAAAATTACCCTAAAACGTGTCCTAACCTTATTTGTGGACACATACCCGACCATGAGCATCCTTGGGTCAATTTGGGGACCCCTTGGAGCCACTTGTATGTGGTAGGGACACTTTATATTAATAAAGTTAAAATAAAAACAAAAATGGCATAAGCTTACATCTTTTAGAAGAACAATTTTTACATAGGGTAATAAATGTTGGATTTTCGATTATAAATATTAATTATAAATATAAAAAGATTTCCTACATAATGATATTTTATTTATAATTTTTAGACATCAAATAATTTAAATTATTAATGACACAATAATGATGCAATGTTTACCTCATTAATAAATCATTTAAATAAATAAGATTATAATGATTAAAATATTATCTAAAACCTGTCCAATTCTTATTGGTTGATGTTATTTAGAATATTAGTCATCTTATCTTCGACCTCAATGATTTTTGGACCATTATAAACTGAATATAATTATATTATAAAGTAATACTTTCACTCTTTCCTAAAGAGCCCCTCTTCTCCCTTATAAAAGGTGACCACTTCTACTCATTCCTCACACCTCTCAAGCCACTTGGCTCGTCCAAACTCTGCCAAACTAAGCTCCCCACATCCCAAAACCCATACTTGAAGCTTCCCCTTAGGCAGAAATCATTTCAAGAAGTCCTTTGGTTCCAACCAAAGTGAGTTACCTAAATTAAAGGTA
Organism: Viscum album; assembly: GCA_963277665.1. Lineage (NCBI taxonomy): Eukaryota > Viridiplantae > Streptophyta > Magnoliopsida > Santalales > Viscaceae > Viscum > Viscum album. Next base: position 102,404,708 of record OY728140.1, read on the forward strand.
ACAATTTCTCTTAAATTATTTTCCTTTATTTTGCTTCTCCAACCCCCAAACTCTTTTTATTTCCTTTCTTTTGTAACAACACCAGTATCCACAATATACTAGGATGTTGTTATAAGAAGGATTCAAACTACACATACACACAACTCCATCTAATGGATGATGAACATAATGTTTCTGTGGATGGCAAACTAACGCCTCACGAAACGATGATTGTTCAAATACATCTTACCGCCTCTCATGGTGGCCATTATGATGGAACTGTAATTAAATATGATATTAATGATATATATTTTATATATAAGCTTCTGTAATTCCATTTTATTTCATATCCTTATTCGTTTCATGTTGTATATACATACGATAATTTCATTTGAGGAAGTGCGGACTACCGCCCCCTTAAAATGATATGACTCGTTCATACCACACATGGAACGTATAAAGGATGGTGTTAATGAACTTAAGTAAAATATATAAAATATTATATTATACTGGAATAATAATATACCTATGTATCATTTGGATTCAATTCTTTTAAAATGAAAAATTAAATGGAAGTAGCGTTCGTGCGTACGTGCGGACTACCGTCTCCACGAACGCGATGAGATTCATTGTCCATCATATCCATTCAAGTATAATTATAATTTGATGATTTAAAAATAGTATCTAAGGACTTTATATCATTCTGGATATGAATAATATACATCCCATTAATAACGAATATGGCTCACATAACAAAGAATATAAAGTAAAATGAACCCGTTAACACCTGAAATGACGATAATTCTAAGATATTATTAACAAATCAATGTTAAAAGATCATATATGATATCATATTAAAGTAAATGATTCTTTTATTATTCAATAACAATTATTTCACCATTATACAGGAGGTAAACCTACCATCGACCAAGGAAAAATTACAAAGTAAGGGATTTTCTTATCTCACTTTCAATTCCGTGAGATTTCCATTGTTCACCACTTAATTATTGCATGTGGTGTACTGCCCATGATTGTATTCATTGTGTAATATAATTTAATTTATGGGTATTTACATCATCATGTTATGATACTTCTTTCATGGGTGTATGTTTCGTAAGTTACCTAATCGATAAGGGAATTTGAGATTTCAATTTCCACTCATTTGGCTTTACACATATTTCATTGATTATATTACTCCAAGATTATGTGTGGAATCGCTATTCATTTGATTATGCCTTAATTTCCAATCCCCTTTCTTTGGATATACTTTTGATACACATAATCACTCCATTGATAAATTCTCAAGTGATCGGTATGAACTTGATAAGAGTAATTTTAACTCAATCTCCATTTGTTGAGTTAAATATCCAATTCGTTGGTGTTGTTTCTACAAGAATATGTGTGAATATCCTTTGATTGTTTTACACTGAATATTCAATCATATTTAGTGTATTTATATTTTTCACACATAATTATGTCGTTGATTTATCCTTAACCTAAGGATACGGCCTTTATGAGAGATTTCATCTCAATTTACATTGAACTGATACTTCTTTGTTGATATACACCAAATCACTTTTATGCGGTGTATATAATGTACTTGACATAGTATATCATGAATCCCTTTATTATCATGATATTACAAAGTTTTTATTACCTCAATTATTTGTATTCAAGTGTCTCTCTTTTGGTTAGAACCTCTAACCAAAATACCATTTTAAAATGTTTTAAAGACTTATTCTTCTATATCTTGCTCATTAATGTCCATGTTTTAAAAATGGTTTTAAGGATTTATTTATATGGACATTAAAGTTTTAAAATTAAAACTCCTTTTAAAAGTTTCAAAGTGGTATGGGACACTTTGATTCAAAAGTCTACTTTTAAATGGCTTCTTGACAAATAGTGTGACTTTTAAATGTTTTCAAGAAAAGGGGGATATTTCTCTCAAATAGTTTTGATGATTATTTTCATCTATGTCAACATCCTTCATTATTCATGGTTGAGGTTAATGTGATACAATACAATCTTCCATATTGTATCAAATGAGTTATGTTTGACTGTGGATGTTCTATTTTTATACCATTCATGGTTTGTGGTTAAAGTATTGACATTTCGTATGCTAGTTTTAATACGAATGTTTATTTTATGCTTAAACCTATTCATATGAGGAATGCATTGGACTTAATAAGTGACGGGTGGAGCCCGCTATAGCTCCTCGATGCATCGGTAGGTCTCATGAGACAAACTAGTGTCTTGGCACAAGGCCTTGAAAAATTCTTATTTGTAGTCTTGGCACGAGGCCTTGACTATATGGTTATGATAGTCTGGCATTATGCATTCCAACATTATGAAAGTGGTTATTGATTTTTGCATGTGATTATTCGATTAGTAGAATATCCACGTGAATAAGTAAATGGCATTATTTCATTTTATTTATGTCATACCATGTTGAAAGTTCATGTTTAAAAGGCTTTTGTTTTAGTTATACATTGCCTTAAATGTTTATTCTTATTGATGAAAGTTTCCGCTATATTGTTATCCTTACTGGGAATTTGAGCTCACCCCTTTTCTATGTTTTATTTTTCCCAGGAAGTGAAGATGTAAGTTATGAATGACCTGCAGGGATATTATGAGGGGATTATAGTGTGGACTGTGGAAACTTTATGTTGTTGTAGTAGTTTTTCGTTTAATGATGTAATGTAAAACTTATGAATATATCTAGTGTTTCCAAGGCTACTAAACCAATCGGTCTTTCGAGATTTGATCTTTCTTGTGATCATTCCAATGTTACGAAGTAATGCACCGACTCTAGGCAACTGGGGTCGGGGCGTTACAGTTGGTATCAGAGGAAGTTTAGTACAAACCTTGGAAGCTAGATTTAGATAAACTCTGATTAGAGCACATATACCTAAGATGAACTTTGAGGATTAGTATAGAAGAACTTCCTAGAATTTTGGTATTGTAGAGATTTTGTGAGTTTTCCGAGCAATACATCCCTGTCTGGATACGAGCAGGTAGAGGCGGCTCTGGCACAGATGTACCTAGGGGTAAAACCCGAAAACACCGCTTTGAGCTAGACTCGAACGGGAACTGGTGCACGACAACGGGCATTGCTGCACTCTTGGTTACGACACTCCCGGGGGATATGCTTAGGATAACTCTCATTTTCTTTACAAATCATTATGAAGGGTTTATGAGTATATACTTCCTCAAAGAAAACATTTTTATGATTATGGATTATATCCATAAATAGTTCAATTTATGTTAAGTGTTTTATAAGTATGGGATTATGTATTTTGATTCATAAACTAATCTAGTTTATGCCATTGTTTAGAAATGGCGCCCAGTAGAAGGAATGATAACTCCAGAAATGCACATGATTCAAAGAGAAGGAAGGATCATATCTCTCATGGTCTTAAGCTAGAATTTATAAGAGAAATAGTCTCCCATGTATTATCATCATATGAAGAAATCATATCATGTATTGATAAGATAAGTAAAGAGTTTACTGAGTCCTATGGCTTTGAAGGGAAGCAAGAGAAGAAAAGGATAGAAGAGAAAAAGATGGATAAAGGGAAGAGGGAAAAGAAGAATTTTCCCATATGTGGTAACTGTGGAAAGAAACACCCTGGAACTTGCCTAAAAGGAATGGGAGTTTGTTATAAGTTTGGAGGAAAAGGGAACAAAGTACGTGACTGCAAGGGTAAGAAAATGGTTTCAAATGTACAATGCTTCATTTGCAAAGAGTTTGGACACTACGCGAACCTATGTCCCAGTCATCAGACTATGCCGCAAATGATGTTATTGGATAATAATCAAGTAATGATACTACCACAGATGAAGAGGAATGATTAAAGCTCTTATGTTGATTATGTCAATTGAGTGTTGTATCAACAATGTACTTGTTATAATAATTATGGAGTATATAAGGATTGTACTGCAGTACTATTTCATTAAGGATTTGAGATTGTGTGGAACAAAGAAAAGTGACTCAATAGCAGGATAGATTTTTGGAAAATATATGGTTGAGAGAATGATAAACCATAATATAGTTCTGATACTGAGGTAGTGATTTTGGAATAATATGTGATTGTTTTGGATAAATTATATTGGATATTCTTGACTACCTTGGAACTGATTAATGATTTGTATATTCCATCATTGTTGGGGTTTAAAACATTTTTGGATTAATGAAGTATATCCAGCATTCTATATGGAATAAGGGAGCATGAATGTAATCAATAAGGAATATGGTAATACATGATGAAGGTATTCATATGCTATTACGGGGTAAAAAGGATCTATATTATGTTTACCTTCCTTATGAATGTTGGACTGTGAGTTTGGACAGAAGTATTTTGGATAGTTCTAGTTTGTATTATTTTGGATTTCCATAAAAGGACAACCTGGAGGTCGGACGACAACCCGTCGCGTCCGGCAAGGCTGCGAGACTTGAACCCTCAACCGAAGGGAGACAAGGGTGTATCACCTACCACTATCCCACGAGATGTCCTGGATTAAATAAAGTAGTTTTTTAAAAGATCTGGTAGATGAATTATAAATTCGTTTATTTTGGAACCCTCTATGAATAGTATAAATAGAATTTTTTTTTACGAGTGAATGATGATTTTTTGGTAGAAATTTATTAATGGATAAAACTCTAATTATAAACTAAGTATATCTCCTTATGATCTTAGCCAATCTCATAAATAAATTCCTCATCATTAATAAAAGGAACTTAGAACAAAAATGTTGTCCTAGATGGTACCTTAAATCATCACTAATTTATGGCTTTGGGATTGTTGGCCTTTTCATAGCCATGTTCTCTACCACTCTCCATCAGATAATTGATGGCTAGATTTTTCTTCCATATCCATATTTTCTTACATGGAACCCTAGTATGTGTTATTTTCGGTAATCTTCATACTTTCCACTCTTTATTTAAAATAGAGGCCTCATTAATTAATTTTTCGATGTGGGATTTCAACTAAGATATTTTGAAACGTCAAAAATGTGTTATCCCAATACCCTATGTTTTGTTGAACCGATGGTATTTCAAATCATCATAGATTGATGATTTTAAGGACCTCAATTTTATACTTGTTTGTGATTGATGACCTCAATCACTACCTATAAATATTTACGTTTTTCCTCCAATTATATGTCTCTAATTTCCACCAATGTTCTCCTAATCGAGATCATAATTTGGTGGTGAACCTTTCATTTCTCTTTTCCTCATATTAAGAATAAATTTTAGTAACCCAATTTCCGATGTGGGTTTTCCCATAAAGATATTTTTTATTTTCAACCTTTTATTTTTTAAGAACAATTTCAAATTGCGAGGACGCAATTTATTGAAGGAGGGGAGAATGTAACACCCCAAGATTTTATAGTGTGTTATTTCTTCAAAATAATTCAATAACTTTCACTACACGCAACACCAAGTTCAATCACACCATGACTTAAAAAAAATCCATTCAAAAGAGGTTATGAATAGTGTTAACTAAATTTTAAACTTTATATAATCCTTATAATTTTAGAATTCATATTATGAGTTTCTTAGACATAATGTAAGAACAAATTCACTTTCAGTATTGCACTTTTACCAAATTTTAATAGTGAACCCTTTTTAGATACTATATTTTAAACTTTTTGACTAAATGGGGACATCAAAAATTTAAAATGAAACATCCAAAGCTTCCACGGTACGCTAGCGTGTGTTGTACGCAACACCGAGTTCTAACACACCGTAACCAATCAAACTAGCCGCTATGAATAGTAATACCTACTTTTTGAAATTATATATATTTTATATTTGAAAATGGACTTCATTTTTGGATTCGGAATATTGAATTTAGCCTAAGGTGAAATTTTGGTACATTTCGGATAACTTTCATATTTTGATGAATAATGAAAATTACTAAATTTTAATTAAAAACAACTTTTTTAATCAAAATAATTAATAGTGATAAATTATGAATTTGAGTGGTTTTAAAGTATATTTAGAATATATTTTTACCATTTAATATAATTTTGGTCATTGGACATAATTTTACAATTAAACCGAACATAAACAAGTGTCAATCTTTTGATAGTTATTACCTCTTAAAAACACGCTTTTTGTTTTGACAGCGGGAATTAATTTAAAATTAATTTCTGCCACTTCTGTGTTTTGAATTTAGAAAAATGGATTCCATATTTGGAATCAGGATATCCAAATTGTGTAAATAGGTAACTTTTATTTTTAGACATTTTGAATAATTACTGTGGTAAATATTTTATTTACCATGGTTAAGGGTAAATCCGGTAAATAAGGGTTAAAAAATAATATTATAATAATACAAAATTACCCTAAAACGTGTCCTAACCTTATTTGTGGACACATACCCGACCATGAGCATCCTTGGGTCAATTTGGGGACCCCTTGGAGCCACTTGTATGTGGTAGGGACACTTTATATTAATAAAGTTAAAATAAAAATAAAAATGGCATAAGCTTACATCTTTTAGAAGAACAATTTTTACATAGGGTAATACATGTTGGATTTTCGATTATAAATATTCATTAGAAATATAAAAAGATTTACTACATAATGATATTTTATTTATAATTTTTAGACATCAAATAATTTAAATTATTAATGACACAATAATGATGCAATGTTTACCTCATTAATAAATCATTTAAATAAATAAGATTATAATGATTAAAATATTATCTAAAACCTGTCCAATTCTTATTGGTTGATGTTATTTAGAATATTAGTCATCTTATCTTTGACCTCAATGATTTTTGGACCATTATAAACCGAATATAATTATATTATAAAGTAATACTTTCACTCTTTCCTAAAGAGCCCCTCTTCTCCCTTATAAAAGGTGACCACTTCTACTCATTCCTCACACCTCTCAAGCCACTTGGCTCGTCCAAACTCTGCCAAACTAAGCTCCCCACATCCCTAACCCCATCCTTGAAGCTTCCCATTAGGCAGAAATCATTTCAAGAAGTCCTTTGGTTCCAACCAAAGTGAGTTACCTAAATTAAAGGTAACGATTTCTCTTAAATTATTTTCCTTTATTTTGCTTCTCCAACCCCCAAACTCTTTTTATTTCCTTTCTTTTGTAACAACACCAGTATCCACAATATACTAGGATGTTGTTATAAGAGGGATTAAAACTACACATACACACAACTCCATCTAATGGATGATGAACATAATGTTTCTGTGGATGGAAAACTAACGCCTCACGAAATGATGATTGTTCAAATACATCTTACCGCCTCTCATGGTGGCCATTATGATGGCACTGTAATTAAATATGATATTAATGATATATATTTTATATATAAGCTTCTGTAATTCCATTTTATTTCATATCCTTATTCGTTTCATGTTGTATATACATATGATAATTTCATTTGAGGAAGTGCGGACTACCGCCCCCTTAAAATGATATGACTCGTTCATACCACACATGGAACGTATAAAGGATGGTGTTAATGAACTTAAGTAACATATATAAAATATTATATTATACTGGAATAATAATATACCTATGTATCATTTGGATTCAATTCTTTTAAAATGAAAAATTAAATGGAAGTAGCGTTCGTGCGTACGTGCGGACTACCGTCTCCACGAACGCGATGAGATTCATTGTCCATCATATCCATTCAAGTATAATTATTATTTGATGATTTAAAAATAGTATCTAAGGACTTTATATCATTCTGGATATGAATAATATACATCCCATTAATAACGAATATGGCTCACATAACAAAGAATATAAAGTAAAATGAACCCGTTAACACCCGAAATGACGATAATTCTAAGATATTATTAACAAATCAATGTTAAAAGATCATATATGATATCATATTAAAGTAAATGATTCTTGTATTATTCAATAACAATTATTTCACCATTATACAGGAGGTAAACCTACCATCGACCAAGGAAAAATTACAAAGTAAGGGATTTTCTTATCTCACTTTCAATTCCGTGAGATTTCCATTGTTCACCACTTAATTATTGCATGTGGTGTACTGCCCATGATTGTATTCATTGTGTAATATAATTTAATTTATGGGTATTTACATCATCATGTTATGATACTTCTTTCATGGGTGTATGTTTCGTAAGTTACCTAATCGATAAGGGAATTTGAGATTTCAATTTCCACTCATTTGGCTTTACACATATTTCATTGATTATATTACTCCAAGATTATGTGTGGAATCGCTATTCATTTTATTATGCCTTAATTTCCACTCCCCTTTCTGTGGATATACTTTTGATACACATAATCACTCCATTGATAAATTCTCAAGTGATCGGTATGAACTTGATAAGAGTAATTTTAACTCAATCTCCATTTGTTGAGTTAAATATCCAATTCGTTGGTGTTGTTTCTACAAGAATATGTGTGAATATCCTTTGATTGTTTTACACTGAATATTCAATCATATTTAGTGTATTTATATTTTTCACACATAATTATGTCGTTGATTTATCCTTAACCTAAGGATACGGCCTTTATGAGAGATTTCATCTCAATTTACATTGAACTGATACTTCTTTGTTGATATACACCAAATCACTTTTATGCGGTGTATATAATGTACTTGACATAGTATATCATGAATCCCTTTATTCTCATGATATTACAAAGTTTTTATTACCTCAATTATTTGTATTCAAGTGTCTCTCTTTTGGTTAGAACCTCTAACCAAAATACCATTTTAAAATGTTTTAAAGACTTATTCTTCTATATCTTGCTCATTAATGTCCATGTTTTAAAAATGGTTTTAAGGATTTATTTATATGGACATTAAAGTTTTAAAATTAAAACTCCTTTTAAAAGTTTCAAAGTGGTATGGGACACTTTGATTCAAAAGTCTACTTTTAAATGGCTTCTTGACAAATAGTGTGACTTTTAAATGTTTTCAAGAAAAGGGGGATATTTCTCTCAAATAGTTTTGATGATTATTTTCATCTATGTCAACATCCTTCATTATTCATGATTGAGGTTAATGTGATACAATACAATCTTCCATATTGTATCAAATGAGTTATGTTTGACTGTGGATGTTCTATTTTTATACCATTCATGGTTTGTGGTTAAAGTATTGACATTTCGTATGCCAGTTTTAATACGAATGTTTATTTTATGCTTAAACCTATTCATATGAGGAATGCATTGGACTTAATAAGTGACGGGTGGAGCCCGCTATAGCTCCTCGATGCATCGGTAGGTCTCATGAGACAAACTAGTGTCTTGGCACAAGGCCTTGAAAAATTCTTATTTGTAGTCTTGGCACGAGGCCTTGACTATATGGTTATGATAGTCTGGCATTATGCATTCCAACATTATGAAAGTGGTTATTGATTTTTGCATGTGATTATTCGATTAGTAGAATATCCACGTGAATAAGTAAATGGCATTATTTCATTTTATTTATGCCATACCATGTTGAAAGTTCATGTTTAAAAGGCTTTTGTTTTAGTTATACATTGCCTTAAATGTTTATTCTTATTGATGAAAGTTTCCGCTATATTGTTATCCTTACTGGGCATTTGAGCTCACCCCTTTTCTATGTTTTATTTTTCCCAGGAAGTGAAGATGTAAGTTATGAATGACCTGCAGGGATATTATGAGGAGATTATAGTGTGGAATGTGGAAACTTTATGTTGTTGTAGTAGTTTTTCGTTTAATGATGTAATGTAAAACTTATGAATATATCTAGTGTTTCCAAGGCTACTAAACCAATCGGTCTTTCGAGATTTGATCTTTCTTGTGATCATGCCAATGTTATGTAATAATGCACCGACTCTAGGCAACTGGGGTCAGGGCGTTACACCAATATTGTTCACCAAGAAGGTGAATGATAGTCTAAGGATGTGCATATACTATTAAAGGTTGAACCAAGTGATGGTCAAGAACCATTACCCCCTTTTAAGGATTGACGGTATATTGGACCAGATGAAGGGATCTAGTTAGTTTTCAAAGATTTATTTATGGTATAGATATCACTAGATGATGGTGGAATATAAATATATCTTGAAGAATGACTTCTAAAGTGGGCATGGTAACTTTAAGTTCATAATTATTCCATTCGATGTTATAAACACACCAATTATGTTCATGAGTCTCATGAAATCCATATTGCATGAGTTTATGGACCAGTTTTTTATCATGTTCATCGATGAAATCTTGATCTTATCAAAGTCATAGGGGGGGAATATCGATCATCTCAAAGTTTTCTTGTAGATCCTTCGACGCCGCCATCTCAATGGAAAGTTTTCCAATTGAAAGTTATGGATATGAGAGATGAATTTCCTCAGACATGTAGTGTGTTATTAGGTAATTTTCATGGAACCATATAATGTAAAGAGAGTTTTTTATTGGGTACCATCTAAGAACATGGCATAGGTTCACAGTTTCCTTGGTCTTGTGGGATATTATCAGAGTTTTGTGTCTAATTCCTCTTGGGTTGGAGCTCCACTAATGGATTTGACTAGGATGGACAAAGCCTTCATGTGGACTAGTTAGTACTAGGTATTATTTGGTTACTTGAAGGAGAGGTTGATCAGTTCCCTAATATTTCATTTTCCAGAGGTGGGTGTGATGTTTGAGGTATTCTTGATGTGTCCTGTATGGGTTTAGGATGTGTTTTGATATAGGAGAGAGAGGTGATCTCTTATAGGTTAAGGTAGTTACACCCCCACGAGTTTAATTGTTCCACCCTTAATCTGGATTTAGTGATAGTTGTGTTTGTGATAAAATTGTGGTGATATTATCACATCAGTGAGCGCTTTATGGTTTTCACAAACCACAAGAGCCTGAAATATGTATTCTCTCTATAGAATTTGAATATATTCCAATAAAGGTGGATAGGTTTTCTCCAAGAATACAATTTTGAGATATCCTACACCCTGATAAAGGGGAATGTTGTTTTCAATACACTGAGTTGGAACTCCTGAGGAGATGTGGTTTGGGAGTTTGTAAATGTTTATAAAGGGGTGTAGGAGCTTGAAATGAAACATCTTGACATGGGGGAGAATATTGGTCGAGGTTTTCATTTTCATATGACCATGGAGTCATCCTTGACGTAGTAGGTAGAGAAGTATCAGTGGGAAGACTCAGAGGTAGAGGTGATGTGTGACCGTGTTGGCTATGTTGATGCTCCAGAGGGATGATTGGAGGATGATTAGGACCAAATTTTATTCCAAGGGAGTTTATTTGTTCTATTGGAAATTCATGAGGGAGTTCTCCATGAGTTTCATAGCTCACCTTTAATGGTACATCCCAATGTGACCAAGATGTATCATGGCTTGAGAAGGCTACATTGGTGTCCGGGGATGAAATGGTTAGTCTCAGAGTTTGTGGAGAAGTGTCTAGTTTATCATCAGTTGAAAGTAAAACATTGTCTTCCTAGATCTTTATTATGGCCCTTGGGTATTTCTAAGTGGAAATGGGAGGACATGTCTATGGATTTAATCACGGGGTTACCCTAGTTTTATAGAGGATGTGATGCAGTTTGGGTGATTGTGTACTGAGTAATGAATTCGTCTCATTCTATAGAAATCCTTGAATTGAGTTTCATGGATGTCTTTAGTGGGGGTTTTTTTGGAAATTTTGGCTTTGTGTGTTTGGTTGCTGGTAGTGTTTGGGGTGTAATTATATCCCTGAGATTATCTTGTGGGGTGGTTGTTCAGACCCTCCCCCTTTCTTTTTCATGTTTGGTTTGGATTCTAAAGGATGAAATCATTTGATAGGTGGTATCTAATGTAACAGTTTGTTCCATCTCAGCCCATTACTTTGTTAATTTAGTAGTTGGAGGTCTTTGGAAGAATCTTGAGGAGGGTTCAACGAAGTTGGGGCTGAAACTTTGATGTATTAGGTAATTTAAAATGTGAATTTGTATTCATATCATGATAGGTTGATTCATGGCTACGAGGATAGTGATTCATGGTTTGAGTTTCGAGTGGGGGTTTTGTGCCTAATGAACTCATGATGTGAAAGGACAGTTCATAGCATGAATTAATTTCATCTTAAGACACTATGAAAATCAACATATGTACATCGAGTTTAGAATTATAAGTTTTAAAAGCTTAAATCTATTTCAAGACTTGAAATGGATGGCCTCACAAAAATAACTCATGATGTGAATACATGATTCATGATGTGAATAAATGATTCACAATGTGAATGTGGTGAGTTCTAGCTTATTTATAAAAACTAGGTCTCACCTGAATTATTATTTTCCCCTCAGTTTTGGGGGAAATACTAGGTGATTTTGGGAGATATTATAGCCCATATCCTCCTACTTTGATCCTTGGCTTTCATAGGTTGATCATTGGAAATTTGAGTTGGGTTATCCTCTTTATCCCCTTATTTCAGTTCATTCTTATTTTGAGGATTTGAGATGATGATGATGTTTTGTTTAGGATGTCTTTGGGATGTGTTTTTTATGATCCCTTATTGCAATCTAGGTTGATTTGAGGTTTCCTTGTCTGGTTTCAGTCACATGATTATTTCTCCTTCACCCTGTAATGCATAGCGATTCATAAAGCTTCTTTAAGGCAGGGGATTCTCATTCTCTCTCTACTTATGTGCATGTGTATAGATTGCATGATTTTTCCTTCCATTGGGTAGATATTAAGGGTTATATGAAGAAGATAATTAATTAGGTTAATCTAAAATTGATGGGAATGGGGATAAATCACATTTTTTACTACTTTGATGGTATTACTAATGAGATTATGCATTCTTATTGTCATTGCTGAAAATCATGGTTGTTGGGAGTCTTTCTTGTGCTATAGTTAATATGTATATGAGACTAATTCTATATTAATTTTTTCGTCACACCCTAAATAAAAGTCTAATAATTTATATATGACTAATGAATTGGTTGTCCATGGAAATTTGGAATTTGAGTGAGAATAACCATGGTAAATAATGAAGTAATGTAATGTAAGCTCTTGAACTTAAATTATAAAAGTCGAAATGTGATGTTATGTGTGTTTATTCATGTTTTGTTTCCTTGTGTGGTGTGTGATATTGTGCAGTGATTGTGGTAACTGAATGGGTTATGAAATAAGTGGGGTGTTGATGTGGTGGTTGGTTGGCATGGGATGTGATGTGTGTGGTAGTTATGATGTGTGGTATTTGTGTTGTGCAATGGTTGTAATGTACATTGGTTGAGACAGGTGGTTGTTGTGGTGAGATGTCTTGGATGATGTGGTTTTGTGGCAATAGTTTATGTGAGATGGGTGATTTATTCTATGGTGTGGTTGTTTTAATTGACCGGTTATCCATGGAATAAATTGAAAAGTAAAAAATGAAAAATCATGGGTTGGTAAATGGATAAGAATGGACTTAAATTGGTGTATGTTAATTGGATTAAATGAATTGAATGATAAATGAATGGGCTATGTAAATGTGAATGAAATGACTTAGTAAATGGGAGTTAGTGGAAACTCATTAAATCTAGAAAATATTGGAACCCATAATTGGAAGTGTAATTGTGTGGTTATGCATGTTGGATATGTAGTGTGGTGCATTTAGTGGTGATGGTAGTTGTTGTGGATGTCATGTGGTGTGGTGGTGGTGTTGTGGTATATGCTAGTATAGTTGATGTGAACCCATAGGTTCGGTATTGTGTGTTATCTATCATGTATTTTATTTTATTTCTATATATTCCCATCCACGTTGGATAACATTACCAATTCCCAAATGTTTTGTGTTACAGGTGTTTTCCCAAACATCCAGGATGGTGGTGATATGAATGACTGGGTACCACCTCTTCCCTGCTCTTCCTTCAGCAGCAGTGATGATGCAAGTTGGTGTTAGAGTTTACCCGATGATGATACGGGTTGGTGTTAGATATTACCTAGTAGTGATGAAGATGTGATATGTGGTGGGGGTTAATTATGGTAGGAGGAGAGCATGAGGTTGATTTCCTTCATGTTCATGATACCCAACTACCCTGGTTATGTGATGTGGTTATGATATGATGTGATGAGAATGTGATGTGATGATATCTGATGATAGAACTGGATACTTGACCTTGCAAGGGTGGGGTAGGTAGGGATTCATCTTAACTTACATCATAGATGACAATATATGTGATGTTATATATATATATATATATAAGGGATAAGAGCACATGATGTTTAATGGTGGGGCGTAAGAGTGGCAAATCAGTAGGGAATTAGATGTGGGATACCTTTGCTTTATTTTCTTGATATTATGTTACTATATTATGTGTGTGATTTAGTGAGTGTGACATGATGACATTGGGATTGGTTAGTTGACCTATTTAGGTTCATGTTGGTTCTTCTATTTTTTCACTGGCACATTAGTATTCTCTTTTCATATGTGCACTTAAGACCTTATGTATGATCCTGCTGAGTATACATGTTATGCTCACCCTACATATATAAAATATTTTTTCAGGTTTTTAGGAGGAATTTGGGGACTGATCTGGACATTACTATCTTTGGATTTGGATAATTTGTTGAGTCACTATCATATGACTTTTCTTTTGGTATTTTCTTGGATACTTTTATGTGTATTTAGTGACATTATTCATGCGTTGTGAGATGGTTTGGGTTTACATTTATATTATATTTTGGAGTTTCTTGGGGGGTTTTATCCTATATACCAATAATATATTCTTATATAGGGTAATACCTCCCATGTGTGAGATTTTTATACCCTCGGTGTTTGTCTCCAACCCGAGGCCGACTGGAGGCTGGACATGGGGATCATTATCTCTCTTCCTTCGCTGCCGACCTAGGAGGGGTGCCTTTGGAGGGAGGTGTCATGATAAGATAGATAATAATTGATTATTTTATAATCATAAATATATTATATACATAATATTTATTCATCAATACCATCATTTAGACCATCCATGAGGGGTGGTGACGAAAAACCGAAAACATCACTTTGTGGAGGTAGTAATTTATGCACACGCACTAACGGTGATTCTTGTTTTTCTCAGTAGACGGAAGAGAATAAATAATGGTTGTACCATTATTATAATAATATATAAAAACACTAATTATGGTGATGTTTTTATTATACTATGGTTATGGTTTTTTATAAAGGAAATGATAAGAAAGAAACGTTAAGAAATATGTGATACCTGTGTTGAGGCCTTTAAATTTTGCTTGATGAAGGCATTAGACTTGTGGGAATTGGGATAATTTGTGGTTATTGTGGGAACTAGGTCATATAAAGGAATTTTATTAGAGTAAATATGGTAAAATTTTCAAGTAAATTTCAAAATATGAGTGGAGTATTAAAAGGGTGGAAGTGGTCCCCCTTTTATAAGTGAGGAAGATGAAATTTTCCATGAAAAAGAATGGTAAGGGTTAAGAATAGAAAGGTATGAAAGTTATGTGATTTAGGTGAAGTGAGGTTGGTAATATATTTAGGTAAGACTTTAAAACCTAAAAAATATTTATATAATGTCTAAATTTCGTGTTAATTTAGTAAAATTTGAGCCACCTTAGATTAGCCTTTTTAACACTTATTACTCTGAATTAAATATTAATCATGTCAATTATTTTATTTCTAAAAATATAAGTATACAATTATTCCAAAATTTTAACACAGAGATTCTAAATTTGGGTTCCATTTAACATAATTAATTTAAAAAATAATAGAAAATATGATTTTAAATTAAACATGCATAACACATAAAAATTACTTTTTAAAAACAGAGTGTTTTTAAACTTTAAACTTATGTATAAGATAAATTTTTTATGGTTACTGATTTTAATGATATTAATTAATTATAATTAATAAACTAAAAGTTACGTGTAATTAAAATAAATAAAAACCAGATTTCACTGTGACAAGGTTAAATTAAAAGAAACAAACAAAAACAATTTTTAAATTCTAATAAAATGTTTATTAAGTCTGAAAATATTTTAAATAGAATTTATAAGATCAAAATATTATTTTTGATTTTATAATTATACCCATAAAATATATATTTGATCAATTAAAATATTTTATAAACTTTTAGACCTTGCACATCTACTGATAAAGTGATAAAAGTCATTGTTTTGGAAAAAATTGTATTTTTCACTATTCACCTAAAAATAAATTATTTTAGAAAAATTAAAAAAAATTATCTTAAGATAATATGACCATGATAAATCCAAAAATTATTTTAATATTTTTAAATTAAAATCCTAAAATTGATAAATTTGACTTTAAAATAAAATCATAAAATATCATGAAAACAATTTTTTATGGGGAATCATTTTTTTAGTATATTAACTATTCTTATAAAATTGGTGATAATCATAAATATATAAAACTTTTAAAAATATTCATTTTATAAAATATATTTTAAGCATAAAAATATATTTTATTAATTTATTAGTTGTACTAATTGAGTTCGATGTTTAAGGTAAATTTTATTTTGTTTTTTTCTTTTATATATTTATATATATATATTAGTTTTTTTACCACTATTTATTCCTAATAATTCTATGAATACCTTATAATATTATTTATATTTTTATATTTTTTAGGTGGAGCAAACCATAGAACACAGTTTTTATTTAAGGATAAAAAATTGGGTTGTTACATTGGGTGGTAAAACCTAAAGGATTTTCTTGGCTAAAGTTTTTGTAGACAAATCATCACCAAGAGACATCCTTCAATTGAAAATTTAATTAAAATTTATAAAAATATCGATAATAGATTCATTTGTATACATACTAAATCTTTAAAAATATTTCCTAAACATGGAAATCCACATATCTTTAACTTTATTTGTTCCTTTATGAGTTACTTCTAGAAATTTCTAGATTTTATGTATGGTTTTAAAAGTAGAAATGTGATTAAACACATTAAAATATAAATCCCAAATTAAATCATTCATATCTTTGTTATTAATTTCAAAAGTGGTTGTGTCATTGGGATTCCATTTGTCCTTTAATTCTTTATAAGGTGTAAAGTCATGCATAATAATTTTCCAAACAAAATATCCTATACTACCAAGAAAAGTGGACATGTGGGTTTTCCAATAATTATATTCTAAACCATTAAAAAGGTGCATGGCCCATGGAGCATCCTTAAGGGACACCAAGAGTGTTTAAAAAATATTCAATTTAAAAAGATGAAACTTTGAAATCGATTAAGATTTTAAAAATTAAAATCAATTTTAGAAAACAAGTATTTTTTGAGAAAAACATAAAAGCCTCCCACTAATACCAAATGTAGGTTATAAATAAAATAGTAGCTCTGATTTATTATTTTAATGCCTTTGATTGGTATGGTTTTTACCTAGTATGATATATAAACACTATACACAAGAAACACTCAAAGCACAAAGGTTGAAAACACTTTAGTGGTTATGATTATAAAAATACATGGGAGGTTAAACATATATTACCATTCCAGAATTATGAAAACATCTTAAATTAATATTTATTACATTTATATTATTAGTATTTAACATTCCTTAATCATTAATGATATAAACATTATAACATCATTCATGTAAGTGGTAAAATTGACTTAAACAAGAGCATGTTATAATGAATGAATGAGTAAGAACATGCTATTTTATGATTATATCACTTTTATAGGAGGTTATAAATTTCAAAAATATTATTAAAGTGAGAAATAATTTTTAAGAATCATTATATGAAGAAGATAAATGAAAGAGAATAGTGAGAAGTTATTGCTTATAAAGTGTCTCAGTATGCTCATTTTAGACGATTAAATTTTACAATGGTTAATTATTGTTAATATTATTAATATAATGGATAAATTATATTTCAAAAATATTAATCATGTTATAAATATCATAGTTATTCATTAAATCCATTTTTATAACCAACCATGTAAGATGGTTATGAAAAATTAAATACGTCGTTCATGGAGGTGGTAATTCACATGCAATATGGGCGAAATTTTCATTTTCTAAAAGATGGGAGAGAGGTAGATGATGGTTGATCATAAACATAATAACATTTTAGTGAAATAATGATATCAATTTCATTATATTATAGTGGTTATAGAATATTTTGATTAGGTGAAAGAATAAAGAAACTTAAAAGAACTCGGTTGAGACAATTACCTCTTCCTTTGATATCCTCCTTTAAACCACTCCTTAAGCCTTCTTAGGTTAATCTTTTGAGGTGGGGAAGATATAGGATTTTGGAAAAATATTGGGGAAGTATTTTTGGTATATTTTGGTCCATCTAGGATTCTTTAGTTGTGAGGAGAGGTGGAGTGGTAAAACACCCCTTTTATAAGTGATAGAGGTGATATTTTTATAAATACCCATTACTTTTTATTAAAGGCATGTCAATTTCAAAGGAAAGTGGCTCCAAAAGTGAAAAATAATGGATAGGTGATGTTTTTTGGTCAATCCACATATCATCTATATAAATAAGGTATGATTTTTGAGATATTTTAGTCATTTTTACCTTGATTTAACTTTTTCCATAATTTATTTTTACCATGGTAACTTATTTTTTTACCTTGGAAACTTATTTTTATACCTAAAAAATTAACCTTATAACATAATTTTAACATAATTATTTAGAAAACTAAAAATATTTTTCAATATTCAATTCCTATAAGTGGTAAAAATTAATTTTAATAAAAGTATATTTAACGCAATAAAAATTATTTTTAGAAAAATATCCTTTTAAGCATAAAAATTAATTTACACCAAAAATGATGTATAATATTGATCTTAATGAAATTTATTGGTTTATGATTAAAAAAAGGAGAATTTTTTGGCTTTCAAAGAAATCCAAAACCTAATGGAACCTTGTGAATACTTAATTAAAATTAAAATTACTAAAAATAGTTTCTTTATTAGAATAAAATATCACTTAGGCTCCAAAATATGAAACATAGTTTTATAAATTCAATATATTATTTTTAAATTATTTATTTTACTCATTAAATAAATATTTGGTTATGAAAAAGGTTTTATAAATTTTTACTTCATGCTTATATCATGATGATGTTATAAAAGTTAAGGTATTTGTAAAAATGATGTTTTTCACTATTCACCTAAAAATCAACTATTTCATAAAAAACCCAAAACTTAACCCTTTGATAATTTTGAAATGTTGAATTACAAAATTAAGTTCATTTCATCAATTTCAAGTTCCAAAAATTTAGAAATTTTGTGATATTTTAGTGATAAAATGTGCATCATGTTATAGTTTCTTAAGGATAAGATGTTTACTTACTATATTTGAATCTCAGGTCTTGTAATGGTATTTGTTTATTTATTTAAAATAAATATTTATTATTCAAGGTTTGATGAATGATGATAAGGATTGATGAGCCGAGTTAAAGGGCCTGATGAATATGATATATTAATCTATGATTTTAGCGCATGTCATGAGAATATATTATTATTATTATTATTATTTAATATGGGACTTACTTAGAATAAATAGTAAGATAAGGGACCTTTTTTGAAATTAATAACTATTTAATCTTAAGTACATAATCTAATTTATATAATTTTGGAGTGATGATATTGTCGTGCACAATGAATTCTCCCAAGATAGTTCTCTAAAATCCCTAGAGAAATCTTCTCAAGAACTCTCTTAAGAATATAAGATAATCCACCTCCCCCCTTAAGAGTAAGAGAGAATTCTCTCAAGACTGAATGGTATCTTATTGTGATTAATGGTGAATAATTCAAGGTACTTATTTTATCCATGCTAACACTCAGTATACCAATAATGAAATTTCAAGATTCAGAGAGCACATGTGGATACAATTAGAGGGGTCAATTTTTGGATTCTCCATCACAATGATGAGACTTCAAGAGATACTACCAAATTGATCAATGATAAGAAAACTTTTAAATCCAAGGTAATTATTTTTTAAAATTAATTATAAATTAAATTTGAAAATATAATCTCTATAAATATTTTGGGGTTGATTCATCATGTTTTTAATGTTTTATCCTTTGAAACTGATGAAAAACACTATTGGGCATTGCCTGGCGTGCTTCTGTTGTGCCTCAAAACCTTCATATATAACTCTTCAAAATACAAATCTAAAAAAATAACAGAATATTTAATATATAATAACAACAACAAGATTCCTTATTTCTCCTTCCTTACTTCTCTTTCTCACTTTTCTTCCCCTCTTTCTTTTAGTGATAAAGTAATATTGAAATGTAGCGGTTTGGTAATAATCATGACATACATAATTCTTACACTATTATATTTTCTTATTTCTATAACCATCGAATGGTCCATAATATACATATAATAACTCAAAAATAATTCTAATCATTTCAAACTCCCTTCTTTGATAATCGATTCAGAATAAACATGTTAAAGTAATCCATAATTTTCTCTTACATGAAAAGTGAATAGTCATTGAAAACTTCCTTCTTTAAAGATAAATCCTAAATAATCAATTCAAATATTCTCCTTAAATATCTCCTCATGTTTTAATAATTCTTCCAAAAATAATATCATGTAAATATCTGGTCTATATCCCTAAAAAACATGACTTTGAATAACGAACTACTTTAGGGTTAGATAACCTTCGTTTATGATCTTCATAACTATTGGATATTTGAAATATGAAAATAGATTTAAATATTCATTCAATACTTACATGAAAATATATGTTTAAGAATGCTAAAAAAATCTCCTTTAATTTACCATGAAAATCATCATGTTTGAATCTGCGTAAAATTCTCCATCTAAATTCTTTGAGTCAATCAAATTTTAATTTTTGTAAAATATTTTCATTCACGTGATACAATTTCTTCAAAATTATAAACATTTGAATTTTTAAAATTATTGTAATTTATAAATTATCTATCATAAACAGTGGTTCATAATTCATCATATGGTTTTCTCATATTTAATGCAATCTCAAAATAGTTGTGTTAATATGTAAAGGTAAAACTTTGATCATAGTAATACGTAAGAGTTTTCTCCATTTCCAACTTTTAAACATGTAAGAGTTTTCAATGCACAAGAGTTATCTCCTCTTCATATGTAAGAGTCCATAATTGATACATAAAGGTCAAAAATTTTCCAAATGGGGGTATAATTTCTTATATTTTTTATAATTATATTTATATAAACTTAACAATAAAATTTATAATATTTATAATAAATTTTATTAGATTTTTTAAATTAATATTTGTGTATAATTACTTATTTTAAAATATCAAAAAATTATTAACTAGAAAATTGCTTACTTGATATAATTATATATATTATTTTCATTATATTATAAATGAAACTATATTATAAATATAAATATGGTTACAATTATCATTATATTCATATAAAAAATTATATTTATTATAATGATAAATATAGTTATATTTACCATATAACTATAATTATAAATATGATTTCATTTATTAAAATTAAAATTATATTTAAATTTATTAAAATGATATATATGATATTATGATATATGATTAATGTATTATAATATATAAACAATACATGACTATTTTAAAGAAATTATTAAATAAAAACCTTTTTCTTTTGTAGTGCGTGTGGTCTTTGTGAGATTTTTTCACAAAGGTGTGCTTCTCAACCATGCTTTTGTCCCCCTTTTTGTGATTTCTCTCCACTGTGTGTATTAGTTTGATAAATATATTTAGGATAACATTATTTCAGTAAATAATGAAAATAATAACAATATTTTTAAAAAAATCCTATGTGGAATGTTATATTTTAGTTGCACATGTGGGCATATAGTGGAAACAATGTTGGTCTTGTGATGCATCTAAACCAAGGGTTTTCCTATGAAAATAAAGGAATGTCAATAGATTGTTAGTTTTCCCCCTCCCACCACCTCTTCACGGGTTTGAGAAAATACTCTTTTATCTCTCTTCCTATCCCTTTATGAACTGAATTATCTCCCTTTGGGTTGATCAAAGGTGCATTTGAAAAACAAGGTAATTTATAAAGTTTTGTAATTTCAAGTTCTAAAGGATTATAAAGGTTCTCCACCTCCCTTGTTATTGTTTTTCAATTATTCAAATTCTCATAATAAATATTGATCATTTTCCTAATCTTGATTCTAGTAATATTGAACCTCAACTTTGTGTAGCAATTAATTTGGTTGGAGGCAAAACTGAGAAATCATAATCCAATACTGAGAATCATTTTTCTTCATTACTACATCTCCCAATGATCACACAAAAGCATTCAAGGATAAAAAGTTTGTTTTTGTATGATTTATTTAATTTGGTATTGGGGATACTGTTTCATTTATAGAAAATAGTTATCTTTAACTTCATATTTTCCTTATCTAGGCCTTTAACTATTTAATGTTACATACATAATGATAACAGTTTCTTTTATGTCGTCAATTTTCTTTCTGTATTGAGCGGATTTTGAGATTTGCACTAAAAAATGTCTGGATTTATTGGGGTCCTTGTCTCTGATCCATGGATTCAAAGACAATTCACACAAGTCAAGCTTCGAAGCCTCAAATCCAAAGTAATATTTACTCTTAATGGGTTTATCCATTAATTTCTAGGTTAAATTGTCGAGGAGTTTTTCTGATGCTATAAAAAATGTGAAATGGATTTATTTTTTATAGTTTCTTTCAGTAAAGAATCAATCGTTCCACTGATGTGATTATCATATAGTGGCTAAGACCATGAGTATGACTTTATCCCCTCCTTTATTTTCACGAGTTCTCTCTAATGACGGTATTCATTTGATAAGTATATTTGGTACATTATTATTTTCATAAATAATGAAAATAATAACAATATTTTAAAAAATTACTATATATGAAATGTTATATTTTAGTTGGACATGTGGGCACATGGTGGGAACAGGTGGTGCAGTGGCATCATTGGTCTTATGATGCCTCCATACCATGGGTTCTCCCATGAGAAAAAAAGAAGGTCAATAGATTGTTAGTTTCCCCCTCCCATCACCACTTCACGGGTTCAAGGCAATACAATTTTATCTCTCTTCCTCTCCCTCTTTGAACTGAATTCAATTTTTAAAGGATTATAAAGGTTCTCCATATTCCCTATTTTTTGTCTTTCAATTATTCAGCCTCTCATAATAAATATTGATCATTTTCCTAATCTTTATTAAGGTAATGTCAGACCTTAACTTTATATAGCATTTCATTTGGTTGGCGACAAAAATAAGAAATCATAATGCAATACAAAAAAGGTATTTTCTTCATTATTATGTATCCTAACTATAAAACCTAAGAATCTAAGAAGAAAAGGTTTATTTTTATATGATTTATTTATTTTGGTATTGGGGAAATTGATTTATTTATAGAAAACTATTATCTTGAGCTTTGGATTTTCCTTGCCATGCTATTTAGCTATTGAACATTGGATACATGATGATAATGGTTTCTTTTATGCCATAATTTTTCTTTATCTATGGATTCAAATACATTTCACACAAGTCAAGCTTTAAAGCCTAAAATCCAAAGTGAACTTTAATCCTAATGGGTTTCTTCTTTGGGTTCTAGGTTAACTTTTCTAGGAGTTTTTCTGATGCTATAACAAACGTGAAATGGGTTTATTTATTATAGTTTATTTCAGTAAAGAATCAATCAGGTTATTGATGTGATTAGTGGGCGGTGGAAGAAATCATGAGCATGCCTTTATACCCTCCTTTTTTTCATGATCACTCTTCAATGACAGTATTAGTTTGATAATTATATTCAGTACATTATTATTTTGGTTAATAATGAAAATAATAATAATATTTTAAAAAATTATCATGCGTGGAATGTTATATATAGTGGGAACAATTGGGTGCAATGACAGTGTTGGTCTTGTGATGCCTCCAGACCAAGGGAACTCCTATGAAAACAAAGGAAGGTCTACAAATTGTTAGCTTCCCCCCTCCCACCACCTCTTCATAGGTTCATGGCGATACAATTTTATCATTGTTCCTCTCCCTCTCTGAACCGAATTCTCATCCTTTGGGTTGATCAAATGTTCTTTTGATAAATAAGGGAATTGTGAAAGGTAGGAAATTTCAAATTTTAAAGTATTTTAAAGGTTCTCCATCTTCCATGTTCTTGTATTTAAATTATTTAGATTCTCATAATAAATATTGATCATTTTCCTAATATTGATTCTTGTAATGTCGAACTTCAACTTTATGTAGAAATTCATTTAGTTGGCGACAAAAATGAGAAATCATAATCCAATACTGAGAATCATCTTTTATTCATTACCATATCTCCTGATGATCACATTAGGGTGTCCAAGGAGAAAAGGTATATTTTTGTATGATTTATTTATTTTGTTATTGGGGATACTATCTCATTTATGGAAAATTATTATCTTGAGATTTAGATTTTTCTTTCTTGGGCCTTTAGCTATTGAACATTGGATACATGATGATAATAGTTTCTTTTATGTCATCAGTTTTCTTTTTTCTATTGAGGGGATTTTGAGATCTATGCTGAAAAATGTCTGGATTTGTTGGTGTCCTTGTCTCTGATCCATGGCTTCAAATCCAATTCATGCAAGTTGACCTTTAAAGCCTCAAACTCAAAGTAAGATTTACTCCTGATGGGTTTCTTCTTTGGGTTTCAGGTTAACTCATAGAGGAGTTTTTCTAATGCTATAAAAAATGTGAAATGGGTTTATTTTTTATGGTTTGTATCAGTAAAGAATCAATTAGGGTGCTAATGCATTTATTAGATGGTGGTGAGCACCACGATTGTGCTTTTTCCCCTCATTTTTTTCGCAAGCATTCTATGATGACGGTATTAGTTTGATAAGTATATCTAGGACATTATTATTTTGGTAAATAATGAAAATAATAAAAATCTTTTTAAAAAATACCATATGTGGGAGGTTATATTTTAGTTGCACATGCGGGCACATGGGGGGGACAGTTGGTTCAATGGTAGTGTTGGTTTTGTGATGCCTCCAGACCAAGGGTTCTTTCATGAAATAAAAGTAAAGTCTACTGACTGTTAGCTCCCCCCCCCCCACCTCTTCATGAGTTCAAGGCAATACACTTTTATCTCTCTTCGTCTCCCTCTCTAAACTGAATTCTCTCCCTTTAGGTTGATCAAAGGCGCATCTGAGAAACTAGGGAATTGTGAAAGGTCCATAATTTCAAGTTTTAAAGGATTTTAAAGGTTATCAATATCCCTTATTTTTGTCTTTTAATTATTCAGATTCTCATAATAAATATTGATCATTTTTTTAATCATGATTATGGTAATATTGAACCTCAAATTTATGTAGCAATTCATTTGGTTAGTGAAAAAAACTAATAAATTTTAATCCAATACCGAGAATCATCTTTTCTTCATTAATGTGTATCTTAGTGATCACATCAGAGCATCCAAGGAGAAAATGTATGTTTTTGTGTGATTTATATATTTTGGTATTGGGGATAGTATTTCATTTATAGAAAACAAGTATCTTGAGGTTCATATTTTCCTTTCTTGGGCCTTTAGCTATTGAATATTGGATACATGATGATAATAGTTTCTTTCATGTCGTCAGTTTTATTTTTGTATTGAGGGGTTTTTTAGATTCATAATGAAAATGTCTAGATTTTTTGGGGTCCTTGTCTCTGATTCATGGCTTCAAATCCAATTCACACAAGTCAATCTTCAAAGCCTCAAATCCAAAGTAAGATTTACTCCTAATGGGTTTCTCCTTTGGGTTATAGGTTAACTCTTTAAGGATTTTTTATGATGTTATAACACACATGATATGGGTTTATTTGTTATAGTTTCTTTTGGTAATGAATCAATCAAGCTGCTGATGTGATTAGCGGGCAGTGGCAAACACCACAAGTGTGCCTTCATCCCCTCTTTTTTTGACGATCACTCTTCGATGATGATATTAGTTTGATAAGTATATTCAGGATATTATTATTTTGGTAAATAATGAAAATAATAACAATATTTTAGAAAATTATCATATGTGGAATGTTATATTTTTGTTTCACATGAGGATACACGGTGGGAAACAACTGGTGCAGTGGTAGCATTGGTTATGTGATTCCTTCATACCAGGGGTTCTATGAAAAAAATTAAGGTCTACATATTGTTAGTTTCCCCCCTCCCACCACCTCTTAGCGAGTTTGAGGCAATGCACTTTTATCTCTCTTCCTCTCCCTCTCTAAACTAAATTGAAGTTTTAAAGGAGTCTAAAGGTTTTTCATCTTACATTTTCTTGTCTTTCAATTTTCCAGCTTCTCGTAATAAATATTGATCATTTTTCTAATCTTGATTTTGGTAATGTTGAACTTCAACTTTATGTAGTAATTCATTTGGTTGGCGACAAAACTGATAAATCATAATCTAATACTAAGAATCGTCTTTTCTCCATTACTATGTCTCCTGACGATCACACCTAAGTGCCCAAGGCGAAAAGGTCTATTTTTTGTACGGTTTATTTATTTTGTTATTGGGCCTACTGTTTCATTTACACTGTGTTTGATCATGTTTTAGTAAAAGAAAATAAATTATATCCTAATCCATAAAAGGAAAGAAAAGAAAAGAAATGGTTTTCATTTCTATTTATTTTGTTTGGATGTGAAATTTAGTAAAAGGAAATAAATGATTGTTATTTCTCTCCATATTGTTCAATGAAAAAAATTAAAAAAGGAAAATAAATCATTTTTTTTTGTAAATGACACAAATAACCTTTATTAATGAAAAACACATACACGCATAATTACACAACATATATACCCAAAATAAAAAAACAACTATAGATTATATCCTCATAGTTAATACACCTACCACCATGCCTGCCCAACATCAACAATTTATGTTAAATGACACAAATAATCCTTTTTAAAAAATGTATTTTTATTACCTTTTTTACTAACAAATTAAAAACAATAATTTTGATTTTAATCAATAATTATCATTCATGTCACCAAAATTGAATAAAAATTAAACTAAGAAAAATATATAAATACAAATTTTAATTTTAAAAAAAATGTTTAAACAAAAGTGATTTCATATATTCACTAAAACCATTTATATAATCCATATATTTATTTATTTTAAATTATTTACAATCATAAATATTTCTAAATTAATTATAATTATTTGTTATTATTATTTATAAATTATGTTGAGATTAGAGAAATAATTATTTATAAACTATGTTGAACAAAATATTTATAGACGCATAATCAAAATTATCAATTCAAGATAATCAAAATTATTTATTTAATTCATTAATTCAAAATTATTGATTCAAGATAATCAAAAATATTAATTCAAAAATATTAATTCAAAATAATTACTAATTCAAAAATTATTAATTCATAAATATTTATAAATTATTCATATAAATTATTAATTCAAGATAATCAAAATTATTTAAAATTATTTAAAATTATTTATTTATACATAATTATTTATAATCAAAATTATTTATATACACATAATCAAAATTATTTATAATTGTTTGTTATCATTATTTATAAATTATGTTGAAATTAAAAAATAATTATTATCTATATATTATGTTGAATAAAATCTTTATATACATATAAGCATATAATTTATTGTTATTATTTTTATTAAATATTAAATATGAATGTCACAATTATTGTAACTCCCATTCCCAATAAACCCCTTTATGTGCCCAACTTTTCATATACAAACTTTTGGTATTCTTTGTACACTATAAATACATGGAAATGTTAATGAAAGTGTGATGGTTTTTGAGGGCTCTACATTGTGTTCTTTTATTTATTTCTTGTATTTCTATTGTATTTTTATTTCTATTTTCCATTTTCATTTTCATACGCCAATTTGACACTTGCTTTCCCAACGATGTGTTTCGTCTACGATTGGTCTTACATTTTCATTTTTGAAATTCTTCACAGTTTCAATCGGCATTCGATCGATTTCACAACACATTATCAGCACGATTGTCTTCTCTGCATTGCGCACCGTGAAGACACTGCATTCATCCCCATCATCATCATAAGATAAATTTCATGGGAAAAAGGTATGTCACATGTTTTTATAAACATTATTCTTTTGACATACTCTTCCGCATGCGCATCGAATCCACTCATTCGAGGAGATACATAAAAAGGTAATTCTTATTTTATATTCAATATATTTTTATATTTATTTTTCCCCTCTTGATAACTCTGAAAATAATATATAATTTTTTTAATATTTTGTTGCGGTAAAAATAATGAGCTTCTGAAGAGTTATAATGACTTGCAGTTGAAAATTTTCACTCCATTCCTAGAATAGAATGTGTTTGATTAATAACCAATGTGGTCTATGTCATGAAAAACATCATTCATAAAATAAAAGAATGAAACAAAGCATCATTCATCAAATGAAAAAAAATGACACCACCAGAATTAGTCGAATGATGAACATCACATACCTGTCATACGTCGAGCTGAAATTTTATAATCAGTAATGAACATCGCGTACCCATTATACATCAAGTTGAAATTCACTAATCATGCCCTCAACCATGAAATTTCATCTCACTTATTCCTTCGTTCACCCTGAAGGTGTCAACTTTTATTATGATGAATAAAGGTTCGTGAAAGAGATGATATTTACTTTGAATATTTGTAAATATCATATTGTTTTATTTATTTTCTCTTTATTTTATTTCTTATAAAATGTTTTATAGAAATTAAATATTCTTGACGAACAAGAGTAAATATATTATATATATATTCATCTCTCTGAGTGGATGAAACTGATGAAATTTTTGAATTGAATATTCATGAAATTGTCTTGAAGACCCTATAAAACTTGAACAAATAATTTTATTCCATTCCCTAGAGTGAATGAGAATATTTATTGAAAATGATTTATTTTATTCCCTGAAGTGAATGAAAAACATGATTTTATTTTAAATCAAGTTTGAAGTGAATATGTTTTGTGAATGATCATTGTTCTATATTTGTTTGTAACAAATAATAATAATATAACCACAATAAGTGGTTTGATGATAGTAAATATTTACAGAGCACAATGAATTTTATTAATATTTATAAAATAATGCATCCCTGAAGGATGATATGAAAATAATGTCATTTGACATTATATTGAAGAATATCTTCATTTATCAATTATTGTTCCTGCAACAACAATATCAAGGGAAAAATTATTATTTATCATATTCTTATATATTATCAATATCATATCATGTAATTCATTTATCCCCTAAATTAGATGTTTCTATTCATATAGTTCATAAATCAAGTGATTTAATTACATAGTTTTGATAATCCGATATATATTATGAAAATAATTTTGCCACTTAAAGTGGTTAAAACAATGATCATCATAATCAATAAAATTTATATTTATGCACGATGATCATTATTGATAAATAATAAATTATTATTCATAGATAAGAAAATATGATGAATAAATTCATTCCCTAATGTGAATGTGGTATTAATTACTATATCTCATTCATTGAAGTGAATGAAATTATTCATGAAAAAATTGATATGATTTGTGATATCATGAATATTTGAGAGTTGATGAAGTTTAATCAAATTATTTATCCTTCATTTGATAAAGTGAATGTTGTTTATGGATTATAATTTTGGATAGTGATAAGGTGTGTGTTGTGTATCCATAATATTCTTCTACATTAGTTCTTGCTACCATATTCATCAGCTTCAAAAGATGTGGGGGATCCTATCCCAGGTAGATGTATTGTAAAATAATATTTGGGCCCAAAGTTTCAAAATATTTGGGTCAACAGTTCTAAAATATGCAATAATCCACTTAGTGATAGACCTAACTCGTTATGATTATATTATGAATTCATCAACCACCATAAGTAGATATTATAACAACAAATATGAGTTTTCACAATGAAAGATCCTGGATATCTTATATGCATTGATCTTGAAGCAAAATATTTTTAAATATTATTTTGATTAAATTATTAAAAAGAATTCATATATGAGTTAGTATATGCTTGTATAAGTACCTTTACCGGTAGAGAAAATTAATTAAGGACTCCAGAAGATTGAATATATTCCTACCTGGTTGTACAAATTCTTAATGCTTTGTTATATCTGAATTATCGATGAGATGTATGAATGGTATTCTTGAAAATGAATATCATATGGAGACACTAGATAAAAGAGGTACCTCGATATGTAACAAGCATTCATAAAAAGTGATTATAAAGAATTTGTTATGTATAATTGAATAAATAATGGTAAACCAGAATTTTACTGATCCTGACACTTTAAATATATGACATGATGATTTAGTCCATCTAGGATCAGTTATAATGAAAGATATTGATTCATGTATACACGAGCATCAATTTTTTGATAACATAGTAGACATCCATCTGGGGAGAATGATTAATTTATTTAATGGATGCATGTCTACTAAATTATCAATGAATTCATTCTCATTAAGACATTATGAATGCCCCCTATAGAATAATTTACCATGAAGTACCCATTTTTTTGAGGTAAATTATTTATATCATTAAAAACTGTTATGGAAATAAATTTCCCATATACTTATGAAGAAGTATATATGGGCGCGCCCACCTACCATGTGATCCATCCATATGAAATATGCATCCACTAAATGATCACATGTGTTATTTGTTGCTGGTGAGTATATATTACAAAATGATCATGAAAAACCATTGACATGTTGCTCACAACACTTACAAGAATGTAAAGTGTTGGAAATCAATAGTCTGATTATACACACCTGAAGTGTGGTTAAACTGATTGTATAAAATCATTGTTCATCATGAGTAGAAAGTAATAAATATATTTTATCATGAAGATGAAAATTAATATATTGACAACATTATTTCTTTTTAGATATTGTCCCTAAAGTGAAACTGGTACTAGAAAAATTACGAGATCTCAATAAAATGTTGTTGATGATATATTTTCTTTGAATTCTTTTAAAACTCATCAATGACAATAGATTTTTATAGATGTCGACATCACAATAATTGGAAAAAATTATTAAAGGAATTTATGAAATGTTCAATATATAAAGTTTTGGATTGATTATCCAAAGACTATTGAATATTGATGATCCTATTATAAGAAATATTCTTCCTTGTATATTTGGGTATTTATATATGAATCCTAGATGGATTAGAAATGCCTGAAGCATATTCAAAATTATGAAATTTTCACCCAATATGATAAATTATGGGGTGAATTGAACAATATATATTTCATGCATCCATATTAAGTTAAGGAATTATCTAAATTGAATTTATCATCGCATGGTTTGTATAAATCATTTTATTATTAAGATGTTTTGGAAAACATCTAAACTCTCGAAGAGTTTTCTGAAATCAATGACTTATTTGATCATGAAATTACATTGAATGTCCTTGTATTTTTAATTAATCATCCTGAAGATGAAATATTAAATTTTGGAATGGTTTTACCCTTATTTATTAAATATATTGCTTCTAAGAGTGATATATTTCATACATGAGGGGTTGATTAAGAACATATTTATCCAAGAAGGATTAAATATAAATGCACATTTTATTTATCCCTGAAGTATATACATGTACATGTGCATATGTACCTTGCATATAACAATAAATCATATTATGATGCAAGGTAATGTTCTTCCCTATTCATTAAAATCTAAAGGGAATAAATTATTATTATTCCAAAAATTCAAAACTGAATGTTTTGGTTATGAATTGATCATGGACATCCTATGAGTTAAATGATGATCATTATGAGTGGGAGATGTAATTGTTGTACTCTTTTTCCCATAGTCAAGTTTTTCTCACTGGGTTTTCTTGATAAGGTTTTTAACGAGGCAACACTTTAGGGACTTGATGTTATTGTACTCCTTTTCCATAATCAAAGGGTTTTCCCATGAAGGGTTTTTCCATAATGAGGTTTTTAATGAGGAAATTATACATCATAATAGATATCCAAGGAAATGTTATAAATTATTATGGATATCTATAATTAATGGAAATTGTTGGCCTTCTACACGAGTCATAATCTTCAATAAGACCATTCATTATTATTTTTGGTCTTCCTCCCATGTCCCGAAGACACAATTAAATAATAATGCTAATTGATGTCCTGGAGACACAATTAAATTATATAATCAAGAGGAGTTGGGAATGCTACACTCTTTTTTCCTTCATCGTGATTTTCCTATTGGGTTTTCCTGGTAAGGTTTTTAATGAGGTAACATGACATGGAAATCAATTACTTTGGCTTCAATTATTTTTACCATGGGGGTTTTTTAAAGTGAATATTATATAAGATTCCATGAAATTATGACATTCAAGGGGGTGTTATGAAATATTAAATATGAATGTCATAATTATTGTAACTCTCATTCCTAATAAAACCCTTCATGTGCCCAACTTTTCATATGCCAGCTTTTGGTATTCTTTGTACACTAAAAATACATGGAAATGTTAATGAAAGTGTGATGGTTTTTTGGGGCTCTAAATTGTATTATTTTATTTACTTCTTGTATTTATATTTTATTTCTATTTCTATTTGTCATTGTCATTGTCATACTCAAATTCAACGCTTGCTTTCTCAATGATGTGTTTCACCTATGATCGGTCTTACATTTCCGTTTTCGAAATTCTTTGTGGTTTTAATCAGAATTTGATCAATTTAACAACATGTTATTAGCATGGTCTTCTTCTCCACATTGTGCATCATGACAACACTGCCTTCATCCCCATCATCGACATAAGATAAATCTCATGGGAAAAAGGTATGTCACATGTTTTTATAAACATTCTTCTTTTGACATACTCTTTCGCATATGCATCGAATACACTCATTCAAGGAACTAAATCAAAAGGTGAGTCTTATTTTATATGTAAGATATTGTTATATTTATTTTTCCCCTCTTGATAAATCTGAAAATAATATATGATTTTCTTAATCTTTTTTTGTGGGAAAAATAATGAGCTTTTGAAGAGGTGTAATGACTCACAGTTGACAAATTTCACTCCATTCCCTGAAGAAAATGTGTTTGATTAATAACCAATGTGGTTAGTGTCATGACAGACATCATTCATCAAATAAAAAAATGAAACAAAACATCATTCATCAAATGACAAAAAAGACGCCACTAGAAGTGGTCAAATGATGAACATCACGTACCTTTCGTATGTCGAGTTGAAGTTTTCTAATTAGTAATGAACATCACATACCCGTTGTACGTCGAGATGAAATTCGTTGATCATGCCATGAACCATGAAATTCCATCCCTCTTATTCATTTGTTCACCCTGAAGGTGTCAAGTTTGATTATGATGAATAAAGGTTCATGAAGGAGATGATATTTACTTTGAATATTTGTAAACATCATATTGTTTTATTTTTTTATCTTTCTTTTATTTGTTATAAAATGTTTTAGAGAAATTATATATTCTTGAAAAATAAGAGTAAATATATTTTATATATATTCATCCCTCAGAGTGAATGAAATTTATGAAATTACCGAATTTAATATCCATGCAATTGTCTTGAAGACACTATAAAACTCGAACAAATAATTTTATTTCATTCCCTGAAGTGAATGAGAATCTTTATTGAAAATGATTTATTTCATTCCCCAAAGTGAATGAAAAACATGATTTTATTTTAAATCATGTTTGAATTGAATATGTTTTGTGAATGATCATTATGCTATATTTGTTTATAACAAATAATAATAATATAACCACCATAAGTGGTTTGATGATAGTAAATATTTACATAGAACAATGAATTTTATTAATATTTATAAAATAATGCATCCCTGAAGGATGATATGAAAATAATGTCCTTTGACATTCTATTGAAGAATATCTTCATTTATTAATTGTTGTTCCTGCAACATCAATATCAAGGGAAAAATATTATTTATCATATTCTTATGGATTATCAATATCATCTCATGTTTATCCCCTGAAGTGGATGTTGCTATTCATATAGTTCATAAATGAAATTATTGAATTGCATAGTTTTGATAATCTGATATATATTATGAAAATAATTTTACCACCTAAAGTGGTTAAAACAATGATCATCATAATCAATAAAATTTATATTTTATGCAATATGATCATTATTGATAAATAATAAATTATCATTCATGGATCATGAAATCAGATGAATGAATTCATTGCCCAATGTGAATATATTATTAATTACTATATCTCATTCCTTGAAGCGAATGAAATTATTCATAAAAAAAATTGATATGATTTGTGATATCATGAATATTTGAGAGTTAATGAAGTTTGATCAAATGAGTTATCCTTCATTTGATAAAGTGAATGTTATTTATGAATTATAATTTTGGATGGCGATAAGGTGTGTGTTGTGTATCTAGAATATTATTTCACATTGGTTCTCGCTACCACATTCATCAGCTTCAAAAGACGTGGGGGCTCCTATCCCAGGTAGATGTATTGTAAAATAATATTTGGGCCTGAATTTCCAAAATATTTGGGCCAGAAGTTCTAAAATATGCAATAATCTGCTTGATGATGGGCCTAACTTGTTATGATTATATTATGAATTCATCAACCACCATAAGTGGATATTATAATGACAAATATGAGTTTGGGTCTCACCTGTTATGATTATATTATGAATTCATCAACCACCATAAGTGGATATTATAACGACAAATATGAGTTTTCACAATGAAAGATCCTGGAGATCTTATATGCGTTGATCTTGAAGCAAAATATTTTTAAATGTTATTTTGATTAAATGCTTCAAAATAAATAATATAGAAGTTATTATATTCTTGTATAAGTACATTTACTGGTAGAGAAAATTCATTAACGACTCCATAAGAGTGAATATATTCCTATCTGGTAGTACAAATTCTTAATGCTTTTGTTATATTTGAAGTCTTGATGATAAATATGAATGGTATTCTTGAAAATGAATATCATATGGAGACACTAGATAAAAGAGGTACCTCGATATGTAACAAGCATTCATAAAAAGTGATTATAAAGAATTTGTTATGTACAATCGAATCAATAATGGTAAACCAAAAGTGTACCGATCCTAACACTTTAAATATATGACATGATGATTTAGTCCATCCAAGATCAATTATAATGAAAGATATTGATTCATGTATATATGAGCATCGATTTTTTGATAACATAGTAGGCATCCATCAGGGGGAGAATGATGAATTTATTTAATGAATGCATGCCTACTAAATTATCAATGAATTCATTCTAATTAAGTCATTGTGAATGCCCCCTGTATAATAATTTACCATGAGGTACCCATTTTTTGAGGTAAATTATTTATATCATTAACATCTATTATGGAGATAAATTTCCCATATACTTATGAAGAAGTATATATGAGCGCTCCCATCTACCATGTGATCCATCCATATGAAATATGCATCCACTAAATGATCACATGTGTTATTTACTACTGGTGAGTATATATTACAAAATGGTCCTATAGAACCATTGACATGATACTCACAACACTTACAAGAATGTGAAGTGTTGTAAATCAATAGTCTAATTATACACACCCGAAGTGTGGTAGAACTGATTGTATAAAATCATTGTTCATAATGAGTAGAAAGTAATAAATATATTTTCTATTGAAGAGGAAAATGAATATATTGACAAAATTATATCTTTTTAGACATTGTCCCTGAAGTGACACTGGTACCAGAAAAATTATGAGATCTCAATCAAATGTTGTTGATGATATATTTTCTCTGAATGCTTTTAAAACTCATCGATGACAATGGAATTTTATAGATGTCGACATCACAGTAATTGGCCAAAATTATTAAAGTAATTTATGATATGTTCAACATATAAAGTTTTGGATTGATTATCCAAAGACTATTGAATATTGATGATCATATTATAAGAAATATTCTTCCTTGGATATTTGGATATTTATATATGAATTCCAGAAGGGTTTGAAATGCCTGAAGCATATTCAAAATTACGAAAGTTTCACCCAATATGATAAATTATGGGGTGAACTGAATAAGATGTATTTAATGCATCCACGTTAAGTTAACGGAGAATATAAATTGAAGTGATCATCACATGGTTTGTATAAATCATTTTATTATTAAGATGTTTTGGAAAACATCTGAAATCTTGAAGAGTTTTCTAAAATCAATGACTTATTTGATCATGAAATTACATTGAATGTCCTTGTATTTCGAATTAATCATCCTGAAGATGAAAGATTAAATTTTGGAATGATTTTACCCTTATTTATTAAATATATTGCTTCCAAGAGTGATGTATTTCATACATGAGGAGTTGATGAAGAACATATTTATCCGAGAAGGATTAAATATAATGCACATTTTATTTATCTCTGAAGGATATTCATGTACCTTGCATGTAACAATAAATCATATTATGATGCAAGGTAATGTTCTTCCCTATCTATTGAAATCTAAAGGGTATAAATTATTATTATTTCAAAAATTCAAAACTAAATGTTTTGGTTATGAATTGATCATGAACATTTGACGAGTTAAATGATGATCATTATGAGTGAGAGATGTAACTGTTGTACTCTTTTTCCCTTGGTCAAGTTTTTCCCATTGAGTTTTCTTGACAAGGTTTTTAACGAGGCAACACTTTGGGGACTTGATTTTATTGTACTCTTTTTCCCTAATCAAGGGATTTTCCCCTGAAGGGTTTTTCCTTGACAAGGTTTTTAATGAGGCAATCATACATCATAATAGATATCCAAGATAATGTTATAAATTATTATGGATATCTATAATTAATGATGATTGTTGGTCTTCTCCATGAGTTATAATCTTCAATAAGACCGTTTATTATTATTTTTGGTCCTCCTCTCGTGTCCCAAAGACATAATTAAATAATAATGCTAATTGATGTTTTGAAGACACAATTAAATGATATAATTAGGGAGAGTTGGGAACACTGTACTCTTTTTCCCTTCATCAGACTTTTCCTACTGGGTTTTCTTGGTAAAGTTTTTAATGAGGTAGCATGACGTGGAAATCAATTACTTTGGGTTCACTTATTTTTCTCATAGGGTTTTTTTAAAGTGAAGATTATATAAGATTCCATGAAATCATGACATTCAAGGGGGAGTGTTATGAAATATTAAATATGAATGTCATAATTATTGTAACTCTCATTCCCATTAAACCCCTTCATGTGCCCAACTTTTGATATGCCAACTTTTGATATTTTTTGTACATTATAAATACATGGAAATATTAATGAAAGTGTGATAGTTTTTGGGGGCTCTATATTGCGTTCTTTTATTTTCTTACTGTATTTCTATTGTATTTGTATTTATATTTGTCATTGTCATTGTCATACACAAATTCGACGTTCGCTTTCTCATCAATGTGCTTCGCCTGCGATCGGTCTTACATTTCCGTTGTCGAAATTCTTTACGGTTTTAATTGGTGTTCGATTGATTTCACAACAATTATTAATAATCATAAGTATGATCGTTTATACAAATACTAATTCAATTAAACATTGAATAAAATAAAATTTGAGGGTCACATAATAAATTTTAAAAAATGGCACACGTTTGCTTAGTTTCCTTCCAAATCACCCCGATTTTGGGGTGATTTCAGTGGAGAGGAACCGGTTTCTCACCGATTTCTCTCGGTCCAATATAACGCCGGCAAACAGGGTCGCTCCATTTCGTTTCATTTCGCCCCAAATCGCCGCTGCCAAACGTGCTGTTACGGAAAACGATTATCTTGAGCTTCGGATTTCCCTTGCCTATCGAGGGGCTTTTGAGATCTGCGGTGAAAAATGTCTGGATTTGTTGGGGTCCTTGTCTCTGATCCATGGCTTCAAAGCCAATTCACACAAGTAGAGCTTCGAAGCCTCAAATCCAAAGTAATCTCTACTCTTAATGGGTTTCTCCTTTGGGTTCCAGGTTAACTCGTTGAGGAGTTTTTCTGATGCTATAACAAACGTGAAATGGGTTTATTTGTTACAGTTTCTTTCGGTAAAGAATCAATCAGGCTGCTTCACCGTTGGAGACATGCCTCCTGTCATGATGAAATTGAAGGCTTTAGCTGAATTGCTCACCGAGGACGAGATCAAGGCTATTTTGGGGGAGTCAGGTGTTGAAATGAGTGAAGAAATCGATTTTGAATCTTTTCTTCGGGTGGATATTCTTCCATTTTTTTCTTCATCATTAATCCTTAACTTTAAATTAGGTGTAGAAACATAAAGTTTCTGAAATACGGGTGTGAAGTAGTAAAAAGATGGAGTTTGATATGTTTGGATTCAACCCATGCTGAAAATTAAAACATGTGGTTAATTATGCATTCAAAAGTTTCGAAAGGGAAGTGGTAGTTTCTTTTATTCGAACATGGGGAAGCATGATGGATCACAGTTAATTCAGTCAAAAACCTAAATTTGTTTTAATGACAAAGATTTACTTGTGAGCTTTTGTTGATGTGCAGGCTTACTTGAATCTGCAAGCCCGGGCTACAGCAAAATTGGGTGGTTCCAAACATTCATCTTCATTCCTGAAGGCTTCAACCACTACCCTTCTTCACACAATTAGCGAATCTGAGAAGACCTCTTATGTTATTCATATCAACAACTATCTAAAAGATGATCCATTTCTGAAGAAATATCTTCCTATAGATCCAGCTACAAATAATTTGTTTAATCTTGCAAAGGATGGTGTACTTCTCTGGTATATGAATACCCTGCAATTTGATTGTGTACTTTTCAGTACCCTATGCAGATGTTTAATTGTGTTCTTAATGGATTAAATGGATTTATGCAGTAAGCTGATTAATGTAGCTGTTCCTGGGACAATAGATGAGCGTGCTATCAACACCAAACGGGTCCTCAACCCATGGGAGAGAAATGAGAACCATACTCTTTGCCTTAATTCTGCAAAGGCTATTGGGTGCACAGTAGTTAACATTGGAACGCAGGATTTGATTGAAGGAAGAGTAAGTTTAGTGAAGGCCATCCGCTCCTGTATTCTTCTGATATCAATGCTGACAGGACTTCTAAAATTGTTAAATTTCTTATTTTGCAGCCCCATCTGCTGCTTGGATTGATTTCTCAGATTATTAAGGTATCTAACCTCTATAGATATCTGCCAAAATCACGCCCTTATGTTGTATGGATAGCTTAGGTTCAAGTTTTGTTTTAACTTGATTTGTCCTAAACATTCATGTATGTGGTGAAAATATCAGATTCAATTGCTAGCTGATCTTAATTTAAAGAAAACTCCTCAACTTGTGGAATTGGTGGATGACAACAAGGTGCAAGTCTTGCCTTGATTGCTTTTATATCGAAAGATTGTGAAGGGATTACTTTTATTGATATTTCAAAATTTCCAGGATGTGGAAGAACTCATGGGCTTGGCTCCAGAAAAGGTCCTACTGAAGTGGATGAATTTTCATTTGAAGAAGGCAGGCTACAAGAAGCAGGTTACAAATTTTTCGTCTGATGTTAAGGTATGAATGACTTTGCAATTTCTTGTCAAATCAGTAAAAATCATTTTAAGTTGGAAGAGCTTGCTCATCTGGCTAATTTTTCATGACATGGTCTTGCATGCAATCTTCTAATATTAATTACTTGGAAGTTGAATTTCAAGCTCAAGTGAAGGATTATGTTATTCATTGCTGCTTGCCATTGTATCTTTATCCACCTCCACTTCTCACAACCTGGGTGGGTTAAGATTAACTACAACTCGACATTAATGGGGTGTTTGGTACGGAGATTGTAATCAGTTTGCAGTGTAATTTAATAGGATGTCATCACTTTACAACGTTAGGTACGCAATCAATGACTGCAGTTTAACATTGCAATTGTAACGTGGTTGCAGCCAAGTCCTACAATCTGATTGCAGTCATCTCCCTCTGCGACGTAAGACCGCAGCGCAAAGTAATTATAAAATATCGCAAATATCCTTGCTTAAAATTAAGAGTAAAAGTAATGAATAGAATATTGAATC
Organism: Viscum album; assembly: GCA_963277665.1. NCBI lineage: Eukaryota > Viridiplantae > Streptophyta > Magnoliopsida > Santalales > Viscaceae > Viscum > Viscum album. Next base: position 102,444,659 of record OY728140.1, read on the forward strand.
TTTTATTCAATGCAAGTTCTCCACCTTGGATTCTTAGTTTCCAGTAAAGAAAATGGATGCCAAACACTGCATTTTTACTTTTCATGCAATTTAAACATAATGTTGCATTGTGTATCGAATACTGTAATGCTACTTTACCATCAATCACTTTACACTGTAATAACTTTACATGGAATGTTCGAAATGCCCCGTAAATGTTTAATGGAACAACAAGCATTTTAGAGCGGCCCTGCCCTTTGTGTTGGATTTGTGTTACTGAATTCTTTCCTTTTGATGTAAATGTGCATAAAGGAAAAGGCAAGGAAAACACGGAAGTTGTAAAGCATACTTGACATTACAGGCTTCAAGCTGAAACCAATGCTCATGCTGCTAACTCTTCGGTTTCATGTGCTTTTCAACTTTTAGGCTACATTTGGTTCAAGGGAACAATGGTCTAACAAAAGGAATGGGTAAACAATCAAAAATCACGTTTGGTATGTGAGACAGATGGAGAGACAGAGGACGTGTCAGTTTCATTGTCTAAGTGAAGCAAAATTTCCTTAAATTTGGGTGGAATGGTCGTTTTTTCTTTGGAAAATAATTTATCTGACATTAAAGTATAATTAATGGTTTTGTACATAATTGTTGCTGGATTTATGTATTATTGACAAGAAAACTCTTTAAATAATTGAGAAAATTATATTTTATCTTTTTGTGGTTATACATTAAAATTATTCAACATATTTCATCGCAATTTTTCCATGCATATCAAACTATTGACTGGCCAATCCCTTTCACATTCCTTCTCCCATGCCTTTTTTCTTTTTTACTAGAAAGATTTCTCCTGTATCAGGCATGACCTTATTGCTTTACATTGTCATTCATGATATCTGAATCACATGATGGGAAGTCAGTGCATGTTTGACTGAGAATCTTTTTTATTTTACGGTTTCTGGAAATTCTGACCTCAAATGTTCTCAACTGTTTGAAAGTAGGAGAACCCTTTTACTTGGGTTCTTTTGTCTTGAAAGAGCTCTATATCCTTCCTTTGATGATTGTTGAGTGTTGATGTACATACAGGATGGAGAGGCTTATGCTTACCTGCTAAATGCTCTTGCTCCAGAACATGGAACCTCCATGGATAGCAAAGATCCTTCTGACAGAGCTGAAATGATTCTTAAACATGCGGAGAAAATGGATTGCAAAAGATATATGACTCCAAAGGACATTGTTGAGGGTTCACCAAATCTAAACCTGGCATTTGTTGCACAAGTATTTCATAGGAGGTGAAAATCTGCAGTATGTTATCTCATTGACAAAGATAAAGAACCTTGTTTCCAACTTTAAAGCTTTTGTTAATTTAGTTCAACTACTCCAGGAATGGCTTGTCTACAGATAGCAAAAATACTTCTTTTGCTGAGATGATGACAGATGATGCACAGACTTCCAGGGAAGAAAGATGCTTCAGACTGTGGATTAACAGTCTCGGAATTGCTACATATGTAAATAATCTTTTTGAAGATGTCAGAAATGGGTGATGCTGTTATCCTTTTTTCATTTTTCTTTGTCCGCTTTTGGGCCAAGATAGACCCAATTTGACCTTGGCAATTAACTTCATCTGCACAGATGGGTCCTTTTGGAAGTTCTAGACAAAGTTTTCCCTGGATCTGTCAACTGGAAGCAGGCTACAAAGCCTCCTATCAAAATGCCTTTCAGAAAAGTTGAGAACTGCAACCAAGTTATAAAGATAGGGAAGGAACTTAATTTCTCACTGGTGAACGTAGCTGGAAATGATATTGTCCAAGGGAATAAAAAGCTCATTCTTGGTAAACTTATTTCCTTAAAAACCGCTATCATTCCTGTTCATCATGCCTTCAAAGCTTTTCATTTGCTGGTACACAAATTTGTTATCTTTTAAAAGAAAAAAAAAACAGAAAGAAAAACAACATTTCCAATTTTGGTAAAAGTTAGAAAATATGGTCGAGCTACTATGCGCACTGCTTAAAATTTTAATATTGCAAAAAATAGCTAAGGCTGGTCAAAATTTGTTGTCTTGAATAATGTATTTTTTGGCAGGATATTATGGAGGTTATTTTTTGGCTGAATAATTTTTATCCCTGAACATACATGTCATGAAAGAACAGGATTTGGTAAACCTACAAGATAGTGCATGACACCAAATTCGGACTTGCCTGTTTTACTAAAATAATTTACAATCCCTTATGTTGAGGCTTGAGGGTCGTTTGACAACACTTACTAAAAATTACTTATAGCACTAGTCATCTGCTCATCATAAGTGATAAGTGGAATAAGCAATTTTCAATAAGTGATGTCAAACAGAACTGAATGTGTGAGGGTCATGTCAAGCTGACCCTCTCTACAGAATCCAGCCCATCAAAAACGATAGCATTTTTCTACTATAGCTGTTTTTCAGGGCACAATTTGCCCCATGAGAACCCAAGTGGTTGAAGTTTCCTCCTCCCCTCCCCAAACAGCTTTTCTATGGCAGCTGATGCGGTTTACCATGCTTCAACTACTAAAAAACTTGAGATTTCACACACAAGGCAAGGAGATGACAGATGCCGATATATTAAGTTGGGCAAATAACACAGTGAAGAAGTCAGGCAGAACTTCTCAAATGGAGAGTTTTAAGGTAGATTCGAACCCTTGGCTTCTACAGCAGTCATGTTGTCATGTCATGTATTTGATGTCTGCTGTGTTTGAAGGATAAAAACCTTTCGAATGGGATTTTCTTCCTCGAGCTGCTTAGTGCAGTGGAGCCCAGAGTAGTGAATTGGAGTCTGGTCACCAAGGGTGAAAATGGTATGCCTTCCTCTCACAGTGGTGATTATTTCCTGATATCTACACCAGTGTTGGAAAGCTGAACAAACTGTATTGAAATGGCAGACGAGGACAAGAAGCTAAATGCGACGTATATAATCAGTGTTGCCCGAAAGCTGGGGTGTTCCATATTCCTGCTGCCAGAGGACATCATGGAGGTAATTTTATTAGGGGGATTCAACTGGGTGGGTACCAACAAAATTTAGGAACCTGCACCTGGATCCAAATCTAAAACGAATTTTTAGTTTATCATCTTAAAACTCTATTAAAACTCAATTAATGTCAGTCATGTTTCTTTTCCTTCTATTTTTACATCCAGTAACTTCCAAGCCATTGTGTGATTTGGGATACAGGTAAACCAAAAGATGATCCTCACCCTAACTGCAAGCATCATGTACTGGAGCCTGCAGCAGAAGGCAGTGCAAACAGGGCCAACACTAACCCCACCGGAAAACGGCATGGCCCAGCCCGATGATTCATCGCCAGCCTCTTCCATGGATGGGGAAAACGGAAGTGTGCTGTCTGGTGCTGAAGTTTCTCGTTTGGTCATTGGGGATGACACCAGCGACACCAGCTCCACCCTTGGCAATGGAGATGACAGGGAGCAACTTGCACAATGAGTGGGATACAAGCCTGAAAGTATTTTTTATGCTGTTTTATACAGATTCCATTTTCATACGAAATCATAGATCAAAATAGGCATATTTGTTGATAAGGAAAATAAATGTCAGGCACAGCAAACTGGTTTGAATAGTTGTTTTGCTTCTCCAGTCTTTGATTTGGAGATGTTTGATAATTTGATGAAGGTAGTGCAGAAATCCTGTGTTCTGCGTGATTTCATTATTCTCACATGAGGCAACAATACAAAATGTACATAAACAGATGAAAATGTGCAGACACATGACCAATCATTTGTCACCGAACTTAAGCTGTTTGGATCTCTGGACACAGGCGTTTGTGATCACGCTAGCGATCAGCTGATCAACCCTGAAAAATGAATGAAAGCCAAGATCTTAAGCAGCTCTTCTTCCTTCATCCGTTCAAAAACATAAAACACCCCATTTTTGGTGCAAGTTCATTTTTAGATTTAAAAACATTTTTTTTTCTAAAAAATGTTTTTATGTATGCAATGTGTTTTTATCATAATAAATTAAATAAATTATTATTGATTAATGGTTTTAATGAAATGTATATATTATAGGTTCAATCAAATATTTTAACATTCATTTGATAGTTTTTACTAAGCAAAGAATGAAAGTAAATTCAGTTTTATGCTTAAAAATGTATTTTTTTAAAAATCGTTTCCGACGTGTTTTGCACTTATATTAAAGTGAATTTCTACCATTTATAGAAATTGAATCTTATAAAATGGATTCCATATTTGAAATCAGCATAATTAATATAATGTTATAGAGTCAACTTAATTTTTGATTATAATAAATATTAAAAACAACAAAATTTTGTTACTACGGTTAATGTTAAAACAAGTTTATCATGTGGGTTAAACTAAGAGATAAGAGTATTATTGTCATAAAAACTTATCAAATTCTTATTGGCTGAAGATATGTCAACCTTATCGTCTTATCTTTGAAGTATTGGTCATTTGTTGTCACTTGCTCATAAAAGTGACTATATTATTGAAATCTTTTAAGTAATTCTATGTGTGTCTCTCCCCTCACTTATAAAAGGGAACCCCTTCTCTTCTATTATTCACACAATTTGAGCCTTCTAACTTGAAACCCTGCTTCAAAACCTTCCTAGATTCCTTCCCTTTACTCTAAAGCTTTAGTTCTTCCCCTAAGCCAATCTTAAAAAGACTTGAGGTGTAAAACGAACGAGGTCTCTCAAAGAAGAGATACAAATCTTAACCACGCTCTTTCAATTTTATTTCCTCTCCCACCTTCTCTAAACCTGCCGTATCCATCATAATATGGTGAATCCAATATCATCAATATACTGAGATGTAATTATGATGATGACGCGACCGTTTTCCATATCTTCTCCATCAAATGAGAAATAAAAGTATCGCTTGTGCGTACGTGTGGACCGCCGCCTTCACATAGTGATACAATTCATTTTCCATCACCATCTTTCATGGTTGGTTATTATAATTGATTTAATATTTATATATGATATTTCAGACATAATTATGCTTTTGGAATTATAAGATTTTATCTACTTTCTTACAATTTAATTTGTTGGAAAATAATAACGTCGCTCGTGTGTACATGTGGACCACCATCTCCTCGAAGCAATGTGATTCATTGTTCATTTCCTCTTTACATGATTAGTAATAAGGATAGATTTAATGAATATATATGATATAATAATGATTCTGGAAAGGTGAATGATTATTTATCTTTTTTTTCATTCCATTCATTGAAAAGCAGAAACATCACTCGTGCGTGCGTACACACTACTGTCTCCATGAAGTATTGTAATTCATTTTTCATCACCACTTTATATGAATGGTTATAAAAGTGCGTATAATTATTAAATATGATACTTATGACATGATTATGATTTTGGAGATGATGGAACCATGATCAAAGTGTGAGGACTATAACTGCCGAACCGAAACATACATGAAAAACAAAACAGTTATCACTTGAAAATGAGAGTTTTAATAAAGAATTATTAATAAACGGGTGTTGTAATGTTATAAGTGGATCATATATGATATTATAAGCATGCAAATGGTTTTGGTATAGAATTATAGTAAATCTAAATTTATTATACAGGAGGTTAGAGTACTTACGAATAAGGTAAGAGTTCTTCGTCTCAATATTGTATCATTGAGACATGTTTGATGTTATGCACCTATTTATGTTTACAAGGTGTATGTACTACCTCCTTGTCATGCTATATCATGAATACTTCATAATTCATGGTATTTAAAGTTACAATTCAAATTATTTCATTTAATGAGTTTTGATTCGAAAGTTACCAAAGTGATAAGGGTTTACCGTCTCTAAATTGTATTCTTTGAGACATATGTTATGTTATACACCTATCTTTCTTTATGAGGTGTATCTACCGACCCTTTGATATATTATATCATGAATATCCATATGTTTATGATATTTAAAGTTTCATTTGATTTTATTTCTTTCACAGGAATTACGACTCAAAAGTTATCAAAGCAGTAAGGGTTTTACGTCACAATCTCATTTTTACCAGGATTGTTTATACTTAAATTTACAACGATGAAATTCTATGATCTATCTCTAAAAAATCTCATAAATTTTATTCTCCTATGGTTATTTATCGTGATTACATGTTTTCCTTTCATTTCCTCTCTAATTACTCAAAATCTCAAAAAAATATTTTTAAGGAAAACTGACTTTGTTTTTCTATTCGGTCGTGAATATTTTTCCTCTATATCCATATTTTCTTTAAAAAAAATTCAAGAATGTTTTTACTATTCTTCTATGATTGTTTAAAGTCATTTTTAACCATGTTTGACTTTCTACAAAAAGGTTTAAAAGGAATCTTCTTGTTGTTTTTTGAATGAGGTACTTTTTACCAAAGGTGTGAACAATTTTTTTGTTCTAACATACACCACACAAATGACTTTTCTAGCCATAATGTCTTCTCTTTTATTTGAACCTTCCTTTACAAGTTTCTATGGTTAATTTCAAAGAAAATGTTTTCCTTAATATTTTGGAAATTTTAGAATTTTAATAAGTGATTTCAAAATGAAAATGGTATTTTCTTCAAAAAATGTTCCTCTTATCTTTTAAAGGTATTTTCATCTATAACAATATCCAATGATTTTTTTTATGTTTTACTGAGAATATGATCCAATGATACCATCTTTATTCTTTCTCAGGATATTTTATGATTATGATGATGAAATATTGATGAATGCCGTTTTCTTTTCCACAGGTTAAGCTATGATGAAATGATAAATGTTTTCATTATCTTGTGGCATACATATGAATGGATTATGATTATGTGGTGGGTGGATCCGTTATAGCCCTCCAATGCATTGGGTAAACATTAATGTTTTATGAGATCAAAGGGTATACATAAGGTTATCCCAAGCCCAAAAGAGAGTACACATGAGGTTATCCCAAACCCAAAAGAGAGTACACATGAGGTTATCCCAAGCCTAAAGCAGGCACATGGGCGGTTAACCTAAGCCCAACATGTGATTAATGTCTTGGTGGGTAGACTTGGCATAATATTTCCATGATTATGATTATGAAACACTTCATTCCACTCCTTTATGAAATGATCTTATGCCAATGATATGCTCTAATGGTTCATGTTCTTTGATTCTTTTATGACAAATGTCTTATGAATTGCTAAGATTTATGCCATGAATCATGATTATGATCCATGAATTACTTGATATGATTTTCTAATTTTTATCTCATATTCTTTGATTATTTTATGATTCATGTCTTATGAACTTCCATTATTTATGAAATGACTCATGATTATGATTTATAAATTGCTTGATATGATTTTCTAATGTTTATCTCATGTTCTTATACCCTTATGCTCATGATATGCTTACTGTTGGCATTGAAAAAAATGTTTCCAATAATGGACCAAACACTGATAAACCTGACCCAAAATCATAATTCATTTCGCAAACTTTGATTTGACTAGTCGTAGAGCCCGAATGAAGTTTTTAATCAAAAGTTATGGTCATTTGAAGTCAAACTGCCGAAAACGACCAACAAGGGTGATTTCGGAACAAAGTACAAAATTTCGTGAAACTCAAAAATTATCCAAAGTTAGAACCTTCATGAAGATCAATATTTCATGAAATTCAAACTTCCATGAAATATGGTAACCTCCACATAGTGTAACTTTGGTTCGTGGAATTCCTCAGCAGTGCGGAGCCTGAGGTGGTAACCTCTACACATCATAACCCCGATTTGCGGAAGCCGCGTGATCATGCAGAGCTTGAGGTGGTAACCTCTGTGCAACATAACTTCAATTTGCAGAAGTCCCAAAACATGCAGATCTTTAGGCGGTAACCTCCGCACAACTTAACTCCAGTTCGTGGAAGTCACATGGCCATTCAGAACTTGAGGCGATAATCTCTACGAAATGTAACTCTAGTTTGCGAAACCCCTTCCATTGAGAAAGTCTTAATCTTTCATGAATGCCTCTATCATTAGTGAAATTAGGTCTCTCACCTCCGCTAGGCCTATAAATACCCCCCTCAAGTTATCATTTGGAGGAGGAGACACCAAACTCTGACATCGCGCTCTCAATTCATGAAACTCCAAATATTTTTGCGAATTCACATAACCCATTTCCCCATGGGTAATATTTCAAGAATTCCCTCACACAATCCCTTCTATATATGGGTTAGTATTTGAGGATGTTTTTCGAAGCTTCTATCCATGAATAACACTATTCACATAAGATGTCCATGTCTCGCGAAACTCTAAAGTTTTGCGAAATATTGTTTTCCATATCCATTTGGATTCATCCTTTCATGAAAGCTGACCATCTCTATGAAACCCTTATTTTCATAAAACTCTTACCTTCATGCTCTTTAGTCCATACCTTGGGGGATACACCTCCGCACCCCCACTCAGGATTAGTGTTGGGTTGTGGTCTTGGGCCTCTGGGTCAGTCCCTTCGCTACTATCTCTGACCCCCATGAAAATTGGAGAGTCACATCATGATATTTTTTGGGTTGGGTCAAGGAAATTTTGGGTTTCACCTTATACATTACTAGAATCCACCCCATTTAATACCATAAGTTTAGATACTCCTCTAAACTCCCTGAAATACCTTGAGTCAACCAAATCCTCTTGGTCCCTTTCCTATACCACAAGTTGAGATTCTCCTCTTGAATTCCTAGAATACCTTGAGTCGAAATACTCCTCACACAACTCTTAAAACCCCATCACCTGAATCCTATGCTAGGTTGAACTAGATAAGACTGATCTTACATAAGTGCCACACCAACCATCACTAGTCATATTTCGCCTATCAGTCCTCACTATATGACATTAAACTATAGTATAATCTATTTGGAAAGTATAGGATGCATCGTGTGGTAAACACAAGATGCCTTATGCATCTAGCGTAATATGCCTCATGATGTGATTATGATACCACCCCCTTAGTCCTCACTACATGACGTTAAACTGAAGTATACCCTATGTGAAAAGTATAATATGCCTTGTGTGGTAAACATGATATGCCTTACATATCTAGCATAAGATGCCTCATGTCATGATCATGAGACCACCCCATTTATCCTCACTACATGATGTTAAACAATGGTATACCTTATGAGATGATAATAGGATGCCTCCTGTGAAAAGAACGAGATGATTTATGTGTCAAGCGTAAGATGCCTCATGTAATGACCATGAGAAGACTACCAAATAGCCACTATGGACCTCCTCCTCAGGTATAAGCCCTAATCATGTTCCTTGACCCGTCAGTGGGTTGAGATTCCCTCATGACTCAACATGATTAAGAATAACAAAAAACCCTAGAGTGCAAGCTCCACATGTATCCCTGCTGCTCCCAAGAAGCCCCCGTTCCCCCCTCATCACGTGTAAGTTCAAATCATATTCCTCAACCCACCAACGGGTCAATATGACCTTATGAACCAACATGAGGAAGAAGAATAGGTAGCCCTAGAGTGCAAGCCCCATATAAATCCCTATTGTTCTCAAACAACCACCATGGGCCTCTTCCTCAGGTATAAGCCCCAATCCTATTCCTCAACCCACTAGTGGGTAGGGATGCTCTTATGAACTGACATGAGGCAGGAGAATGGGCAACCCTAGAGTGAAATCCCCACATGCATCCCCGCTTCTCCCAAGCATCCCCTATGGGCCTACTCATTAGGTGTAAGCCCCAATCATATTCCTCAACCCACCAGTGGATCAAGACACCCTCATGACCTGATATGAGGAAGACAGAATGGAAAGATCAATACATAATTCCCGCACACAATGTCCTCACACATGATGTTAAACTGTGGATTTACCCTATGCAATGAATATGGGATACCTTATATGATAAGTGCAGGATGCTTCATGTAATGAATACGGGATGCATCATGTGATAAGCATGACAAGATACCACCATCACCCAAGAAACTTCTACATGTAAGCCCCAATTATACCATCACTGACCCATAACAACACTTGGGTAGCTCCCACACCTAAGCCCCAACTACATAGTCACTGCTCCTAGCAGCACCTAGGAAGCTTCTACACATAATCCCCAATCATAACATCACTTCCCCATATCATCACATGGGAATCTCTCACGCATAAGCCCCATTCATACCATCATTGTCCCATTTCAACACACAAGAAACTTCCATGCGTAAGCCCCACAAAATCCCTCATTGATTCTCCTTCCATGAGATAACCATCCTTACCGCATGACGTTACAATACATGGACCAGTCCTATCACATGACTTTAAACCGCGACATCAAACCACATGAGTTTTGATCTATGTCTTTTAAATAGGGTACATAGGACACATTCCTAAGGTTCAATCCTGACACCCCAACATTACTATAAAACCCTCAAGTGTGATCATCTTCTCCCTCAGGGACACACTTGAACAAACCCTCAAGTGTGATCATCTTCCCCCTAGGGACACAATTAACCAAACCCTCAAGTGTGATCATCTTCCCCCATGGGGACACACTTAACCACCCACTTGTCCCCAAAATATGTTAAACTTGCAACCCATATGTCCCTGAAGGATTTTAAACCTACTACCAATCTGACCCCACACGACGTTAAACCTGTGACCCAACCTTTCCCTGCAAGATGTTAAACCCGCAACTAACCTATCACTGCAAGACGTTTAACCTAAAACTCACATGTCCCAAAAAGATGTTAAACCTATGACCCAACCCTAAATCTATACCCCATAAAATAAACATGGGATGCCTGAGGTAAAAATACTCAGAAGAATTATTCCCCCGGTGTCAACTACCTCATGTCCGATACAGGATGCCTTAGGTTTCACGCCTAAGATGCTTCATATGAGATGTATCCAAATTCAGATGGGTGAGAATTTATAGGTTCAAAACACACCCAACATCCAAATATGCCTATAAATTCTTGATGTTACAGCCTACTCTGACCAAAGGTTGCTGCCATGTTGAGACATAAGCAACATAGTTAACCAACATCCTCCTCAAGATGGTACTAAGAATGAGTTTCACAAACATGACTCAAATCTATAAGGGAGAAACAGACTAGGTGATGAGCTCTAAGGAGTAATCCATGGAAGGAGGAACCAATATACCATCATCATATTTCGATAAAGGATCCAACATCACCAACCATAGTGGCAGAGGCTAACCACCTTTGGAAAGTAGGAGTGCATGGAAAGAAATACATGTCACTACGACAATGCACACCCCGACCGTGAAAGAGTTGGAAACAATTAAATATGATCATTGATTGATATCTTCTTTATTTACCCTTATTGATCATTCGATATCACCTTTTCTCATGTTTTATTTTCCCTAATATATGAAGAAAGGTTTTAAGTCTGATATGTCTAAGAAGGGTGTTAGTTATAAAGAACTTAATGAGAGATGTTGTAGATATTTTATGTACTAGTTGTTTATATATCCAAGTTTCCAAAGAAAATAAACCATTATGGTTCTGGAATGGATCTTAATGATATGTAATCAATATTAATTTAATAAAATGTAATATTTATGTATAATTTTTTTGGGTAACCTCACACTTGGAAATAATCAACCTCATAATCATAGAAAGAATACCCAACAAGAATTCAGTACATAACAACATAACCCTAGGGGGTATCCATCCATGAGTGGCTAGTAATGGTTTGTGGTATTTCATGCACAATTAATTAAAATTTTATGTATGTAATGTATTTTTATCATAATAAATTAAATTAATCATTATTGATTAATGGTTTTATTGAAATGTATAGATTATAGATTCACCAATAGAAAGTAGCCTTATAGCCACGATTTTTCCAAAAATCATGGCTCTAGGTCTTTTTTCAGAGGATATATCCAAGATTCTATAAAACTATGGCTATAGAGAATACCTATATCCATAATTCTTGTAAAACTTTACTATAGGTTTCCCGCATTAACGCGGGGGAAAAAAAATTCTCATAGGAAAGGCGTGGGAAAACCTATTACCATAGTTTTCCTCATATTAAAATAGTTTTAAAAAATATATAATATATATAAAAACCAATAATAATTTTTAGAGTAGTGGTTAAGTGCTTGGTTTTCAATATATGAGGCCTAGGGTTCAAATTCGACTGGTGACATTTTTTTAAGCTTATAACCACAATTATCCACTGTGGAAATATATCTATTTGCATGGTTAGTTCTAAAACCATGGAAATAGGTCTATTGCCACAATTTACTATTTCCATGATGGGAAAATGTGGCTATATATCTGCTCCTATTGCAATGCCAATAGGATCCACAACCAGCTAGAATATGGCTATAAGCTATAGCCACGTTTTTTTACCTCTATAGGCATGGTTTTTGAACATGTATATAGGTGTATTTTATATTTGTGATTGAATAAAATATTTAAAAATTCATTTGATAATTTTTACTATAAAAATAATAAAAATAAATTCATTTTTATTCTTAAAAATTCATTTTTCTAAAACTGTTTTCATCGCATTTTGCACACTTATTTTAAAGTGAATTTCTACCAATTATTGAAATTGAGTATTGTAAAATAGATTCCATAATTTTAATCAACATAATTAATATAATTTTATAGGTTCAACTTATTTTTTTTCATAATGAAGAGTAAAAATAGAAGAATTTTGTTACCATGGTTAATGTTAAAACAAGTTTATTGGGGGGGGGGGGGGTTAAACTAAGAGATACGACTATAAATGTCACAAAAACTTATAAAATTATTATTAGTAGAAGATATTTAAACCTTATATTGTATTATATTTTAATTATTGGTAAGTTTTTTCACTTTCTCATGAAATAAACCTTATATTATTTAAATCTTTTAAGTAATTCCATGTGTGTCGCTCCCCTCACTTATAAAAGGGAACCTATTCTATTACCTTATTCATACAATTTGAACTTTATAACTTGGAAAACCCTTTCTTTAAAAACTTCCTATATTTATTAAATTTATTTTAAATCTTATTTTCTTCCCCTAAGTCCATCTTAAGAAGGCTTAAGGTGTAAGATAAATGATGTATCTCAAAGAAGAGGTAAAAATCTTAACCACACTCTTTCAATTTTATTTCCTCTTACACCTTCTATGAACCTATTTTATCCATAATAACATGATGAATACAATATCATAAATATAATTAGATGTTATTATCATGATTAAAAAACCATTTTCCATATCTTCCCCATCAAATGAGAAATAAAAGTATCGCTTGTGCGTACGTGTGGACTACCGCCTCCACATAGTGATATGATTCATTTTCCATCACCATATTTCATGGTTAGTTATCCTAATGGATTTAATATTTATATATTATATTTATTATGTAATCATGATTATGTAATTATAAGATCTTATATACCATCTTACCATCCCATCCGTTGAAAAACGATAACGTCGCTAATGTGTACGCGTGGAATACCATCTCTACGAAGCGATGTGATTCATTTTTCATTTTTAATTTACATCATTGGTAATAAGGATATATTTAATGAATATATATGATATAATAATTATTATTTATAGTTTAATTATTATTTACCATTTTTTCATTCTATCCATAGAAAAGTGAAAACATCACTTGTGTGTGCGTATGAACTACCCTCTCCACAAAGCATTATAATTCATTTTTCATCACCAATTAATATAAATGGTTATAATAGTGTATATAAAGATTAAATATGATACTTATTAGATGATTAATATTCTAGAGATGATGGAACCATGATCAAAGTGTAAGGACTATAATTGCTGAAACAAAACATACATGAAAAACAAAATAATTATCACTTGAAAACAAAGGTTTTAATAAATAAGTATTAATAAATGGGTTTTTTAATGTTATAATTGGATAATATATGATATTATAATAATTTAAATTGTTTTTGGTATATAATTATAGTAAATATAAATTTATTATACAGGAGGTTAGAGTGCTTATGAGTAAGGTAATAGTTCTTCGTCTCAATATTGTTTTGTTGAGACATGTTTGATGTTATGCAACCATTTATGTTTATGAGGTGTATATACTGAAAACTTGACATGTTATATCATTAATAATTCTTAATTTATTCTATGTAAAGTTACAATTCAAATTATTTCATCCAAGGGGTTTTTATTCAAAAGTAACCAAAGTAATAATGGTTTACCATCTCAAATTGTCTTCTTTGGGACATATGTTATGTTATACACCTATATTCCCTTATGTGGTGTATCTAATACCCATTTGATATGTTTTATCTTTAATATCCTTATGTTTATGATAATTTAAGTTTTATTTTATGTTATTTATTTCATGGTAATTACAAATCAAAATTTATCAAAGCAGTTAGGGTTTTACGTTACAATCTCATTTTTACCAGGATTCTTTATACTTAAATTTATGACAATGAAATTATATGATACATATCTCAAAAATATCATAAAGTTTATTATAATATGGTTATTTCTATATATTAATAGTTTTTGTTTCATTTTACTATCTCTAAGTACTTAAAAGTTCAAAAGGTTGTTTTTAAGGAAAACCGACTTTGTTTTTCTATTCAACTATGAATATGTTTCCTCTATGTCCATATTTTCTTCCAATTTTTTAAATAATATTTTTAATATTATTCTATGAAAATTTAAATTAATTTTTACCCATTTTTTACTTTCTAAAAAAACATTTAAATATAGTCTTCTTATCATTTTCAAAATAAGGTACTTTTTACCAAAGGTGTGAACAAAATATTTGTTTTAATGTACACTGTGCGAATGAATTTTCTATACATCATGAATTCTATTTTATTTGAACCTTAATTTACAATTTTATATGGTTATTTTCAAATAAAATATTTTCCTTAATATTTTGGAAATTTTTAGAATTTAAATAAGTGATTTCAAAATGAAAAGGATATTTTCCTCAAAAAACGATCTAGTGTTATTTTAAAGTTATTTTTATATATAGAAATATCCTTTGATTTTTATTATGATTTACTAGGAATATGATCCAATGATGCTATATTTATTCTTTTTCAAGATGGTTTCTGATTACGATGATAAAATATTGATGAATACCATTTTATTTTTGATGGGTTAAGATGTGATGAAATGATAAATATTTTCATGATCTTGTGGCATACATATAAATGAATTATTATTATGTGGTGGGTGGTTATGTTATATCCCTAAAATGAATTGGGTAAAGATTAATGTTTTATGAGATCAAAGATTATACATGAGATTATCCAAATACTAAAAGAGAGTACGCGGGAGGTTATCCCAAGCCTAGAAGAGGGTACATGGGAGGTTATCCCAATCCTAAATCAAGTACATTGATGGTTACCTAAACCTAAGATGTGATTAATGTCTTAGTGGGTATCCTTGACATAATATTTCTATGATTATGATTATGACACTCTTTTTTCCACTCCTTTATAACATGATCTTATACAAATGAAATGCTCTCATGGTTCATGTTATTTTATTATTTTATGATTCATATATTACGAACTACCAAGATTTATGCCATGACACTTGATTATGATCTATAAATTGCTTGATATTATTTTCTAATGTTTATCTCATGTTCTCATACCCTTATGCTCATGATATGCATACTATTGGAATTGAAATGAAGCATCCAATAATGTACCAAATGCTAAGTACCATTATACTAATGTGTAGTTCATTTTGAAGGATTTGATTTGAATGGTTGTAGATCCTAAACAGAGTTACAAATAAAAAGTTATGGTTATTTGAAGTCAAATTGAAAAAATGGAAAGCAAGAGAGATTCTAGAACAAAGTACAGAATTTCATGAAACTCAAAAATTCTCCAAAGTTATAACTTTTGTGAATTTGAATCCTTCTTGAAAGTAAAAATTCCATGGAATATGGTAACCTCCATGGAGTGTAACTCTGATTCGCATAAGTCCTCAGTCGCACGGAACTTGAGGTGGTAACCTCAGTGCAACGTAACTCTAGTTCGTGGAAGTCATGTGGTCACATAGAGATTGAGGCAGTAACCTCCATGTTGCATAACTTAGGTTCACAGAATCTCCCAACCGCATAGATCTTGAGGTGGTAACCTCCACACATCTTAACTCTGGTTCTCAAAAGTCATGCGACTGTGCAGAGCTTGAGGCGGTAACCTCTACGTAGTCTAACTTTGGATTGAAAAACCCCTTTGCGAAAGTCTTAATATTTTGAAGGCCAATATATTTTGTGAAACTGGTTCCCTCACCTACATTGGGCTTATAAATACCCCACCTCAAGTCATCATTTGGAGTATGAGATGTCAAGCTGCGATATTGCACTCTCAATTCATGAAACTCCAAAGAGTTTCACAAATTTTCCTAACTCATTTCCCCATGGGTAATATTTCACAAATTCCATCATGTGATCCCTTCCATATAAGGGTTAGTGATTGAGGATGTTTCATGAAACTTCTATCCATGAAGAAAATTGTTCGCATAAGATATCCATGCCTCATGAAACTCCAATTTTTATAAAACTCTAAAGTTTCATGAAATATTGTTTTCCATATCCATTTGGATCCCTCCTTTCGCTGAGCATTCTTTCATGAAAGTTGAGCATCTTCACAAAACCCCTATTTTCATGAAACTCCTATCTTCGCACATGTTGGTCCATACCATGGGGATTGCACACACACACACCCCTACTCGGGATCAGTGTCGAGTTGTGGTCCTGGGTCTCCAGCCCAGTCCCTTCACTATCATCACCAAATCCCATGAAAATTGGAGAGTCACACCATGAGCTTTTCAGGCCAAGTCGAGTACATTTTGGGTTGCACCCTATACATCCCTAAAATCCACCCCATTTAATACCATGAGTCGAGATACTCCTCTATACTTCCTAAAATACCATGAGTCGACCAACTCCTCTTGGTTCCTTTCCCATGCCATGAGTTTAGATCCTCCTCCTAGATTCCATGAATACCTTGAGTCAAAATAATCCTCACGAAACTCCTGACACCCCATCACCTAACTCATGTTCTAGGTTGAACTAGAGATGGAGTCTCTTATGTAAGTCCCACACCGGTGATTTATAAACTTCTTCTACCCAGTAGTCCTCACAATATGACGTTAAACTGTAGTAAACCCTATATGGAAAGTATAGGATGCCTCGTATGGTAAACATGAGATTCCTTACGTATCTAGTGTAAGATTTCTCATGCTATGATCAGGAGAGTTCCCCCTTAGTCCCCACCACATGATGTTAAGTTGTAGTATACCCTATATGGAAAGTATAGGATGCCTCGTGTGGTAAAAACAAGATGCCTTATTGCCTCATTCCGTGATCATGAGATCACCCCTTCATCCTCACTACATGACGTTAAACTATGGTATAACCTATGAAATGAGAATAAGATTACTCTTGTGAAAATAATGATATTGTTTATGTGTCAAGTGTAAGATTCCTCATGTAATAATCACGAGATGACTACCAAACAACCACAAAGGGCCTCCTCCTCAGTTATAAGCCCCAATCACGTTCGTCGACCCATCAGTAGGTCGAGATGACCTCATGAACTCACATGAGGAGGAAGAACAGGTAACCCCAGAGTCCAAGCCCCACATATATCCCTACTGCTCCCAATAATCCCCTATGGGTCACCTCATCAGGTGTAAACCCCAATCATATTCCTCAACCCACTAGAAGGTTGGGATAACCTTATGACCTAACATAAGAAAGAATAACGGGAAACCCTAGAGTTCAAGCCCCACATATATCCCTATTGTTTTAAAACATCCACCATGGGACTCCTCCTCAAGTATAATCCCCAATCATATTCCTCAACCCACCAGGGATTCAAGATGCCCTTATGAACCGACACATGGATAAAGAATGGATGACCCTAAAGTTCAAGCCTTACATATATCCCCATTGCTCCCAAGCAGCCCTCATGGGCCTTCTCATTAGGTGTATGCTCCAATCACATTCCTTGAACCACCAAAGGGTTTATATGCCCTCATGACCTGATATGAGGAATATATAATGGGAAGCTCAATGTATAATCCCCACACACAATTTCCTCTCACATAATGTTAAACTGTGGCCTTAACCTATGAAATGAACATAGGATTCCATGTATGATAAGTGCCGGATTCCTCATGTAATGAATATGGGATGAATCATGTGATAAGAATGAGATGATACCACCATCACCCAAGCATATTCCATGCGTAAGCCCTAATCATACCATCACTACCCCATAACAACACCTAGAAAACTCCCATGCATAAGACCCAACCACATCATCTCTCCTCCTAGAAGCACACATAAAGCTTCCATAAAAAATCCCCATTCATACCATTGCTTCCCTATAACATCACTTCAGAAGATCCCATGCATAAGAACCATTCAGACCATCACTTCCCCATTGCAGAACACATGGAACTTCCATGTGCAAGACCCACACCATCCATCATCGACACTCCTTCCACAACACGAGCATCCTTACCACATGGCGTTACACTGCATGGACCAATACTATCACACGATCATAAAACATGGAATAAAAATATGTGGGTTTTGATCCATTTCTCTTAAACAAGGAATATAGGACACCTCACTAAGGTTAAATCCCAAAACCCCAACATTAGTATTGATCCCTCAAGTGTGATCATCTTCCACCTGGACACACTTAACCAAACCCTAAAGTGTGATCATATTACCCCCTGGGGACACACTTAAAAAAACCCTCAAGCGTGATCATATCCCCCTTTAGGGACACACTTAAACACCCAAATGTCCCTACAAGATGTTAAACCTATGAACCATGTATTCTCATAATACGTTAAACCTACAACCAATCTATCCCTACAAGACGTTAAACCTGCTACCCAACCCATCCCCACAAGATGTTAAACCTATGACCAACCTATACATGCAAGATGTTAAACGCGTGATCCACCTGTCCCCACAATATGTTAAACTTGTGACCCAACCCTGAATCTCTACCCCATACAATAAACATGGGATGCCTAAGATAAAAAGATTTAGAAGACTTACACCCCCAACGTCAACTACCTCACGACCGACACAATATGCCTTATATTATGCACCTAATATTTCTCATATGAGATTCCTATGAATTCAAAAGAGTAATAATTTATAGGTTCCCAACACACCCAATGTCTAGAGATACCTAGACATGCTCGACATTACCACCTACTGTGACTGAAGTTTGCTACCATATTGAGACAAAAGCAGTTTAATTAACTGGAGTCCACCTCAAGATGACATTGGGGATAAGTTTTACAAACATGAATCAAATATACGAGGGAGAAACACACTAGGAAAAGAGCTCCAAGGAGGAATCAATGTAAGGAGAAACTGACATCCCATCACCCCGTTTCAATCAAGGAGCCAACATCACCAACCACAGTGGATGAGGACACCCTCCTTTAGAAAGTGGGAGTATGGGGAAAAAATACATGTTGCTATGATGATACACACCCCGACTATGCAAGAATCATAAACACTTACATATGATCATTTATTGATATCTTCCTTTTTTACCCTTATTGAGCATTTGTGATAAACTTTTCTCATGTTTCATTCTCCATTGGATATGAAGAAAGGTTTTAAGTTTGATATGTATAAGAAGTATGCTAATTGTAAAGAAATTAATGAGAGATGATGTAGATATTTTATGTACTAGTTTTTTATATATCTAAGTTTCCAAATACACTAAAAATTTATAGTTATTCCATGAACTATAATGATATGTAATGAATATTAATTTAATAAAATGTAATATTTATATATGAAATGTTCAGGTCACGTCACACCGGGAAATAATCAACATCAAAATCACAGAAATAATACCCAACACGAATGAATCACATAATAACATAACCCTTAGGGGTATCCATCCATGAGTGTCCAGGGATGGTTTGTGGTAATTCATACACAAGAAATTAAAATTTTATAACGATTAAGTAAATTTTCACACTAAAAACTAGTTGGTGTATGTTTGAGTATTGAGTTGGACCCTCCTCAAACAATCATATGGATTTGAGATGAATTTTAAAATAATATTAAATCATAGGTTCTATTAGGCTCAAATGTGACCCACATTATATTCAGTATTAGTAAAAATCATATGAAACCTGCACAAAATTCATACAAGTATAATATTTTGAGTACCATGTTAGACTAATCATCAAATTACTAATTAATTTTATGATTGATAATTGACAGCGTAGATGGTTTTTTCCATGCCTACCATAAAAAATATCCCAAATCTAAGAATAATTCTTATACGAGTACTCGTCATGATGAGAATTTACATTCAAGTATAAAATTTACATTCTATAACTGAGTTATAGAACTAAGAATAAAAATGTATCCATTTTGTTGTTAGATAAACAAATTTAAGTCATAGTCTCTTAAAAACAATATGAGATCAATGATATGGAGCCCACACTTACAATATACATGACCAAAAAATCAAAACAAAGTATTTCATTCTTGAAAGTGTTATGGTAAGCATGGAAGATAATGAAATACATTAGAATTTCAATTAAAATTATAAAATTATTTATTTAATTAATATGAATATATACATGTATATAAAAAACATATTCATATAAAAACACATGATCATGAATTAAATTAATAACTTCCAGAATGTAAAAAGTTTCAATTAATTATATTCTATAAATTATACAGAATATGAAAGAGAAACATTAATTATAAATAAGATCAAACACTTAATGAAAGTAACTATTATTGGAGTTAGTTCCCTAGAAACATATTTATTTGTAATTTCCAAGTAACAACCCAGAATTTTAAATTATATATTCCTTAAAACATAATATGTTCAATAGTGTGTGATGTATATAACCCTAAACTAGAATGAAATTGAGATACATTATTTTTTAAACATGATTGTTATAATATAGTTGTTGAATTTAAATGTAAAAATAGAAGAAAATAAATTTCTAAATTTATGAATACAGAAAAATAAATTTAATTTTTAATAACATTGTGTTGATAAAATTCAATTTGTGTATCTAAACAACTAATAAAATCATTCTATGCTTAAAAATGTATTTTTCCTAAAATTGGATTTTTATGCACTATAATTTTTTACTTTAAGAAACTAAATATATTATTGTAAAATGATGATAAATTATTTTTTAATATGAATAATATATTAACACTAATTTAATTAATAATTGATAGGAAATAATAATAAGAATAGTGTAGTTAGGGTTTGGCTTAGTGGTAATCACCCCATAATCCTACATGAAAAATGGGGTTCAAAACCCATTGGGCTACAGGTTACTGTAGTAGTACTGTAGCAGCAACAATATTGTAGATCAGCGGGTAATGTAGCGGCGGTAGGACACTATAGCAGTGGTGGCACTATACGGGTACTGTAACAGGCTGGTTACTATTCACAGAATGGGCATTGGGCCAAAAATTTGGGCATACGGGCTAGGTAACGGGCTACAAGCCCACTGGGCCTTCGGGCTATGTAATGGGTCTCCCTATACATGGTTAAAAGAGGTCTTTGATTTAATTTAATAATAAAATGAAGCTTTGGCCCCAACCTTTGAAAAAAAAATAAGAATAGTTAGTATTCTAAAAAGTCATTTTTTCTATAAAATAGTTTTTCATTATATTTTATGGTTTTATTTAAAAGTTAAATTCTTAAATTTTATAATTTAAATTTGAAAAAATGAACTTAATTTTTGGATTCATCATAAAAATATTATCTTAATACATTTTTTTTGGGATTTTTCTAGAAATAATCAATTTTTAGGTGAATAATGAAAAATACAGTTTATACCTATACCGTATCTTTTATGACATTATCATAAACTAAGCATGAATTTAAAACTTACAAAACATTTTTCATGACCAAAAAAATATTTAATGAGTAAAATTATTCATTTAAAAATGATATGTTGAATTTATAAAACTCATGTTTAACATTTTGAAACTAAAGTAATATTTATTTTAATAAAAAATATTTTTGGTTCGTTTCATTTAATAAAGTATCCAAAAGGTAGAATTATATTTTATATTTATTTACAAGTCACACAACTATACCATGGTTAATAATAAACCAATTAGGGACATGAAAATCAGCAATATTACGAATTAAATCTTAATCATAAATTTTAAGCATAAAATACACTTTTTCTAAAAATGGGTTTTATGAGTTATGTGTGCTAATATTAAAATTATTTTTTATCACCCTGTTTCTTCACAGATTTCGGGGATGACCTCCTGGATGGGAGATTCAAACGTTCCGATCGGTTTCTAACGGGTTTTGATCGTAGAACCGGAAACATCCAATGATTCCACATCCGTTTGGACCTACTTTCCAAAGGTAGGCGCTCATTAGTTTGTGGACTAATGAGGCTTAGGAATTTGCATTGGTCGAGAGGATGGGAGGTCGGACTCATCACACCTTTTTGAGGGGAATTATTGTCTACTCCGGGACTCTCTTTATAGATTTAAGTTATGTTCGTGAATCCTTATTACATTACCAAGTATAAAATGAGCTTTCCTTAAGTTTTAACAATCAATGATTAAATATGCAAGAAATTTAGAGAATCTTTTATATGTATTCGAGGTTCTTCATCAATAGAGAATCATCTATATCTATTTAGAGATTCTTGGTCAATAGTATCCTTCGAAACATTTATAAAAGTCTCTTGGTCATTATGATGACCGGGCTGGTTTTAAAGCCACTCAGTGAGGCACTTGAAGTTTATCGTCATTCAGAAGGACATGGATTATTTCAAAGTTGGGATCGAACCCATAAATGGGATACCTACGTATCCTTTGTTTTTGGAAAAGGAATCAGAACCCACGTAGTTCGAGAAATGGAGTATGATGTTTATGATTGATGGCTCAAAGAAGAATGTCATAATTACTTTTACACTCTAAGCTCACGTGAGTCATGCTCGGTGTGAGAAACAAGAGGTATTGGTAAAAATTATACAATTGTGCCATGAAAGATGCAATCATAAGAATTTGTTTGGGGCTTATGTTTGTATGACTGCCCAGATAGATGAAGGTTTAGGATTTTACTTTTAGGGAGAAAATCCAGGAACAAGGTCCATAAAGGTATATGTGCTTTATGGAGATTTGAATACTCTAATATTGGGGCTTGCTCCTAAGGAGGATGCACAAGTTAGGAGGGGACTTATGATTGGGTTTTACTCCTGAAAAGGAAGCCCAAGATTATGACTGAGTCTTATTCCTGAAAAGGAGACCCAGGTTAGGGATTAAGGTTTGGGGCTTACTCCTGAGGAGGATGCCCATGATTATGACTGAGTCTTATTCCTGAAAAGGAGACCTAGGTTAGGGATTAAGGTTTGGGGCTTACTCCTGAGGAGGATGCCCACATTTGAGATTGGGGCTTACTCCTGAAGAGGATGCCCACATTTGATATTGGGGCTTACTCCTGAAGAGGATGCCCACATTTGAGATTGGGGCTTACTCCTGAAGAGGATGCCCACATTTGAGATTGGGGCTTACTCCTGAAGAGGATGCCCATGTTTGAGATTTATAACTGGGGATTATTCCTGAAAAGGAGACCCAGGTTAGGATTCTCTCATCTTAAAGGATGAGGTTGAATGAATTAACTCTCCATATTTAGTGACATAAGGATATTTAAATCACTAGACTTTGAGAGATATTCCATAGAATTCCTTTCAGATAAGGAAGTCAAGTCAAGAAATCATGCCAAAAATGGCTTTGAAGAGTGTCTTGAAGACTGAATCTTGAAAAGGAAAGGTGTGATGGCTTAAGAGGGGTAAAATGGGCAAGATAGGCACCCAAAAAGATAGGGGCGCGCAAGTCTTGAAAGGCGCGCAAGTATTGCGGCGGCGCACAAGTATTGGTCGCGCAAGTATACTTGCGCGACATGAGGGGTACTTGCGCGATTCTCAAATACCATTTAGAATATTTGAGAGACTCTTTATAAATCCCTTTAGAATCCTCTTGAGGTTCATCCAAAAAAGGGACGCGCAAGTTCTATTGAAGGAATAAGGCGGCGCGCAAGTGTTGATGAGTTTCAACACTTAGGCCTTCCTTCTTCTCTTTAAATCTTCCGTTCTAGGTAAGAAATTACCTTAGAAGTGTTCCGGAAGCTTTGAGAAGAGACTTGGGCATCGGGAGCTTCAATCCGAGTTTCTGGAAAAAGATCCTCTCGAATGGGGGGCCCACAGGGTCTATTTATAGGCAAAAGAAGGCCCTGGGCGGTTACCGAGCGGTTATCACTTAGGTCGCGCAAGTCACTTGCACGACCATAAGGCGGCGCGCAAGTACTTGCACGACCACTAGGCGGCGCGCAAGTGTACTTGCGCGACCATGAGGGAACTTGCGCGGCCTATGGGCAATGTTCTCCTTGTTCATCCCATTGTCGATTTTTGATGTTTTCTTCAAAGGATGAATCACTTTGAGCTTGGATATTCCCCTTTTCCGATCTTTAGATTCTGTGACGAAAGGAGCGTCAACACACCCTTAGAAATTTTATTTGAAAAAATGGATTTTATATTTGGAATCATTATTTCTAAATTATTTAATAAGTCACATTTTATTTTTATACATTAAAAGTAAATTACTTAGGTAAAAAATTAGATAACATGATAAAAACCAAAAATGGTAAAAGAAAAATATCTAAGATTAAAAGATTTTAAAATATGATAAAAATATATGCTAAAATCATGGTTGATTATTTTTAAACCTTAAAACTTCCCCACTCCATTATTTTCAATTATTAGATCCATTTGACCTTTGAATAATGACTTGTCCTTTTATATTATTACAAAAATTCCATTCCTCTCCCTT
Source organism: Viscum album (assembly GCA_963277665.1). NCBI lineage: Eukaryota > Viridiplantae > Streptophyta > Magnoliopsida > Santalales > Viscaceae > Viscum > Viscum album. The sequence continues at coordinate 102,469,465 of OY728140.1, forward strand.
ATAAAAGGATCCATCACCCCCCACTAATTTTCACACCAAATCCCATTAGATTCAATAAAAATATATCCAAATAACTATACACCACTCCTATAAAATTACCTTAGGTTCTGGTCTTCTCAAAATACCACCTCTCAAAGCCTTAATCCAATTTTTATAGGAGCTCTTCCAAGGAGTAAGGTAAAATTCTCAATTACTAATTTTTTCATATCTTTTCCTTTATTTATTTTTACACCTCCAAAAAATTTAATCTAACCATGTTGATATAATTAAATCAGTATCATAATTATACTGAAATGTTATTATGTTTATGGGATAACCATTTTCCACCTTCCTCTCAACCATTCAAAAAATGAAAACATCGCTTGTGTTATGTGCAGACTGCCACCTCCATAAGAGACGTGATCTGTTTTTCATAACCACCATACATTGATGGTTAAAAGGGGGTATTTAATGAATAAATATTATATTTAAAAAATTATTAATATTCTTAAAATATAAACCAATCCTAACCTTATTTCCATTCTTTTGAAAATGATAATATCTCCTATGCGTACGTACAGACTACCGCCTCCATGAAAGTAACGTATTTCATTTTTCATCTAGTATTTTATTATAAATAAAAATATATTGAAATATGATTAATAACATGAAAAAATCTAAATAATATTAGTATGATTCTTTAATAATTATATTATGCCAAAAGAATCACTTTCTTAACCATACTCACCCATAGATTAAAGCTTGTTCTTGTTTGGGTCAGTTGAACTACCCACATGAATAATGCTATAAATATATATCATGGAAGAAAATAGAAAATTAAATAATGATATTATTATACATTAATGATAAAATAATTGTTTTATTTTTTTTAGAAATATTATATTAGTATTTAACTCATTATTATCATGCCAACCTTTGTTCGTCAAAAATTAATGAAACAAGCTTATTGTTAATTTTACCTTTATTGGTCATAACTAAAAATATCATGAGATGAACAAAAAACTTTATAAATAATCATGAAATATCTATTACATTAGTTTTAATAGTCTTTTAAATTATGAAATTTGATCAAAATAATAAGGTTCAACATCTACATTAAAAATCATGTATGAAATAATCAGAATTATAAAATCTGATATTGGAAATAAGAGATAACTAAATAAAGAATGTATAATAAATGATTAAAAAAATAGTAAAAAGGGTTATATATATGAATAATATTCTTAAAAGTTTTATTATTATATTTATGTTTATTATACATATGGTTAAATCACTTTCATTGAAGCTGAGAATCAAGTTAAGAGTTTTTCATAACACAATTTTATTTCTTTGAGTTATAATGATTATTCTTGAACCTGATTCTTATAAGTTTAATTATTTTATCCTATGATTGTATGAAATTTTATTTCCACTTTAATTTCTATTTATTTTCAATTCTTTCTCATGAACTCATTTACGAAGGATTGCTACTTTGAAGATTTTGATATCTGTAATGGTTCCTTATCTCAATTTCTATTTCATGATACAAAATTCATATTTCACACAAAATTTTATTTTACATGGTGTACTAAATTACTAATTAATTTTTATTATTAAATTTTATTCTATGGTATTTAAAGGTATTTTCATGAATCCATCATTTTAACCCTATTGATCCAAGTGTTATTAAAGTCATAAGTGTTTTGTTAACTCAATTCCTATTCATTGAGTTATGACTGTTATCCTTAAACTTTATTCTTATAAGTTGGGTATATTCTACCTTATTATTTAATTATATTTTACTTCCAATTCCTTCTCAATGGACATAAATTTTATTTCTCATGAACTCATTTTTTATGGATTTCTACATCAGTCCTTTTACTTCGATGGATTTATTTCTTCATAAATACAATGTTGTTAAGAATAATCCCCATCCACCACCACCAATATTATTTTTTGATTTTCAGAATAACAACTTCAAAGGGTAGTGGGGGGCCCATAAAACCAATTAAACAGATACAAAACAACCAAATTACAATGATCAAAGCTTAAAATTCAAATTGAAAAAACACGCACTGCCATTTCAAATTTCAAAATTCATACCCTGCCAGGCGCGCAAAGCGACTCCTCAGTCCCAACACTGCCTCTGTTCACCTCGATCCCATCACCTACTACCGATCATCCCAACTTCTCTCCATCAATATCATGCAACTCATCGGCACAAGCAAGACCGCCTCCTCACCAGAAAACCAGACCGTTAACCATCATCATCGGCAATGCATACCAGACAATCACAAAAAAACAAAAAAAAAACAAAAAACTTCACTGGTGACATAGAAAAAACCAATGAAAAACCATAAAACAATCCCCAGCATCAAATTCACATCACGCCTTGGACACAAAACTATTTCGAAACAGAACCGAAGACGTCATCGGGAATCTTCCATCGAAGCCACCATAAAAACCGTTGTTGACACTGAGAACCACCACCGAAATCATCAGTTCTGACCCTGTTGTCGCCAATAGAACCATCATCTTCACCACCTAGCATCATAAGAAACCACATTCAGAAGAGAAGAACGCAACCGTCAGGAGAAACCATCCGATGTCTCCCAGAAAAGGCAACATCGTCATCGTCGTGCTATAGAATAACGTCGTCATCGATGTCGTCCACGCCAACTAAAAACACCAAGACATACGACCGACACAAAACACCAAAGAAGAAACATCGATAGACAATATCAGAAACCCGAAAGAGGAAACGAGAAAGAGTATTTGGGAAAAAAGTGGGACGAAAACCCGAAAGAGGATTTGGGAATGAAACCCTATGGGATAAACCCGAATGAAAGGAAACCAGAAGAAGATCCATAACCGGAAAAAACCAGAACAAGAAAAAGGAAACCAGGAAGAAACCTGAATAGAGAAAGGGATTGAAACCCTAGGAAGATGGGCCAACTCCGGTGATTCCTGGAGATCTATCGTCCGCCAAAATGCTAGCCCAAAACATCGGCGCATCCCATGCTCCAAATCTGACCTGGAGAGGAACTAAGGACCGTAAGATCAGAGCACAAAGAGGCAGACAGAGAGAAAACCAGAGCACCATCATATAGATGGGATAGTCGAGTGAGAGGGAAAGAAAAATGAGAGACAATGCAGCCCAAAGCAAGTGAGAGAGAATAAAGAACCGGAGAGGAGTGGCGCAGAGGAATCGCCTCTGGGGAAACCCAAAACCCTAGGAGAAAGCCGAGAGCTCAGAGCAGCCAGGTGAGTGAGGCACTATCTGAATAATCCCCATCCTCATTAATTGATATTTCTCCCTCATATCTATATTATTTATTTTAAAAAATATTTACATTTCATATATTTTAAATCCTAATAATTATTATCTCATGTGTATATTTTATTTGTCTTCATCACTTTTCAAAAGAAAGTTTTATTATCCTTTTTTCGATGTGGGTTTCAAAAAAGGTGGTTTCAAAATATTAAAATGGATTTCCCTTTCATGTCTTTATTTTTTATCTTATACTCTACATTTTATATAGAAAACATTTATATCATTTTTAGGTATCTATTATTGGGATTCCTTTTAAATTAGTTTTAAAAAAGGTTTTTTATGTTACCTATTCAAAAATGAATTTTAAAAGTGACTCGTAACTTCCTCTTTTTACAGCATTGCTAAAAATGTTTTATAAAAATAGTTTTATAATTTTAATTCCATTTTAACCTCTATGTTAAAAAGTTTTTTACCTCCTTGAGAGTTATGTTTCATGGATTTCCTCTTACATCCTCTCATACTATTTTCTTTTGGGGGATTAAACTTACAGTATAAAACAATATAATTCTTGATACCTTCTTATATGATACCATTTGAAGTGTTATTATTAGAAATATGTTATTTATATATGTTAAAATTCTTCAAATTTATTATGTTACACTTGGTATATGACTTAATAATACCATCTAGCTTCTTTCTATGGATATATTATGATCATCATGTTCTATTTATTTACTAGGGAAAATACTAACTTTATACATGCTAGATTTCCAATATGGATGTTTATTACTAAGTCTTGTTGATTATATATTGTATTTATTATTAAATCATTTCATATGATTAATGAATTGGACTTAGTAATGTAGGTGGGACCTGATATTAGATATCCCTTTGATGTATCCATAGGTATAACGAGACAAACTGTCTTGGGTATTTAGTGTATGCCCGCCAAAATATTTATGATGTTTTAGCATGAGGCCTTAATGATAAGATTTATAATGTCCAACATTTTGGATTATGAATTTCCAAAGGATCGAACAAAAATTAAGGGGGGTGGGGGTGGGGGGTTGAATTAGCTATTAAAATATTTATAAGTTTAAATTTTAGAAACTTAACCCCTACTACCCATTAAAGTTCATTAACTCATCATATTTTAGTAAAATATCATGTATGAAAAAGTAGGACATAAAGTAAAGAACATGATATTTACAAGGTTCGACCTTAGTGTGAAAACCTACATACTTACCATAGAAACTCTCATGGGTTTATTTAAATTCACTATAATGAAGAATTGAATAAACATTATGCCAAATACTATTATAAATATTCTATATCCCAATAGTAATGATTATACTAAATCTCATTATTTTACAAATATTTCTTATAAAAAATTTGATCCACAAAAGAAAATGATCACAAATTTTTTTTCTCTACAAAAATATGACTAGAACCTCAATCTGATGTCCCTGGGTCTGATTGCCTCAATCTGATGAACTCAGTTTGATTAACCTTTTCTTAAAATGCACTTCTCAAAATTTTCTCAATTTCTTAGACCAATCTTCCTCAGTCTTATCTTCTTAGTCTGATAAAAAAACTTCAAATAGTCCAATCTTCTTATGAGATCTTTGTTTAGAAAGTAACTCTGAATCAAACTCTGCATCACTTTTTCTTTTGTGTATGCAAAAAAGTTTCAAAGTATGATAGGTTTCCCAAAATAACAAAGGTGGGAAACTGAAAAACCTTTCCTGCTCATTCAAATTATAAAAATATGAAATCAATCACATTTGAATTTCAACTTTGACCACTTTAACTCTTCTAAACTATTATGAAACCTTATTGAATATTCTTAAGTCTTCTCAGAAATTATCCTTCTCAAACTTACTAAGTTGTCTTTAGTATGATTTGATGAGTTTGATTACATTTCATTTTGTGAATCTAATATATTTTCCTACCTTATAATTATTTCGACGAACTTTATTACATAAAATGCATCCAATAGACTTTCTTATAAAAACCTCATCCGATGAATCATATATTCATCATCTCAGATTCTGTATCCTTTCCTCTTGACCCAATATGAAAAAAAATAATTTCTCATTGTTTACTCTGAAGCTTCAATCCAATTGTAAAAGGTTGAAAAAATTATTGAAAATTCTAAAGACTTTAGATAACTACAGAAACTCAACACTTCTCACATTTTAAAATGATTACTCATTATCATAGTCTTCTTATCCTGATGAATTTCTTCATACAATTTTTTTAGACTAATGATTTATTAGTGTTGTCAGATCTGGTCCATCCAATGTTCTGCATCCGATGTTTTTTATCGGGGTCAAGCATCCTTCTGATGAATTGGTGTCTATTCCTGATCCAATGAATCAGTGTCTACTCTTGGTATGATGGATCTTCCTCAGCTTAGTCTAACTGAATTTATTATTATGACATATCTCTCATTACAATTCAATACTCATTACAATGCAATACTCATTACGATTTTCTACATCCGATGATGAATCCACTAAAAAACTTTAAAATTATTCAAACCTCATTAGATATAACTCATTTAGACTTATGATAACTTTTGTGTCTAGTACTTATAGATCCAATAATCAGTTTAATGGTTTTTGACTACAAAAATCTGGAATAAATACAGTCTTTAAAAATACATTCAACATCCTCCATTCTTCAAAATATTTTATCACAAGAATTTATCATGATTTATTAGATATCCAATATTGGAAAATCATTATTTGACTTAAGGTTAGAAAGTTTAAGAACTTTATAAATCCCAACATAACTGTCCTTATTCAACATCTTCATCAACATTATGACTTACTCACTTTGAAACTTATGACATTATAACAACCATGGTGTCTGATGAATCTTGAAATTCATGCCAAAAAATCTGAGAACAATGGTTTTTATAATAAAAAACTTTATATTTATGACAACTTCTATATCCAGTGATGCTCAGTCTAATACACTGTGTCCAGAAAACAACTTGCACCTCCTTTGTGTTTGGGTTCGAAGTTTCATCACTTACTCCCGATTGATAAAGAAACATTATTTTTCAAATAGATTAGTTGTCAACAAATATAAAACTTGTTAAAACATCACAAAGGATTCTCAATATCTCTCTTTGTATTTTTTTGAAAACTTTCGTTAACAAATTTTTCAAATCATTATGTCTCAAACACTAAGACTTTTTCAAAACATTTTTTTTAAATAACTCAAAGTTTTTTAACTTTTATCAAAAAATAAATTTTCTCAAAAGAGAGTGTCTTAACACCACACTACTAGATAAAGTAACATTTTTGAATGAATTTCATCCCTTAAAGACAAGAAAATTTTACAACCATCTAAAGATAAAATTCACTTCACTTTTCTTCCCCCCATAGATTATTATTTACCCCATTATTTGATAACTACATCTTTAGATTCATAAGATAAAAATAAATAAAAACTTCTTAAAAAGTAAAAAGTTATTAATTTCTCCCCCCCTTTGTCAACAAAATACAAATCATGGTGGGGGTCTTCCTTATAAGGTTTAGGAAGTCATTGGAGGAGGATGAACATGAATTTGTAGCCTTAAATAAAGAAACATTTATTTTGGAACATATTTTTTAAAGATATCAACAATTTGATACTTCATTGAGATATATTCCATAAAAACATCTCTAAAAACAACTTTCTCTTTTATAAAGTGAAACTTTATATCAATGTGTTTTGATCTTGAACGTTGGACATGATTTTTAAAAAGATCAATTACACTTTGATTATCACAAAGTATATTTAATGGTTTAAAAACTTTTATTTTCAAATATATCAGCTTAACTTTCATCCAAAATATCTAAGTATAATCCTGAGTAGCTGTAACATATTCTAATTCTACTATGCTCAAAATTACTGAACTCTATTTCTTACTATTCTAACTTACAAATTATTCACCCAAGAAAAATGTTCCTCCAAAAGTTGATTTTCTATCATTATAATCTCTAGCCCAATCGACATCAGTATAACCATGAAAGTTCATATTAAAATTTATTTTTTTATAAAATATCATGTGAATTTGTTCCTTTAACATATCTCAAAATCCTCTTTTTTCTTCCAACATATGAGACTATTTCAGTTCAATTTTATATCTAGGACACAAAGTCACAACATGAACAATATCACATCTTGAGGCTGTGAGATAAAGAAAACTTCCTATAAGATTCTAAAACTATTTATGGAACATGAGCCTAAGCCCAGTTGGTGTGGTCTCTCTAAGTGCATCCACGAGACCTAGGTTCGAAACCAAGCGGAGGCATAATTCCAGGTTACTGTAGTAGTACTGTAGTAGGTATTGTAGCAGCTACTATTCAGTACTGTAGCATCCATAACTATTCACCTTGGGCCACCAGTTTGGGCTTGGAGTGCTTAAGGCCTTCAGGCCACCCAAGGCCTTCGGGTCAGTAAGGCTTTCAGGCCTCCTTATGGTCTTCGGGCCACCTCAAGGCCTTCAGGGCCACCTGATATGTAGTTACATAGACAGATCCTACAAAGAACCACCCCAGAAGAGGATTCAAGAGTAGGGCTCATTCACCAAGAGCATGGGCTAAAAGGATTTAGGAAGAATGATAGGGTATGGAATTTGACATCGGTACCGTGAATGTGCACCTGCACATGGAAATTCTAGCCAAACAGCCATGCAAAGGTGGAGAGATGATCACGATGCAGATGTTGGGGAGGGGTGGTTTCAAATAGTCATATTCTGTATGATTTCCTTAAGACCCATGGGTCCTGTAATGTCTCCAAGCCTATGGGTAATGTAATTTCTAAGACTACGGTTCTATTAAGGGTTCCCCCTCATCCCTTGAAAGGGGGGTTATCAAAAATCAATAAAAAAGAAGGCCTTCGGGCCATTCAGTCAGTCTAAAATTATTTATGATTTACAATTTTTCTGGATTCATCTTTAATCAACTTTGTGCGCACTGAAATATAAGTAAAAACCTCTTTGGATTCTACCATCACAAATTTATTTAACAATTCCCTGACATAATTTTCTTGAGATAATAAAGTGTAATTTTCCTTTTTTAAACTTGTAAGCCAAGGAATAAAGTTAATTCTCCCAACATTGACATTTCAAAATTCTTCTTTATTTCCTTAGAAAATTCTTTAGAAAGTTTTTCCTTATCCCCAAAAAAAATTATATCATCCACATACACAATTACAATTAGTGTACTAAAGTCAACTTCTTTCACATAGAAGTTACTATCAACCATTCCTTTAGAAAAATTAAACATTCTCAAACAACTATTAAGTTTTTAATACTAGGAATGTGGGGCTTATTTCAACCCATAAAATTCTTTCTTTAATCTATAAACCTTGTTTTCATCATTATAATGTAGAAAACCATAAGGTTGTTAAATGTAAATTTCTTACTCAATCTCTCTTTTTAATAAAGACAACTTTACATAAATCTGATAAAATTTATAATTTCTATGTGCAACCACTGATATATACATTCTAATAGTTTATAATCTTACAACTGGGGAAATAGTTTCTTCAAAATCCATTCCTTCCACCTGTTCATAGAATTTACAAACAAGTCTTGCTTTGTTTCTTGAAACTTATCCATGGTCATTCAATTTGTTTTTTTAAACCCACTTTATTTTGATATTTTTTTTATGCTCCCATGTTTCATTTTTCTTAATCTGATCTAACTATTCATTCATAGCATCCATCCATTATTTCTGTTGAATAGCTTCTAAAACTGATTCTGGTTCAAATTTTGAGACGAGAGAAGTCTGATTTTCTAATCTCAACTTTCTCTTTTTATAAACTGATTCCTTATAATTTACAATAATATTTTTAGTCTCAACATGTTTTTGTAAGGTAGGAAATTTCAAATTTTCTGTTCTAGATGAACCTTCCTCTGTTGGGCTTGTATCATCTCAACAATAATCTATAAATCTTATTGATTTTGATGCTCACAAATATCCTTTTTTGTTTTAATAATGAAGTTACTTTAATTATTTTTTCTGAATATATTTCTTGAGAATATTATCTTATTTATGGATTATAATATTTTTTAAAATAGTTGGGATGTGTTTTAAAAGTATTCTAGAAACACTTTTCATACCATACGTTTGCAAGTATAAGCGTAACATATGGTTCAAAAACCCTACATTTGAAACATCATTTATGGATCATGTAACCAACGTTATTGAAAAATTATTGCTTAAAAACCCTATGTTTGGATGGAATCTTATGTTTTATAAAAGGGAAAGTATGGATAAAAAACTCTACATTTGTAAGGGACCCTACGCTTGAGGAAAAAAACATATGGTGCATCAACCCTAGTTTTGTGATTAACCATACATTGTTAACCCTACATTTGGAATTTTTTCATCACATAAAGGAACCCTATGTTTGACTATTAAAAGTTAGAGTTTTATTTAAATATATTTTCCATGATTTCTGCAATGGTCTCAATGGAAGTAAATACCATTTTAAAGTTGTTTTATGACTGATTATAAGGCTCCTATTCAACTTAGGAAATCATCCCTATTTATCTATAAGATTACGAATCCTTAGAATGATTTAGATTTGATTTATTGCGATCTATTAGGAAATATTCTTGGATCTACAAAATTGAAAGAAATCTAATATTTCTATATAATATCAAGTGTATTTATGCTTTATACACACACACACACACAACTATATATTTTGAAATATCTTTTTGATACATAAAACTAATTCAAAGAAACAAAAGATCGAACATATTTTTTATTTTTTGAAGTAGCTACACTTTAGTGATATACATATTTCAGTCTCATGATTCTGTGTAATCACTACTATTTCTTTGTTGCTACTATTATTGAAGATCATTTGAAACCAGGATCTCTTCAAAGTTATACTTACTTGACGAAATTTATAATTGAATAAGAAGACCCATATTCTATCAGTTGCTAATAAAATTTTGATCAAGAACCTTTTAATTCAATCAAATCAAAATATTTTGATTTATTAGAGTCTCGACTACTCAGAATTAGTCATGGAAGAGTTTCAGCTTCTTGTTTTAAGATGTGGAAAAACTGACTCCCTATAAAATAACTAGATGGATCTATTTAACCTTTTTGTAAAGGTATCAACTGCCTTCATTCAGTTGTGAAGGTCTTGTGATAAGAGGATCTTACTAGAAAAAATCACCAAGCTCGTATATAGAGCATTGGTAGAGTGGACTAGGGGATCTTTGTACCCTAAAACACTATAAAAATCATTCTCTTCTTATTTAATATTTATCTACTGCTTAAATCACTTATAGTAGAGAATGTTTCATATCTATATAAATCGAAAAGAAAGCTAAAAGAAAGAATCTAGAAAGATTATCAAAAAGAAGAAATTCATCCCGCTCTTGTGTATCATTGTATTATTCTAACCTAATATCCTCATCACATGATTCTTTTGAATCTTGATAAGTCCATTTTATATCATTCTCACTTTCATTGGAAACCTCCAGTTTATCCTCCTCAGTATTCTCAAAAAATTTTTTAAGGAATTTTTATTTTCAATAATAGTCACATCATATGAATCCACCAAATTTTTTAAATATTTGTTCCAATATTTGTAACTTTTTCTGTTGGATGAATATACCATTAAACTTCCCTCTTTAGATTTCACATCAAACTTTCCAAGATCTAGATTTTTGATTTTTATAAAATAGGGATTTCTAAAAACCTTAAAGAATTTAAATGAAGTTTTTTTTTATTATACCACATTTCATAGTAAGTCATGTTGGATTCTAATCTCAAAAAACATCTATTTGGTACTTTTAGAATAATACTAACAGCTTATCTCTAATATAACTTTGAAAGTTTGTATCCTACTAACATGATTCTTCCCATTTCTACCAAACTTCTATTATTCCTTTATGATACTTCATTTTGTTGTGGGGTGTATAGAGAAATATAATGATGTTTGATACCATCATTTCTAATATAAGTTTCAAAAATATTACATGTAAATTATGTACCATTATATGTTCTTAATTTCTTTATAGAAACCCCCCATTTCTTTTTCAACATATTTTATGAAGAATCTGAACATTTTAATAGCTTCTGACTAGTGTTTCATAAACATGATATTGGTTATCTAATTGGAATCATAAATGAATGTGATAAAATACAAAACACCTTTTTTTGATTGATGTCTCATTGGACCACATAAATTGGAATGAAAAGTTCAATAAGTCTGGTGGAATGAATATCAACTTTCTTATGACTCTTATTAGTCATTTTCCATTTATGAAAAGTTACACAAACATATTATTATATTATTTACAATTATATAAAATTTCATACAACATAAAATTTATAATTTTTTAATACTTTTATACCCAAGGTGGCCAAGGCTTCAGTTACATAACTTATTCCCATCTTTATCACTTAGATAACATGAGTTGTTAAGTTCTCCAATCTAAAAATGATTTCTTCTGGTTATTTCTCCCCCGGTCAAAATTTTTCTATATTCTATACTTATTATGATACAATAATATTTTTTAAAAATAACTTCTTTTCCATCATCACAAAGTTTAACTACACTAAGAAAGTTATGTTTTATCCCATCAACAAATAGAGCTTATTTATATTTTAACTTTTTTTTATTTCAATCTTAGTTGTTCCAATTACTCTAATTTTTAAGGAACTATCATTTAACAAAGTAACTACTCCTCCATCATGAATTTAAATATGTTTCAAGATTTTTATGTCACCCATCATGTGTGAAGAACAACCACTATAAAGTATACATGGTTTGTTATTTTTTACTTGCTTTTAAAGTTGTATCAACAACAAAACCTCTTTCCTCAACTTTATTATTTCAATATTCTGTTTCTTTTATATCATAAGAAGATTGTTTCATAAGGATTTTCATATATCTTTTAGCATGATTAATAACTTTATCACATCTTCCAGACATTCAAATTGTTTTTTTTGTAAAGTTTCTCACATCTTGAGATTTTTATTTTCTAACTTACCATGGGTTAGGAAAGTTACTCATTCTTTGTCCACCATTTCTTTCACTCTGTTCAAACCTTATTATGAGAAGTGAATAGTTATACCAACAATTATAATCCTTGTGTCCATACATTCCACAAAACCAATAAAAACCATCAAATATTGATTTTCTATTGAAGTAATATATTTATCTATAGAAACTTTATTGAGATTGAAAACTTCTTTATGTTCTAACATAATCTAGGCATGTAATATCTTTCCTACTGAGGGAGTTTTTAAATTTTTTAGATGTGATTTGTTTCTACCATCCCTTATTAATCCAAACTTTCCCAGTAATTTTTTATCACTTGAAATATTAGAAAAATCAGGTGAACCATTTTTTTGGAGGGTTAGGATTTCAAATGATCCTTGATTTGATATCTCTTAACAAATCTAGAAGTCTCAAATTTTACTTACAAGGATTTTTTGAAGTTTTCATGCATCTTTCTGGAGGTAATTTCAGACTCAAGAAGTTTTGATTAAAAGTTTTCAACTTCTTATTTCTTATCCGCCAACTTCTTAATGATATCTTCAACCATTTTTACCTATTTACCAATTCTAAGTTTGTAACTTAAGATCTCATGGATGTATTATTATTCTTTATTGAAAACATCTATTTCACCTTAAAAAAATTTTACACCATTTTTATTTATCATTATGATTTATTTATTGAGAGTTATGTTTTGTTTAAGACATGAAATAATTTTATTTCTGAGCAGAAACACTATAATATTTTCACCTTCTTTTTCTTCACTATTTGAGGTGTATTTTATTTTCTCAAATTTTTCAATTAATGTTATAAAATTTTCTAAACTTTCTTCTTTTAAATAATTGTTTTCAGTTGAGTCCGATTCAGCTTTCTTACTCAACATACTTCTCCTGTTTCTAGTAAAATTTTCTTATATTTGTTGTATGGATTTTATTCTTTATATTTTTTTCCACTTATTCCATTGAGTTTTTTTCATCATAATCATCTCAATATTCTAAAACTTTCTTCTTTGTACAATTAATATCAAAGTGTCCAATTCTACCATACTCAAAACACTTTAGAGGAATTTTTCATCTATACTTTCATCTTCCTCTTTGATAGTTCTTAGGGATAAGAGACATGATTTTATGATTCAACTCATCATCCTCTTTATCCTCAAAATCACAAGGATCAACATCTTTAACATCTTGAATTTTTACCCTTTATCATAGATTTTAAATCCATTTCATCCTTCATATTATTTTTTAACATTAGAGATTTTATCATTTCTTAAGAAACAAGAAAGTTATGCAATTAATCAAGATAAAAATCATCTTTATCTTTTATAGAGGAAATTTTAGAATCAAACATGTCAATAAAGTTTCTCATAAGTTTCTTCACTATTTTTTAATCTTCCAAAACATCTCCAAAAACTATGATATTGCAAATAACTTCATTTACTCTCATGAAGTATTCATCAATAGTTTCTTCATCTCTCATTATTATGTCTTAAAACATACTATGCCAAATTTATAGCTTTTCTTCCTTCACTTTAGTATTATATTAGAAAATAATTTCCAACTTGTAGTACATACTCTTTGAAGTTTTGAGACCCATCACCTTCATATAATTTTTTTTGATAGATACATAAGGATATAATTTCTAGCATTTACATCAACTTCAATATTTCTATTATCAGAAAATGACATAGGTTTATCTTTCTCAATAGCTGTAAAACCAATTGTAATAGAATAAAAAACTTCTATCCCAAGAGATAGGGGATAAAGAATCATCCTATTTTCCCCCCATGATAATTTTTCCTATCAAATTTAATAATTACTATACTATTGATATAATTGAGTTTATCTATGATAAGGATTCAACAAGGGAAACTTACCTTTGATACCAATAAAATTTTAAAATGATCAAACAAAAACTAGTGGGGGGGGGGGGTTGAATCAGTTTTTGAAAATTTTATAAGTTTTCAAAATTTTATAAACTTAATTCCTGAAACATATTAAAGTTCATTACCTTATCATCTTTTAGTAAAAAATAACGCATGAAAATATAGGAAATAAAGTAAATCACATGATATTTATAAGGTTTGGCATCAGTGTTAGAACCTACATCCTTGTCATAGCCACTCCCATGGGTCTATGGAAATTCACTATATGAAGAAGTGAATAAAACTTATGCCAAATATGTATACCGATAGGAATGATTATACTGACTTATATTAGATTATAAATATTGCTTACAAATAATTTGAGCCACAAAAGAAAATGATCACAAAAACTTTTTCTCCACAAAACTTTGCATGGAACCTTAGTCTGATGTCCCTGGGTCTAATTGACTTAGTCCAATGAACTCGGTCAAATGAACTTAGTATGATGAAACTTTTCTCAAACTACACTTCTCAAAATCTGATCAATGGTTCAAACCAATATTCCTCAATCTAATATTATTGGTTTGGTAAACAAAACTTTCAGTAGTCTGATCTTCTTACAAGATCTATGTTCAGAAAGTAACTCCGACTCAAACCCTACAACGCTTTACCTTTTGTATGTGAAAAAGTTAAAAAGTATGAATGTACCATGCATCGTGTATAAATGGATTAATGAGGGGAGGAGGGCTGGTACAGGATAGAGGTGGTTCGGTGATATCTGCCTTTAGTAGCTATTACAGACTGGGAAACTCAATGGGTGTAGAGGGTTGGGCATTGTTGGAGGGCATTAGGCTATGCAAAAGGTTATCGTTGCGAGTTTCAGAAGTGGAATCAGACTCAGAGGTATTGATTCAGGCACTAAAAGGGAAATTTGAGGTGCCCTGGTGTTTGAATTACATTGTTCAGGGCTATATACTAGAAATGAGTAATGGTTGTGTGGTTCGGCATATTCCTAGGGAGGCCAATTTTGCTGTGGATGCTCTCTCTCAGGGGAGTAGCGTTAATGGTCCCTCAGTGGTGTTTACAGAAGTGGGTACTCTACCCCAGGAATATATTGGGGTGATTCTTGGGGATGCACTAGGGCTTCATCATTTTAGGCCGCCTTGAATTGTATTAGAGGACTTTTATTATGGGAATAAAAAATAAATGTTCAGTTCTGTTGATTACATTGTGACTCTGATATATTTTCCTGCCTCAGATTTAGTTTGATAAACTTTCTTATAGAAACCAAATATGATGGAATTTCATATAAAAATATCATCTGATGAATCATATATTCATCATCTCAGATTCTGTATCCTTTCCTCTTAACCCCATATGAAAAATAATAACAATTTATTATTGTTTACTCTAAATCTCTAAGCTAATTTTAAATGGTTGAAAACATTATTGAAACTTATAAAGAATTTTAATACCTACAACAACTCAACACTTCTAACATTTTCAAATGTTTACTCATTATGATAGTCTTCTCATCCTGATGGAATTATTTATATAATTTTCCTATAACAATAATTTATTAATTTCATGAACTCTAGTCCATCTGATGTTCTACATCCAATGTTTTTTTATCACTATGAAGAATCTTTCTAATGGATCGATGCCTATTCCTGATCCAATGAATTGGTGTCTACTCCTAGCCTAATTAATCTTCCTCAGATCAGTCTAAATAAATTTATTATTATGATATATTTCTAATTATGATGGAATATTAACTATGATGTTCTACATATGATGATGAATCCACTCAAAAACTTTTAAATTCTTTAAACCTCATTAGCTATAACTCATTTAGACTTCTAAAAACTTTTCTCACTGATACTTCTAGATCTAATGATTGGTGTTAAGATTTCTGTGTATGGAACTCTAGAACTGATACAATCATTATAAATACATTCAACTTCCTCCATTATTCAAAACCCTTTATCATGATAATTTATCATGATTTATGAGAACTCCAAGATCATAAAATCATTTTCTGACTTAAGGTTAGAAAGTTTAAGAACTTTCTAACTTCAGGCATCATTTTCTTTATTAAAACTCTTCAGAAACATTACAACTTCCTCACTCAATAACATCTAACTTTATAGAAACCAATGTGTCTAATGAATCTTGAACTTCATGCCAATTAATTTGAGACTGATGGTGCATCCAATCAACAACTTCATCTTTCTGAAAAATTCCACATCAAATGATACTCATTCTGATACACTATGTCTAGAAATAAAATTTATCCTACTTTGTATTTGGATTCAAACTTTCATCACTTACTACTAATTGATAACAAAAACATTATTTTTCAAAAATATTAGTTTTTGAAAAATAAAAAACATGTTAAAACATTATAAAGGATTTTCACATTCCTTCACTATGAAATCAATTATTTTTATCCACGATATTTTTTATATTTCTATTCATGGTTATAGTTAATGATAACATGATTATTTATATGTCTATGGACACTCTATTTTTTCAAGTGGAGTGAAAATATTATGAAGTGTACCTTAAACATGTTCAAGCACTAAAAATTCTCAATGTGAATAAATGGGAATTTCCCAAATCAGCCTGTGCATGCACACCTACACATAAAAAATCCAGTACAACTCCCAGACACAACATTGAACAGAAGGTCTCCCCGACATGGTACATTTGCACCGATAACCTATACTCGAGACCTGTGTGGGATACCTTATTTAACCAAGGTCCTATGTTTTCCTTTAAACATGACCCTTTAGATCCTCATTCGCAAAAAATGGAAAATTGAAAAATTCCCCCAAGCTCTAGTCACGCATCCCCTTCACCCAGGTCTCCAAAACTTCCTAAGGTAGCTCTCCAAAAACCAAGAGAATAGATAATTAAGGGGGATAATAGAGATCAAATTCCCTTCAGGGTCTAAACACAAGACACCTGACCAAATACCCCTTCTCCCCTAAGTGAAGAAACACCTACACGAGGCCCCTTTTTTAATCGGAGACCTGTGTGAGACCCTTTTAGGGACACCTGAGGAGACCCATGGTGCCTAGGATAAGGCCTTTTCCAGGTGTTTTTTCCTAGGTAGTCTATTTCCCAAGACACACCCATCTCATACAAGCCTATACCACATGCGTAAAGCACTTCCAGTTCCTCCCAAGCCCTGTGCGAGGAAACTCTAACCTTTAAGATATGACCTGTGTGAACCCCCCTTTGAGTCCTTTTGCAAGCCCCCAATGGAAGGATTCCTCTTCCTCTTGATACCATTTCTAGAAGGGACCAAGTTGAAACTTACACCAAAGACTTTGTACTTTAAAAGCCATGAGAAAAGTCACACCAACATGTCTCCCATTTGAATTTTCATTCATACGATCAGAGGTTTTCCACACTTGTTCGACTAGACGGTTAGGATCATAGGAGTGCATGTGGATTTGTATTACCATGGTCATGAGGAACCAGACCCTGAGAATGGTTTCAGGGATTTCTTGGTCTCAGATACCAGGGTTAGAACCATGTCCTACCCTTGTCCTCTCTAAGACCCAGGGTCTCCAATTTCAGGAGGGGAGGGTAAGAATTATTCTTGATTTTTCATTCAACATGGAATGATATATTAATCCCTTACTAAAAAAACAATTTTAGGGCATCCCTCTTGAAGTAATACCCTAGCCTTTCTTATAGAAGGTTTCAATCTTACTCCTCCTCACCCCCTATGGGCTGTATCCATATGGGTAGTTATACATAACTATTATAGATATGAAGATTATAAAGGGGATGGGCACCAGATCTTCTCCCGTATCTCGTCACCGTATCCTCTTCCACCATCACCCCATCCTCTTCCAAAAGTAGAGGAAAATTATGTGGCTTATTAGATATTCTGATTCCTCTTGTATCTCACACTGAGAATCAATCACATGGGCTTATAGGTCAACAATGATCATCAAATACAAATGATTCCAATCCCGTGGACCTCATTCCAAGTGTAATCCCCAACCAATCAAGGGAATACTCCTCATGAGTAATCCCCAACCCAACCTATGGGAATCCTCATTAGGGGTAATCCCCAAACTGAACCAATCCCATACATCCTTCTTAGAGGTAATCCCCAATAATAAACCCATTCACCAAGGAAACCTTAGTGTGAAATACCTGAACTATTGAACTATGAGACCTCAGATTACTGCTATAACTATAATACATAGGATGCCTACCTAAATCCCAAGCTCAATGGGCATCCTTCTCAAGAATAATCCCTAACCAAATCCCCAAAATCATTAAGGGAACCCTCCTCAAGAATAAACCCCTATCCTTTATTGTATGAGATTTCATTCTTACTCCTCCTCGCTCCCTGAGGGCTGTATTCATATGAGAAGTCATACTTGACTATCCTAGATATGAAGACCATATAGAGGATGGGAATCAGAGCCCCTACCATCTCTTGTTACCCTGTCCTCTTCCACCATCGCCCCATCCTCTTCCACCAATAGAGGAGGAGAAGCATGTGGTTTCTCGGATCTTATGCTTCCTCTCATTTCTCACTTTGATCATGAATCACATGGACTTAGAGGTCAACAATGATCACAACATCCACATGAATCTGAACCCATGGGCCTCATTCCAAGTGTAAGTCCCAACAAATCAAGGTAATACTCCTCAAGATTAATCCCCAACCCAACCTATGGACATCCTCCTCATGGGTAATCCCCAAATTGAACCAATACTTTGGCATCCTCCTCATAATTAATCCCCAATCAAAACCCCATTCACCAAGGTAACCTTAGTGTATAAGACCTAAATTATTGAACCATGACAACTATGATTCCTACTATAAATAGGATACATAGGATGCCAAACTAAGGATCGAGCTCAATGGGTATCCTTCTCAAGAGTAATCCCTAACCAAATCAACCAAATCATCAAGGTCATAATCCTTAGGAATAATCCCTGAAATCTAACATTTTGGGCCTCCTACTTGGAATAATCCCCAACCATATCATCATACTCAACCATGGTCCTCCTCCTCAGGTGTAAGCCCTGAACAAGTCTCCAAATCACCATAAGTAGATACATCACTCATGGTCCCATCCATAGGGAATACTTCTCAAGAATAATCCCTAACTTAATCCTCTCAAAAGGTTATACTCCCCTACGAGACAAACTTGAGGGCCTCCATAGGTGTGGGTACTCATAACCAAACTACATGGGATTTGATTCCCATCCATATGTGATACATATGAATCCTCCCTGAGATCCAAACCCAACATCCCAAATCAACCCTATTATCTTTGGGACGCATTCCTAGTAGGGTATTATTCAACCAAGAATCCATATTCCTTCTAGGTTCCCTGGGACATTTCAACATAAGTATCGCACCAAACTTTTACTAGGAACATTTATCCTAAAAATCCTTACCTCATGAGGCTAAATTTCATGGTTTGGTTCTCATCACATGACCTTAAAAGGTATGATATGCCCCATTAATCAAAAGAGAACTACATGAGTTCTGATTCCTTTCACAAGGATATATAGGAAGACCATCTCATGGGACCAATCCCAACATAAAAACAAATCCCATCTCCCTAGATGATGAAACACTCCAGAGTGCCCCATTGTGTGGCTAGAAAACCCACATCATTATAATAGTGAACAAAGAATCTATAATCAGTACATAAGAGAATATCATTGATGGAGAACCTCAGATACATACATATGATTCTAAGCTCCAAACTTGCTAATAATTGATTATTTTCAAGTGTGATCCATGTCATACTTAGGAATTAATGAAGGATTCATGAATATATCTTAAATCTATAAGAGAGTCCCAGAATAGGAAACAATTCTCCCAAAAGGGTGTGATGAGCCCAACCTCCCATCCTCTCGACCAATGTGAGTTATTAAGAATCATTGGGAAAACCCCCCCAATGAGCATCTGCCTTTAGAAAGTAGGTCCCTTATGGATATAGAACCATTGGGTATTTACTATTACACAAAAAAACCTCTTGGAAACCGTTAAAAAAAAGTAGACCCAACATGAATGATTGCACACAAATAAAACCCCTACAATCAACCATTGGGTGACATGTTTCTGAGAAAAAAAAAGGTCAACTCGACATGGATCCTTAACCAAGATGATAGTGTCACCCACCTATTAGTCCCCTTTTTCTCTCAAAATAAAAGGGTTAATACAATATAATCAATCATTCATGTTTTTGTTCAATGAGACGATGATTTTATGAGGTTTTCTTGTTTGCGTTTGTAATATATTTAGGCACTCCCTTTTATAACTCCCTTTGATCCAATGGTGTCCTTCCAGCTTTTAGTAATGCATTACCCAACTACTTATTAGGCCAGGTCTTCATCCATGTAGAGGATTCCATCACCAACCCAACATCTTCAATGCTGGGTCAAAAACTCATTGATTTGGGAATAACTTCATAATGGTACAATACCGACCCTGAAGGCCACCCGATAGGGCATCCACCTCAAAAATACTCACCGATTGTCTGGTTAGTGATGACCGGTGGTCCTGATGTAGGAAAAACCAATCACCTTATTCAACCATTTCTAGATCCTATCCCCGGAACACAATAACTATTGCCTCTATTATTTTAGGGAGGTGGATCCAGAGGCTGTATATGAATTTATATAGAATACATATGGGTCCTTTTCAAGGGTTCCTTATAGAAATAACCACTGCTAATTCCGCACGATAGTTAACCATCAATATGATATGGGTGCCGTCCTCGGACATCAGGCCTAGGTCACTTAGACCAGGGTGCACAAGATGGCCCACTGGGGGTAGAAACTAGTCAACAGGGAGTAAGGTCACACACTTACCCCTTCCATAGAAGCCCAAAAACTTAATTTGGTGGAAAATTATGAGCGGTAACATACACCCATCTACTCTAACTCAAACAACCAGTGGATTCTTCTGACTACATTTAAGGAAGCTCTTCGTTCAAATCCGGTGGCCAACCATGAGTTAGAATAAACACCTGGCCATGCTAATCAAGCCTGCTAGTAGACTCATCTGGTAGCATTCAAATAATCCCGATAAACAAATATGGTGGTAATCCAAAAATAGGTTCACACACCTACCTGTATTCACCTAGCCTGCTAGCAGCCTCATCTGGAAGCACCTAGAGAAGTCAGTAGGAAAGTCTCAATGAAAAATGGGGGGCATACCCAACTCTATACCCCAACACAAGAGTACTGTTAATTTCCATTAGAAATAAAGGTAGGAAATGAATAGGCACATACCCCTACTCCAAGTATCAAATGGGAATATATTCCCGTTCTGATCACTGAAGTCACCAACCATATCCTAAAAATACTGAAAGGGCGGATGAAAAACCATGCCCACATTCTACAAACTTTCCAAGACATCATAATAGTGATGATATTAGTACCTGAGGTATGGGAACACATATATGTTCCCACAAGTAGGGAAGATCAACAGCATGTCATAATAGAGTAGACACACACCTCTTCTCCTATCTAGGAGGGTCATGGTACAAACTCCCCCATATTATACAGACAACCGGATTAGGAACATATACCCATTCCCACTGAAGATCATCAGCCTATCCCAATGACCACTCTAAGGTAAGAATAAAACCCTTTCTATGAATACCACTTTACTTAGAAAAGTGGCTCCATTCACTCATAAGAAGGCATCCAAGAAGAAGTCTCATCAAACACGATTGGAAAATCAAAAGAAAATCTATGATCCTGCTTTATTCAATGCTAGATTTCTTGAAGCCCTCAGACGCTTATCTATAGAAGATCAAGATCCTACCCTCCCATTACCAAATTATGGGGGAAGTAGCAGTAATTATGAAGGTCCTCCTCAGATACTTCACCATGAAATATTGATTCATGTCTATAATTCAATTGATCTTGAGAGTCCATCTCCTGATGAGATCCATGGAAGCCCTCTGCATGGACAGAATATCAAGGAGCAAGCGAGTCTTCCCA
Source organism: Viscum album (assembly GCA_963277665.1). Classification (NCBI taxonomy): domain Eukaryota; kingdom Viridiplantae; phylum Streptophyta; class Magnoliopsida; order Santalales; family Viscaceae; genus Viscum; species Viscum album. The sequence goes on from OY728140.1 coordinate 102,491,616, forward strand.
TTACTATAATCCACCATGGTGTTCCTCACCATGATGGTGATTTCTATGAAATTTATCTCCACATTAGTGTTTCAATTCATCAAAAGGGTCCTCCCATTGGTGATATAGTGATGAGAAATCCCCCTACCATGAGGCTCTTGAGAAAACCAGGCTATTAATGTTTGATGCATTTTCATTAACAAGTGAAATTATTTCTCAACCAGAAGATATCCCAAGGATACAATCATTCTTAAAACAACCCTTAAGCCATCATTCTTCCAAAATGATAGAGGTAATCCCTTATAATATCACTGACTATGATAAAATGGAAGGAAAGCTTTCAATCCAGTCAGACCCGATAGAAAAACCTCTATAGAAAGATGAAGAAGACGTGCTAAACTTGAGGAAACAACTGGCTAAAGATGACATATCCGTAATTTTCTATCCTTTAACCACCCCTCAATATAACATTCCAGAGGCGCTATTAGAAGATTGTGCACATGAAATCCACTTCAATATATGAAAAAATATTCATCACTTGAAAGAAAAAGTATTACATTATGATGAGTATCAAAGTCAATTCATGGTAGTAGAAGGTCTGAAATTTTAAATTTACTTGGCATCTCTCCTGGTTTTGTGACATCTAAAGATCTAGAAACATCAAGGATCCCTTAAACGTGCATGCCTTGATGCATTAATGATATTACGATAGATGATCACCGATACCCAATATCATGTTCATATAAAAGGATGGGGTGAACATGGAGTGTTATATTTCACCATGATCTCTAACTAGAAAATCCTACTAAAGGTTGTAGCGTGAAATGTTATAGTTTCAGGATGTCTTAAACAAAAAAAATTATTCATAACCAAAGACATGATTAATAAAAATAGGCCTAAACCGAATCTTACTAATGGAAGGACATAAGAGAGTAGGATATTGAAATAATTTTTCAACAAGAATCTAAGAATATCAAGAAAGACTTACATTTAAGGAAATTCTATCATCTGATAACAAAAATGTTAGAAATAACACAAAAATCTTCATAAGCGGGCAATTTAAGTGTGTACCAAATGATGCACCCAGCCTGTATTTAAAACAAAATCCATAGAATAAAAAGTTAAACCATGGAATTAATATCCACGATATTTTAGGAGTGACTCCATCCCATAGAGTTGGGTTTTTTTTCAAACCAAACTTCACATCACACCTGATTTTTTGTGTTTTGGTTTTGGTTTGGTTTGTTGGGAATCACAATCAGTTTCTTGGGTTTCGGGTGAGATGAATGTTGAGTTTTGAAGTGAATTATTTTTCTAATATTTATATCATTGTTGAACCCTGGATATTTTGAGATTTTTTGTAGAAAATGATGTTTTTTGGCATAAAATGGGCATGTGCATGGTTTAGGTGCACAGTTTATTAAACCGTACAGCTTAACCGTGCGACCTTCCCAGAACATAAAAAATTCTTTTTTACAACTTTTCCACCTCATGTTTTTGGTACCCAAATGCTCCCAAATATTATTCCTTAGGTTCTTCCAGACCTAAGTAGCCTCTCCATTTCTTACCAATCCATTCCACCTCCTCTAATGGTGTAGATCTAAGGGAAGATGAAGGGTTGTCAAGTTTCCAAGGTGAGTTTTCTTCCCTTATTCTAACCTCTTAATTCTTCCAATTTTTCATGTTTTTCTATTCTCCCCTAGTAATTATTGACCTAAGGTTATATCTTAACCTTTATTTTGATGTTTTTTTTTCTTTTAGGTCCGGTCTTCATAGATCTAGGGTATTGGAAACCGCAGCAGGTGATTTCGAGTGTGCGTTTCCTTTCTGCCATGGATTTGAGGTAGGATATCCCATGAACTTGCCTTTATAATTTAAGTTTCATATTTTTATTTATTTTTAAAACTTTTATATATGATATGTGTTGTTTTTCAACCCTTGTTTTAATTTTTTGATGTGCAAAATGGCGATTATGCCTTGTTTTGTGAAAATAGTGTTGTTTTGGTATAAATGTGTACTCCCCTTGTTTGGTAAATGGTTTTGTTATATTTAGCACACGTTTTTTTGGCATTTTGAACATATTTCAGTAGATTCAATAAATATATGGCATTAATATTGGTGTTTTATACCTTTTTGAGTGTTAAATTAATTGGTTTTGTTAAAATGTTTCATGCCATGTGTTTAATAAATTTTCTGATTGGCTTTTATGGGTTATTTGTCATATAAATTGATTTTTTGGGTTCTGTAAATATATTGGTAGCATGTAAAGTATTAATTTGGATCCATTAAATGGTTTCAAAAGTGGTTTTTTGCTATAAAAAGTAATTAATTTTGGTTTTAAATGTAATTTGGCATGAGCTTCTGGTGAATGGCCCGTTTGGTATTTCTATAAAAATGGATGTGTTTTGAATGCATAACCTAAATGTTTTAAGGAGTTTATTTAAATGTTTAGATGATTAAAATGGTGTTTTTACACCCATTTATTAATATTTAATTTGGTATTTTTGATAAATGTTGGTTTTTTGTGAAAACTGCTCAAAGGCCTGTTTGGTAGTTTTGTAAAAATGGTGAAAGCGTTTATTACGAAAACCTCCTCTAGATGTTTCTCATTCCATGATTGTATTTCTATAATGTATGGGAGGTCCTCTCTAGTAAATCCTTCTAATCCATTATGAGAGTGCCTCAGGTTGGACTCTTTGTGTTCTATTTGATTAATGACATGAGATTGATCCTTGGAGTGGCTCAGGGTGATGCCAGTTGTGAATTATTATTATATATATGTTGTGATTGGATGCTCCAATGACATCGGTTGGATCACCCCTATTATAAATATGATAAATAGTAACCTTTAATATTGATATAATTTTTTAAGAATGATTTCTGCATTGGTAGTGGACATACTGACCATTGGCCCATAGTAGGTGGATATATTTGGGTTTATTACTATGGGATTTTCCCTCAGCCTATCCTGAGTTAGGGTGGATGAGAGTATTGAGAATTTTGATTTCATTGTGTTTGTAATTCCAATGGGGATGAGGTCTCATGTATTGGTGTCTTCTGGATTATTATTGATCTTATGGGTTCACCTATGTTTACTTTTTCTTAGTTTCTTGCAGTGTTGGATGTGATACTTGTATGTATACTTTTCATTTCCCTTATTGTGTAACTACTATAGTGGTTTCATGTTTAGTGTTTTATTTGGAAAGTAATGTGTGGTTTTAATGTGACTTGTGAAAACCATTTTCAAAGAAAAGTGTTTTATCCTTTTTGTACAAATTGAAAATGTAAACATAACTTTCCCATTTAAAATGATAATGTTTCACTAATAGAATGACTTTGGTTTTAGAAATTAATAAGGTCAATGAGTTGTATTTTTTTGAGTAAACATGTAGAAAACCTTATTTTTGTATATTGTATTTAAAACTTGAAATTGATGTTTCTTTTATTTTAAAGGAAGTGCATTGGGAATAGATTATCAGGCCAGCCTATTGAGTTTTAATACTCAAACCTATAGTTATTTTCTATTTTTATCCCTTGTGCATGTTTCATCTTGAGTTCAATAACCTTGATTGATGTGTGATCATTTTGTTGGAGAGTGAACAGTGGTGTCACATGAGGTTAGTTGGTTGTCAGGTTTGGTTGGTTGAGTTGTTTGGTTCAGTTGTATTTTCAGTTTCTTATATAAATGATGTTCAACTCAATTTATATAAATATATATTAGGCTATCCATTCCTTTCCAATGTTTTTTTACTTGTTTATATTTGGGAGAAATTGTTCCCTTGTCTACTCTAATGATTATCGACACTAGTTCCTAGCCTATGGGGATTGGAAATTCCCTCAGGGCCATGTCGTAGACCAGATAGAGTGATCGGTTCAGGGTTGACCTGGGATGGTTTATGACAAAGTGGTATCAGAGGAGGTAGAATATTAGAGGATATTTATTTTCATATCACCCTTGTTATTTTGGTATGTCAAGGTAGATGGAGTAGGATTTTTGGGACATAAGGGGTAGGTGTGAGAAGAGTGTCGTGAAATCTTGCTCCTTCTGATCCTCGAGTTTCCATGGGAATTCCAGTTTTATTTGTTTCCTTAGTACTTAGGGATTATTTGGTTATTAGGATACGACAAGGGGATTTAGAATAATGGTCTTCGTGAGCTCAAAGGTCCTAGAAATCCATGTGGAACTAGAGCATGGTCCTCGAAGGCTATCTGTGTTGCTGGTGTGTTTGGAATACGACCACCAACCATATGGTCAAGTCACCCACCGACACTAGTTCCCTTTTTGATTTATTTTGAGTCTTCTTTGAATTTTGAAAATTTTGTGAAAACACTTATGTTGGATTTGTAAAAATGAGGTTTTAGTGGTAATGATCATATTTTGGAAGGTAGTATTTTTTTTTCAAAATTAAATTTGTGGAAGGCTTGGAAAAAATAAGTGTTTCTAGAGTAACCTCTTTGGGGTAAAATTGAAATGGTTTAATGGAATTGAGAATTTTTTTAATCACGACTTGGTGTTTATGGAAAGTGGATGTTTGTTTTTATAAGTTGTTTAAATGAAAAGGGGTGAGTTTTAATAAAATTATTTTGATGAAATTAGGTTTGTTAAGATGATGAAAAAATGATTTGAATGTAATTAAAGGGATTTTTCTAGAAATTCATGGGATTTCATTTTTCAAGTATGGTAAAATGGTTTGATGTGTGGAATCTAAAAATAGTTTTTGACTTGGTGGTAAGTGTTCCTTTGTAAGGTACATGACTTTTGAAAGGGGAAGAATGATTTTTTTGGAAAATAAGGATGTTTTATTTTAGACTTGGTGTTCTTATGGGTGATTACATGCATGATGGTATATGATAATGTGAATGGATGCCCAGTATGGCATGGTGGATGGGTGCACGAGGTGGAACAAAAACATGCATGTGAGTGAGACTCAGAAATACCAATGGTGAGTGTTTAACCCACCAAGTTGTTTTAGATTAAAAAAGATTCAAAAGGAAAGTTTTAATGTTATAATGTCTTGTTTTCCTATGTTCAAATATTACCACCTATGCGGTGTTTGCTTTTGAGAATCTTGTTGTTGAGTTGGCCTTGACCTCATTATTATATTTTCTTTGTCCAGAAGCTGTCTCCATGGAGATTTTATGGGTGATCATAGTATGAATATGGGTGATTAACCATTAATAGGATTTTCAGTTGATCAACATAAGGATTTAATTCTTGAGTTTCAAAATCTAAACCCAACTCTCTTTTATGGACAAGCAGATCTACTCAAGGTGGAGGAGTGGATGTGAAAAATTGAAAGTAACTGTAGCCTCATCGTGTTTCCCAAGTTGTTAAATGTTAAGTTTTAAATGTTAATTCTTGAAGGTTCACCATGGAAGTGGTGGAAGTTAGTATCTCAGAATAAGCCCCATGAAGACATTACTTGAGATTTCTTTAAGGCTTCATTCATCCGTTAGTATTTTTCTGAGAGGGAAAGGGTGAGAAAGGGGATGAAGATGGGTTTCTTGCAATAGGGTGATGGATCAGTAGTAGAATATTTCTATATCTTTGTATATATTATCTATTTTGATTCAGGATATGTTGCTGATGATTCCATGATGGCTCTACATGTTGAGGTTGGGATTCATCCTGATTTACAGTCGAATGTGTCAAAGTTCAATCTAACTTCTTTTGCTGACATGGTGAGGAAAGATTTTCATGTTGAGGATATGATGGAATGAGTTTGTGAGGTAGTTATACCTTCTTCAATCCCTAGGATCAATAGGGAAGAGTCTGTTAGGTATATGAGAGAGAATTTGGAAGTCGATGGAATAGGTCATGGAATCAAAAGGCCTCAAAATCATTCATCAACCTCTTTTGGGTATGAGGTATTTGTGTGCTATCAGTGTGGTAGGCTAGGTCATGAGAAACCATCATGTCTGAATTCCCCTAGGACTTTCCATTCTTATGGGAACTTAGGTCACTTGTAGAGATTATGTTAGGGTGTTGCGAGGAATAATCATAGTGGAAATCCTTAGAATTGATGGGTTGTTGGAAACTTGTTTAATGTTTCTTTTTTTATATTTTATTCTAGTGTAAGGGATATTTTTTCATGGATATTTTGATGAAATCCTATTATCAATGCCATTGTAGTTTTCATTTCAAAATTATATCCTTTATTTTTCTTATTAAAGTGGTAGATGTTTATTTTTTGGATTATCAAAACCTGACTACGAGGAAAGAGATGCTTCATCCATTAGAGCACCATCCATAGGTCTCAAAGTGAAATTGGTGTGTAGTTAGGAGTCCCAGGTCCATGGGAAGCATTTCCAAACTCGTGCCTCTGTCGTTGTGGTGAGGTATTTCCTTTGTTTCTCTTGCGGTTGCAGTGTTCCTATTTTTTTGGAGTTCCCTTCCCTTATTTCCCAGATTGTTGGGGGGTTTTTGATCCATGTAGAAAGTGTTGTCCCAATTATTATCCCCTAAATTTGGTAGTGGGTAGTTTAAATGTTCTTTTTGTGTTCTTCTTGGATTGGGAAGATAGGTCATTGTAAGGGAGTTTTGGGTTGGCCTATGTGGAAAAGTCATGATGTTGGCTCATATTAGATTCTCATTTGGTCATTTATAGTTGGTTCTTAATGGCGAGGATACCCACTGTGGGTCTTATAGAGCCTTATTTTAAGGATTTGTTGTATGTTAGTTGTTCTCTAATAGCGGGGAGTCCTTTCTGACCTCCCCTAAAATCATTAGATTTCGTGAGTTCCCTTCAATTTGTGTGATATTGGGTCCCTTGGGAGAATGACCAACAATATGGCATTTGGTTTTTAATGGGGTGTCTTGATCATTATGTTGATTATTGGGATGCAGTTTTTGGATTGTTGTCTTGTTTTGAGAAAGAGGCTTAAGTTCCGTTAATGGTGGATGAGATATCCTTGGATTAAGAGGCTAGATCGTGTTGATAAAGAATCCTTAGGTGTTGATATTTCAGCTGGAAAGTGTTATGTATTTATGGGGGAGGAAAGATTTAATGGTGGGGAGAATTGTCACACCTAGTTTTTCATGTTTTGGTTTTGATCCAGTTCGTTGGGAATCACAATCCTTTTCTCGGGTTTCGGGTGTGATGAATGTTGAGTTCTGAAGTGTCTTATTTTTCTAATATTTCCATCATTATTGAACCCTAAATCATTATATATTTTTTGAAGAAAATTAAGTTTTTTGGCATAAAATGGTCCTGTGCACGGTTTGGGTGCATGATTTACTAAATCGTGCAGCCTAACCATGCGGCCTGCCTAGAAAATATTTTATTTCCAAGTTTTCCCCCTCATGTTTTTGGGACCCAAATGAACCCAAATCTTCTTCCTCAGGTTATTCCATACATAGGTATCCTCTCCATTTTTTCCCAATCCATTCCCCCTCCTCTAATGGTGTATATCTAAGGGAAGATGAAGGGTTGGCTAGTTTCCAAGGTTAGTTTCCTTCCATTCTCCCCTCCCTCTTCCTTATTCTTCCAATGTTTATTAGTTTTCTCTTTTCCCCTGGTCATTATTGACCTAGGTTTCTGTTTTCACCATGATTTTGATGGGTTTTTTTTATTTTAGGGCTGGTCTTCATAGATCTAGGGTGTTGGAAACTACGATGAGTGTTTTCAGGTGTGCGTTTCCTTTTCACCATGGATTTGATGTAGGATATCCCATGAAATTGCCTTTATCATTTAAGTTCCATCTATTTATTTCTATTCAAACCCTTTTTATGCTATGTGTTATTTCTAAACCCTTATTTTAATGGTTTTATGTGAAAAATGGTGGTTATGCCTTGTTTTGTGAAAAATAGTGTTGTTTTGGAATAAATGTGTACTCCCCTTGTTTGGTAAATGGTTTTGTTAGATTTTTTTCACATTGTTTATGGTATTTTGAACATGTTTCAATTTCTTGAAAAAACACATGTCATGAAAATTGGTGTTTTATACCTTTTTGAGTGTTAAATGAATTAGTTTTGTTAAAATGTTGCATGCCATGTGTTCAATAAATTGCCCGGTTGTATTTTAGGGTTATTTGTGATATAAATTGATTTTTTGGGTTATGTAAATATATTGGAAGCATGTGAAGTATTAATTTGGATCCCTTAAATGGTTCCCAAAGTGTTTTCTTGGCTTTACAAAGTAATGAGTTTTGGTTTTTAATGTAATTTGGCATGAGCTGCTGGTGAATGGCTCGTTTGGCATTTCTATAAAAATGTTTGTGTTTTGAATGTGAAACCTGAATTTTTTAAAGAGTTTATTTAAATGTTTAGATGCTTCAAATGGTGTATTTACACCTCTTTATGAATAGTTAATTTTGTTTTTTTGATAAATGTTGGTTTTTGTGAAAAGTGCTTAAAGCCCCATTTGGAAGTTTTGTAAAAACAGTGAAAGTGTTTATTACGAAAACCTTATCTGGATGTTTCTCATGCTATTCTTGTATCTATATAATAGATGATAGGTACTAGATGGTAAATCTATGTGATCCATTATGATAGTGCCTTATTTTGGACTCTTTGTGTTCTGTTTAATTAATGGCATGGGATTGATCCTTGGAGTGGCTTGGGGTGATGTCGGTTGTGAATTATTATTATATATATGTGTTATGATTAGATGATCAGATGACATCGGTTGGATCACCCCTATTATAAACACGAGACATAAAAACCTAAAATATTGAGATAATTTTATGATAATGATTGCTACACTGGTAGTGGATGGACTGACTAGTGGCCCATAGTAGGTGGATATATTTGGGTTTATTACTATGGGATTTACCCTTGACCTGTCCTGAGTTAGGGTGGCTGAGAATATTGAGGGTTTTTATTTCATCATGTGTGGAATTCCAATAGGGACAGGGTCTCATGTATTGGTGTCTTGTGGATTATTCTTGATCTCTTGGGCTTACCTATGCCTACTCATTCTTAGTTACTTGTAGTGTTGGATGTGATACTTGTATGTATACTTTTCATTACCCTTATTGTGTAACTACTGTAATTATTTCATGTGTAGTGTTTTATTTGGAAAGCGATGCGTGGTTTTAATGTGACTTGTAAAAACCATTTTCAAATAAAAGTATTTTATCCTTTTTGTACAAATTAAAAATGTAAACATCACTTTTCCCTTTAAAATGATAATGTGTCACTAATAGAATGACTTTGTTTTTGGAAATTAATAAGGGAAATGAGTTGTATCTATATTTTTGAGTAAACATATATAAAACCTTACTTTTTTATATTGTAGTTCAAACTTTAAATTGAAATTTCTTTTATTTTAAAGAATGTTCATTGGGAATAGATTATTAGGATATCCTACTGAGTTTTAATACTCACGCCTATAGTTATTTTCTATTTTTATCCCTTGTGTAGGTTTCATCTTGTGTTCGATCGCCTTGAGTGACGTGTGATCATTGTGTTGAAGAGTGACTAGTGGGGTCACATGGGGTTAGTTGGCTATCAGGTTTTTTTGGTTGATTTTTTTGGTTTCGTTGTATTTTCAATTTCTTGTATAAATGATGTTCATATAAATTTTATATAAATATATATTAGGCTGTCCGTTCCTTTCCACTGTTTGTTTACTTGTTTATATTTAGGATAAATCACTCCCTTATCTATTTTGATGATGCTTGACACTAGTTTCCAGCCCGTTGGGATCAGTAATGCCCTTTGGGCCATGCTATGGACCGGCTTGGGTGATCGGTTCAGGGTTGAATCAGGTTGGTTTGTGACACTTTGATTTCAGTTAACCAGGCCTGAAGAGTTGTGAAAGCAGAACAGGAATAGCCCCATCCCTCAAGGCCGGGGGATTTTTCACCTCAACAATCTCCTCCTTAGAGGATATAATTATTCTCTCGATTAGGAAAAATACTGTAGGGTGTATCCTCTTAATTCATCCCATACCACGATTTAGTACCCTCATTAGGGACACACATGACTGAACTATCTAGAGATTCCCTTCGGATTACTATTCTCCAAACGATTCCCATAGAATGAGAAAAGGAGAGAGAAAATCCTCATGGAGGGCATAGAAAAATAAAGTCTCTCAAAGAAACTGATAGAATTCCTACAATGCATTTCACATTAGTTAATTTTATCAAAACTTACCTCATAGATTCTTAAAAACATGAGACCAATTTATAGGAGTTAGAAGAGGAAGTTCTAGTTCATAATGTGGTCTACACTGAAACAATTGAAGGAGGTGTGCTTACCTAGAACTAGAGGATTTCCCAGAATCTAGGAATTCCCTCAGACAATACATCATTACTCCCTAGGATAACATCGAACAAGGAAAAGGGTAAGGGTCAAATCGTGTGTCACCTCCCTCCTGGAGAGGTTAAGCCCCTTTCACTTGAGGAAATATTTTCTCAACAGGTGGAAGAGATGAAAGAACCAAAGAGACTCAATGCATAACTAATCTAAGTCATATTTCCTACTAGGTATGTTCTACAAGAAGATCCTCATCTTGTACTCTTAGTTGGAGTACCTCAACAAAGAGGGTTTTCCACAACAACTGGAGTTGATACAGAACATCTGCTCAATGTGGGATACCAACCACCAATATATTTGGATCCCGAATCAATAAATCGAAAATTCCCTCCATTGGGTGTGCAATCGGAATAGGGTTATGCATATCTTTATAGACCTACCCCTATAGGTTACCCACAAAATATGACAACAACATCACCACCGATAGTCGTACCAGCTGCCGCACCTATTTAGGCTATATATGCCGCACCCATTCAAGCTCGGGCTCAGCCAGAAATTCCTCAAATGATAATGAACACTATTGAGTCACAAACAGCTCAATTGGAAGCCATAAAGGAACGAAATGTGCTGATATATCTAGAAAATAAGCCTTACCACAAATGGGTATATCCGAATCTTCCCTCACCAAATTTTGGGAACCCAACATTTCTAATTTTCAATGGCTCAAGAGACCCAGAGCAACATTTGATGCATTTAATCTCTCGCTGTGACCCCATGATGGGAACCCCTAAACAAAATGAGGTAGTTAAACTTAGGTGTTTTTTAAAATCACTACAGGGACGAACCTTCATATGGCACATGATTTTATAGGCTCAGTTAATTATGGGGTGGGAATACCTCCATCAGAAGTTTCTCTTCCAGGTTATCTCAATGCTGTAGAAGACAACAATCTTCGATCTCTCAAACTATAAGTAGTGGTAGAATGAAATAGTCTCAAATTTCATTACTCAATGGAAAGTATTAACATACCCCTTAAACCCCCCGCTCCCTCAAGAAGATTTTTTTCCCATATGTATAGTGACTCTTCACAGTGAGTTAAGCATAACGGTTATCCCTATGAAATATACAGGAGGGTATTAGGACCTTGCTAAAATTTCTCAAAGGGTGTAAGATTCCATTGTAGAGACTAAATACAAGTCCTGAGTAATCCCATAAACTCAAGGAAAGAGAGAAGGGAAAGCAGCGGTCGCTATAATTACACTTAAGCAAGCACCTATACCCACTCCCGCTTCAAAGACCGCACCATATCATGTAAATACAACTCCCAAGCATCAACAACAATGCATGCCTCATCAGGATGATCAAATAGAATGAAGGAGAAAATAGTTTGATGAGAAGAAAAACATGGTCTATTCATTTCGAAATGACCAAGTCCTTGGCTACTTCATATTAGCATTATAAAAACAACTCATTCAAGTTTCCAAATCCCAGAAATCCCAACAAAGAAAATGATGAAGAGATCCTAAATTATTTACCCTTCCATAAAGTACTAAGGAACCACATCCAAGATATTTTTTCAAATACCTACTACAAAAAATGGTGGACTCTAGGAAAGTGAAGTTGAAAAATTCATCTTCTCAGGCTGTGTATGTTTCTACCACTAATAAAAAGGAGGAAAATGAATGGTAAGATGTTAAGATAAAGAGTAAAAATAATTTTGGTGACTGGATGGTTATAAATAAAATCAAATGGAATCATGATATCCTTTAAACATAGTTGAAATATCCAATCGTGCCTTCAACTACTTCTGCTACAAAATTGCCAACTTCATCGACATCTCAGTCCTCTAAAATCCAATCTTTGAAAAAGTATCATGGCCAGAAGAGTGAGAAGAAAACATGGGAATATAAGCCTATATCAAAGACAAATTTATCCTTAACTTTAGAAGATTTCATTCCTACAGTTCCAAAAGCACATGCACCGCCTCATGAAATGGTACAACAAGATTCAATCTAGAAAACAGAACCTTTATCAAATGAGGAGTTGATTTTTGGATCCATTAATTTCATTCACTTAATGGATCCCTTATCGGATGATCAACATGAATATGAAACCAAATTCATTAAAATTGATTGTGGAACTAGGTGAATAAGCTTTCAAATTCAAGGATATAGGGGAATAAAAAGTTGTGCCATAAGTCAGTACTTTAACCACACCCCTGCTCGAACCGTCTAAATAGCCTAAACTCATGGGAGAGATCTCTAGTGGGCTCAACAAGAAAAAGGAAATTAATCCATGCATGAAAGGGTCTTCCTTGAAATAATCATCCTGGAATATTGATTGCAGGATATGTCATATCCTAATCAACACCGGCGTGTAGGCAGACCTAGTCGACCTAATCCACCAAGGGAAGAAGTGCCTTCAGATCCCATTCCAAGTACTAATCCATCCAAATAAAGTACTCCAACTGCTAAAACACCATCAAAATAGCATCCCCATGCTGGGAAGTATTAGCCTTTGGACTGTAAGTATGATGTTTTGAAGAAACTAGAACAAATACTGGCCAAGTTATCAATCTTGGATGCTTTGAGTTTATCAAAATATCTTTGGGAAGTACTTATCAAGGCCTTTTCAAGAACTCAAGAATTTAAAGTTAAGGTTGCTACTGCTGAGTTATATCATGTAGAGAATGATCCTAAAAAATTCTACATAGTCATCTATTTCATAGACCAGGATGAGTATGATGTCATACATGGACATGTTAGGCCCTTGTATATATTCAGAAAGATAATTGACATTGATATCCGATGAGTATTTATTGAAAATGTCCTAGGATTAAACCTCATCCCGGTCTGAACACTTCTTCAACTAGGTTTTAATGAATCTAACTTGTCCCCCTACCACTCTAATGTTACAGGTCTATGAAAATAATGGCCAAAATCCTCTTGGAGAAATCAAACTCAGAACTCAGTTTGGGGATCTTGTGTCTGAATTAGAATTCATGGTTATTCAGTAGGATAGGGCCTTTAACATTATTCTAGGAAGACCTTGGAAACATTATCATGCAACCATCCCCTCATCATACCACCAATTACTCAAATATTGTATTAATGAAAAAATTGGTACATTACATAGTGATAAATTCCCATTTAAATCTGGTGAGTCACAATACATTGATGCATGATTCTACCACAGGGAAGGGAAACAATCCATGGATGATAATGTCACTCAGATCAATTTACCAAATGGTCTAGAGATAGTTCCAACAAAACCTTTTAAATAGATCAGTGCAGATTATGTGCTACCCATCAAATCTAAGGGGTGATCCCGAGTTCAAGCACACATTCAGTGAATTTTGTGATTTCAATTGTGACAAAAAAACCCAACATCACTGAAGAAGTTTTCAAATCACCAAGAAATAATGAAATCCTAGATAAAAATGTCTTTATTCCATCCCTCGAGTATTAAAAAATCACTGTTCCATTAGTTGGTATGGAAGAAGTTGTTATATAAATTGAAGAAAATGAATATTATCCTTCTCAATCTATCATATTCAAAAATCCCTCACACCATCCATGGAGTTGGAAATGGTTGCTTCTTATTTTGTATGTCCAAATAAAGAATCCTCCCCCAACTCTTAGAAACTTTATTCATCACCCACTTTCTAGACAGAAGTGTATGAGGAAAAACATGTGAAAGTGGAAGAGGAGGAAGACCTCTGGGATGCCCCTTTGAGGAGGGAATCTTCACCACTATGGAAAAACTCAAGGAAATAAACCTAGGTATAGATGAATATCCCCAACCCACTCTGATCAGTGCGGCCATGAATTCTGAAGAATATGAGATATATAATTCCTTCCTGAAGAGACATAAAAAATTCTTTATATGGAATTAAATAGATATTCTAGGCCTTGATCCCAAGGTGTCCAACCATCACTTGGGTTTTTCATAAGACCATTGGGGATATAAACAAGCATCCATATGGACACACCCGACTCACATCTCCAAAATTGAGGATAAAGTGGATAATCTCATCAAGGATGAATTAATTCAGGAAGTGTAGTATCTCAAATGGATAGTCAATATCATTTTAGTGAAGAAGAAGAATAGTAAAATCCAAGTTTTCATTGAATTCAATGATCAAAACCGATACTGTCCCAAAGATGACTTCTTGGTTCCAATCACAAAACTCTTGATTGATGCAACAGATGGTTATCAAGCCCTTCCTTCATGGATGGATATTTTGAATGCAACCAAATTTATATAGACTTAGAAGATGAATAATACATTACCTTCAGGACCCTCAGAAAGCATTTTTCTATTAGGCAATTCCCTTTGGATTTAATAACGCCGACATCACATACCAATGTACTATGCATCGTATATTCAAAACCCTTTTGGGGAAGTTTTTTGAATTCTACATTGATGATCTAGTGGTTGATTCCTAAAAATTATATGAACACTTGTATGATCTGGAGACCATATTCAACAAGCTATAATATCATAACCTGAAGATGAACCCCTTAAAATGTTCTTTTGGGTCAACCATGAGAAAGTTTCTTAGCTTCGTCGTACACCATCACGACATCAAAGTTGATCCTGAAATTCTTTTATCCTTATCATGTAAACTCTTCAAAACCTTAAATATTTTAGAGGACTTTGAGGACAATTTCCCTACATATAGATATTTATAGCCAACCTTGTAGGCAAGTGTTTTTCCTTCACCAAATTGATGAAGAAGGGGGTCACATATCAGTGGACTACTGACTATCAAGAATAATTTGAGAACCTTAAGAAATACCTCTTGATCCCACTAGTATTGATGCCACCTATTGAGGGAAAGCCACTCATCCTATATGTGATGACCCTGGAGCGATCAATGGGAACCTTCCTTGCATAAAAGAATGACATTGGGAATGAAAACAACCTTTATTATCTCAGTTAAATCATGCTCGATACTGAGACTCGTTAATCGAATATCGAGAAGAGATTCCCAATGTTAATATTTACAGTTTAGAAATTGAGGCACTACTAGTAGCACCACAAGGTCAAATTGGTCTCTCATAATAAACTGCTCAAATACACCCTCATCAATCCTATGTTGAAAAAACTTTTGATGTAGTGGGAGGATATTTTGAAGTAGTTTGATATACAGTTCATGCCTGAGAAATAAGTGAAAGACTAGGACCTGGTATAAATCCTTATAAAGCACCCTTATGCAGGAGCAACATCATTAAATACTGAATTTATAGATGAAGAGATATTTTCAATTCAAGACAGCTCCCAAACATGGGAAATGTATTTTGACAGTGCGTCCAGGAGCCCAATAGGGAAGAGAATGGAAGATATTAATCTCAATAAAGCTGGGTTCATGATTGTTATTATCTCCCTAGAAAAGGCAGTCTTATCTTACTTATTCCAAATATCAAAGGGATGTAACAATAATGTGGTAGAATATCAGGCCTTCATTACAGTCTCAGAATTGGCACTCCAAATACTTAAGGAACTCCTCGAGGTGAGAGGTGATTCAGAGTTATAAATCAAACATATTAATGGGGATTGCACCATCAAAAAGAAGATCTAACCCCCCTTATTAACTATGTTCAAGGGTTAATGTAAGAGTTCCCCTAATAACCAACATTGAATCACATCCTGCAATAACAAAACTCCCAGGAAGATACATTGGAAAATGCAGCTACAACTCTATTATATCCAAACAGGGATGAAACAATCATCATTATTGCCCATCTATGGATGGTATATCATGTAATCACACAAAAAATTTTCCTAGCTGGAGGATATTAAAGTGTATAACACCATATAACATCCCGAATAAAGAATTTAAACTACATAGTTGGACTTTATCACATGAACTTAAAAGGAGTGATGTAATTTCTATGCTGTGTGACATTAAACTATTTTGCATCATCTTATTCATCTTATGATGATAAACTACATGACATATAGTCCTAGTCATATGACCCAAAACTGAAATACACCATTCATCTTCACCACATGACATTAAACTACATGGTTGATGTCTCACTCATTTGACATTAAGAAACCCCCAAAATACCATAATTTAATATCCCTATTAGTCCTTCAAATACGGGCCTCTATCTCAGGTATAAGTCCCAATCACATCACTCTAACCCCTCAGCGGGTCAAGATGCCCTATTGGCCATACATGAGGAAGAAAGGATGGGAAACTCCCATGCATAATCCCCACTCACATCATTAACACTCCATGGTGGAACTTGGTCCCCCTTTATAGGTATAAGTCCCAAAATTATCATGTACTTGTTGAATAATGGTAAAATACATGATCTTTCTAGAACTAAGTGTGTCTTGATTCTCATTCCAATGAGATATATAGTGATTCCAAAATCTCCTATTTTGGGTCTATCCATAATGAAAAAACCCCTTACTCGCTGTGTATGAATTCATAACCATATAGGGAATCCTGTCAAGAACTACATGTGGCTTGATTTCCATTCTGATGAGATACATAACAACACCGGGATCTCCTATCTTAGGTCTAGCTGCAAAAAAATAATGTTCCCCTTTCTTTTCCCTATGTATGGGTCAGATCTTCATAGGGAATGTTTCCATAACTATATGTGTATTGATTATCATTATCATGAGATTCATAGTGATGCCTACAACTCATGTCTTAGGATCATCCATAATTCTAAAAAATATCAAATCCCCATTTTCCCCACATTAAAACCCGATTAATGTGAAGAATTGTTTTCAAGAACTACATGTGGCTTGGTTCTCACTCCAGAAAAATATGTAGTGACAACCAGGTTTCCATCCTTGGACCCAACCATAACATCTTCCCATTTTCACATCGGTTCATCTTCATCCTTACCGCATGATGTTAAACTACAGGGGCAATTTCCTCACTTCATGATGTTAAACTACATGGGAGTCTAAGAAATACACATGGATTAATTCTCATCCCAATGAGATGTGAAGACATTCCTAGATTATACCTCTTGTCCCAACCACTATGAAAATATAAATGCCCATACCCTTCACTTGTGTTGCCTTTATTCCATAGAAGAATATTTTTTCACCCCTTGTTTCTCACATTGAGAATATATCACGTGGGCTTAAGAGTTTTGGTAAAGTAGATCCCTATAAAAATAAGGCATATCAATTTGTGTCGGGATTATCATAGTCTGGGTTACAAGACCTTAAAAGGAACACCATATGTCCTCATAACATGATAATAAACTGTATGATTTCCTCTAGAACTATGTGCGGCTTGATTATCATTTCTATGAGATACATGGTGACATCTAGATCTTCAATCTTGGTCCCAACTATAACATAATATGGTAAATACCCCCATTTTCTTATGTATGAATCAGATATACATAAGAGGATTTAATAAGGGTTCTTACCCTATGCATGAACCCATGATAAAATCCCTTTATTTCCCTTCAAAAATGAATTCAATCGGTGTGGGGGGCGTTAATTTTATAAATAAGTTTGGCTTGATTATCATTCTTGTGAGATACTTAGTGACACATAGGCCTCATGTCCTATTCTAATCCATGGGGTAAGAAGAAATTCCCCCTCTATTTCATATGAATGAGGATCTATCTAGGAGATCCTAATTCGGGTTGCCTCATTAGGGGGTCTACTGAGGAAACAAAGATTTTCCCCTTCTACATATGAGTCAAATCTATTCAAGGGAAACTACACTTCAAGGAAAATGTTGATCCAAAAATTTCATTTATGCTTAGACAATATCCTTTCTACATGTCATACTATTAATCTTGTACATTGTCAGATCTCCATAATCTTTTTATAGCTTCCGATGATAGAATTTATGACACTCAAAGACTTCTTTTCCCGACTATGCTATAATATTCCCTAGTTGGATTTTCATAAAATATCCCAAAAAAATGGGTTTTTAGCCAAAGGATTTCACTATTGACTATGCTGTAACACGCCCTAGTTATCTTTGCATAAAAAACCCACAAAAAGGTTTTTCAATCAGCAGTAACTTCTCCCTTGGGAGAAGCCTCTTCTATCATTATAAGCTTTAGTGAAAATATGTTATAACCCATGATTTGAAATAGTTTACAGTCATCCCTCACATATTTGTCCCGTATCCTTATTCCCAATATGAGAACCCCCAAGATAATGTTTTATAAATTCCTCCATCATGTACAGAGTATTTCAAAAAAGTCTTGGCTCGATAGATCACATATCACCCATTATTTCCATAATGTTATGGTCCTAGTCATACGACCAAAAACTAAAGGCACCACTTTTCTTGCACTGAGTCAGACCGGTGTAGGAAACCATTCCCCCAAATTATTTTGTGATTTTAACTTGAGATATTCCTTTCATGTTCATGTATTTACTTTCCAAAAAACTAGACTCTGTATCAGGGAAAATCCTAATCTTTATAAACTTTATTCAGCTATTTATGATAGAATATTGGAATTCCTGATAACTCCTTTTATTGAATATGTTCTAACACTCCCTAGTCATATTTGTATAAGTTTTCCAAAAAAATAGACCTGTCATCTGAAGGATTCCACTATTTAACTATGAAAAAACACACCCCAGCTGGTTTTTCATAAAGTATACCATAAAACGGGTTTGTTAACCACTGGTAAATTCATCCTTAGGAGAGACCTCCTCTATTACCATGATACCTTTTCCCATACCACTCCTCATATTCAAAAATCCACAGATTACAGTTTACAAAATTCCCTTCTTAATACCTGAAAATGATGGTACATTTCCAGACATATTAACAAGGATAGGAGAGTCATTAACCTTTTGGTCAAAGCTCAAGACCTTAAATTATAACCCCCATAATATCCTTGTTGTATGAATTTAAACTAAATAGCATAACTTCCTAGTCACAAGACATTAAACTGTACTACAACATCCTTTCCATAGGATATTAAACTACACAGTCAATGTCCTAGCTGCACGACATTAAACTACATGATGTTTCAACCTATGTAAGGAATGGGCCTTCCCCTAACATCGATCATTTAACAAAATGTAACCTCATTCACTTGAGATAAGTTCATTTAGGAATGTTTTCCCATTATATGATAATGTCAATACATATTCTCTCTTTATTCCTAGACATTAACATTGGAAAACCACCCATTGTGGTATTGATAAATCCAAATATCTATAAACTTCCTTCAGACATCAGTAATAGAATGTTATAATTCCTGAGAACTCCTTTTTCTGAATATGCTGTAACACGCCCTAGTAGAATTTGCATAATTTATCCACAAAATGGACCTGTTGACCAAAGGATTCCACTATTTTAATATGAAAAAATATTCCCTAGATGAATTTTCATAAAGTATCCCATAAAATGGGTTTGCAAATCAGTGGTAACTTCATCCTTAGAATATACCTCCTCTATTCTTGAATATCATGTTTTAGATTTGGAAACCAAAAAACCATGGATCAAGATTCCACATTAGGTATCTAAAGAATGTAAGAACATTCTCAACCCACAAGACCTATTTGGGTCATCATTTCAAAACCTTTGGTCAAAGATGTTTGACTTGAAATACCAGTCTCATTAGTCCAAATTTTATGAATTTAAATTTCCCACAAAAAGATAAATATTACTCACCAGATTGAAAACCTGCAAATGGATGTCTAGATAAAATTTGAGTCTCAGCTAATTTGACCTACACTTCGTGTAGTTTAGGAAAAAAATCGAGAAATGAAAGAAAAAATGCACAAAAATTGTTATGATGACAACCTGAAAAGGGAAAGTCTAAGAAAAATCCAAGTCTTTACTGCTAATATTTCCTTATATCGTACTTAGGAAAAAATTAGGGTGGTGACATAAAATAAAAAAAGTTTGTGGGGTTTGTTTATATAACCTTGTAAATAGTTGAACTATACTCACCAGGACCCATAGCTTAAGAAAAAAATTAGAGCACTCTATCATCCTAGTAATTGTAATTATAACATGATGAAATCCAACCAATTGAGTCATTTTTTAGTGATGTATTATGAGTACCTCAAGGATAAAAATGAAATAACAAGTGATTGAGAATGAAAATACTTTTCATTTATGTTTCAAAGTGTAGGGGAATTTATACATGCTGGAGCCTCTCTACCAAATTTTATAGTTTATCCTCAAAAAATATTTAGTAAGTTGAACTAGACCCCAAGAAATTTCCACATCTTGCTGAATCTCGTTCGTTTTTGAAACAAAAACCTACTCAACCATATGGATCTTTTCATCCTCTACACCAACAATGTATCTTCTTTGTTCTAAATCCTCTTCCAAGGATCAATGGATTTAGACTACCTCCTCCCTAGAAATATATAATTACTCTTAGAGGTGTATTATTTAGAGATACTTCTCATCAAGATGATCTTAGTACTCTTCAACCTTCTTGGAGTGGCTGACCACATCTTGGATTACGGTAGCTCTAAGTTCTTCAAATTGGACTGCCAACCACACCTCATCTTTCTACGATCTTTGTTCCTCCTCCCTTTTTTGAAAAATAACCTTCACCACATCATGGATCTCATGGTAATTAAATCCACCATATCCCAACATGGAAAGCTTGAATGGAAGTCAGTGAAGTTACAATGGAATTTATTCAAGAGGCGTCGCTCAGATTATCTTCTAGATATCCCACCAAACCAAAAGGTGTGTAGGAAAGAAATCCTCCTCAGTATCCATATCATATTCAAATCTGATCTCAAATAAAGACACATAATCTAGGATTAGTTTACTTAATGAGATGCCTTGTTATTCTACTTCAAAAACAACATCAATCCCACCCATCGATGTTGGTGGAACTGGAATGGAAACCCACATCTTAGGCCTAGTCACTGAAGCTGATGGAATTGAATAATAGGTGACACTTATCATCAACATCAGAAGTCCAAAAAGTAGCAAAGGTAGTTAATTGTCCAAAATAGTTGATGAAAATCACCCGTTATTAGGTCGATCATTGATATTGATACCTATCTAGTGCCCCCAGCCTCAACTCTTGGAGTGGTAACCTTCTGATAGGGAGAATCCTCTTGCGTTTTCTCTGTATCTAGGATGAGAGGATCTTGAGAGTCTCCTACTTCAAGATTTTTATCCATCAATATCTCAAAAATAGGAGTATGGTTAACTTGGATGCCTTTTTTGTTAAGTGACTTGGAAATGTTCTTTACAGATAATGCTTCATAAATTGAGCATTGATGTGAATCATCAAGTGAAAGAAAAATCAGATGTTTTTGGAAAATGAAAGAATGATAGATCTCAAATCCATCCAATTCCTTTTTGAAGTCCCCAAACCCCTTTAGGGAACCTGAAATATCAATGTATGGAATAATTAGATCCACAATTTCATGATATATGAAACAAAGACTCCAAGAATCCTCACTAGTAGGGGAATCCAAGGCACGTTTCTCTCAACCCAAATTGGCTCTGCCAATGACCCCCTACACTAACTGCTCAGCAGGCACAACATCATAACCACCCATAGAGTCAAGGTCACCATCAACACCTTCATCAAACCGTTCGAGATCCCTAAAAGTCCCTTCTGGGGTGACAATGGGATCAACATTGACTATTTTAGGGTCCTATGGTGTAGGAAATGGATATCAAATATCATGAGGATAGGAGATTTATAAACATCATGTGACACCTAAGGGAGTGTGTTTGACATTAGTAGGGCCCTCTCCCCTCTCCATAGGACTGGGGGAAGACACAACCACATCTTTGGATGCTTCATATGTCATAATAATGGTTTCATCAGCATGGATTCATGTCTCCTATGGGGAATCCTCCTCAATCCTAGAAGGATTAGTGCCAGACCCCTTAAGGGAGGAAAGTGACACATATTATGAAAAAGGAAAGCATGGTCAAATAGGTATGTTGAGTAGGTTGTGATCTCAAGTGACAAAACATGGACTTATTGCAATGCATGAACTAGGTTAACTTTAATGCCCTCATTCACTTCCTCTCTCAAGATGGAGAAAGTTCCATCTTAGTCCTCTGGGCAACCAAGACTTGAGGTAATGGTTGAGGGGTTCCCACTAATATATCCTCTACCATGGTTCTTTAGATTGGGGAGAATTTTGAATACCCAAGGGCCTCGTCCACTACCTTGATAGGAGTGCCCATGTGCCCGTACTTTGGTGACTCAAGTACCTTTGTTGCTTCTCCTTCTCAAACCAGTCATTATTATTATTCTTCCTCTCTTACAAATTAAAAAATAGAATACCCTCAATATTAATGATGGTGAATGAAAGAGCAGAAAAAGGGAAGGGGAAAATAAGAAATACATCAGCAGGGTTCAAGTATATGTCCCATTTACCCTTATAATGAACAATTACCCCTTCAAGCACTCCTCAATCCATCATGTTAGACAATCTCTTTGTGTTTGGGGTCGGATCATTAGTTGCATATATCAAATCCTCCAAATCCTAAAAATACCTCATCACCTTATCCAAATCACTTTGAGGGTAGAGATTATAGGGTATTATAATATCTTCCAACTTTGGAATTCAAAGGCCATCCTAGAGAAACTATGATGCATCTCTGACATCATGAGATATGCTCTCCCAAACTTAGATCACTAAGGGTCACACATAATTTGGATCTGGTGTAGTTGGCTATAATGATGACCTGACACCCTTCAACTTGGAATCATTTTCAAAACTCTTCACTATCATGGAAGAATATGTGGATGAATTAAAAGTCTCCTCTCGATGGTTATGACTGGATTGACTTGGTATAGGATGCGTGGTCTTCTAAACCATAGCCTGCTTTGTTGTCCTCATCTAAGAATGATTTGAAGTCTCCAAAACCTCCACATCATCTTCAGATAGAACCTTCTTTCCAGGAAAACCATGAACAACATTCGTTTTTCACTTTGAAACAATAAATATATTTCTTCAATTCCCCCTGAGGGTATGAAGAGATCCACACCTTGGAATACCTTGCCTCCAACCCGATCAATGCATCCGACAGAGGTAGAATGATCAACATTTTAGATATCTCCATATCCATCAGGATCCATAATTATTGGTATACCATCAAATTATACTCAAGACTAACATGAATTAGGAGAAATGTGTTTGAATGTTGAAGAAATTTAAAATGGAGAGAAAATTGATAGGGAGAATAAGCCTCATAGATGATCTTGTTGTCAATACAAGATTCCCATACACTGTCTCTAAATTATATCATGTACAAAATCATCTCATAATTGTTTTCCTTTCCATCATTAGTAAATGTTCCTGTTGATAGGTTACCAGGAAGAAAGAAGTTAAATTCTCTCGACACATTCAACATACTCAACAGTTCATCATACTTCAGATTCAAAGGTCGAATCCTAGAAATCGTCTAAATAAATGGGAAGAATAGACTTTTGGAGATTTTAACTTGTCTATGCACTACATATGAATTTAAATTTGCTGGAATCCACCCCCCACAACACTTTAAATTACCATACAATTTTGAATGGATCTTTCCCGTTGTACGTATACAACAAGTACTGATAAATCCTCACTAGGATAGGGGAAACCAACCCTATATAATTCCCATATGCTAATTTGGCTATGATAAAAATGTCCCTGTCCACACAACACCATTAGACTCATAGAACGAAAGCAGATAAACACTTAGCCACATGGTAAGGAATCCAGCCAGTTGAGTCTTTGCATCAACCTTGGGATTGACCTTGTAAACCCAATGGGTATATTGGGCCTTCTTCAGTGTGGTCTAGAATGTGTCAGAGGTGCACAGATTCTCTGCAATGGGACATACAATAGGAATCCTACAAGTAGGACCTCCTCTTACTAGTTTTAGAAAATCATTCATCCATGTTGTGGCATAGATGTCACCCCTGGGGTGAGGATATTTGTTCTGTAATTTCTTTTCCATATTAAAAAGATCATGGACCAATGATGGTTTCCTTTCAACATCATCCCATATTTCCCTTAATGGGATGAAATAATCATACATCTCCCTTAGAATAGAGCCCCAAAAAATTTGGTAGATGTCCCACAGACTAATGCCAACTTTTCCATGTGTTAGGTGGAAATAATTTTTATACAGACTCCATCGGATCAACAGTTTAGGAATGATATCCGAGTTCTTTTAGACACAGGTCTTCCCTAACAAAATATCCACATAAATGTGTACATATTACATCTCCTTTTTAAATTCTATACAGGTTTGGCGTACCCAGTATGCCCACATCCACTTGGGCCTAACTCCCCCTCTAGAATGAAGATTCGAGTCTTCCTTCCAACCTTGCGTCTGATCCATCCATGAAGCGTAGAAGGTCAAGTCATAACAATAATGCCTCAATACTTAGATATGAAGCTTCATATATGGAGGTAATTCATTTTTATGCATGATAAAACCAATGAGAACCATTTATTTATTAATATAGACACCCTTGGAGGAGATGTTGGTAGAAGGGAAGTTGATATGATTCATGATCCATGACATTAGGAAGTAACTCTTAAACTTATGGATAAAGGATTCACTTAGAAGTTCATTTCTATATAGGGGAGGGTAATGACTTTGTGGGTACTCACATTAGTATGGTTCCAAATTATTCATCAGATCTGGAAGAAAAGACTCAACTATGCTGTAGTAATATGGACCAATAACTCTGATCATCTTAGAAGAATGTGCAAGAGCTTGTTCAGTAGAAATCATTGAAGAGACCATTGAAAAACTAAAAATAAGGCACCAATTTCTCCTAATAAGTTAAAATTTTGACTTAGAAAATATTAAAATTTTGACTTAAATAAATACTGCATTTTGGAAAAGGAAGGAACTAACAGAGCCCCTTCGACCAGGTTCCATGTGCAACCCCTTTGACCTGGTTTTATGCATAGTACCTTCATCCATATTCCAAGTGAATCACCTTTAATCATTTAGTTTTTCCTTTTGAAATTCATCAAGAAAACTTCATGAAAATGGAAGTGCAGAAAAGCTAAGTGGACTACCTGTGTGGTGAGAGAAAAAATCACAAACCCAAAATACGAGGAAAATGAAAAAGGGACCAGTGGTATTTATAGACACCTCTGGTCTCCACCAGGGATTTTTTCACTTATTATACATTGGGGAATTTCACATCAGACCAACGCTGAAGCCCTACATGATTCACCGAAACACCCTTCATAATATTTTCCCCATTCTACCTCAGGACTAGACCCTCCTATTTTGATCATATCCAATCTTGAGAGGGAGATTTTGTTGACACTCCATTTTTTCAAGTGGAGTGAAAATATTATGAAGTGTACCTTAATCATGTTCAAGCACTAAAAATCCACAAGGATAATCAAAGGGACTTTCCCAAATTAGCCCGCACACACACAACCACGCATCACAAGGCCGACATATCCCCCCTGCATGACATTGAACAGAAGGTCATCCCTGGGAAGGACACCTGCACTGATCACATATTCTTGGGACCTTCATGAGAAAAATCCTTCAACCAGGGTCTCATGTTTTCCTATAAATAGAACCCTTCATTTGAAAAAACTGGAAAATCAAAAAACACCCCCAAGCTCTGGTCGTGTAGCTCCTTCCCCTAGGTCTCCAAAAATTCCTCAAGTAAATATCCAAAGCCCAAGAGAAGAGATAATGAAGGGGGGTAAGGGAGATCAAAGTACCTTTAGGTTCTAAACACAACACACCTTCCTGAATACCCCTCCCCCCTAAGTGAATAACCACCTGCGTGAGGCCCCTTTCCTAATTGAGGACCTGCATAAGACCCTTCCAGGGACACCTGAGGATACCCATGGTGCCTAGGATAAATACTTTCCCAATTTTTTTTATTAGGTGGTCCATTTCCCAAGTTACACCCTGCTCACGTAGGCTTATACCACCTACATGAAGCACTTATAGTTCCTCCTAGGCCCTGTGTGAGTCACCTATTCCCTCTAAGCTAGGACCTATGATATAAACCCTTTGAGTCCCTTTCTAAGCCCCCAATGGAAATATTCCTCTTACTCTAGATCCATTGTATTAAAGGAACCAAGTTAAACCTACCCCAAAGTATCTATACTTTAAAAACCATTGGAAAAGGCACACCAACGCATCTCTCATTCGGATTTTTATTCCTATAGTCATAGGTTTTCAAAACTTGTCCGAATAGATGGTTAGGATCCTTAGGGTGAGTGTAGATTTGTATTCCCATTTTCACAAGGACCCTGACCCTGAGAATAGTGTTAGGGAGTTCCTAGTCTTAGATACTAGGGTTAGTACCATGTCCTACCCTTATCGTCTCTAAGAGCCAAAGTCTCTAGTTCCAGGGGGAGGGTAAGGATTATGCTTATTTTTCAATTCAACATGGAATGAGATCCTCCTCCCTTACTACATAACTAATTTTAGGGCATCCCTCATGGAGTAAGCCCATATCATTTCTTGAAATAGGTTTCACTCTTGATCATCCTTTCTCCTTGAGGGCCATGTATGTACAGTTATTTAGATCTGACTATCCTGGATACAAAGATCATAGAGGGGATGGGAACCGAAGCCCCTCCCATCTCTTGTTTCCCCATCCTCTTACACTATCACCCCATAATCTTCCACCAACATAGGAGTAGAAGTGTGTAGCTTCTTAGATCTTTCTATTCCTATTGTTTCTCACACTAATCATGACTCACATAGGCTTAGAATTCAACGGTGATCATGAAATACAAATGAATCCAAACCCATGGTCCTCATTCCAAGTGTAGGCCCCAACCAATTATGGGAATCCTCCTCAGGATTAATCCCCAACCCAACCTATAGGCATCCTCCTCAAGGGTAAGCCCCAAACTAAACCAATCCTTAATAATACTCCCAAGGAGTAAGCCCTAATCATAACCCCATTCACCAAGGAAAGATTAGTATGTAATCTCTAAAATATTTAACTATGATAACTCTCATTATTTCTATAAATAGGATACATAGGACACCTACCTAAGTCTTGATCTCAATGAGCATCCTTTCCAAAAGTAATCCCTAACAAAATCCCCCAAACCATAATGGGAATACTCATTTGTAATAAGCCCCAAAATCTAACCTTTTGGTCCTAATACTTGGTATAATCCCCAACCATATCATCATACTCAACCATGGTCCTCCTCCTCAGGTGTAAGCCCTGAAAAGTCTCAAAATCACTATGAGTCAATATATCACTAATGCTCCCTTCCATAGGGCATCATTCTTATGAATATACCCCAACTTAATCCTCTCAAATGGTCATACTCCCCTTTGAGGCAAACCTGAGGACC
Organism: Viscum album; assembly: GCA_963277665.1. Taxonomy (NCBI): domain Eukaryota; kingdom Viridiplantae; phylum Streptophyta; class Magnoliopsida; order Santalales; family Viscaceae; genus Viscum; species Viscum album. Next base: position 102,519,061 of record OY728140.1, read on the forward strand.
ACTATAGGTGTGGGTCCTCATAACTGAACTACATGGGCTTTGATTCCCATCTAGATGGGATATGCAGGAATCCTCCCTGAGGTCCAAACCCAACATACCAAATCAACCCTATTCTCTTTGGGCCACATTCTCAATAGGGTCTTATTCAACCCGATAATCCATATTCCTTCTAGGTTCCCTAGGCCTCTTAAGCATAAATCCCACACCAAAATTTTACTGGGCACCTTTCACCTAGAAGTCCTTGATGCATGATGCTAAACTGCACAGTTTGGTCCTCATCATGTGACCTTAAAAGGTATGTTGTGCCCCATTAAGCGTGGAATTGAATTATGTGGGTTCTAATTACTTTCACAAGGATATCTAGGAATCATATCTCATGGTTCAAATCCCAAAATAAAAATAACCATCATCTCCCTAGATGAAAACACACTCCAGAGCCCCACCCACTGTGTGGCTAGAAAATTTTTATCATCATAATAGTGACAAAAAAATCTCTAATAAGTACATAAGAGGATACCATTGATGGAGAACCTCAGATACATACAAATGATTCTAAGCTACACACATGATTATAATTGATTATTTTCAAGGGATATCCATGTCATAATTGTGAATTAATGAAGTATTCATGAACATATCTTAAATATATAAGAGAGTCCCAAAATAGGAAACAATTCTTCCCAAAAGGGTACGATGAACCCGACCTCCCATCCTCTCGACCAATGTGAGTTCTTAAGAATCATTGGAAACCACCATAATGAGCACCTTAATTTGGAAATAAGGTCCCTTATGGATATAGAACTATTGGGTGTTTTAGGTTCCACAAACAAACCCATTAGAAACGGTTCGAAAAAAGTGGACCTGATGTGAATGATTGCAGACACTAAAACCCCTGAATTAACCACCGAGCAATGCATTTTTGAGGGAAACAATGGAATTATTTTATTATATTTTATTATTTTCAAATTATTTAGGCCTTTTTTATTCTATGATATCACTTTATGTATGATTTTTCATATAGAGTGTTTGAGATCACCCTTTTTATGTTTTAATTTCCTCGATTTATGAAGAAGAGTATTAAGTTTGATACATCTAGAAGGGTATCTTGTTTGGAGAATTTATGGGAGATTTTGAAGTTTTTTAAGGATGAATTTGAAGTTTTTTAAGGATGAATTAGTTTCTTATATAGTATAAAAACGTCTATTTGATTATAAATACATGGTATTTAATAGTTAATGATTTGTAATAATTCTCTAAAACTCTAAACCTAAAAGGTTCTTAGTGTGTTAGTGACTCAATATTCATAGTTGATATTTAATAATGAATGTTTATATTTAGTTAAATTTAGTTGGTATATAATAAAATATGAAATGAATGTGTTTATTCACACTATATTCTAGGAATATAGGTTTGGGGTATCATGGTTGGTATCAAAATAAAGTTTTATATAACTTTAGAGGTTAGGAAGAGTCCATGATAAAGTTATAGAGTTTATTTTAATTAAATTTAGATTATTTTAGAAAAATACTAATATATCTTAAGAGTAAACATGATTAAAGTATATGTTGATTAATATGTAATTTTATTTGGGTATAAAAGTTAAGTTGAATTCATAGAGAATACATTTCTATTATTTTTTGGATATAGTAAGAATAATCTTGATTATTATTAGAGATCATGAATATATAATAGCAGTGAAAACCCTAGGGATAAGTCTAAATGTAATAAAACATCATAAATTTTTGGTAAAGTAAATATTGTGCGGTTTACCTGGAAATCATATCCCTATATAGATATTACAAGTGGATACAAGATATAGAATATATGCACCTAACAATAATAACCCTTAAAAGGCTAGTAAAGTATTAACTCGATCTTTACCTAGTGTATGACAAAGAGGCCTCACTACACACCTAATTTGATACTCTTGAGGGTTTTGATTTTGTTAATTCACATGATATTTAATAACCATTATGATAGATTTAAATAGATTTTGATAATGTAATATATAACTAGTTTAGTTAGAGAACCTAATAGTAAATGACCATGGATAACCTGGATTGAAAATTAGAGATTCATAAGTTAGGATATGCATGCCATTTATGAGTTAATTCTCCTTAGTTTATAGTTTTTTTATACATGTATTAATTTAAGTATTCTTATGCTAGAAAATTTCTTTATTTAAAGTAATGATTGAATCCCAGAGGAACCAATTAATGTAGTGATTGTTCTGATGAACAACCAAATGAGATAATATTTGGAGTGATAAATCTTATGATGATGATAAACCAACGATAAAAAAATATGATTAAAAATATGAACATAATTGAATTCTCAAACACATAAAAAAAATAAAATTATAGAGTTACATATAAGTTCAAGTGATGGAGATGATTAAGGAAAGAAGATTCAATTTTTTATGTATTAATAATGTGAGAAGAAACACTCAAAGGAGTGTCTGAAAGGAATTGTAAGTTATTTTATTTGTGGTAAAGGAAATCATTGAGAAAACAAAAATCGAGGAAAAATGAAGAGTTGTATTAACATGATGGAGGGAAAATATGAGTTTCCTATTTATACCTAAGATATTAAGATAAAAACCTCATTTGAAATTATCTATTGAGTTATTTCTATCTTTTAGACACCCTTAAATAATTTTATCAGTAAGTGATGTTTAAAAATTTAAAAGACAAAATTTATTTAGGGTAGGGGGAGTATGTAACACCTTGATTTTTTAAATTATACCTCCATTTAAAACCTAATATTTTTTATAGTCTATGATGTATGAAACACCAAACTAAAATGAAACCGTGATACATTTTTTTAAATATGATCATTATATTATAGTTGTTTAATTGGTGAGTAAAAATAGAAGTAACAAAATTTAAAAATATATGAAGAAATAAAAATAAAAATGATTTTTAATATCAATGAATTTATCAAATTTAATTAGTGTAGCTAAATAACCAACAAGACCATATTATGCTTAAAAATATATTTGACCTAAAATTGAATTGTTATGCACTATGCATTTTTTACTTTAAGAAACTAAATATATTATGGTTAAATTATGATAAATTATATTTTTAATATTAATTATATATTAACACAAATATAATCTGTAATTTATAGGAAATAATAATAATAACAATTAATATTCTAAAAATTCATTTTCCAATTAAAACAATTTTTCACAATATTTTATGATTTATTTAAAGTTAAATTATAAATTTTTTGAATATGTATTTGAGAAAATTAGCTTCATTTTTGGATTCATCATAACAATATTTTCTTAAGATAATGTTTTTATATATTTCTAAAATAGTTTATTTTAATGTGAATAGTGAAAAATACAGTTTATACCTATACTATAACTTTTATAAGATTATCATAAATTAAGTATGGATTTAAAACTTATAAAACATTTTTCATAACCTACAATATATTTAAGGAGTAAAATTATACATTTAAAAATTCTATGTTGAATTTAGAAAACCCGTGTTTAACATTTTAAAACTTAAGTAATATTTATTATAATTGAAACTATTTTTAGTCAGTTTCATTTAATTAAGTATCAAAAAGTTAGAATTCGGTTTTGGATTTATTTTAAAGTAAAATAACTCATACTTAGTTAATAATAAACTAATTAGTGATATGAAAATCAATAACATTGATAATTTTATCTTAATCATATTTTTTAAGCATAAAAATAAACTTTTTCTAAAAATTGTTTTTACGCATAATGAGCATTAATATTAAAATTAATTTTTATCACCCATATAAAATTTATTTGAATAAATTGATTTCATATTTTAAATAATTAGGTCTAAATTATGTAATAATACTAATTTTATTTATAGGAATTAAAAGTAATATACTTAGGTAAAAAATTAGTTACCACGGTAAAATCCAAAATGATAAAAGTGAAATTTCAAAGAGTAAAGGACTTATAAACATGATAAAAACATATGAAAAAATATATTTTTGAGTCTTGATTGTCTTTAACCCTTCCCCACTAAAGGATCTACACACAATGAAAGCATGGCATTTGGGAGGGACCAACTTTGATTTTGTCGTAATCGATGACCAATCTAGGATCAATACGACGATAAATGCCAGTATCCATGGATTAAAATCAAAGATTTAGACAAAATGAGAAAACGGCGCTGGATCCTAGAGAGAGGATCTTGTACATCATGTTTATTATTAATTTAAATAATTTCTACAGAAATTAAATACCTGGATCTTCTGTATTTTCTTTGTTGATGATGTTGATTGTTCGGAATGACCCTTCAAGATTTTATTATTGTGCTTGCGAGTATCCAAACCAGAATCCCTCTAGTGGTGATCCACATGTGCTCTAATGGCTTCCAATTGACACCACTCATTCTCTGGGTGCTAGTGCGGTGAAGTGAGTGTCTTGCATCTATCATTCTTGATTGCTTATTCTTCATTCTTGAAGAACATCTCTCATTCTTGAGAGGGGAGAGGAGAGGATTTGAGAGAGAAATTGTTTTGGCTCAACAATTATCTCACCACTGGAAATTTGGTTCACCAAGAATAATGACACAATAGATGTACCTGTCTATTTAATGACATGGGGTTTCAGTTACAATATTTAATTGCATAACAATAATTAAATACATTCATAACCTTAGAGAAAACCCATGCCACATAATAACAATAACAACACCATTATTCGTGGTGTGCCAACTTACGCAAAATAGAATCATAAATGAAATACTATGCCACATAATGATAATAATGTTATTATTATTTTTTCTTGTGCCAACTAGTTAAATAATTATTTACCATCTTATAAATAATTATTTTACTACTGGATCAGCCTTGGTCCGCTCGAACTCCACTTCCATTTATTAAACACCCGAATAAATAAATAATTTATCTCTTAAATAAATATTTTATTTACAAACTAGTAAATAAATATTTATTAAATGTTCAATAAAATAAATATATTTTATTTAATTTATGTGATCATTTTAACTTGAATAAAATTATTCCACAGGCTTGAGAATAATATTTATTACATTAATTAAATTCAAATAGAATTTAATCAAGACTATAAAAAACACTTAGTGTGTGACCCTATAGGATTATCTATCATTGGAATTAGGAGGGATTTCCTAAATCCCAAGAGTAATATCTAGTAATGGGTAAAGGAACCCAAGATAAAGAACATAAACTAACAATGATGAAATTCACATATGAATGCTCACTGTGTAATACAACCCCTTTGCCTCAATATCTCATCAAGTAGGTTTCATGATTGTGTAATCAACCTATTTTCTTGATATGTATTTCTTTGAATACCTGAAATAAACTCATAGATACACCATGGATATGGAATTTAGGGTGACAGTTCTATTTCAATCAAAGGGTCGAGATATCACCTTCCATAAATAAAAGGGACAAATCCTTTCTCAACTTATCCATTAATAACATGTTATTCATGACGCACCCAACGTACCCTACTTCTCGCTAAAATATGCCGTGACATTTTTGATCAATAAATCAAAGCGCATGAGTTGTGACATGAATTAATGATAATCTTAAAATATAAGGACCATTACACACACTCGCAAATAGGAATATCTGATGAAACCAAAACATGCAGAATTTCTACCAGAAGGTCTGTTCTCATAATCTTCTATCTTGGAGATTACCAAGTGGGAACTTTATCAGAAGAAGTCTCATCTTCTTACGAGTACTCACACCTGAATATTTGTATACTATGTTTCCCATCATATCATGTCTTCTAACTACAAAACTATATTTAAGAATATTTTCATAGCACTTCAAGGTTCTCATCATAGCGGGGAACTGCTATGACATTATTAATAAGACAAATAATCTAGGACATTATTACATTATAATTATGAAAAACAATGAAAAATATGCAATAATATGTTTAATATTTAAATACATTAAATATTCATGTAATCAATATACAAATAGTTGGTTCCAAGATACCAACTCCAATAAACTCCCACATGTACTAGATCCAACTACCGATGACTTTCATTCTGCTAGACCTCACATGATGATCATGTTTCTATTGAGTCAAGGATTTAGTCAAGGGTTACATCATGTTGTCTTTCATGGAAATAATGCTCACTAAAACTTCACCTCTCTAAGAAAAATCTCTCAATATATGATACTTCCGTAGTATGTGCTTCGTCCGCTGATGTGACCTTGACTCTTTTGCAAGATCCACCACTATAGTATTATCACAATAAAGTGTGATGGGATATTTACTGCTAGGTACGACATCAAAATATTAGATGAAGCTCAGTATCCAAACTACTTCTTTATCTGCCTCAGAGCTGCGATATACTCAGACTTTGCTATAGAATCTATGACCACACCTTGCTTTGAGCTTTTCCAACTCACATCACCTCCATTAAAAGTGAATATGTATCCTGTTTGTGGCTTCATGTCATCTTGATTAGTCTGGAAACTAGAATCTTCATATCCTATGATGAATAGTTCCCCATCTCCTCTATAAACTAGGAACATATCCTTAGTACACCTTAAATACTTAAGGATAGTCTTGACTACTATCCAATGATAGTCACCTGGATCATCTTGATATCTTCCTACCACACTTAATGAGTAGGAGGAATCTAGCCTAGTACATATCATAACATACATGACTAACCAAATCACTGATGCGTATAAAGCCCTTTCTATTATATTTATTTCCTCATGTGTCTGAGGACACATTTTATTGGAAATATGAATTCTATGTGATACTGGCAGAAATACCCTCTTGGGTTGTTCCATACTAAATCTATTCAGTATTTTGTCAATGTATGTACTTTGACTTAGGCCCAATAATCTCTTGGATCTATCACGATGGATATTGATCCCAAGAATATATGCTATGTCAAAAAAGTCCTTCACGAAGAAGAATTTATTCAACCATGCCTTAACAAACTATAATATTGGTATTTAATTTCCAATAAGTAATATGTCACCAATATATACTATTAGGAAAACAACTGCACTCTTACTAAACCATTTGTAGACACAAGGCTCACATTCACTATTTATAAAACCAAATTATATTATGGATTCATCAAAATGAATGTTCGATGACCTGGATGCTTTATTTAATTTATTAATGTATTTTTTCAACTTTAAAATCTTATTGGAACCCTTTGGAGTCACAAACACTTCAGGTTGTGTCATGTAGACATCTTCTTGAAGGTCCCCGTTAAGGAAGGATGTTTTGACATCCATTTTACAAATCTCAAAGTCATGGTAAGCAATAATGGACAATAAAATTTTTATGGATTTCAGCATTGAAACTGGTGAAAAGGTTTCATCGTAGTCAATGCCTTGATGCTGTTTAAATCCTTTTGCAACCAGTTGTACCTTATAAGTACTGACTTGTACTTCCATATCCAGTTTCTTCTTGAATACCCATTTGCAACCAACATTCTTTACATCTACTGGAGGATCTACCAAAATCCAGACTTGGTTTTGGTGCATGGAATCCATTTCATAATTCATGTATTCTTGCCACTTGGCAACATCTGTGCTACTTACTGCTTCCTTTTAGGTTAGAGGATCATTATTATCAACTAATAATGATTCACCATCCTCATTAACTAGAAAACTATACCGTTATTATTCTCTAACCTCTCTTGTACTCCTACGAAGTACTTGTATCGCTGGAAAAGATCTTTATTCCACAGGGCTTTGTGAAATCTTCTCCTATACCAACTCTTGTGTACCTTGAGCCTTGAATTCATTGAAGTATATCTCACTCCCACTATATCTTTTGGAGATGTACTCTCTCTCAAGGAATATGGCATGTCTTTCCACTATAACCTTTTTTTTCGGAGGGTTTATATAGGTAATATCCCCCTGTTTCCTTGGGGTATCCTATAAAGGTACACCTTATGCATCAAGGTTTAAGTTTATTACCTAAAGAGGCCTTAACAAACACTTCGCTACCCCACAAATGTAAATTTGATAACATGGATTTTCTTCCACTCAAAATATCAAATGAAATACCATTTATCGATTTAGTTGGTACTTGGTTTAGTACGTGTTCCTCTATTTGTAATTCATATCACCAAAAGGATAATGGAAGACTTACATGACTCATCATTGATCTCACCATGTCTAACAAGGTGTGGTTCCTCCTTTCTCTTACACCATTCCACTAGGGTGTATAAGGAGGAGTGATTTGGGATAGGATCCCAAACTCCCGTAAATAATCAATGAAGTCTTGATTAAGATATTATATACATCAGTCTGAGTAGAGTTTCTTAATTTTCTTACCAAGATAGTTATCAACTTCATTCTTGTATTCCTTGAACTTATCAAAAGAATCCAACTTATACCCCATTAAGTAGATATATCCATATCTACTAAAACCATCAGTAAAAGTTATGAAGTATGAGTACCCACCACTTTCTTCAACTAGAAATGGTCCACACACATTAGTATTAATTGATTCAAGAATCTCTTCAGATCTTTCACCTTTCCCACTAAATGGGGCTTTGGTCATTTTCCCTTGTAAACATGCGTGACATACACCAAGTGGTTTTATTTTGAGAGAATATAAATATCTATATTGATATAACTTTGTCAAGCATTTCTCATTTACATGACCTAGCTGGTGATGCCAAATTTTGGTGTGGTATGAGTCATGTTAAGTAGTTTCATTATTGATTTTAATTACTTGGTTTGTGTAATCTAACATGTAAATACCGTTATATAAATGTGCCTTACCAAAAAAAATTCTTTATTTATAAAAGAAGCAACATTAATTTCCAAACATAAAAATAAATCCATCTATATCTAGTCTGGATACAAAAATAATGATTTTGGTTATAGAAGGCACATAATAACAACCTTTTAGTACCAAGATCATCCTAGTCAGTAACGTGAGGTGGTAATCCCCGACAGCTATAGCAGAAAGTCTAGCTCTATTGGCTGATTGTAGATCTACCTCACCATATTCAATTTTATTGAATCTACTTGGTTCATATATTTGGATACATATGTGATCACCACATACTATATCTAATAACCAATTTTTAGAAATAGATAAATTGCACTCGATAAAAAATGCACATGAATCTTCCCTTTGATTCTTTAGTTGGGTGCAAATTTTCTTCTAGTATCCCTTCTTGCCACATGTGAAATAAACATCTTCCTGTTCCCTTTCCTCCCCTTTGATCTTCCTTTTCTTGGAAGGGCATGAAGAAGATTTGGGATTAAATATCTTCTCCTTTCCTTTCCTCTTATTCACCATAAGTACATAAGGCTTTTTGCGCTTCATATCTTTTTCCACTTGGCGAATGAGGATTAAAAGATCATATAGAGACTTACCAATGTTTTTTATATTGAAATTAACAAAAAAACTAGAGAAGATCTGGGGGAGTGATGCGAGAATGAGATTAGTACCCAATTCTTTGGGGAGTTTAAACCCTAGAACCTCTAGGCACTCAATGTATCCAGTGATCTTAACTACATGAGGCCCAACTGAGGCACCCTCTCCAAGATTACTCTGAAAGAGTGACTTGGAGATATCAAACTTTTCCTATCTTAATCTTTACTAGTAAAGACCATAGAGGTGCTCAATCATGCTATAAGTATCCATGTTTTCGTGAGACTTCATGAGTTCACTAGACATTGATGATAACATCAAACATTGAATGTCGACCACATAGTTCATATGTTTTTCATAGACCAAGAACTCTTCATCACTCACCCCTTGGGTAGGCAGATCAGGTAATGAGGACTCCAGTACATAAGATTTCCATTCATGGTGTATAATGACCCGAATGCGTCTAAACCATTATTAGAAGTTAAATCTGGTGAGGATTGTTTCTTTATCCAATATTGATCACAGGGATAGTGTGGTTTACAAGTTTGTTATTTTTATTCTATAATTAAAAGAGTAGATAATTAGTAATTTCTTGATTACATTTTATGAGAGATAATAAATTAATTTTATTAAGTATCCCACTATTTTATCAATTCCCAATGGACCTCACCATTTAACTCAGAATGTATAGTTTCTTAGACATTCTAGTGGCATGGATCCATATTCCCCTTTGCATAACCCCAGATAGGGTTGGTAAAGATATTTGAATGTATTTAGGTAGGGAGGTCTTTTCAAACTACAAGATTGAAACTCCTTGATCCGTTGAGTGGACTCCCCAATTGTAACACCCCGAAATTTTATGATAAAGATTATTTTTAATTTTATTGATGTTTTGTGTTGTATTCTACACCAAGATTAGCTTGCGCTATATGCAACACCATATTATCTTACAGTATACGCAACCCTATTATTGGCTTGTTTTACGCACAATTTCAAGTTCTTTTGATAGAATTGAACACTGAATATAGATTTTGTTCAATGAAATAAGATTAGATTATGTTATACACAACACCAAAGTAATATTTCATACAACACTGACTTGTCTTGCATTACATGCAAAAGCAACCTTCCTCGATGTCTTGCGTTGTACGCAATACTGAGTTTCACTAAACAACAACATATTATTATAATATTATTATGAACTAGCCGTTATGAATAGTATTAACCACATTTTTAATTTTATAACATTATAATTCATCTTACATATTTTCTAGAACATGGTATGAGAACAAAATTAATTTTTTGGATAAAAGAAGTATTTTTCAAAAAATGCAGTTTTGTTGCCTTTTGATGGCACACCCATTTTAAATCTACTTTTTGACAAGTTTATAAGTTAAATTTGACAAATTAAACTTTTTATTTTGAATCAGGATATAAAAATTTATGTTGGATAAATTTTTTACATTATTCTGATAACCTTCATATTTTGATGAATAGTAAAAATACGCTAAATTTTAATTAAAAACAAAATTTTCATCGAGATAATTTATATGGTTAAATTATAATATTAAATGGTTTTAAAGTATAAATAGAATATATTTTTACCATTTAATATAATTTATGTCATTAGCATTAATTTTACATTGAATTCACAGGTAAAAATATTTCAATCTTTTTCAATGTTTTAAATTTTAAAACTTGTTTTCTCAACAATGAGATTAATTTTAAATTAATTACTAAAAATTATGTGATTTGAATTTGGAAAAATGGATTCCATATTTGGAATCAGTAGGTCCAAATTATGTTAATATGATACTTTTATTTTTGGCCATTGTGAATAGTAACTACGGTAAATTTTATTTACCATAGTTAAAGGTAAATTGGGTAATTAAGGGTAAAAATAATATTATAAAATTACCCTAACACTTATATTAATATAATTGGATGATTATAATTCATCCTAAAATATACTTGGGTTGAAATTTTATCTATTGAAACCCACTTGGATGAGACTAAGACCTTTAATTTATTTTATTTAAAGGAAAGTGAAATATGTCTCACTCAGACTTTAATAATTAAATTATTTTTAATATAAGGTTAAATGGAATATAAATTCTATTATAAATACTAATTTGAAATATAAAATTTTATATTTATCATGGTAATTTATTTTTAATTTTTAAGAAATATATAATTACCTTAATAGCTTATACATTAATGATACATAAATTATTTATTTATTGAAAAATCAATAATATAGTTTTTATTAAAATAATAATACCCATAAAAGGCCCAAAAACTTGACCAAAACATATTGGTCGAGTATATATATACCATAATCATCCAATTTTATACTTGTGGACCATTTGGAGCCTTATAAAATAGATTATGACATTTATATTATTTTATTTTAAATGATGTCAAAGTTGTCACCTTCACAATTTAATAAAAATAACATTTTAAAAGTTGGGTGTTTTAGAAGATAAATTTGAATAAAAGTATTCTTATAAAATATATTAGATTTATATTCATAATGGTATTTAATTTTTAATTTTTATGAAACAAATAAGTAAATTAAATAATTATACAAAAATGTTGTAGTAATTATTTTATTAAGAGAAATATCAAATAAATGGTTTTAAAAATATTAAAATAAATATCATATGAACTAATTAATGTGATAAACAAATTTTCTAGATGAATATGAAATTTTATGAATCTATTAAATATTTTTTTTGACTCTATAATCTGTTTGGATTTTATTTAAATTCAAATAAATGAATAGTGTCAAAATTGACACTATTGATATTCTATAAAAATAACATATTATTAAATTTTTTAAAAATAAAAAAAATATTTAAAAATTAAAAATTTAAATTTAAATGGTCTAAAATATCATAAAGTATCCAATTATGGACAATTCACAACACATAAGTAAGTATTTATAACCATTTAAAATTTAGAATATTATTACCACAAATAAAATTAAATAGATTAAATAAGGATAAATCAAAATGATAAGGTTTAAAATAAAATAAAAACATGTATAAATTTGATTGGTTGATGATATTACAATCCTATATTATCTAATATTATAATTTGAGTCACTTTGGAAGTTTTTAAGTGGGGTTTGAGTTTATGATAAATTAATAATTTGGAGGTTTCCAAAAGTACCCCTCTACTCTCTTATAAAAGGGCACCTACTCCCTCTTCTCTTCACTCCATTTTGAGCTTTCAAAATAGAAAAAACCATGCCCATTTACATTATAAAATTACCTATAAACATACTAGAGGTCCTTTTATTCTTCAAAGACCAACTTTAGTGCCCTAAGAGGAGGTTTAGAAGAGGCGCGTCGAAGAAGAGGTAATATCCTTTATCGATTCTTTCAAATTTATTTCTTCATCTAATTCCTCTAGATGATTTGTTTCATTATTAAGTAATAATTGCAGTATAACTTGTATAATTATATGTTATTATTAACATTAAATAACCATATTTCACCTTTTATCTATCCTACGAAAAATGAAATAACTGTGCGTGCGTACGTACAACTTACCGTCTCCACACCGTGGTGTAATATGTTTTTCCACCACAACCTTACTTGGATGGGTATAATGGTGGAAATAATAACTATATATGATTATTATAACATGATACTAATTATGAGATATTATATCATCCACTCCAATTCCATTCAATAATTATGGGAATGATATCATCGCTCATGCGTACGTACGAATTACCGTCTCCACGACGCGATGAGATTCATTCTCCATGCTAACCATTCAAGAATGATTATAATGTATATATAATGTATAATAATGATATATATGACATAATAATTCTAATATATATATATATATATATATATTTGTGTGTGTGTGTGTCATCTACTTACTTCCATTCAAGTCAATAAGGAAAGGAAAACAACGTTCAGGTGTACGTACGACCTACCCTCTCCATGAACGGTGTATTTCATTTCATTTATCTATCTATTATATATATATATATACAATGAATTTATATATTATATATAAATCATGTTTTACATTATTTAAGTAATTAAATCATGATATAAGTAATAATATTAAGAACAACAAGTCCAAACACGTACGATAAATGAAACGATTATTACCCAAAACGTTGCTTCAACATGGAATTGACAAATGAACGGGTAATATAAAGTCATAAGTGAATCATATATGACATAATAAAAATGACTATGATTCTTTAATAAGTCAATTACATTATTTAAATAATTATACATGAGGTTCGGACACATAAAGAAGAAGTCAGACCTAAGGCAAGGTATTATTTCGTCTCACTTTTATTTCTGTGAGACATATGCCTTAATCACCATATATTTCATTTTTATGGTGTTTATTCTTCCCATGAACGATTTATGATTTTTATTATGAAGGATATGATATTTAAATATGCATGTAATTTTCTTTATTTTATGACACGTATGATTCCACCGATCATAAATGGTAAGGGATAATTATTCCAATCTCGTTCTTATCTGAGATTGTTTATTCGTAAGTATTTACTGAGGTTATATTTATCATCCATGTCCATGTTTTATAAAAAATGTTTTCATAAAGTTTTTACTATTCTTCTATGTATGTTTAAAGTCGTGTTTACCTCTTTCTGACTTTTACTATGTGGTATGAAAGGAATATTTCTTTTGTTTACCATACGAGGTACTTTTTGACTTTTCTGACAAAAGTACAAGGATAATGTTTTTCTTAACTTATACGGCGTGAAAATATTTTTATTATTTCATAACAAATTATTTACATAAAGCTTCCTCTACAATATTTCATGATTATTTTCAACAAAATTATTTTCTTTTAAAATTTCACGTCATTTTGAGAAAAGAAAATGATTTGAAAGAAAAAAGGATGTTTTCCTCAAGAATTCATTTCAAGTGTTTTATCAAAACTATTTTCCATATATGATGACATTATTTAATATGGTTATGTTTTAAGAATAATTTCTACATTATTTACATGGTTTTATTTTTTTTATGATGAAATTATATCCAATGTTTTATATGGATTATGTTATGATGGGATGATATTTATGAAACCCATTTTATTAATTGGGTTATGATGAATGATTTATGTTTGTTCTGTGGAACACAAAATAATGATTTTATTATGAGATGGGTGGGACATATATCTGCATCCAATGCATTGGGTAATGATTTATATCTCATGAGATATACATGGCTGGAATGATAAGTAAATTCAGTTCAGTAATACCAGGCTGGAATGACAAGTAAACCCAGTTCAGTAATGGACATTGTCCACTATGATGGTCTTGGCAGCAATTCCTTGGCTACTATGGAAATCATATCATTTGATTAATGGTTTTCCACAATTACATATTTTATTCCCATGTTATTTTATCATAATTAATGTTCCTTTGTGATCTATGCCTTACATACTGCAATGCTTTATTTCACGACTCAAGATTTTGATGTTTAAACTTTATGTTCATGTTTTTAAGTTCAAATGTATATGTTTTTTTTATTTTCTCCATGCTTAACCTTACTGATCATTTGAGATCACCCTTTATATGTTATCTTTTCCCCAGGATTTAAAGAAAGGTTTTAGGTAAGAAAACAAAAGGGGAAGATCTTTATGGGAGATTTTGAAGATCTTTCACCATGATTAGAAGATTATGTTCTGAGTTTCCAAAGACACTAAAATAATAAAATATTTGGGAATTTTTTTTGTTATGTATTAAGTATTCCAGAAAAGTAATGTAATGTCCATGTACGTCAAGCTTGGGACCGTTAAACCAATCCTAAAATCCTGACTTGAATTTTCTCAACACTTGCCTCTAATATTACACCAAGTCTAGAAAGTGATACTCCTATTGATGTAATATGGTTAAGTCTAACTGAAACTTTTATAAGGTATTATTATATAAAAGTAAGTTTTCCAACAAGGGTTGGTCAAATACATAGTTTTATTGAGTCTTTCCCTTAATCAAGTAATGAAAGGCTTAGCCTGACTTAATATTTTATTGATGGATTTTTATATCTTATGCGTAAATTGCTTGTTATCATTATCACATGATTGTTAATATTAAGTGGAACTTAATTAAGTGATTAAACATGTATTTATAATATTTATACATAATATTGGTTTATTTTAGTTCCATATTGCATGCTTTTTTAATTCATTAATTATGTGATCGCAATAACACATCCATAATGATAAAACATGAAACTGATAGAAATAAAATAAAGGGAATGATCATGATATTTTGTAATGGTTAGTTTATCTAGTGGCTGATAAAATAATACTGAGATAGGGGAGAGACAACTTGAAACTTTTGGGTTTGTGTTTACAGCTTTCCACCTATCCACCTATCCACCTTTGTATCTCCTGGGATTGGTTTTGTCTCGGCTCCAGCTTAAACCTCCTCCACTAGATTGTGAGTTCCATCCATTACATATACCTTTTAACTCACATATAGGTTAGGGGTAAAAAGGGGGTTTAAATAAAAGAAATCATGGGCACATAGGCCCTATATATTAATTTATTTTAAATTAAATTATTGGGCTTCATGCCATCTCTCCTCATTAATATGTAGGGACTATGTGCCCATGACTTAAAGGGACTACATGACATGTCCAGTGGGATACACGACATGTAATCTGGATGACTGTGTTCTAGTCTACCTTTTTCAACATACGGTGTAATAATTCACTATAATTCATGTCATTAATTCACATGGCTTGAGTAATTTATGAATTACTCATAATGCCCTGAACCCAACTACTAGTGTGTAATCCGGATTACATGGCGTGTATGGTAGAGAACATGGAATTCAAGTCTAAACACATGGAGTTTACTTTCGTGTCACCTGGAAAGAATCATCAATGCCTCCTGATGAGTTCCTTGCTTTAATTTTAATAAAAAAATTATTCATTTCTGTTAGATCTTCTAGAACCGAAAGAGAAAGAATAGATATCAAAATCCAGATTATAAGAACAATTAACCTTGAATTGACAAACTAAATTATTAAATCCTAAATCATAAAATATTTATTTAAATAATTATAAAGGATGATTTGAACCCTCTAATACCACTTGAAGGATCCATATACAGCAGAAGCGGGGCGGTTGGGAGGACCCAACTTTGATTTTTCCATAATCGATGACTAATCTGGGATCAATACGACGATAAATGCCAGTATCCATGGATTAAAATCAAAGAACTAGACAAAAGAAGAAAAGGGAACTGGATCATAGATAGAGGATCTTACGCATCATGTTTATAATTAATTTAAATAATATTTGTAGAATTTTAATACTTGGATCTTTGGTACTTTCTTTGCTGATTATTTTGATTGTCCGGAATGACCCTTTCAGATTATCTTGTTATGCTTGTGAGGATCCAAACTAGAATCCATCTAGTGGTGATCCACACGTGCTCTGATGGCCTCTAATTGACACTAATCATTGTTTAGGTGCTAGGGTGGCAGAGTGAGTGTCTTTCGTCCATCGTTCTTGATCACCTGTTCTTTAATCTTGAAGAATGTCTCTCATTATTGATAGGGGATATGAGAGGATTCGAGATAAAAATTGTTTTGGCTCAACAATTCTCTCACCGCCGACAATTTGGTTCACCAGGCGTAATGTCACAATAGAAGTTACTCTCTATTTAAAAATATGAGGTTTTGGTTGCAATATTTAATTGTTTAACAATGATTAAATACATTCATAACCTTAGAGAAAACCCATGCTAAATAATAACAATAACATCACCATTATTCGTGGTGCGCCAACTTGTGCAAAACAGAATCATAAATGAAATCCCATGCTATATAATGATAACAATGTTATTATTATTTTTTATTGTTCCAACTAGTTAAATAATTATTTACCATCTTGAAAATAATTATTTTACTACTAGACCGGTCTTGGTCTGCTCAAACTCCACTTCCATTTATTGAACACCCAAATAAATAAATAATTTATTCTCTTAAATACATATTTTATTTATAAATTAGTAAATAAATATTTATTAAATGTTCAATAAAATAAATATATTTCATTTAATTTATACGATCATTTTAACTTGAATAAAATTATTCCATGGTCTTGAGAATAATATTTATTCCATTAATTAAATTCAAATAGAATTTAATAGAGACCATAAGAAACACTTAGTGTGTGACCCTCTAGGATTATTTCTCATTGGCATTAGGTGAGCTTGCCTAAAGTCCAAGAGTACTATCTAGTAATGGGTCAAGGCACCCAAGAAAAAGAACTTAATGTTGCAATGAAGAAATCCACATATAAACACTCACTGTTTAATACAATTCCTTTGTCTCAATATCTCATCAAGCAGGTTTCATGATAGTTTCATCATCCTATTTTCTTGATACGTCTTTCTTTGACTACATGAAATAAACTCATAGGTACACCATGGACATGGAATTTAGGGATATGGTTCTATTTCAATAAAAGGAATGAGATATCAACTTCCATAAATGGAAGGGAGAAATATTTCCTCTAATTATCCATTAATAACATGTCATTCATGACACACTCAATATACCCTACTTCCTGGAAATATTTGGCATAAAGGTTTTCATCGATAAATAAAAGTGTGCTAGTCATGACACATATTAATGATAATATTAATGTTTAATGAAAATTACACAATCCCATAGATAAGAATATCCATTTACACCAAAACACGTGGAATTCCTACTGGTGGGGCTGTTCTCATAATCTCCCATCTTGGAAATTACCAAGTGCAAACTTCATGAGATGAAGTCTCATCTACTTATAAGTACTCACACCTAATGGTCTATATACTATGTGTCCCATAATAGTATGTCATAAAACTAAAGAACTATATTTAAGAATATCGGTATAACACTTCAAGGTTCTCATCATAGCGGGGAACTGATATGACCTTATTAATGCGACAAATACTCTAGGACATTATTACATTATAGTCATAATGAACAATGAATAATATTTAATAAGATGTTTAATATTTAAATACATTAAATATTAATGTAATAAATGTACAAAATATTGGTTCTAGGATACCAAATCCAACACCCACTCCATTATTTTCCATTATTGGATCTATTTGACATTTGAATAGTGACTTTTCCTTTTATATTATTACAAAAAATGTCAATCCTCTCCCTTAAAAGGATCCATCACCACCCCACTTCTCTTCACATCCAAAGCCTATTAGATTTGACCAAAGTAAAACCAAGAAACTCCCAAAAACTCATATAAAATTCTTATAGGTTCTAATCATCTCAAAACACCACCTCTGAAATCCTTAATACAACTTGGAAAGAAACTCTTCCAAGGATTAAGGTAAAATTATCAATTACTCATTTTACATTTCTTTCCCTTTATTTTTTCATACCTCTTATGAATATAATTTACCCATGTTTAAATAATTACATAATTATCATAATTATACTTTAATTTTATTATGTTTAAGGGATATGCATTTTCTACCTTCCACCCAACCATTTGAAAAATGAAAACGTTTCTTGTGTTACGTGCAGACCACTGCCTCCTTAAGTCATGTGATCTGATTTTCATAAACTCCATACATGGATAGTTGAAATAGGGTATTTAATGAATAAATAAAATATTTTAAACATTATCAATATTATAAAAATATATACCAATTCCCATGTTCTTTACATTTTATGAGATACAAGAACGTCACCCATGCATACATGCAGACAACTGCCTCTAAAAAAGTGACATATTTCATTTTTCATATAGTATTTTTAACTTAATAAAACTATCTTAAAATATAAATCAAAACCTATAAAACATATAAATAATATTTTTATACTTTTGTAATGATTATATTATTCCAAAATAATCACTTTCTTAACTTTACTCACCCATAGATTATAACTTGTTCTTATTTGAGTTGGTTTAACCACTCACATGAACAATGATATAAATATATATCATGGATGAAAATTTAAACATAAATAATTATATTATTAAAAATTAATTATAAAATAATGTTTTTTATTTGGTTTTAGAAAGGTTATATTAGTATTTAACTCATTATTAATATGCCACCTTTTTTTCATCAAAAAATTACCGAAATAATCATTTTATAAATTTTACCCTTATGAGTCATAAATAAAAATATCATGGTATGAACTTAAAAATTTATAAATCATCATGAAAAATATATTACATTAGATTTAATATTATAGTAAATTATGAACTTCTATCAAAATAATAAGGATAAAAATCTACATTACAAAACATGTGTGAAATAATCAGAATTACAACATTTAATAATGGAAATAAACGATAACTAACTAATGAATGTATACTAAATTATTATAAAAAATAGTAAAAATGTTTATATATATGAATAAGGTTCTGAAATGAGTTATTAAGATAGTTATTTTTATGATACAGTAGGTTAAATCCCTTTTATGGAATCAAATAATCAAGGAAATGTTTTTTCATAACTCAATTTCCTTTCTTTGAGTTATAATGATTATTATTAAACCTGATTCTTCTAAGTTTAATTATTTTATCCTATTATTTTATAAAATTTTATTTCCACATTAATTTTATTTTATTTATAATTATTTCTCATGAACTCTATTCTAAAGGTTTATTACTTCAAAAATTGTAATAGTCATAAGGGTTCTTTGTCTCAATTTCCACTTCTTGAGATGTAATTCATATTTTGAACCAAATTTTATTTTAAATATTTTAATTACCTCACCATTGGTTTTTATTATTAAATTTTATTTAAAAGTTTTTTCATGAATCCCTCATTTCATCACTTTTTATCCAAGTGTTATTAAAGTCGCAAGTGTTTTGCTAACTCAAATCTCATTCATTAAGTTATGAATGCTATCCTTGAAGTTTATTATTATAAGTTGGGTAAATTCTACCATATTATTGAATTATGTTTTAATTACACTTCCTTATCTATGTATTTACATTTATTTCTCATCAACTCATTTTTTATGGATTGTGACATCAATCCTTTTTTCCTTCGATAGATTTCTTTATTCATAAATGCAACATTGTTAAGAATAATCCCCATTCTATTTAATTTATATTTCTTCTCCATATCCATATTATTTATTTCTAAAATTATTTGTGTTTCATATTTTTGAAATCATAATATGTATTATCTCATGTGGAATTATTATTTTTCTTCATTTCTTTTCAAAAGGTGGTTTTATTATCATTTTTATGATGTGGGTTTCAAAAAAATATTTTCAATATATTAAAAATGATTTCCCTTTTATGTCCATGTTTTTTATATTCCACTCCACATTTACTATGGAATAAATTTATGTCATTTTTAGGTCTCTATTATCTGGACTAATTTTAAATTAGTTTTTTAAAAATGGTTTTTCATGTAACAACATCAAAAATGACTTTTGAAAGTGACTCATAACTTCCCCTTTTTACAACATTGTTAAAAAATATTTATCAAGACACTTATTTTTATTCCATTTTACTCTTTATGTTAAAAGGTTTTTACTTACTTGGAAGTTATGTTTCATGGAATAACTCTTTAATACTCTAACAATATTTTCTTTTGGGGGAGTAAACTTGTGGTATCAAAAAATTTAATTCTTAATCACTTGTTATGTGATATTGCTTGATGTTTTTATATTAGGAAGGTATTGTTCATATATTCCAACATCCTTCTAAGAACTTATGTTATTATTTGGATATGAATTATACCACCTACCTTCTTTCTCTGGATAATTTATGATAATATTGTTTTATTTGTTGATTTAGGAAAATATTGACACCCCATATTCTAGATTTCCAATATAGATGTTTATAACTAAGTCATATTAATTATGTATTGTATTAATTATTCACTCCTTTTATATGATAAATGAATTGGATTTAGTAAGTTATGGGTGGAGCTTAATCTAAGATATCCCCTTGATCCATCGATAGGTCTCATGAGACAAACTATCCTTGGTACTGATTATATGCTTGCCCAAATATTTATGATGTCATAGAACAAGGCTTGGATAATAAGATTATAATGTCTAACATGATGCATTCCTTCACTATAAAATCAGATATTGTGTCCATGTGTTTGTTTGTATTGTTCTTCATGAGTATAGTTCAAGCTCATGTGATTAGTTATATAATATTATTTGATTATCATTTATTCTTTCCATATTATTCATGACTTGTTTATTATATAATATCTCTTGATGTATGCTTTCCCTTACTAAGAATTTGAGATCACCCTTCTTATGTTCATTTCCATAGGTTATGAAGAAGAATATTAATTTTGATATATTTATAAGGGTATCTTGTATGGATAATTTATAGGAGACGTTGAATAATTTTTATGAATTAATTAGTTTCTTATTCAGGGGAAAAATTTCCATTTGATGAGAAAGATTTGTAATTTATTTGTTAATGATTTATCTCAATTCTCTAAAACTATAAAACTAAAAGGTATTTGGTGCATAAGTGAATCAATATTAATAGTTTATATTGTAAAAATAAATGTTTATGTTTTGTTCACTTTAGTTGGTATATAATCTAATATGTAATGTATGTGTTTTTTCACACAAGATTCTAGGATTATGGGTCCGAGGTGCCATATTCAATTATCAAAATATTAATATTAATTAATATCTTCTCACTTGATGAGTGTTATTCTACATAACATTGATGTGAAAATGTACTTAGAGTATTTTTTTACATCAAAATATTATAACAGTTCCCCGATATAATGAAAACCTTGAAGTGATATTATAATATTCTTAAAAATATGTCATATGGTCTAGATAATATCTGTTTGACTACCAATTATTGGATGATTTTAAGTGGATGAGTCTTATTTTCATGAAGTTTCTCACTCAGTAATCTCCATGAATGAAGGTTATGAGGATAAAACCATTGATATAAATTCCACATGTTATATGTGCTATTTAATATGCCTATATATGAGTGTGTGCATTAGTCCTTAGAAAATGAGATTTGTTTGGTCCATAAACACCTTCAGATTAAACCACCAGAAGATAATTCACCTAAACATCATGTGAAAAAGAAAAAACTACATAATGAACCCCACATATGGTGCTCGGAACATGGAATATGAGCTCACCCAAGTCACCTCCCCATAACATAAACCAACAAAAGAACACAAACAAAACAATTAAAAACAAAAATAGAAAGAAAAAATACAATGAAAATAACAACACAAAGGGTCTGATATGGTTTAGGATTGTGTCCTAATCCATGGTCTAATGCTACTTAACTTTTATTAAAAGTAATAATAAGAAGATTATAGTGATATAGAACTCTCTATTTTTTTAATTTCCATAATTCATACTAGTTTTCCACATTGATAATAAGTGATCCACTCTGCCTTAAATAACATTTCCCTTATGGTGTTTCCAGTCACCACCACCATATGATATATGTGGGATGAAGTCCATCTCTTTTGAGAAACATGGAGGAACCATTAATTTCATCAAATCTTTCCACCACCTTAACATTCCCAACCATTTTACTCTTCCCATTATGAAGATATTACATATATAGAATTCTATATATATTCTGATGAATAAAATTTTGATGGTATGACTCTTGTGACACCAAACTTCATATTCCAGTGAAATGAAACTCTCCCAATATTACCCCATATCAATGTGATTTTTGGAAATAAGTTCATCATATTTTATCCTTATAATGATCTTACATGTCCACCTTCTGGTAGAATAAAACACACACCTCAACATGATTTCTATTAATGTATATCAAGAATCACATATTTTGGTGTATTGATGAAAATTGTGATGATATATATTTGTGGAGGTGTAAGATATTTTGGGTACATCATAAGTGATATGACATTTATTGAACAAGTCAAGAAAATATTTGTACCTTCCAAGATAATGGAGGAAGATATATCAGGCCTTTTGATTGAAATAGAACTATTTGATTATGTTTATAACCATGATAGTTCCTCAATGAGTTCCTTTTAAAGAATCAAAGAATGATAAATCAATCATATAGGTTGATGACACAAGTATGAACCTACTTTATGAGATTTAAATACAAAGATATTATATTACATAGGAAATGTTTATATGAGGTTTGTGACATTAGCTTCTTTATATATGGGTGTCTTAGCATGTTTCTAGATGTGAATCTTAGACATTAAGAAAGTTTTCCTAATTCCAATGAGAGTGAGGCCCAGAGGGACACACAATAAGTATATCCAGAATCCCAATTAAATTATATTTGAATTTAATATTAATAATAAATATTATTCTCAGTTTTTGGAAAAATAATTATTTTGGTTAAGTTGATTATATAAATTCAATCACTAGTTATTTGAGTTTGGAATATACGTGAGTTTCATATTAATAAATATTTATTCAAAAGTTAGTGAATATTATATTTATTTATTGAATGAATAATATAATGATATTTATTTAGAATAAATATTTATTATTCAAGGTTTGATAAATGTCGATGAGGATTGGTGAACTGAGTTAAGGGCCCAATTGAAATGATATATTTTATTTAATATCATTTAAATTAATATTGGTTTATTTATTTAACAAATTATATTTAAATATTTGAGAGTTAGCACACATCAAGGAAAATAATAATAATATTATTATTTAACATGGGTTTACTTAAAATAAACAATTAGATAAAGGGTCTCTATGAAATTACTAATTATTTAACCTTAAGTATATATTTCTGATTATATCATTTATAGGGAAACATGAGAATTGTTGGGAACAACATATCCTCTCTATAGAATTCTATCAAGAATGATGAAATATCTTAAGAACTCTATCATGAATGGTGATAGGTAATCCTCCTCCTCTCTCAATAACAAGAGAATAGGGGAAGAATTATTTCAAGACCAAAATACTTCTTATTGAGACCAAAGATGAATTATGCAAGGTAATTAGTTATTTTGTGCTATCACCTGCAATACCAATGATGAAGTTTCAAGATTTATAGAGCATGTGTGGATAAAACTTAAAGAATTATAGTTTGTATTATTCTACTACAATGAAATTTCTACTATGAGAGTGGATACCAATGAATATTATGTGTTTTTTTGTCAAGTTTTTCAAATTTATCTATTGAAACTAATGAAAATCCTTGTTTAGAAAAGGACTAATTACTTTAGCTACACCCCAGAACCTTTAAGTGGTATCAAAGTGGTTACACATTAATTTATAAATATTTATTATTTATTGGTTGATTTATTTATATGTTTTAGTATTCAGTTCCAATTTTTGTTCTTTAATCTAAAATTCAATATGACATGATTTTTCAGTTTTATATAACCAATAACATGAAAATAATATATAAATAATACTCGAAGATCCCATCCATAGGTGTTGAGGATTCTGGCTACATGACACATATACAAGGTGTCATTATACACTACATGTAGAGACCCAAATCTTGACGTACATGGACATTACATTACTTTGGTGGAATACTTAATACATAACAAAAACAAACACCAAAGGATCGTAATAGTTTAGTGTATTTGGTAACTCGGAACAAAATCTTCTAATCATGGTGAAAGATCTTCAACATCTCCCATAAAGATCTTCCCCTTTTTTTTTCTTACCTAAAACCTTTGTTTAAATCCTGGGGAAAAGAAAACATAAAAAAGGGTGAGCTCAAATTCTCAGTAAGGGTAAGCATGGAAAAAATAAAACAAATCATATACATTTGAACTTAAAAATATGAACATAATGTTTAAACATCAATCTCTTGAGCAATTACATAAAACATATCAGTACGTAAGGCATATATCATAATGGGACATCAATCATGATAAAATAGCATGGGAATAAAACATGTAATTGTGGAAACCATTAAGAACATGTTATGATTTCCATAGTAGCCAAGGAATTGCTTCCAAGACCATCTTAGTGGACAAAGTCCCTTTCTGAATCGAGTTCACTCCTCGTTTCAGTCCTGTAACACTAAACCGGATTAACTTACCATTCCAGCCATGTCTATCTCATGAGATATAAATCTTTACCCAATGCATTGGAGGGAGATATAGGTCCCACACATCTCATAATGAAATCATTCTTACTTATGCCACAAAATAAACATAAATCATTCATCATAACCCAAAGAATAAAAATGGGTTTCATAAACATCATCCCATAATAACATAATCCATATAAAACTAATGGATATCATTTCATCATAAGAAAAGTGGAACCATGTAAATCATAGAGATATTATACTTGAAACATACACATATTAAATAATTTCATATTAGATGGAAAATGGTTTTGATAAAACACTTGAAATGAATTCTTGAGTAAAATATCCTTTCTTCTTCAAAATCATTTTCTTTTCACAAAATTCCATTCAATTTTAAAAGAAGCGTATTTTGTTTAAAATTTAAATAAAATATTGTAGAGTAATCTTCATGAAAATGAGGCATTATGGAACCGTAAAAATCCGTTCACGCCGTATAATTTAAAAATAACATTCTTCTCGTACTTTTGTCGGAAAAGTCAAAAAGTTCCCCGTGTGGTAAAAAAAAGTTAGATTCCTTTCATAACATGTGGTAAATTTCAAAAATGGGTAAAAAGGACTTTAAAAATACATGAATTTTTTTTAGAAAACATGGTCATGGATGATAACAATAACCCCAGTAAATACTTACAAATAACAATCTCGGATAAGAACGAGATTGGAATAGTTATCCCTTACCTTAGGTCCGATATGCTTTGTACGTATCCGAACCTCCTGTATAATGATTTAAATAATTTCATTTACTTATTACATAATCATATTAACTATGACTTTATATTACCCATTCTTTTGTAAATTCCATGTTAAAGCAGCGTTTTGGGTAAAATCGTTTTATTTATCGTACTTGTTTGGACTTGTTGTTCTTGATATTATTATTAATTATATCATGATTTAATTACTTAAATAATGTAAATAATTATTTATATATCATATATATTCAGTATATATATATATATATAATATATAGATAAATGAAATGAAATACACCGTTCATGGAGACAGTAGGCCGTACGTACGCATGAACGCTGTTTTCCTTTCCTTATTGACTTGAATGGAATTAAGTAGATGACATACATATATATAGATATATACATAAATCCAGTAGAATTATTATTTCATGTATTTCATGATTACTTATTATATATACTTTATAATCATTCTTTAATTGTTAACATGGAAAATGAATCTCATCACGTCGTGGAGACGGTAATCCGTACGTACGCACGAGCGGTGATATCGTTCCCATATTTATTGAATAGAATTGGAGTGGATGATATAATATCTTAGAATCAATATGATGTTATAATAACCATATATAGTTATTATTTACACCATTATACCCATCCAAGTAAGGTGGTGGTGGAAAAGCAGATTACACCACGGTGTGGAGACGGTATTCCGTACGTACGCACGCGCGGTGATTTCATTTTTCGTAGGATGGATAGAAGGTGAAATAGGGTTGTTTCATATTTATAATAACATATTAGTATATGAGTGATACTTATGTTATTAATTTATGATGAAACAAATAGATAAGAAGAAGTAGAAGAAGAAATAAATTTGAAAGAATCGGTAAAGGATATTACCTCTTCTTTGACACGCCTCTTCTTAACCTCCTCTTAAGGCACTAGGGTTGGTCTTTTGAGGAGACCAGAACCTCTATAATGTTTCTAGGGAAGATTATAAGGGAAATGGGTAGGGGTTTTCTGAGATTAAAGGCTCAAAAGGGTGTGAAGAGAAGAGGGAAGGGGTGCCCTTTTTATAAGGGAAGAGAGGGGCACCTTTGGAAAAATTTAAAATATTATTTTATAATAAAGTCATATTCAGTTTATAATAGCTCCAAATTGATTTATTTCTAAGATAAAGTGGGTATGGGTCGAAATAATCTCAACCAATAGGTTTTAGACAAGTTTATCATGCTATTTTATCCTTATCATTTAGATTTAACTCTATGCTAAATAATTTTACTTTTACCGTGTCTTTTTGTTTTCTTACACTATATGGTTAATAAACTTACTATAACAAGACAAACTAACCCCAAGTGGTTAATTATTAATATATATATCCTTATGTAAGTAATTTTGCCGAACCTTAGATTTTTAGGAATAAAATAACAATTAATAATATAATATTTGTTTTAAAAACTATTTTATGTCAATTTTGACACTATTTGGTAATTGATTTTTGTGAAAATCATAACAACATGATTAGTTCAAAAAAAGTTAATTAAATCAATATTAACATGTAATATTAACCTATAAAATTAGTGAAATTCATAAAAAGTCTCAAATTACATTTATTTGGGTATTTATAACATCAATTATGTTAATATTTCATTAATAAGGTAATTACTACATCATCATTTTCTCATAAATAAATTAAATTATTTAATGTCTAAAAATTATAAATAAAATACCATTATGTATGAAATCTTTTTATATTTCTAATGAATCTTTATAGTCGAATTTATCTTATGTATAACCCTATATTAAAAATGTTTTAGTTATTAAACTTTGATTTTAACTATTTTAACTCTTCTTTAAATATAATAATAATAAATGTCCTAATCTAATCCAAGTGTACCTAAAAGGTAATATTTTATTCCTAAGTTTTTTTGGTCGAATTACACTTATCCAATAGAATTAGGACATGTTTTAGGGTAATAGTAATATCATTTTTACCCTTAATTACCCTATTTACTTTTAACCGTGGTAAAGAAAAGCAAAAAGTTACTATTCACCAAAAAATATTTTTATCTTATTGAACCACATTTTACTCCTTGATATTAACCGTGTCTCTTGGATTTTTGAAATTCTACTCACATAAGCAGTAAAATTAAGTTTCTTGTAAATTTTCAAACTCTCCTAGGAGGTGGGTAAAAGACGGTGAAAAGTTCAATAAAATTTTTATATGTCTAAAATTATTATAAAATGACTCCAATGAATTACATTGAACTTATATAGGTATTATTTATCAATTTTTACCTAAATTTTTTTTAAATAAAATAAATAATTATTTATATAAAAAGTCAGTTTTTAAATAGTAACCTAGTGTTTTCACTATTCATCAAAAATTGAAAGTTTTCAGAAAAATACCAAATATTTACCCGAGTATAATTTCGATATTCAGAATCCAAAAATGAAGTCCATTTTGAAAGATAAAATTTATAAAATTTCAAAAAGTGGGTATTACTATTCATAACGACTAGTTTATATAATATTTTAATAATATATTGTTGTTTATTGAAACTCGGTATTGCGTACAACACACACTATCGTGGAAGGTTGCGATTGCGTGTAAAGCAAGCCAAGTCAGGGTTGCGTGTAGTGCAAGATTCATTTGTTGTTGTGTATAATAGAATCCAACCATTTTTCATTTATACATTGAATATATATATATATATACACACTCAATGTTGTGTAGAATAACTTCTATCAAACAAACTTTAAATTTTGAGTAACACGATCCAAGAATAGTGTTGCGTATACTGCAAGCTAATACGGTGTTGTGTATAGAGTAAGATAATCTTGGTGTAGCATACAACGCAGGACATCAAATAAATTAAAAAGAATACTTCTCATAAAATCTCGGGGTGTTACATTCTACCCCCCTTAAAATGAATTTCGCCCTCAAAATTCGTCAGGGTTATAAATGGTTTACTACTCGAAAGTTTTAATAGAAAACCACATTGTAAAAAGGAATACCAAAACTTATCTTTAAAAACTAAAGTATGAAACGCAACAGTTACCCTAATCACTTGGTTTCCACATAGGAGAACATAGGTGAAAATATGGATATGGAAGAGAAATCTAACCATCATGTTCTGATGGGGATTGGTAGAGAACATGACTATGAAAAATCCAACAATCACAAAGCCATAAATTTGTGATGATCTAAGGTACCATCTGATTCATTGGATATAAGGGCACTAGGACACCATTTTTTGGTTTTCAAGATGATTTCCTTAAAGTTGAGGAATTGAATTAGAAAAAATACTTACTTTATTTTGGTATAATCTAACCATTGTTCGTGCCTTGAACAATTTCCACTTCATCTTTTAAAGAAATGAAGTTGAATTTGTCATTCATGAAGTGTTAGCAGATCATGTGATAGAATGATGTGTCATTCCATCTGTCTCAAACAAAAGGTTAGAAAAAGTTATCAAATATAAATAAGTCCATCTATAGTGAGATTAATCATATATTGTTCCTAAAATAGACTTATATTTCATATATCATACTGCATAATAAAATAAAACTAGTTTCTACTAACCAGGGACTTCCTGTAGGCTAGTGGTAGGAAATAAAGGTCTGTCGCACTTCAGTTGTAGGTTCGATTCCCACAGCCCTGTCCGACACAACGGGTTGTCACCCGTCCTACAGGTTGTCCTTTTTCTAAAACTACATTATTATAACATTCCATCAATAATATCGAAAAAGTTCTATCCTTAAACAATACTAACTTATGTCCAACATAATCCATTCCAATATTTAGGCTTATCCAAAATACTTCTGTCCAAGCTCATAGTATAAAGAAAACAATTACTAGAAATGTCATCTGCCGAGCATGTGAATACCATCATTTATCCCCTATATATCATACGATATATCTTGTTGGTCACATTCCAAACATGTGAATACCTTAATCATGTATTCTTTTAAAACATGAATTACCATAGAACCTTAGTGAAAACATGAATGCTGTTAAAAGTTAACTCTTTCCATATACCAAAATCCCAAAAAATCTATATACTCAAACCATGATATCACTTAGTACTTATATCAATCATGAGCTCATGAATACTATGAAACATATTATTTTCTCCTTATCCATTCATTATACACATATCATCTACTTTCCAAAATATTTGAATCACTTTTCATGGTTACCGATGCCATATTCTTATGGAAAACAACAATGGACCAATACATAGATATTCCAATATACCATAAAAGTACCTAAACAACATTATTCTTGAATACCAATACATAAAAACTTTAATCCATCCAATTCAATGATTTCTATGAAATAAGTCCTTCCTTGATTTAGAAGTAACCTCTTAGGTCAGGGAATTGAGTTGGGTAATGCCCATGTTCTCCACAAATAAGACATTGGACTCCATAACAGTCTGTCACTCTATGACCCTTTTATCCACATAGATAACATCTTCCCCTCCATTTGAGGTATTCCTAAAGGTTCTTCTTCCCTTCTTTAGAAATCTCAATCTTCCTTTATCTATGCTCCTCACCATGTGAACATGCATAAAATTCCACCTTCCTCTTATTTGATGACTTAGGAATAAAACTAAAGTTCACCTTGTTAATCATATATCGAGATGACTGATTTGACATAATCACAATATCTTTCTCTCCAAGCATTACAAAATTTTGTTGATCATAGTCACCAATTTTTCCATTGGAATCAATGTTAACTGAATTCCTTCTCGTTCCCTCCATTGACTAAGACTAGAAACCATAGTGTAAGAAACAGTTAAAATAACGAGGAACCACATAATCATAAAAAGTCACTTATGGGATGTCTAACTTATCAAAAATTCTTTAATACATGACACCTTAAGTTCAACATAGGTTATTCATGATCGTCAACATAATTCTAGGACTCTAACCTATACGTATACTTAACCTTAGAGACATCCCTAGACATACCTTAGAAATATCTCTAGGGATCTCACTAAAGTTCTCCCATCCTAGTTTCCAAAGGTTAACTAAACCGAACCTATGATACCAAATATAGAGACCCAAATATTGAAGTACATGGACATTACATTAATTTGGTCTAATAATTAATACATAACAAAAACAAACACCGAAGGAACGTAATAGTTTAGTGTCTTTGGAAACTCGGAACAAAATCTTCTAATCGTGGTGAAATATCTTCAACATCTCCCATAAAGATCTTACCCTTTTTGTTTTCTTAACTAAAACCTTTCTTTAAATACCTTGGAAAAGAAAACATAAAAAAAGGGTGAGCTCAAATTATCAGTAAGGGTAAGCATGGAAAAAATAAAACAAATCATATACATTTGAACTTAAAAACATGAATGTAATGTTTAAACATCAAGATCTTGAGGAATGACATAAAACATGTCAGTACGTAAGGCATAGATCATAATGGGACATCAATCATGATAGAATATCATGGGAATAAAGCATGTAATTTTGGAAACCATTAAGCACATGTTATGATTTCCATAGTAGCCAAGGCATTGCTGCCAAGACCATCTTAGTGGACAAAGTCCCTTTCTGAATCGAGTTCACTCTTCGTTTCAGTCCTATAACACTGAACCAGATTAACTTACTATTCTAGCCATGTCTAACTCATGAGATATAAATCTTTACCCAATTCATTGGATGGAGATATAGGTCCCACCCATCTCATAATGAAATCATTCTTACTTGTGCCACAAAATAAACATAAACCATTCATCATAACCCAAAGAATAAAAATGGGTTTCATAAACATCATCCCATCATAACATAATCCACATAAAACAAATAGATATAATTTAATCATAAGAAAAATGGAACCATGTAAATCATAGAGACATTATACTTGAAACATACACATATTAAATAATGTCATCTTAGATGGAAAATGGTTTTGATAAAAGGCCTGAAACGAATTCTTGAGGAAAATATCATTTCTTCTTCAAAATCATATTATTTTCACAAAATTCCATGCAATTTTAAAATAAGCGTATTTTGTTGAAAATAGTCATAACATCTTGTAGAGTAATCTTCATGAAAATGAGGCGTTATGAAATCTTAAAAATCTGTTCACGCCGTATAAGTTAAAAATAACATTCTTCTCGTACTTTTTTCAGAAAAGTCAAAAAGTTCCCCATGTGGTAAACAAAAGTAAGATTCCTTTAATAACATGTGGTAAATTTCAAAAATGGGTAAAAAGGACTTTAAAAATACATGATTTTTTTTAGAAAACATGGGCATGGATGATAACAATAACCCTAGTAAATACTTACAAATTACAATCTTGGATAAGAATGAGATTGGAATAGTTATCCCTTACCATAGGTCCGATATGCTTCGTACGTATCCGAACCTCCTGTATAATGATTTAAATAATTTCATTTACTTATTAAAGATTAATATTCACTATTATTATATCATATATGGTTCACTTATGACTTTATATTACCCGTTCCTTTGTAAATTCCATTTTAAAGCATCGTTTTGGGTAAAATCATTTTATTTATCATACTTGTTTTTCTTGATATTATTATTAATTATATCATGATTTAATTACTTATAGAATGTAAATCATGATTTATATATCATATATATTCATTATATATATATATATACAATAGATAGATAAATGAAATGAAATACACCGTTCATGGAGACGGCAGGCCGTACGTACGCATGAACGCTGTTTTCCTTTCCTTATTGACTTGAATGGAATTAAGTAGATGACATACATATATATATATATATACATAAATCCAGTAGCATTATTATGTCATATATTTCATGATAACTTATTATATATACTTTATAATCATTCTTGAATTGTTAACATGGAAAATGAATCTCATCGCGTCGTGGAGACGGTAATCTGTACGTACGCACGAGCGATGATATCGTTCCCACATTTATTTAATGGAATTGGAGTGGATGATATAATATTTTAGAATAATTATGATGTTATAATAAGCATATATAGTTATTCTTTACACCATTATACCCATCCAAGTAAGGTGGTGGTGGAAAAACAGATTACACCACGGTGTGGAGACGGTATTACGTACGTACGCACGCGCGGTGATTTTGTTTTCCGTAGGATGGATAGAAGGTGAAATAGGGTTGTTTCATATTTATAATAAAATACCAGTATATGCGTGATACTTATGTTATTAATTTATTATGAAACAAATATATAAGATGAAGTAGAAGAAGAAATAAATTGTAAAGAATCGGTAAAGGATATTACCTCTTCTTTGACGAGCCTCTTCTTAACCTCCTCTTAAGGCACTAGGGTTGGTATTTTGAGGAGACCAGAACCTCTATAATGTTTCTAAGGAATATGAGAATAGAAATGGTCAGGGGTTGGATGAGCTTCAAGGCTCAAAAGGGTGTGAAGAGAAGAGGGAAGGGGTGCCCTTTTTATAAGGGAGGAGAGGGGCACCTTTGGAAAAACTTAAAATATTATTTTATAATAAAGTCATATTCGGTTTATAATAGCTCTAAATTGATTTATTTCTAAGATAAAATGGGTATGAGTCTAAATCCTCTCTAACAATAGGTTTTAGACAAGTTTAGGTTACTATTTTATCCTTATCATTTAGATTTAACTCTATGTTAAATAATTTAACTTTTACTGTGTCTTTTTGTTTTCTTACACTATATGGTTAATAAACCTACTATAACAAGACAAAAGAACCCCAAGTAGTTCATTATTAATATATATATCCTTATCTAAGTCATTTGGCTAAACCTTATATTTTTAGGAATAAAATAACAATTAATAATATAATATTTGTTTTAAAAACTATTTTATGTCAATTTTGACACTATTTGGTAATTGATTTTTGTGAAAATTATAACAACATTATTAGTTAGAAAAAAGTTAATTAAATAAATAATAACATTTCATATTAACCTAGAAAATTATTTTAATTCATAAAAAGTCTCAAATTACATTTATTTGGGTATTTAAAACATCAATTATGTTAATATTTCATTAATAAGGTAATTACTGCATCATCATTGTGTCATAAATAAATTAAATTATTTAATGTTTAAAAATTATAAATAAAATACCATTATGTAGGAAAGATTTTTATATTTCTAATTAATATTTATAGTCGAATTTATATTATGTATAACCCTATATTAAAAATGTTTTAGTTATTAAACTTTGATTTTAACTATTTTAACTCTTCTTTAAATATAATAATAATAAATGTCTTAATCTAATCCAAGTGGACCTAAAGGGTAATATTTTATTCCTAAGGTTGTTTTTGGTCGAATTACACTTATCCAATAGAATTAGATAAGTGTAATTTGACCAAAAAAACTTAGGAATAAAATATTACCCTTTAGGTTCACTTGGATTAGATTAGGACATTTATTATTATTATATTTAAAGAAGAGTTAAAATACTTAAAATCAAAGTTTAATAACTAAAACATTTTTAATATAGGGTTATACATAAGATAAATTAGACTATAAAGATTCATTAGAAATATAAAAAGATTTCATACATAATGGTATTTTATTTATAATTTTTAGACATTAAATAATTTAATTTATTTGTGAGAAAATGATGATGTAGTAATTACCTTATTAATGAAATATTAACATAATTGATGTTATAAATACCCAAATAAATGTAATTTGAGACTTTTTATGAATTTCACTAATTTTATAGGTTAATATGACATGTTAATATTGATTTAATTAACTTTTTTTGAACTAATCATGTTGTTATGATTTTCACAAAAATCAATTACCAAATAGTGTCAAAATTGACATAAAATAGTTTTTAAAACAAATATTATATTATTAATTGTTATTTTATTCCTAAAAATCTAAGGTTTGGAAAAATTACTTACATAAGGATATATATATTAATAATGAACCACTTGGGGTTAGTTTGTCTTTTTATAGTAAGTTTATTAACCATATAGTGTAAGAAAACAAAAAGACACGGTAAAAGTAAAATTATTTAGCATAGAGTTAAATCTAAATGATAAGGATAAAATAACATGATAAACTTGTCTAAAACCTATTGGTTGAGAGTATTTAGACCCATCCCCACTTTATCTTAGAAATAAATCAATTTGGAGCTATTATAAACTGAATATGACTTTATTATAAAATAATATTTTAAGTTTTTCCAAAGGTGCCCCTCTCTTCCCTTATAAAAAGGGCACCCCTTCCCTCTTCTCTTCACACCCTTTTGAGCCTTTAATCTCAGAAAAACCCTACCCATTTCCCTTCTCATATTCCCTAGAAACATTATAGAGGTTCTGGTCTCCTCAAAAGACCAACCCTAGTGCCTTAAGAGGAGGTTAAGAAGAGGCGTGTCAAAGAAGAGGTAATATCCTTTACCGATTCTTTCAAATTTATTTCTTCTTCTACTTATTCTTATCTATTTGTTTCATCATAAATTAATAACATAAGTATCACTCATATACAAATATGTTATTATAAATATGAAACAACCCTATTTCACCTTCTATCCATCCTACGAAAAATGAAATCACCGCGCGTGCGTACGTACAGAATACCGTCTCCACACCGTGGTGTAATCTGCTTTTCCACCACACCTTACTTGGATGGGTATAATTGTGTAAAGAATAACTATATATGGTTATTATAACATCATATTGATTCTAAGATATTATATCATCCACTCCAATTCTATTCAATAAATATGGGAACGATATCACCGCGCGTGCGTACGTACGGATTACCGTCTCCACGATGTGATGAGATTCATTTTCCATGTTAACAATTAAAGAATGATTATAAAGTATATATAATAAATAATCATGAAATACATGAAATAATAATTCTACTGGATTTATGTATATATCTATATATATGTATGTCATCTACTTAATTCCATTCAAGTCAATAAGGAAAGGAAAACAACGTTCATGCGTACGTACGACCTACTGTCTCCATGAACGGTGTATTTCATTTCATTTATCTATCTATTATATATATATATACTGAATATATATGATATATAAATCATGATTTAAATTCTTTAAGTAATTAAATCATGATATAATTAATAATAATATCAAGAACAACAAGTCCAAACAAGTACGATAAATAAAACGATTTTACCCAAAACGCTGCTTTAACATGGAATTTACAAAAGAATGGGTAATATAAAGTCATAAGTGAACCATATATGATATAATAATAGTTAATATGATTCTGTAATAAGTAAATGACATTATTTAAATCATTATACAGGAGGTTCGGATACGTACAAAGCATATCAGACCTAAGGTAAGGGATAACTATTCCAATCTCGTTCTTATCCGAGATTGTTATTTGTAAGTATTTACTGGGGTTATTGTTATCATCCATGACCATGTTTTCTAAAAAAAAATCATGTATTTTTAAAGTCCTTTTTACCAATTTTTGAAATTTACCACATGTTATGAAAGGAATCTATCTTTTTTTTACCACACGGGGAACTTTTTGACTTTTCTGACAAAAGTACGAGATGAATGTTATTTTTAAATTATACGGCGTGAACGGATTTTTACGGTTCCATAATGCCTCATTTTCATGAAGATTACTCTACAATATTTTATTTAAATTTTAAACAAAATACGCTTCTTTTAAAATTGAATGGAATTTTGTGAAAAGAAAATGATTTTGAAGAAGAAAGGATATTTTACTCAAGAATTCATTTCAAGTGTTTTATCAAAACCATTTTCCATATAATATGAAATTATTTAATATGTGTATGTTTCAAGTATAATATCTCTATGATTTACATGGTTCCACTTTTCTTATGATGAAATGATATCCATTAGTTTTATATGGATTATGTTATTATGGGATGATGTTTATGAAACCCATTTTTATTCTTTGGGTTATGATGAATGATTTATGTTTATTTTGTGGCATAAGTAAGAATGATTTCATTATGAGATGTGTGGGACCTATATCTCCCTCCAATGAATTGGGTAAAGATTTATATCTCATGAGATAGACATGGCTGGAATGGTAAGTTAATCCGGTTTAGTGTTACTGGACTGAAACGAGGAGTGAACTCGATTCAGAAAGGGACTTTGTCCACTAAGATGGTCTTGGCAGCAATTCTTTGGCTACTATGGAAATCATAACATGTTCTTAATGGTTGCCACAATTACATGTTTTATTCCCATGCTATTTTATCATGATTGATGTCCCATTATGATATATGCCTTACGTACTGATATGTTTTATGTAATTTCTCAAGAGATTGATGTTTAAACATTATGTTCATATTTTTAAGTTCAAATGTATATGATTTGTTTTATTTTTCCATGCTTACCCTTACTGAGCATTTGAGCTCACCCTTTTTTATGTTTTATTTTCCCCAGGATTTAAACAAAGGTTTTAGGTAAGAAAAAAAGGGGAAGATCTTTATGGGAGATGTTGAAGATCTTTCACCATGATTAGAAGATTTTTGTTCCGAGTTACCAAATACGCTAAACTATTATGGTCCTTTGGTGTTTGTTTTTGTTATGTATTAAGTATTCCGCCAAAGTAATGTAATGTCCATGTACGTCAAGCTTTGGGTCTCTACATGTAGTGTATAATGACACCTTGTATATGTGTCATGTAGCCAGAATCCTCAACACCTATGGATGGGATCTTCTAGTTTTATTTATATATTCTTGTCATGTTCTTGGTTATATAAAACTGAAAAATCATGTCATATTGAATTTTAGATTAAAGAACAAAAATTGGAATTGAATACTAAAACATATAAATAAATCAACAAATAAATAATAAATATTTATAAATTAATGTGTAACCACTTTGATACCACTTAAAGGTTCTGGGGTGTAGATAAAGTAATTGGTCCTTTTCTAAACAAGGATTGTCATTAGTTTCAATAGATAAATTTGAAAAACTTGACAAAAAAACTCATAATATTCATTGGTATCCACTCTCATAGTAGAAATTTCATTGTAGTAGAATAATACAAACTATAATTCTTTAAGTTTTATCCACACATGCTCTATAAATCTTGAAACTTCATCATTGGTATTGTAGGTGCTAGCACAAAATAACTAATTACCTTGCATAATTCATCTTTGGTCTCAATAAGAAGTATTTTGGTCTTGAAATAATTCTTCCCCTATTCTCTTGTTATTGAGAGAGGAGGAGGATTACCTATCACCATTCATGATAGAGTTATTAAGAGATTTCATCATTCTTGATAGAATTCTATAGAGAGGATATGTTGTTCCCAATAATTCTCATGTTTCCCTATAAATTATATAATCAGAAATATATACTTAAGGTTAAATAATTAGTAATTTCATAGAGACCCTTTATCTAATTGTTTATTTTAAGTAAACCCATGTTAAATAATAATATTATTATTATTTTCCTTGATGTGTGCTAACTCTCAAATATTTAAATATAATTTGTTAAATAAATAAACTAATATTTATTTAAATGATATTAAATAAAATATATCATTTCAATCGGGCCCTTAACTCAGTTCACCAATCCTCATCGACATTTATCAAACCTTGAATAATAAATATTTATTCTAAATAAATATCATTATATTATTCATTCAATAAATAAATATAATATTCACTAACTTTTGAATAAATATTTATTAATATGAAACTCACGTATATTCCAAACTCAAATAATTAGTGATTGAATTTATATAATCAACTTAACCAAAATAATTATTTTTCCAAAAACTGAGAATAATATTTATTATTAATATTAAATTCAAATATACTTTAATTGGGATTCTGGATATACTTATTGTGTGTCCCTCTGGGCCTCACTGTCATTGGAATTAGGAAAACTTTCTTAATGTCTAAGATTCACATCTAGAAACATGCTAAGACACCCATATATAAAGAAGCTAATGTCACAAACCTCATATAAACATTTCCTATGTAATATAATATCTTTGTATTTAAATCTCATAAAATAGGTTCATACTTGTGTCATCAACCTATATGATTGATTTATCATTCTTTGATTCTTTAAAAGGAACTCATTGAGGAACTATCATGGCTATAAACATAATCAAATAGTTCTATTTCAATCAAAAGGCCTGATATATCTTCCTCCATTATCTTGGAAGGTACAAATATTTTCTTGACTTGTTCAATAAATGTCATATCACTTATGATGTACCCAAAATATCTTACACCTCCACAAATATATATCATCATAATTTTCATCAATACACCAAAATATGTGATTCTTGATATATATTAATAGAAATCATGTTGAGGTGTGTGTTTTATTCTACCAGAAGGTGGACATGTAAGATCATTAGAAGGAGAAAATATGATGAACTTATTTCCAACAATCACATTGATATGGGGTAATATTGGGAGAGTTTCATTTCACTAGAAGATGAAGTTTGGTGTCACATGAGTCATCCCATCAAAATTTTATTCCTCAGGATATATATAGGATTCTATATATGTAATATCTTCAGAAGGGGAAGAGTAAAATGGCTGGGAATGTTAAGGTGGTGGAAATATTTGATGAGATGAATGGTTCATCCATGTTTCTCAAAAGAGATGGACTTCATCCCACATAGATCAGATGGTGGTGGTGACTGGAAACACCAGAAGGGAAATGTTATTTAAGGCAGAGTGGATCACTTATTATCGATATGGAAAACTAGTATGAATGATGGAAATTAGAAAAATAGAGAGTTCTATATCACTATAATCTTCTTATTATTACTTTGAATAAAAGTTAAGTATCATTATCCCATGTATTAGGACACAACCCTAAACCATATCAGACCCTTTGTGTTGTTATTTTCCTTTTATTTTTTCTTTCTCGTTTTGTTTTTAATAGTTTTGTTTGTGTTCTTTTGGTGGTTTATGTTATGGGGCGGTGACTTGGGTGGGCTCATATTCCATGTTCCGAGTAGCATATGTGGGGTTCATTATGTAGTTTTTTCTTTTTCACATGATGTTTAGGTGAATTATCTTCTGGTGGTTTAATCTGAAGGTGTTTATGGACCAAACAAATATCATGTCTAAGGACTAATGAACACACTCATATATAGGCATATTAAATAGCACATATAACATGAGGAATTTATATCAATGGGTTTATCCTCATAACCTTCATTCATGGAGATTACCGAGTGAGAAACTTCATGAAAATAAGACTCATCCACTTAAAATCATCCAATAATTGGTAGTCAAACAAATATTATCTAGACCATATGACATATTTTTAATAATATTATCATATCACTTCAAGGTTTTCATTATATTGGGGAACTGTTATAATATTTTGATGTGAAAAAATACTCTAAGTACATTTTCACATTAATGTTATGTAGAAGAACACTCATCAAGTGAGAAGATATTAATTAATATTAATATTTTGATAATTGAATATGGCACCTTAGACCCATAATCCTAGAATCTTGTGTGAAAAAACACATATATTACATATTAGATTATATACCAACTAGAGCGAAAAAAATAAACATTTATTATTACAATATCAACTATTAACATTGATTCAATTATTCACCAAATACCTTTTAGTTTTATAGTTTTAGAGAATGGAGATAAATCATTAACAAATAAATTACAGGTCTTTCTCATCAAATGGAAAATTTTCCCCTGAATAATAAACTAATTAATTCATAAAAATTATTCAACATCTCCCATAAATTATCCACACAAGATACCCTTATAGATATATCAAAATTAATAATCTTCTTCATAACCTATGCAAATGAACACAAGAAGGGTGATATCAAATTCTTAGTAAGGGAAAGCATACATCAAGAGATATTATATAATAAACAAGTCATTAATAATATGGAAAGAATAAATGATAATCAAATAATATTATATAATTAATCAGATGAGATTGAACTATACTCATGAAGAACAAATGATAATCAAATAATATTATCGAATATTCTTACCGAGAAAATTATATAAATAAAAATTTAAAATAATTATGATAATACATATATATATTTATGAAATTATATTCACAAAAGTCATGTTAGGTTAGTGGTTAGGTAGTTCACCTCTAAACTAGAGGTCGTGGGATCAAATCCCACTGAATGTTTTTTTGAAATACATATATCAATGGTTTTATGGAACCGTTGGTATAGATTTTCATATTACTTATACCAACTGTTTTCAAAACCATTGGTATAGGTCTGTACCAACGGTTTTCCAAAAACCGTTGGTATAGACTTATCCCCACGACTTACTTTCCAATGGTCCTCCAAACCGTTGGTATAGGCTATACCAACGGTTTGGAGGCCTATACCAACGGTTCCAAACTGTTGGTATAGGTTAGTTTTCTAGTAGTGAGTAATGAATTTTTAACCTGGTAATATGCCCATTTATGATGTAACGAGAAAAATTAGAAGCATAAACATTTGGTAAGCTCAAATATAGAATCCATTGACAAAATAATAAATGATTTTTTTATAAATTGCATAAGCTACTTTTGGATTCTTTTAATCTTGTGATCTTTCACCTTTAAATAATTCAAGTTCAGGACATCTAAAAATTTGGGCAAGATCTAACCATGTATTTAAATTATCTTTGGTCTTATTTGGTGTTTCTAACATAGTATAAAATATGTTATCAAAAAAATTCTTCTCAATATGAATTATATCTAACATGTGACAAAACAATAAATCAGAACAATATGGAAGGTCCCAAAAAATAATCCACTTTATCTAATTATAATCTCTCTCAAACTATTTATTTTTTATATGTTTATGGTTGGTATAAAAGTAATAGGAGGTAATGCAGAGATGATAGATTTTACCTGAACACATGGGATCACTGTTGGTGGTTCATCTCTTTCAATTCCACCTTTTGTAAAATTATTTTTGTTCCTTTGAAAAGGGCGATTTGTAGGAATAAATATATGATGATAGTCAAAATAACTAATATTTCTCACATTTCCAAGCATAAATGATTTGTTCTTATCCATGCAGTATTAACATGATTTTAGAATATGTATACTCCATCCAGATAATATACTATATGTCGCAAAGTCATCGATTTTCTACATTAATTCAACTTTCAGTGTAAAATTATGATCTGCAACTATATCAAATATAGTTACACCATTGTTCTATAATAAAATTAACTCATCAATTAATGGATTCAAATAAACATAGATATTCTTCTACAGATGTCTTGGAATTAATAGAACCAAATATATATACAATTTCTTCATCAACATCCAAGGAGGTATGTTTTATGGAGTAATGAAAGTAGGACAACAAGAATATTGACCACCGTAAACTCCAAATAGACAAAAACCATCAGTAGAAGGACCCAACCATATGTTACGAGGTTATTAAGAACCTGAAAATTATATTTTTATTTTCTAGATGCCACTTTAAGGAAAAACGGTAACCACATACAACACGCGACAATCCAAAGTTACTACAAGCTTAAACCAAATTTGAAATTCAAAAACCAACACTATACCCGAGGAGGCCTCGATCTGAGAGTCACCACATCACATGGATGACTTAAGCTTTTACAGATGGAAATATTTTATTTATTCCATGTCATCAATGCAACTATGTTGCGAGTGATATACATAAATACTATAAATAAGGTGTAATTGGAAAATACCTCAACTGTTTCACAGGAAATCTAAAATTTCCTTGTTGTCCCTCTTTATACCTCAATTCTCCACATGTTGGATAATTAACTAATGATTCCTAATCACCATAATATAAGATTTCTTCATTTTAACACACATGAATCTTATGATGACTAAGACCCAAATTATAGACCAACCTCTTAATTTCATTTAAACTTATAGGTAGTGTATTTCCATCAGGAAAATATGATTTAACCAAAGATAATATTTGATCAAAGAAACTATTTGACATTTTAAAATCTAATTTAATAACCATAACTTTTGTAACAGCTTCAAGTTTTCTCATCTGATACCCTAGATATAAGGTCTCCTCAGAAAATTTCAACAAATTATAAAATTGAGAAGGTTTA
The DNA here is from genome assembly GCA_963277665.1 of Viscum album. Lineage (NCBI taxonomy): Eukaryota > Viridiplantae > Streptophyta > Magnoliopsida > Santalales > Viscaceae > Viscum > Viscum album. The sequence continues at coordinate 102,562,250 of OY728140.1, forward strand.
TATTCAGTATTTATAATATCATTATGAGTTATTTTTTCCTAAATAGATGGTCCAATGACCTCATGTATTAAATTATGAAATGATGGATCCAAAACCAATTTTTTTTTATTTTTTTCTAAATTCTGTTCACCATGTTGATACCAAAAAATATAATCTTTCTAAAAACCAAAATGCATTGAATGAAGTCCAATAATATCAAACATTTAAAATATCCTAAGATCACATTTATTATATGGATAGTTAATTATTATTTCAGAAACAAATTATGAATTCGATGATTTAAATGATATAAATGTTTTAATACCCTCAATATATACATGATTTATGCTAGATCTGCTGGGTTTTTTTCGATGATTTAACCAATCATGATCGTGTAATAGAAACAAATGTATACTTTCTAAGTCTATAATTATCCATTAAAACCATAAAAATGATAATATTTATTACTCATTGTGACTAATTATAAATTATTATTATATTTTAGTTCTATCTAATTTGTATTTCATATATATTATTTATATAATTTACTACAAATTATCATAATTTACTAACATTTATAAATTATTAATAATATTTAGTAATTAATACTAACATTTACTAATTATTTCTAATATTGACTAATTATTTATTAATTATTAAAAATTATTTAATGACTAATACTAATTATTTTCATCAATACTACATTTATATGAATTATTGTGAATCTTTAATAGTTATTATTTTTTATATTTTTTTAAAAGGAATAAAAAAATTTTTAGTAGTTATTACAAATATTTTTTAATTTTTAAAAATTGATAAAATTATTTATTAAGTAATACTAATTATTTATTAATTATAACTAACTTTTTAATAAATATTACTAATTTTTAATAATTACTAGTATTTCATATTTTTTTATTTTCTAATTTATTAAAAATTGTCATAATTTCCCCAAATTTATAAATTATTAATAATATTTTGTAATTAACATTAATATTTACTATTTATTAGTAATATTGACTAATTAATTATTAGTTATTACATATAATTTAATGATTATTACTAATTATTTAAATTATTAATACATTTTTAATAATTACTAATTTTTGTGATTTTTTAATAATTGTTAGTATTTTATATATTTTTTTACAAGGTATTACAAAATATTTACTACTTATTATTAACTACGTTTTTAATAAATATAACTTCTTTTTAATTGTTATCATTTTTTCATTAAAAAATTTTTATAACGTTTTAAAAAAAAAAATTCTTATAAATAACATTTTTTCAAAACAATTTCTTTAAATTATTTTTCTCATCATTTTTATAAAACAATAATTTCCTATTTATTTAATACATTATATATATATGTTACATAATTTCTTAATCAAATATATTTACATCAAATTTATTTTAACACGTTTTTAAGAAAATATATATATCAAATCCATACACACACACACATAAAAAACCTCACACATTTTTTAGATGTTTATATATGTATATTCACATGTTTATATATATATATATATATTAAAAAGTTTCTTAATGAAATTTATTTTTACCTGGTTTTGTAAACAAATATACATATCAAATCTACACACACACACACATCAAAAACCTTATACGTTTTTTTAAAATGTTTATATATGTATATTCACATATTAATATATGTATACACACACATATATCAAAACCTTACATGTTTTTTAAAATGTTTATATATGTATATTCACAATTTAATACACACACACACATATATAAATATATATTAAAAATATTATATTTTTTTAAAACATTAATATATGTATATTCACAATATATATATTATATGATTTATTAATTAATATAAATACATAAAATATATTTTGACATTTTCTTAAACAAATATACATATCAAATCTACACACACACATTAAAAAAATTATGTGTTTTTTTAAACATTTATATATTTATATTCAATTGTTAACACACACACACACACATATCCAAATGTTTACAAACCTATATTCACATGAATTTCAAAAAAATGAAAATTAATCATGATATAACAATCAAACATGGTCTAACATCACTGTCACAATTAAATTATTATTTTTAATTACTTTAAATTACATTATAACTTATTTATTTTTTCTTATATAATAGGCCTCCTAGAAAACTAACAAAGAGATACAGTCTCAAAATTTATACCCTTATACATTGTCAGATGAAGTGTATCCTTTATTAGATAATCAAATGATTGCTGAAAAAATTAGTGAATTAAGATAAAATTCAAGTAGAAGAATCAAATATGTTTAACTTAACCCTCTATATCCTCTTCCTTTTCATGAAAAGAGGAAAAGGAAGAGAATGAAAAAATAGGGGGAGTATATTGTCCATCCAACAATTGAATTAGTTTATATATTATAAGTAATTAATTATTATATTTTATCAATATTACTATTTAATAAATTCACCTTACTAACATTGCATTAGAAAATATTACTTCAAGATGCCCTTCAGGATAAAATGACATAGTATACCTTTATCCCTCAAGGTAGGACAAATATTATTTCCACTAGTTCATGAAATATAGAACAGACGACCCACATTAGAGGGTATAAAGTGTATTGGTTTTGAAAATGTTTTTAATCATGCCCCATGGGGGAAGAATAAAAGGAATAATTTGTGTATTTGAAGGTTGATATATGAAACATTAATGAGTAAATAGAGGATATAATAGAATAATTTTTATCAGCTATTCTTGTAGAAGTGACGAGGCATAAGCAACCTGACTACCATGATCCACCACCTCTTTGTTCAAACCCAACTATATACTATAATTAGCATAATGGGGATCCCCTTTTACATATTGTAGTGTAAAAAAATATACCTAATCTAGAGGATTATATACATCATCATATTATTAATTTTTTAGGTAATATTAGAAATAAACTATATTATTGATCCAACCACACTAGTGCCGCTGCCCGCCGGGGAGGTTTCCATAGCTGGATAGAGTATTGGTCATTTTTTTACTTTGGATGAATAATATTTTTTGTCAAGTGACATATGTGGTATGATTTTTTTTATTTATCATTAAATTCAAAATTACTTGTAATATTTAAATACACTTAATTTATTTAGGATTATCTAAAATCAAAAGAATCATTGTGATAGAATGAAAAATTTAAGGTTCAACTACCTTCAGATACTCCTTAAGAAGCTGATTGGATCCCATATTTATCACACATTTTTTCTATATTATATAAATTATTTTACTTTTTTGATGACTTCTATTATATTTTTAAGATATTATACATTAAATATTTTTCAAAATTATTTCATTTATTTTGTAAAGGGTGATCATATCAGTGTACCTATATTGTAGTTATTTTCCATGTAAGTAAATTTCAATTTCAAATTTACTTTCACTAAGTAAAAATAAGTTATATTGAATTAATTAATTAATTTAATAATTAGGTATCTATAGACTCATTTCATATAATATGATTTCACTTCTATTTATTTTTTTATAGACCCAAAGTACATTTCAACAGAGGTGAAATACTTGAACAAGGAATCCAGAATTGAATATGTATATAAAACATTAAAAAACACATTGATAACATGATAGGTTGTTCCATTAATTTATTGGTAAGAAATAATATATAATTATAAACCACTATTCATTATACTTTTACTAATGATTAATTTTTTAAATTTTAGTTTACATTGGTTTTTATGCATAATTTTCCAAAAATAATGTAAATCATATTGGTTATGCTCTTTATTGGGTGGTGTTTGAAGAAGATATAACTAGATATTAAGGAATATATTTTTATTCTATTATTTTATTTATTTAATATTAAGTTTTTTTACATCAATTTTGATAATTGATATGTGAAATTACAATAAATCATGGATTAAGTTCAATATGTCTCAAAATTCAGTAGTGGAACCATAAGCAATTGAATATGTGAATGTTTAGGTTTCTAACTCTTATATCACCGAATGAATATTTTTTATTACATATCTAGTGTTTTAAATATTAAAATATTGTTTCATAAACATAGTTTAATCATCAATAAGGGGGTGTTGAATGTGGATATTATGTTTTTCAATTCATTAATGATATCATCATGACCATAAAAACAACCAATTTGGAACAAGTTAGTTTCATTTTAACACATATAATTTACAAAAATATGTTATTTTTAAAATTTTAACACATTATTTTGTAGAATTTTTTGTTATTATTCTCTTATAAATAAAATGAATTGATACAATTTCAAATATTATTTTTAGAATATTTTTTATGTTTGAATAATTTAGAGTTTTAGTTTCATTTAGCTGTATAATTGTAAAAAATATTGTGAAAGTTCTCAATGAGTTTTTTTTATCTTATTCTGTTTCTATTTATTTTTCTACTTTTGGTTCAACATTTTCAGTTTCTAGGTGTGATATCATGTTATTTTGTAATTTTTTTTAAATTCCTCTTTCCATGTAGGTTTCTTATAAAAAAAATTCAAAATGTATATTGGATGGTTTTTAATATCGATTTTTCTAAAAATAGACATTTAAATACTTCAATAAAGATTTTTCTTGTTAGTTTCATATAAAACTGATGTTGAAATATATTTTAGAAGGGTTTTCAACATCAATTCATAAAAATTAACATGGAAAGTGCCACTTTCAACTCTGACTATTTTATTATTATTTTATAATAGACATTGAAATGTAAAAAACCAACATTAAATGTGTTTTTCTATATTTGAAACTGAGTTTCCATTGATAAATACTCTAACCAAGATTAGAGAGGCCCCACATGCCTATCTCCCATCTGATAAATTTTCTCTCAAGTGAACACTGATCACGATCCTTTCACAATAAAAAAATGAAGCTCTTCTCTTATATAAATCATCAAACACACATACAGAATACAACCCATCCATTCCATTGATGACATCGTACAGATATTTCTTCAATAGAATGAAAAAAACCATTGAATTATCCTTCAAAATTATCATTTTATACTTCTATAACACAATAAACCTCATATATTGAACTATAACTATCATGTATAACACAAGAGAAATTGGTGTTCTCTTTACCTATATTCCTAACATGTGGACTGAATCAGGTGAAATAATGGAATGTGAAGCTCTAAAAATAAATAGAGTGGAAATTAAGGTAGTTGATGAACTGATCGTACCTCTAACAAACTCTATCCCCTTTGACATAAGAACCTCCATAGCATTCATATGTATGAAATAAACTCCTCTTCCTCATAGATGATTCCTACAAGGTCATGCTTAGGTATGTATCTCTAAATATGAGTATAATCATAAGGCCGAACTATACAAACTATATCTCCCATCAGATGGATATATGCTGGCTAACATTGCTGCTGAACAAATTCTAGTATTCCCTACTACTGATATGACCTCCGGGGAATATTCTACTACTATATATGAAAAGTGGCCTTGTAACCCTTTCCAAAATGAACTCCATGAGTGGTCGATCACTTAGAACAATGATTTCTGTGACCTATATAGAAAACACACAAGATATATCTTGGCATATGAATCAGAACTTATAGCTTTAAAAAGTAGGGAAAATACTATTTCGATCAACTCTCAATTAATAAAAACCTTGACTGATCTAACATACGCCTTTTAATTTAGAAACATTGATAACCTTCCCATCAGGGAAATACTCCTTATGAATGCAATTTGTCAATCACTTCAACTTTCTTATTCACATCCAAGTAAGTATGAAGCATAAATGGAGTGACTATACATAGGATAATTAGATGAAAAATATAATCAAGATATTGAACTATAAACTACTTATATGGAAAAATATTAGGATTGAAATGATAAAGGTTCTTAAACATGATCCTGATATCCCACACACTCATCCTCCCATGATAAAGGGAGATAATTTCATACCTATTTGTCACATTCATTACCTATGAAAAGAAATTTGAACAAAATTTATTATAGAAGTTATCCCTAGAAATATCCAACTACTTCCTCTATATAATGTATAATATCTACCACTAGCACGTATCCCCTCAAAACTGATTTTAGTAGAACCTATTTTCATCTTGGTTCAAATTAAACTGAAGGTGATCTCTTGATCATCCAACCAACACTCCATATCCAAATCAAAAACCCTCTCCTCTTAATTTTCTAGGACATTTCATTAGAAATCATAAAACATATTCTACCACAACTCATCCTCCTTAGTCAGATTGATCAATTGATAATCAACTAGATCATCCTACCGAGCCTATCCCCATTAAACTACATGTTGATGATGACCAAGATCCATATCTAAAATAAATCACAAAATAAACCCTAAATTTGGTAGAATGAAATTTATTTAGATTCATTTAATTAAATTAATTTTTAATTTTCTAAAATCAACTCATTCAATTACAAGAAATAAAATCATGACACATATACATCTTCTTGTTCTACACCCCGCAAGTAGTCTTACATCGCTTATTATGTTCTTCAAGCTTAAGGTCCTTGTGTTAGATCATAAGGGGCTCTAAAATCCAATGTCCTAGTTAGTTTCACCTACTTACATCCTGATATGAGCTCAACAAATAATGTTTCCCTATAAACTCATTTAATTCTCACATGTTCTTAACCCCCAATCTCCATAATATCTCTCAAACAGAAGATTTGATACCACTTTATCATGACCCAAACCACTAGCATCCTTCTTGGTCCAGCATTAAAGAGGTAGAGTAACCACCGAAGCCTGCCTCTAATTGGCCCCAAGATGGAGGTTATCACTAAGGGTATAAAAAAATATGGGATGAATTATTCTGATAATATAAGTAAAGGATCCAAGATAAGATAGAAATCACTGATCAACACCATGTAACATACATATAAGAAAACCATGATATCACAATGAATGCTATGTGATACAAATAGAAACTATAAAAGAAAACACTAAAAATGGAAAGTTTTAAAGTATAAAAAAACAAATCCCTCGAATTTAGAAATATCCAACCTGGTCTCTAAAGCCCTCATGGAAATCTTAAAATCTGTTTATGTATATTCGGGGTAAGTATAATGTGTATACATAGTAGTATCATTCCAAGAGTATCTCATGAAAATGTTAAAATAGAATACTAATGCACTAGTGAATAAAAAAATAACTAATATGCATATAAACATAATGACTAACTATCCCAACCTCACCAATAAACAATCACAAAATAAAGTATCTATATTAGTAAAATAATATTAAGAGCATAGATAAGATACTTTCATCAATATACCCATTGAGTTTCCACTCTCACACCAAAAAATGAAACTTCCTCTTCTAACATCTCTTTCATGTCTTCCAATATCACCTATCATGATGTATCTGATGTGGCTTGGTTTAGAACCTTACCCCCCCATCCACCTGCATGGTCCAAAATCTTGTGCTGAAATCATTCAAAATCAACATATTACCCATTTCCTCCACATCATCATCCCAAACAACACATATTCAATCATAACCTCATAACTAGAGCTATATAGTACCATGAATGTGAAGGAAAACAATATCATTCCCTCATCCTACCACTAATGATCCCCACCACATATCACATCCTCTTATTATGTGGTATCTCCACCAACTATGCCTTCATCAGACGATACTTTCCACCAACTGGGTGCCACCTCCATGCACTATAGTTGAAGGGAGAGTGGGTTATATGATGTAACCAACCATCCATTCCCTAGAAACCCTAGATGTTGGAAAAAACACCCCCAAAAAATTTGGGTGTTGATATGTATTACTTGATGTGGGTGTGAAAATATAAATTTAATATGAAAATAAAAGGATAGTATATAGAACCAAAAACCCAACCTAAAGGTTCATATCAAATGAAACTAGTATAGCCCGCATCACTATCACATTACCTTATGACATCCACCACCAACTATTACCACCACTTAATGAAAATAAGCACACCCCATAGACACAAAAAACCCCAAATTCCTCTTCATCCATTTATTGATTTAACAATTCCTTAGATTATAATATTACTAACCATAATTAATTCATTAGTCAATTTAATTAATTAATTTAATAAACACATAATAATTTCTATCCATGCCTAGTTAATTCCATCAGAATTCATACCCACTTCATCATCACTAGACTTATCCCATAGCTATCAGGAAACTATAACAAAGAAACTACCCTACAACTCATTCACCTCAAAACAACAACCATCAAATTTCTTACCAAATTGGTCACCCCAACTAAAAAATATCATCATAAAAATCATATATAAACCACCAAGAATACATCCCTCAACTCATATCACCCTTTAATTGGTCACCAACATCATCATACAATCCCCAAAAATTCCACAAAACCATTATGAAAAATAAAAACATAGTAGTGGAACATAACATCAGTATTCTAGTTCAATTAATTATTATAACATTAATTAAAGGAGAGATTTTATATAATTACATCACCTCCAACATGGGTATTTTCACACAATTTATTGATTATTATACTAGCAATTTGTTAACCTTATATAATTTCTTATCCTTTTATAAATAGTGATTTCAAACAACAAATCATAGTAATGGTTCTCAATTCACAACATCTTCAACACACCTAAGGCATAAACAATACAATTACTTTTATAAATAGCATCAATTTGATATAATCTCATAAAAAATATCAAAAGTAATTAAACACAAGTGAGAAAATCCTTACTTTTCCATTTAACTAGTTTGAGTTGATTATATTCTTTAATAATCTCATACTATCTACCCAGTGGAAAAAAATTCTAATATCACAAATGCACTAAATAAAGAGAGAATAAGGATCCCCTACCTCAATCAAGGCTTTCTAAATCTTTGTTCAAGACCTAAGAAGGATAAATATGATCACGAAGACAAAACATACTATGAATACCTAAATAAACCAAAACCAAAATAACGATTCATCAAAATAACAACCCAACACATACCAAATTCATCAAACATATCCATTGAGAATCCCCCATGTGAAGAACGAAAAGAAAAAAGTTATAAAGGGAAAACTAACAAGAGTTTTCCAATAATTGATCTCCATATTCCAAGAACCAAAGAAAATAAGGATGCCATAAAGGGATTCCAAAAATCACCAGGAAACCACCCAAAATTTTATAGATTTATGGGAGGAGTGAGGGAATTTTAAGGGGTTCTAAATTTTATAGCAAGGGTTGAAAAAAAACCACTCATGATGTAATATACTGCTTCAAACTGTGAAAAAACTAGGGAATAAACAATTAATGTTGTGAAAAGTGTCTTCTCACCATGATCCTTTTGCTTCAAAACTCCTCTAAAAAACCTTTTTCTAAGTCCTATAAAATTTTTATCCATTCATTCCATGATAAAACTTTCAACACTGTAAATCACCATAAGATAGAACCACCCAAAAATTATCTTGAAAAAATTATTTTATGAACCAAGGGTTTATACTATGAACTACCCTTAGGAAACCAATAGGAATCGAACCCCAAAATCTTCGCATAGGTAAAAACCTTTATTCCTTAAACAAAACCTCCAAATATTTCCAAGACTTATTCACACCATAAACTAAATATTCACACCATGGATTACCCTCCTATATAAAAATTTCATATCTAAACCACCCATTCCTTCCTCAAGCCCCCTCTTATGCCTTTATCATCCCATTTCCATAAAAATTAACAAACCAAAAGTCCTAGGTCATTACCTTTAATGTGTCTCTAATTTTTTACTCAAAATATCATTAAAAAGAAAAAAAACTAATAATAAACACCTAATAAATAGAAATTTAAAAAATATAAACTTAATATATGGAATATAAGAATACCATTGAACCAAATAGGATGGATATGAATAGAAATGGATGGAAACCAAATGTATAGAAAAAAATTATGAGGATAGGTTTAAATAGTTCATCATGTTTACAATAGAGAATATAAATCACCCTTCTAAAATTATTTTTCTATGTTTATGTTTTTATTCAAGATTAATTATTTTATAAATATGGGAATAACACATGATCAATCATATTATAGATTGTTGTTATAAAAGTTAATCCAAAAACAAAGAGGATTTAAATGTAGCTTGTGATTATTAAATCACTATAGTTTATGGTTCTTCTAATATGATTACACCTGTATATAATGATGGTGATTGTATTGGGTACATGAAAATGATAGTTGAAGATGAAATCCATGATTTTCAAATGTTTTTTGTGCAGTTAATGAGCTATTAAAATATTCCACATTTTGTTGGTTGTAATACAAAAACATTTTCATCCATAATGAAGCTATACAATTTATAATATGATGGAGTAACATAAACATTATTGAACTAGTTTCTCTCATTAATGGTATGTTACCAGAAGACAATGTGTTTCCTTTTTGAACATATTATGCCAAATGAATGTTATTTTTAATGGGTGTGACTTTTGGAAGAATAAATTAAATTTTATTAGCCACTGAAATAGGATAATATTAATTGTTAATATTTATAATATTCATGAGATTAATTATTCATAAACACCATTTTAGTGAATTTTACACTTTGAACATTATTTCATATTATAATTGTAATTCTTTATTAAAATGCACTATTACATGGTACATTTTTGAACATCATTTAAAGTACCCAATGATATTGATTTTATTTTCATATTTAATTTTCATGTTTCTCATTAAATTGGTAATAATTCATACTTTTGGATTAATTGAAGATTCATATTGGAAGACCACCAAAGTTGGCCTTGAAGAAACAACATTCTGGGTGAAGTGAATTGGACAATGTGCCAATAAAACTACTGTATCTAACAATATACAAGCCCAATAATTCTGAAAATGGACTTAAAGATATATGAAATAATGGGTAACATTTCATTAAATAGTGGTCAAAGCTAATTCTGATGTTTGAATGAAGTTCCAGGCAACTCAAGTTGGAGATAAAATTCTGGGCCAGATTCTACGTCCCAGATAAATATCCCACCATTTCGATAATATCTCACAAAAAAATTATATTTTGGATGAAATTTTACAGGAGGTTAGGAGACATCTGTATATTTATTTTATTATTATATTTCCCACTCTAATTCTTCCATATATAAGGTCCTTTCGACGCTTCGGTTCGGTGGATGCAAGCTGCCTTCTGCTTCAGGTCAAGGGTGGAAAAGTCTAAGTTCTACAAGCTTTCCACCACCCTAAACCTACCATACTAAAGTGGGATTAATTTCACTATTGGAGGCTCAAACCAAGGCTCCTAAAATTTATATTTAAGGTAGTGGTGTTGGAGTATTTATTCATATTTTGTGCTTAGTTTCATTTTAGTGTTATGCTGTCGCTTTGTGTTTGTAATCGCATTTATTTCTCATATAAGTTGTTCAATTCACCTTAGTTTCTTAATAAAAGTTACTTATTTACTCTTATTATATTATTATCCATATAAAGTTTATACCATTTCCTAAAGGTGTGAATTTATTCACACAATACCTTGTAAAATTTATCACACAACGGTGGAGTGATCATTATTTCATTGTTTTCTTTTTTACTTTTCCATATTTCCTCCCTCATAAGTCTACATCCCACTTCCATTGAAACCATAGAATCAATGGAGGGATAACCCTCCTATGGTTTTATCCAAGGGAGTATAAAGGGGCTGGATGGGATGTTATTTATCACCCCATTAATGTCTAATCACTTCTTTAATTGATATTTTTATCTGATGATTTTAAAACTTCTTCGTCCTTGTTGAATTTTGAGGCCACATACTTAAAGTGCTAATATGAACCTTTACCTTAGAGTGCCCATGAATTTGATCCTTCAAGTGTATAGTTGATTAGTATTAGGGTGTGTAGTCATTAAACCAGTATGTGATGATGTTGTTTTATCTCCTTAAATGAACCCATCTCAAATATAATAAATAGAAATAATTGAAAAAGGAATGCATCCAATCCACCCCAAGTGATAACCTAGGATCAACTCATTATTTTAAATTAAATTTACTTAAGAATATCAGTGTTCAATTAAACATATATAAAATCAACCCAAATTTGGCCACTTCATAGCCAAGAACAGTCCATAGAATGTATGTGTCTATAGGTTTCTTCTTAGGTCTCTGAGGATTCGACAACCCAAGCTAAACTACAAGCGACCGCTTAACCCTAAAACTTGGGTAAATTTGGGTGAGACCAAATTTTGGCACCATTTTTGGGGACCCTTTTAAGTCATATATAAACCCATTCTATTCTCCTCCATTTATTATATTCTTATCCAAATTCTCTTATCTTTTCCCTTTCTCATTTTGTTTCTTTTGGCGTATGTCTACCTACACTCGTGACTAATTAAACTATCTAGTTAGGGTGGATAGTCCTAGGAATGGGGAGTCAAGTACCCCAAGGTAACTATTTCCATTATATCCTAATATTACTAATACTTCAGAGTAAAAAATTGATCCCATTTCAATGGAAGGTCTTCAAAGACACCAACTCATAAACCTGGGTGTGAACCAAAATGAAAATCCAAATGAGGCAGTGCCAAACTTGGGGATTTCAGTTGATAAAACCATGAATGACTACCTCACACCTACCTAGACCAATGCCCCCTCATTCATTAGACACAATTCCCTAGTATATTCCAACTACATATTTAAACCCCATGTCCTAAACCACCTTCCCACATTCCATGTAATGGAGTCCAAGATGCCCTACCTTCACGTTAAAGAGTTCAATGACATTGTAGAAACCATGTGTCCCCCACATCAACTAGAATCAACTAAGATGAGGATATTTCATTTTTCTTTAAAGGATCTAGATAAAAATCAGCTAAACAATTTGAGACCATCATCCATAAACTCTTAGGACCAATTACAAAGATAATTCTATAAAAATATTTTCCCCACCACAAAACAATTACACTTAAAAAGAGCATCCCAAAATTTTTTTAAAAAGAGGGAGAGTCATTATATGAAACATGGGAGAGATTCAAAGACACTATAAACATAGTTCCACACTATGGTTTTTCTATTCCTGAACAAGTGAGAATTTTCTATGAAGGGTTGGGTCTGGGGAACAAACACTTCATTGACATGATGTGTAATGGAACTTTTAAAAACATATCCCCAAATGATGCTTACGAGTATCTAGAAAGCCTTGATGAACAAAATAAAACATGGGGTACATAACTTTACTATGATAAGCCACCCAAATCTGGTATAATTCACACAATTATGGAGGAGTAAAGCCTTAGGGTGAAACTCGTAGCACTCACTAGGAAGGTTGAAGAGATAGACCTTAGGAAAATCCATGAAATCCAAACTGTAGATCCCATTTGCACAATTTGTGACAAACATGACCAAAAAACAGACAACTGCCCAACCATTCCATCCATCAAGGATGTTCTTCTAGGAGGACCACCTGATGAAGTCAATGCCCTAAACTTCCAAAATCCCCAATACCAAAACATATTCAACCTAAGGTATAATGACCAACCAGGCTTTTGCTAGAAAGATAACCAATAACCTAGCCAACCACAAGGACCAAAACCCTACCCTACACAAAATTTACAAAACCATAACCAGTTCCAACCACAACCATCCCAATAACAACACCCATATATCCAATACCAACAACCCATCCAACAACCCATGCAACAACCAATCCAACAACCAAAGTATCCTCCAGGGATAAGCCAACTAGCACAATCCCCTACTCAATCTTTTCCTCTTCTAATCCTTGACCAGTTGTGTAAACAAATGGAGAAAATGAACTCAAAAGTCTCATAACTTAAATAGGAACTACAAACCATTAAAACTAGGAAGTCACCTATGCCTACTCAGGTTTTACCATCCTTAACATTAAGGGGAGAATCTAGTTACACACAAACCTCTCATGAAAAAATCAAAGCAATGACTATTTTAAGAAGTGGGAAATCCATTGAAAAACCCAAACTAGCCATTCCAAAACCATTAAAATATTCAACAACACATGAAAATGATTAATAACCAATCATAGATTTTGAAAAACCCAATGAGAATGTGAAGGAACTACAACCACACACAACAATCAAACAAACTTCTCCCTTACCACAATGCATGAGAGGAGAATCTAAACCAGAACTGAATGAAATTTTGAGGGAAATATTCTCTTAGGTTAAGTTGAACATACCCCTTCAAGATGTAATCCAAACCATTTCTGCCTACTCAAAGTACCTTAAATAATAGTTCACTTTTAAAAGGAAATTTTCACATAAAAACCAAGTCCTTTTGGCTGCTAATGTGAGTACCACTATTCAAGGTACCATTCCTCTAAAGTTAAAAGATACAGGATGTCCATAAATCAATGTTGAGATAGGAGAGAACAAAGTTTTAAAATCCCTTTTTGATCTGGTATCCATTGTGAACCTCATTCCTTATTCCATGTATTTTTAGTTAGGGCTCGAAGAACCACATCTGTCACTCTACAACTTGCTGATCATAGTGGTTGAGTTCTTAAGGGGTTCTTAAAGGATGTTTTGGTGAAAGTTGAAAATTTCATTTACCCAGTTGACTTAATTGTTCTTGTCAATCACCCAAGCTTAGGTCCTAGGGAGAAAACCCCCATAATCTTTGTTCATCCCTTCATAGTAACAATCAACTCAGTCATCCGAGTTCGAAATGGGAACATGACAATAACTTTCAGAAACACGAGTCTAGACTTGAACATCTACAATTAAAACTATAAAATTGGGGATGATAAAGATATCCATGAGGTTAATTGGATTGTAAGTGTTGATAGTGAACTCAAGGAACATCAAGGAATTACTGAAGGATGTTTAAGTCAAGAAGAGATTGATTTTCTTTGTTCACATAAGGGAAATTTGTCTCCTTGGATTGAATCTCTTTCAGATAGCTCTATTGATGATTTTATAGAATCAAAAATAAATGATATCATGGGTTAAATCAATAACATTGAGTCCATACACATTCATGACACCGCTCTAGCTAATTTAGTGGATGAAAATTCTGTTCACAAGGAACCAAATCTTTTAAGAAATCTGAACAAATAAACTAAGTTCAATACAAAGTCTCATCCTTTCTTGGAATGTGATAACCAATCTAATCTCAAATTTAAGATCTTACCTTCATCACTCAAGTATGAATTCTTAGGGGAAAATTTAGCCTTTCCTATTTTCATTTCTTTCTCTCTTGAAGCCAATCAAGATATGATGCTTCTGGATGTCCTAAGAAAGCATAAGAAAGCAATTGGATGGAACATTTCTGATATTCCTGGGATTAGCCCACTCATTGGAACTCATAGGATTGTTCTTGAATCTAAATTCAAACCATGTCGTCAACATAAGTAGAGATTCAATCCAAATCTTATGAATGTGGTAAGGAAAAAACTTCTTAAGTTATTGAAAGCGGGTATCATCTACACCATAGCTGAGAGTGAGTGGGTAAGCCCAATTCAAGTTGTCCCAAAGAAAGCTAGAATTACTGTGATCACCAATGAGGATGGATACCTTCTCCCCACAAGGGTCAGTAGTGGATGGAGAGTCTTTATTGACTATAGGAAGATCAAATCTTATACTAAGAAAGACCATTTCCCCTTTCCCTTTATTTATCAAGTCCTTGAGCGAGTGGAAGATCATCAATTATATTGCTTCCTAGATGGATTCTCAGGGTACAATAAAATCGAGGTCTCCTTAGAGGATCAAGTAAAAACAACCTTCAATTGTATATTCATCACCTTTTCCTTCAAATGAATACCCTTTGGGTTATGTAATGCCCCTGGTACCTTCCGGCGGTGCATGATGGGAATCTTCTCAGACATGGTGGGGGATTGTTTAGAGGTCTTCATGGATGACTTCTCAATATTTTGGGATACTTTTGAGGGATGAATTCTAAATGTTAAAAGGGGGTTTTCAAGATGTGAGGATAAGAATATCATCCTAAATTGGAAAAAATGGAATTTCATAGTAAAGTAAGGACTTGTTATATTCCATATGGTATTTGGTAGAGGTATTGAAGTTGATAAAGCTAAGGTCATCATCATTCTTCACCATCCCTATCTTAAAACTATTAAGAAAGTGAGGTCCTTATTAGGACATGCTGGTTTCTATAGAAGGTTTATTAGGAATTTTATCTCAATTTCTAGACCACTTTGTGATATATTGGTGAATGGTGCTCCATTTTTATAGACAAAAAGCTGTGAGGAATCATTCTCTACACTCAGGTCAGCTCTTATCTCTCCACCCATCATGAAATCTCTAAATTGGAAACTTCCTTTTGTGCTCATGTGTGATGCGAGTGAATTTGCTGTATGAGCAGTCTTAGGACAACAGTGTGAGAAAACTCCATGTGTCATTGATTATGCAAGAAAATATTTAAATGATGCAAAATCAACTACACCACCATTAAGAAAGAGTTTCTTTCTTTTGTCTTTGCCTTAGAAAAATTTAGGTCTTATCTCTTAGGATCACCCATCATTTTCTTTACCGACCATTCAGCCCTAAAATACCTTTTCCAAAAACAAGATGTCAATGATAGATTGATTAGGTGGGTCCTTCATCTTCAAGAGTTTGATTTAACCATTAAGGATAAAAATGGTGTTGAAAATGTTATAGCTTATCACCTCTATAAGATGGAGTTCAAAGACAATTCACAATACCTTTCTATGTCTGATTCATTTCCCGATGAGCACATCTATTTTATGAGTGATTTCTCATGGTATGTTGACATAGCAAACCATTTGGTTACGGGTGACATTCCAAAATTTCTCGAGACCCAAGATAAGAAGAAATTCATTTATGATGTCAAACACTATGTGTTTGATGATCCTTACCTCTTCAAGTTCTGTCCTAATCAAATCATTAGGAGATGTTTTCCCTAGTCTGAGCAAGAGTCCATTCTAAAATTTTGTCATGGAGAGGCATGTGGAGGCCACTTTTACCCAAATAAAACCACTTAAAAGGTCCTCCAAAGTGGTTTCTACTAGACTAACCTCACTATGGATTCCTTCCAATTCTGAAAAAATTTCCCTCAGTGTCAACAATTAGGATCCATTACCAAAAAGAATCAAATGGCCCTCATTCCCATTATGGTCGTTGAAATCTTTTATTGTTGGGGAATTGATTTCAAGGGACCCATCCCAAACTCTAGGGGATACCTATACACCCTCTTATCTATTGATTATGTCTCTAAATGGGTTGAGTCCATTCCCACCAAGTCCAATTACCATCATGTTGTGATTCAATTTTTGAAAGAGAACATATTTTATCAATTTGGAATTCCTAGGGATATAATCAGTGATCAAGGAACCCATTTCTACAACCGTCCATTCTCTTCACTCATGTCTAGGTATGGGATTTCTCATAAAGTTTCCACTACATACCATCCTCAAACCAATAGTCAAGTTGAGTTAGAAAATAGGGAGATTAATCAAATTCTTGAAAAAACTGTGAATCCATCTAGGAAAGATTGGTCCTAGAAACTCTTGAATGCCCTTTGGGCATATCGTACAACATTAAAAACCATCCTAATAATGTAATCATATAAGTTGGTTTATGGAAAATCATGCCATTTACCTGTTGAAATTGAGCATAAAGAATTTTGGGAAATCAAAAAAATGATTTTGGCATTTCTTTTGCCGAAACAAAGAGGAAATTAGATCTTAATGAATTTGAGGAACTTAGGATATAGGATTATGAAAATTTAAGGATAAATAAATCTAGAGTTCAATCCAACCAATTGAGGAATATCCAAGTCAAACATTTTTAATTGGGAAAATTCGTACTCTTATATAGTTCAAAACTTCATTTACACCCGAAAAGTTAAGGTCTAGATGGTCAGGTCCTTTCATAGTGCATCATGTGTACCCCCATGGGGCAGTGGAGATTTAGGATCCCACAATTGGTCAAATTTTCAAGGTCAATGGTCATAGGTTATAACCATTCATTTAATCATTCAATAAATAGGAAACAATGGTTGACATAGTGGAATTTAAAAGTCTCACTATTTATCAAGAAGCTGTTTAAAATAGATTTTTGAATCAAAGTGTCCCATACCACTTTGAAACTTTTAAAAGGAATTTAAATTTTAAAAGATTAATTTTCATTATAAATAAAACCTTAAAACCATTTTTAAAACATGGACATTAATGAGAAATATTTAGAAGAATAAAATTTTAAAACATTTAAAATGATATTTTAGTTAGAGTTCCTAACCAAATGAGAGACACTTGAATAAAAATAATTGAGGTAATAACAAATTTATAATATAATGAGAATAAATGGATTCATGATATACTATGTCAAAGTATAGTATATACACCAAATAAAAGTGAATTGGCGTATAACAATATAGAAGTCTCAATGGAATGTAAGTTGAGATTAATTCCTTTATAAAGACCATATCCTTATGTTAAGGATAAATCAATGAAATAATTATGTGTGAAAAATATAAATACACTCAATATTATTGGATATTTAGTATAAATCAATTATAGGACATTCACACATATTCTTGTAAAAACAACACCAATGACTTGGATGTTTAACTCAATGAATAGAAATTGAGTCAAAATTTATCTTATCATGTTTATATCAATGACTTGAGAATTTATCAACGGAGTTATTATATGTATAAAAAGTATATCCACAAAAGGGGGAGTAGAAATTACTACATAAGTAAATAAATAGTGATTTCACACATAATCATTGAGTATAGTAATCAATGAAGTTTATGTAAAACCTAATGAGTGGAAATTGAAAATTGAAATTCCATTACCGATTTAGTAACTTACGAAACATGCACCCCATGGAAGAAGGATCATCCAATTATTATGTAAATACACATAAATTAAATTATATTATGAAAAAAATACAATAATGTGCAGTACATACACCACACAATAGGTAATAGTGGAAAATATAGTATGAATCTCACATGAATAAAAGTGGGATGAAAACCCTTACCACATTGTAATCAATCCATTAGTATGACCAAAAGTTTATAACCACCAAATAAATCACATAATACCATGAATATAAAGATAATAATGATAATATATATTAAATGGCACTACATGATACACCACATGAAATAAATAAGTGGTGAACAATGGAAATCTCACGGAATTTAAAGTGAGATAAGAAACCCATTACCTTGTACTTTTCCTTGGTAGAGGGTACATTAACCTCCTATATAATAGTTAAATAATTGTTATTAAATTATAAAAGAACTATATACATAAATATGATATCATATATGATCCTTTAATATTTCTTTGTTAATAATATTTTAGTAGTATCATTGTTTCGGGTGTTAACTGATCCGTTTTCCCTTATATGATTGGTTACATAATCCATGTTTGTTATGGATAAGATGTATTTTATTCATATACAGAATGATATTAAGTTCTTAAACATTATTTTTAATGATAAAATGAAAATTATTCTTGAATGATTACGATGGGGAATAAATCTCATTGCGTTCGGGAAGACGTAATCCGTACGTACGCACGAGCGGCAATATCATTATATTGATGGTGAAATCATATGTAATTGGATGTTATATCATATATAAATAATCATTAACATGTTATATTTATTATTTACATCATTTATATTCATTATTATACCCATCCAAAATAATGAAGCGTTTGAATAATAAACGACACCACGACGTGAAGACGGTAAGCCATACATACGCACGTATGGTGACTTTATCATTTATAGGAGGTACAGAATAACAAATATGGTTATACCATATTTATAACAACATAATAGTATATAGAAGATACTGGAGTTATTATTTTAGAATGGAAACAACAAAGAAAGAGGAATTGGAAGAAGAAAAGATGTAACACCCCGACCCCAGTTACCCAGAGTCGGTGCATTATTACATAACATTTGCATGATCATAAGAAAGATCAAATCTCGAAAGACCAATAGGTTTAGTAGCCTTGGAAACACTAGATATATTCATAAAGTTTTACATTACATCATAAAGTGGAAAACTACTACAACAACATAATGTCTCTATAGTCCACACTATTATCCTCTCATAAAATCCCTGCAGGTCATTCATAACTTACTTCTTCACATCCTGGGAAAAATAAAACATAGAAAAAGGGTGAGCTCAAATTCCCAGTAAGGATAACAATATAGCGGAAACTTTCAAAAATAAGCATAAACATTTAAGGCAATTTATAACTAAAACAAAAGCCTTTTAAACTTGAACTTCAACATAGTATGGCAAAAGTAAAATGAAATAATTCCATTTACTTATTCACATGGATATTCTACTAATCGAATAATCACATGGAATATCAATGACCACTTTCATAATGATGGAATGCATAATGCTAGACTATCATAACCACATAGCCAAGGCCTCGTGCCAAGACTACAAATAAGATTTTTCCAAGGCCTTGTGCCAAGACACTAGTTTGTCTCATGAGACCTACCGATGCATCGAGGAGCTATAACGGGCTCCACCCGTCACATATTAAGTTCAATGCATTCCCATATGAAAAAGTTTAAACATAACATAAACATTCGTATTAAAACTAGCATACGGAATGTCGATACTTTCACCATAAAATATGAATGGTATAAAAATAACACATCCACAGTCAAACATATCACAAAACCTTCAATACAATATAGAAGTTTTGTTTCATAATAAATCAACTTCAAATAAGCGTAAAATCCATCAAAGGTGTTGACATAGATGAAATCAAAACTCTTTTTAGAGAAATATATCTTTCTATTTTGAAATCATTTAAGAGTAATATATTTATAAAATAAAACATTTTCTTTGAAAATATTCTTATAAGCTTGTAAGGGAAGCTTCGAAGATTTTATAATGGTGGAAAATAACCACACCCGCCGTATAAGTTAAAAAAAACATTCTTACCTTAATTCTGTCGAAAAGGTTAAAAAGCACCTTATTTGGAAAACAACAGAAAGATTACTTTATAAAAATCTTATAAAAAGTAAAACAAGGGTATAAATGACTTTAACCCATATTATTTTAAATAGTAAAAATGTTTTGAAATACATTTTTAAGAAACATGGATGTGGATGATAAAGAGATCCCAGTAGATTATTATGTATAAACAACCTCGGATAATGAAGAGATTGTGAAATAACCCTTACCTTGTACTTTTCATTGGTTGGGGTAGGTTAAAATCCTGTATAATGGTGAAATAATTTTTATTAAATTATACAAGAATCATATACATTAATATGATATCATATATGATCTTTTAACATTGATTTGTTAATAATATCTTAGTATTATCGTTGTTTCGGGTGTTAACTTACTCGTTTTCTTTTATATGTTTTGTTACGTAAGAAATGTTTTTAATGGATATGTTGTATATTAATCATATCCATAATGATATCAAGTCCTTAGATACTATTATTAATCATCAAATGAGAATTATACTTGAATGGATACGATGGAGAATGAATCTCATCACGTTCGTGGAGATGGTAGTCCGTACGTACGCACGAGCGACAATATCATTCTTTTGATATTAAAATAATATATAATTGGATGGTATATCATATATATAGAATCATTATCATGTTAAATTTATTATTTACATGAATTACACATCATTATTATACCCATCCAAATAATAATTTATTGAATAACAATTACACCACGACGTGGAGACGGTAAGCCGTACGTACGCACGTATGGTGACATGTTATTCAAAGGATGGATAGAATACTGAATATGGTTGTACCATATTTATAATAACATCACAGTATATATATGATACTAGAGTTATTATTTTAGAATGGTAACAACAAAGGAAGAAGAAGTGGAAGAAGAAAGGAACTTGGAAAAGGGTGGTGAAATCATTACCTCTTCTTCGGGTTCTTCCTTTTGATTTGATCAAAAGGGCTCCTTAGGTTGGCTTTCTGATCAAAATAATGACTCTAGGTTGTAGTGAGGGAAGTTGGGAGAGTATTTGGGCAGATTTTGGCCGAATCAAAAGGCTTTTAAGGTGTGAAGAAATGAGAAGGAGGAGTGCCCTTTTATAAGAGGGGTGAGGGGCACCTTTGGAAAAGCTAGAAATATTAATTTATAATAAATTAATATTCAGTTTCTAATGGATCCAAAGTTTATTATTTAAAGGTTAAGGTGGGGATGGGTCTAAAACCACTTAACAAATATAATTTAGACAGGTTTTGGGTGACTATATTAACCTTATCATTAACTATTAACTCTAAGTTAATTTGTTTCACTTTTACAATGTCTCTTTGTATTTTTATATTACATGGTTAATAAACTTACCATATACATCCAAGAGACCCCCAAGTGGTCCATTAATGATACAAATATAATGATATAAGTCTCTTGGCCGAACATTATATTTTTAGGAATTTAATATCAATTAAAATATAATATTTGTTTTAAAAAACTCTTTTATGTCAATTTTGACACTATTCAATAGTTGATTTTTTTGAAATTCATAACAGAATTATTAATTAAATAAAAGTTAATTAAATAATTACTAACATGTCATATTAACTTATAAAATTAGTTTAATTCATAAAAAGTCTCAAATTATATTTATTTGGGTATTTATAAAATCAATTATTTTAATTGTTCACTATTATGGTAATGACTGCATCATCATTGTGTCATAAATAAATTAAATTATTTAATGTCTAAAAATTATAAATAAAATATAATTATGTATTAAATCTTTTTATATTTCTAATGAATATTTATAGTCGAAAATCAAACATATATAACCCTATGTAAAAATTGTTTTTCTAAAAGATATATGCTTATGTCATTTTTGTACTTATTTTAACTTAATTAAAATAAAGTGTCCCTATCACCTACAAGTGGCTCCAGGGGGTCCCAAAATCGACCCAAAGATGCCCATGGTCGGAAATGTATCCAAAAATAAGGTTAGGACATGTTTTAGGGTAATTTAGTATTATTATAATATAATTTTTTAACCCTTATTTACCGGATTTACCCTTAACCATGGTAAATAAAATATTTACCGAAGTAATTATTCAAAATGTATAAAAATAAAAGTAACCTATTTAAACAATTTGAACATCCTGATTCCAAATATGGAATCCATTTTTCAAAATTCAAAACACAGAAGTGGCAGAAATTAATTTAAAATTAATTCCCACTGTCAAAACAAAAAGCATGTTTTTAAGATATAATAACTATCAAAAGATTGATACCTATTTATGTTTGGTTTAATTGTGAAATTATGTCCAATGACCAAAATTGTATTAAATGGTAAAAATATATTCTAAATATAATTTAAAACCACTAAAATTCATAATTTATCAATAGAAATTATTTCGATTAAAAAAGTTGTTTTTAATTAAAATTTAGTAATTCTCACGATTCATCAAAATATTAAAGTTATCCAAAAAGTACCAAAATTTCACCTTAGGCTAAATTCGATATTCCGAATCCAAAAATGAATCCCATTTTAAAAAATAAAATATATATAATTTCAAAAAGTAGGTATTACTATTCATAACGGCTAGTTTGATCGGTTATGGTGTGTTAGAACTCGGTGTTGCGTACAACACATGCTATCACATTATTCAAAGAGAAGCATACCGTAGAAGCTTGGGGTGTTACATTCTACCCTCCTTCAATTAATTTCATCCTCGAAATTTCTAGAATACTACCATATGAAAAGACTTGGGTGGTTCTTCATCATAAGTTCCTCGGATTCCCACGCTGCCTCTTCCATCTTATGGTTTCTCCACAAAACGTTTACCAGACGCGTCGTCCGGTTTCTCAGTACTTGTTCTCTTATATCAAGAATCCTAACAGGCTCTTCACAATAAGACAGATCGGGTTCCAGTTCTAATTCTTCATAGGTGAGTATATGCGTTGGGTCAGGCATGTATTTCCTCAACAGAGATACGTGGAACACATCGTGAACTTTGGAGAGACTTGGCGGCATTGCCAATCGGTAAGCTACAACCCCAATTTGTTCTAGAATTTCAAAAGGTCCGATGTACCTGGGACTAAATTTACCTTTCTTACCAAAACGTATGACTCCCTTCCATGGAGATACCTTCAGGAAAACATGATCACCGACTTGAAATTCCAAATCCTTCCTTCGATTATCGGCATAGCTCTTCTGCCTACTTTGAGCTGCTTTGATGTGATTTTGGATTACCTTCACCTTTTCTATCGTTTCCTCCACCAGTTCTAGACCTAAAAGTTTTCTTTCACCAACGTCATCCCAACAGGTTGGTGTGCGACATCTCTTTCTGTATAACGCTTCATATGGTGCCATCTGAATACTCGAATGGAAGCTATTGTTATAGGAAAATTCTACCAGAGGTAAATATTGATCCCACATACCCTGAAAGTCAAGTGAGCAGGATCTCAACATGTCTTCTAAGGTTTGAATAGTCTGTTCTGATTGTCCGTCTATCTGAGGGTGGTAGGCAGTGCTCAAATGAAGTTCAATATCCAGGGATTTCTGAAGACTCTTCCAGAATCTTGAAGTAAAACGGGGATCATGATCATAAAAAATCGACAGGGGTACTCCATGAAGTCTCACAACTTCATTAATATATAGTCTTGCTAGACGTTCCAGTGGTAGATCTTCTCTTATAATAAGAAAATGTGCTGAATTGTTAAGACGATCAACAATAACCCATATTTCATCATTCCTTCTAGGAGTCTTTGGTATCCCCATGACAAAGTCCATCGTAATATTGTCCCATTTCCACTCCGGTATGGGAAGAGGTTTCAATAATCCACCAAGCTGTTGCCTTCCGGCTTTCACTTGTTGACAAACCATACATATTGTCACAAAATCGACAATCTCCCTCTTCATATTGTCCCACTAAAAACGTTCCTTCAAATCTCTATACATTTTTTTTCTTCCAGGGTGTATATAGAAATTGGAACTATGAGCATCATCCAACAATTCCCTTTTTATATCAGGTATATCAGGAACACAAAGTCTGTTCCCAAATTTCAAAATTCCATCTTCATAAACAAAGTCTCTCAATCTCCCATCATTCACAGCTTTAATCTTCTTTTGAAATTCTTCATCATCAGTATGAGAACTCTTAATCCTTTCTAGTAAAGATGGTTTGGAAACCATTTGAAAAAGCATTGATGTTTCACCTTCACTGGTTATTCCCATGTCCATCTTCACTAGATCCATCAAAATTGGATCCCTTTCAATTCTCATCACGTTCAAAACTCCATGGTCTTTTCTGCTCAAAGCATCTGCCACCTTGTTTGCTTTCCCCAGGTGGTAGTGTATCATACAATCATAATCCTTGAGTAATTCAAGCCATCTCCTTTTCCTCATGTTGAGTTCTTTTTGTGAGAAAATATACTTCAAACTCTTGTGATCAGTATAAATCTCACATTTTTCACCATAGAGGTAGTGCCTCCATATCTTCAAAGCAAAGATCACAGCTACTAACTCAAGATCATGAGTAGGATAGTTTTGTTCGTGAATTTTCAATTGTCGTGATGCATAGACAATAACTCTATCATTCTGCATAAGGACACAACCAAGTCCTTTCTTTGATGCATCACTATAAATAACGAACCCATCATTCCCCGATGGTAGAGTCAGTATAGAAGCATTGACTAATCTTCTCTTCAGTTCTTCGAAACATTCTTCACACTCTTTTGTCCAAACAAATTTAACCCCTTTACGTGTGAGCTTCGTTAATGGGTTAGCCAATCGGGCAAAATTCTGGATGAAACGTCGATAATAACCTGCCAAACCAATAAAACTACGTACCTCAGTTATACTCGTAGGTGCTGGACATTCTTGGATTTCCTTGGTCTTAGAAGGATCAATAGAGATTCCATCTTTAGAGACAATATGGCCAAGAAAAGAAATCTCCTGAAGCCAGAATTCACACTTGCTAAACTTCCCATATAATTCATGTCTTCTCAGAGTCTTCAAGATAATGCGCAAGTTATTTTCATGATCTTCGTAGCTTTTTAAGTATACCAATATATCATCAATAAATACCACCACAAATTCATCGAGATATTCCTTGAAAACTCTATTCATCAGATCCATGAATACAGAGGGTGCATTAGTCAATCCAAAAGGAATTACTGTAAACTCATAATGCCCGTACCTGGTTCGAAATACTGTCTTTGGAATGTCTTCCTTCTTTACACACAACTGATGGTATCCAGATCGAAGGTCAATCTTTGAAAAGTATTGAGCTCTATGCAGTTGGTCAAATAAATCATCAATGCGAGGTAGGGGATACTTGTTCTTTATTGTCATGGCATTGATCTCCCTATAGTCGATACATAACCTCATAGATCCATGTTTCTTTTTAACAAAAAGAACAGGGGATCCCCATGGAGAAACACTAGGGCGAATAAATCCTGTATTACTCAATTCCTATAGTTGTTTCTTTAGTTCGACTAATTCTACAGTGGCCATTCTATAAGGGGTCTTCGATATAGGCCTTGATCTAGGAATTAAATCAATGGAAAACTCAACTTCTCGTTCTGAAGGATGTCCAGGTAAATCTTCCGGAAATATATCTACATATTCTTTCACAACAAGTACATCCTCTATTTGAACATTCCTTTCCTCACCCACAGTTATTTCATTCTCTTACTCCTCAATAATTGAATTTAGTTGAGCTACTGGGGGTGGATCTAGATAAGAATTAGGCGGTGATGATTCTGCTCTAAAGAAAAGGTGTTCCTTATCATCATCATCAAGAATCGTAACCTCTTTCTTCTTACAATAAATCTTCGCATCATAGTCCGAAAGCCAGTCCATAATGAGGATTATATCAAACTCAATCATAGGTATGATGGTGAGATCAGTAGATAAAGAACATTTATGTGCTCTAATGGGGACTGATTCACAAAACTTTGTTGCAATGATACTTCCCTTAGGAGTTTTAACTGACAAATACCTTGTTAAATCTAATTGGAAATATCTAATTTTCTTAGTAAATTGGGAAGATATGAAACAATGCGATGATCTAGAATCAAATAATGCATTTGCTAAACTTGAGGAAACCATTAAATTACCTGCCACCACGTCTTTCGGAGCTTCTACCTCAGCAGTAGTGATAGCATAAGCTTGACCTTGATCCCTTGGCCTTTTCTGAGGTAAGTTCTCCTGACACTTAGGACATTCATTTGCATAATGCCCCATCTCCCTGCAATTGTAGCACTGAACATTGGTAGCTTCCTTCTTCCCCTTGCAATCACGAGTTTGGTGGCCTTTTTCACCACACTTGTAACAGACTCCCATTCCCTTCAAGCAAGTACCGGGGTGTTTCTTCCCACATTTTCCACAGGATGGATATTAAACCTTTCCCTTCTTCCCCTTATTTCCATTCCCAGATTGATCAGCAGATCTCTTCTTCTCTTTCTTTTCTTTAAAGTCATAAGACTTAGAGAATTCCTTTTCAGTCTTGATAGCACATGAGACAATGTCTTCGTATGACGAGAAGGATTGTGAGACTAATGCTCAACGGATAAATGGTTTTAACCCATCAAAGAAATGATCAATCTTACTTCTTGGGTTACGTATATAATCTCCAGCATACCTTGCTAACCTTGTAAAGTTAGCCTCATACTTTGCAGCATTCTCATCCTCCTTTTGTCTCAGACTTAGAAATTTCCTTTCCATATCTGCTCGATGGTCACGAGGAAAGTATTTTTCTAAAAACAGATCTTTGAACTCCCTCCATTCCATATTTTATACTTCATCATCTTCCTTCGTATTTTGAATCAATGACCACCATTGATCAGCATCTCCAGTGAGGCGGTAAATATCCATGATAACTTTTTCCCTTTCATTACTCCCCAAAGGCTGAAATATTTTCTCTAGGGAATTTATCCATTGTTCAGATACTAAGGGATTTGTACTCCCATTGAACGTTGGTGGTTGTTTCCTCATGAATCGATCTAACATTGATCCTCCATGCTGCGGATCAGGGTGCTCCATATGGGTAAGGTTATTATTCATAACCTGAGTGAGTTGTCCCAGTATAGTGATTAGCTGATCGGCACCAGTTGCATCACCAGCTCCACTATAATTATCTTGAGTAGGAGGGTAATCCCTACATGGTGTGCGTGCATTGATACAGTTTCCATTTCTTCCACTAGGCGCCATTTCTAAACAATGGCATAAACTAGATCAGTTTATGAATCAAAATACATAATCCCATACTTATAAAACACTTAACATAAATTGAACTATTTATGGATATAATCCATAATCATAAGAATGTTTTCTTTGAGGAAGTATATACTCATAAACCCTTCATAATGATTTGTAAAGAAAATGAGAGTTATCCTAAGCATATCCCCTGGGAGTGTCGTAACCAAGAGTGTAGCAAGGCCCGTTGTCGTGCACTAGTTCCCGTTTGAGTCTAGCTCAAAGCGGTGTTTTCGTGTTTTACCCCTAGGTACATCTGTTCCAGAGCCGCCTCTACCTGCTCGTATCCAGACAGGGATGTATTGCTCAGAAAACTCACAAAATCTCTACAATACCAAAATTCTAGGAAGTTCTTCTATACTAATCCTCAAAGTCCATCTTAAATCTATGTTCTCTAATTAGAGTTTATCTAAATATAGCTTCAAAGGTTTGTACTAAATTTCCTCTGATACCAACTGTAACACCCCGACTCCAGTTACCCAGAGTCGGTGCATTATTACATAACATTGGCATGATCACAAGAAAGATCAAATCTCAAAAGACCGATTGGTTTAGTAGCCTTGGAAACACTAGATATATTCATAAAGTTTTATATTACATCATAAAGTGGAAAAATACTACAACAACATAATGTCTCTATAGTCCACACTATTATCCCCTCATAAAATCCCTGTAGGTCATTCATAAATTACTTTTTCGCATCCTGGGAAAAATAAAACATAGAAAAGGGGTGAGCTCTAATGCCCAGTAAGGATAACAATATAGCAGAAACTTTCAAAAATAAGCATAAACATTTAAGGCAATGTATAAATAAAACAAAAGCCTTTTAAACTTGAACTTCAACATAGTATGGAAAAAGTAAAATGAAATAATTCCATTTACTTATTCACATGGATATTCTACTAATCGAATAATCACATGCAATATCAATAACCACTTTCATAATGATGGAATGCATAATGCCAGACTACCATAACCACATAGCCAAGGCCTCGTGCCAAGACTACAAATAAGATTTTTCCAAGGCCTTGTTCCAAGACACTAGTTTGTCTCATGAGACCTACCGATGTATCGAGGAGCTATAGCGGGCTCCACCCGTCACATATTAAGTCCAATGCATTCCCATATGAAAAGGTTTAAACATAACATAAACATTCGTATTAAAACTAGCATACAGAATGTCAATACTTTCACCATAAACTATAAATGGTATAAAAATAGCACATCCATAGTCAAACATATCACAAAACCTTCAATACAATATAGAAGTTTTGTATCATAATAAATCAACTTCAAATAAGCGTAAAATCCATCAAAGGATGTTGACATAGATGAAATCAAAACTCTTTTTAGAGAAATATATCTTTCTATTTTGAAATCATTTAAGAGTAATATATTTATAAAATAAAACATTTTCTTTGAAAATATTCTTATAAGCTTGTAAGGGAAGATTTGACGATTTTATAATGGTGGAAAATAACCGCACCCGCCGTATAAGTTAAAAAAACATTCTTACCTTAATTCTGTCGAAAAGGTTAAAAAGAACCTTGTTTGGAAAACGACGGAAAGATTCCTCTATAAAACTCTTATAAAAAGTAAAAAAAGGGTATAAATGACTTTAACCCATATTCTTTTAAATAGTAAAAATGTTTTGAAATACATTTTTAAGAAACATGGATGTGGATGATAAAGAGATCCCAGTCGATTATTACGTATAAACAACCTCAGATAATGAAGAGATTGTGAAATAAACCTTACCTTGTACTTTTCCTTGGTTGGGGTAGGTTAAACTCCTGTATAATGGTGAAATAATTGTTATTAAATTATAAAAGAATCATATACATTAATATGATATCATATATGATCTTTTAACATTGATTTGTTAATAATATCTTAGTATTATCGTTGTTTCGGGTGTTAACTTACTCGTTTTCTTTTATATGTTTTATTATGTAAGCCATGTTTGTAATGGATAGGTTGTATCTTAATCATATCCAGAATGATATAAAGTCCTTATATACTATTATTAATGATCAAATGAGAATTATACTTGAATGGATATGATGGAGAATGAATCTCATCGCGTTCGTGGAGACGGTAGTCCGTACGTACGCACGAGCGACAATATCATTCTTTTGATATTAAAATAATATATAATTGGATGGTATATCATATATACAGAATCATTATCATGTTATATTTATTATTTACATGAATTACACATCATTATTATACCCATCCAAATAATAATTTATTGAATAACAATTACACCATGACGTGGAGACGGTAAGCCGTACGTACGCACGTATGGTGACATGTTATTCAAAGGATGGATAGAATACTGAATATAGTTGTACCATATTTATAATAACATCACAGTATATATATGATACTGGAGTTATTATTTTATAATTGTAACATCAAAGGAAGAAGAAGTGGAAGAAGAAAGGAACTTGGAAAAGGGTGGTGAAATCATTATCTCTTCTTCGGGTTCTTCCTTTTGATTTGATCAAAAAGGCTCCTTAGGTTGGCTTTCGAATCAAACTAAGAACTCTAGGTTGTAGTGAGGGAAGTTGGGAGAGTATTTGGGCAGAGTTTGGCCGAACCAAAAGTCTTTGAAGGTGTGAAGAAATGAGAAAGAGGAGTGCCCTTTTATAAGAGGGGTGAGGGACACCTTTGGAAAATCTAGAAATATTAATTTATAATAAATTCATATTCAGTTTATAATGGATCAAAAGTTTATTATTTAAAGGTTAAGGTGGGTTTGGGTCAAAAACCACTTAACCAATAGAATTTAGACAGGTTTGGGTGACTATATTAACCTTATCTTTAAGTATTAACTCTAAGTTAATTTGTTTCACTTTTACAATGTCTCTTTGTATTTTTATATTATATGGTTAATAAACTTACCATATACATCCAACCGACCCCCAAGTGGTCCATTAATGATACAAATATCATGATATAAGTCTCTTGGCCGAACCTTAGATTTTTAAGAATTTAATATCGATTAATAATATAATATTTGTTTTAAAAAACTCTTTTATGTCAATTTTGACACTATTCAATAGTTGATTTTTTTGAAACTGATAACAGAATTATTACTTAGAATAAAGTTAATTAAATAACTCCTAACATGTCATATGAACTTATAAAATTAGTGTAATTCATAAAAAGTCTAAAATTATATTTATTTGGGTATTTATAAAATCAATTATTTTAATGTTTCACTATTATGGTAATTACTTCATCATCATTGTGTCATAAATAAATTAAATTATTTAATTTCTAAAAATTATAAATAAAATATCATTGTATGGGAAATCGTTTTAGATTTCTAATGAATATTTATAGTCTAAAATCCAACATATATAACCCTATTTAAAAATTGTTTTTCTAAAAGATATATGCTTGTGTCATTTTTGTACTTATTTTAACTTAATTAAAATAAAGTGTCCCTATCACCTACAAGTGGCTCCATGGGGTTCCAAAATCGACCCAAAGATGCCCATGGTCGGACATGTATATACCAATAAGGTTAGGACACATTTTAGAGTAATTTAGTATTATTATAATATTATTTTTTAACCCTTATTTACCGGATTTACCCTTAACCATGGTAAATAAAATATTTACCGAAGTAATTATTCACAATGTCTAAAAATAAAAGTTACCTACTTACACAATTTGAACATCCTGATTCCAAATATGGAATCCATTTTTCCAAATTCAAAACACATAAGTGTCAGAAATTAATTTAAAATTAATTCCCGATGTCAAAATAAAAAGCGTGTTTTTAAGATATAATAACTATCAAAAGATTGATACTTGTTTATGTTCGGTTTAATTGTGAAATTATGTCCAATGAACAACATTGTATTAAATGGTAAAAATATATTCTAAATATACTTTAAAACCACTCAAATTAATAATTTATCAATATAAATTATTTTGATTAAAAAAGTTATTTTTAATTAAAATTTAGTAATTCTCACTATTCATCAAAATATTAAAGTTATCCAAAAAGTACTAAAATTTCACCTTAGGCTAAATTAGATATTCCGAATCCAAAAATGAAGTCCATTTTAAAAAATAAAATATATATAATTTCAAAAAGTACGTATTACTATTCATAATGGCTAGTTTGATCGGTTATGGTGTGTTAGAACTCGGTGTTGCGTACAACACACGCTATCACATTATTCAAAGAGAAGCGTACCGTAGAAGCTTAGAGTGTTACAAAATAACTTGAAAGAGGTGATGAAATATTTACCTCTTCTTCTGGTTCTTCCTTTTGATTTGATCAAAAGGGATTCTTAGGTTGGCTTTATGACCAAAGGAAGACCTCTAGGATGAAGGGAAAAAAGTTGGGAGGATATTTGGGCAGAGTTTGGCTGAGCCAAATGGATTTGGAAGTGTGAAATTAAGAGAAGGGGAAGTACCCTTTTATAAGAGAGGTGAGGGTCACTTTAGGAAAATCTTGAAATATTATTTTATAATAAAATATTTTTTGGTTTCTAATGGCTCAAAAATGAATTATTTCGAGGCTAAGGTGGGTATGGGTCGAAAAATACTCAACCAATAGGTTTTAGACAGGTTTAGATCACCATATTAACCTTATCCTTTAGATTGAACTCTTAGTTAAATAGTTTGATATTTACCATGTCTCTTTGTATTTTTATATTATATGGTTAATAAACTTACTATAACAAGACAAGAGAATCTCATGTGGTTCATTATTAATATATATAACCTTATATAAGTCTTTTGGCTAAACCTTATATTTTTAGGAATATTATATCAATTAATAATATAGTATTTGTTTTAAAAACTCAATTATGTCAATTTTGACACTATTTAGTATTTGGTTTTTGTGAAAATCATAACAGCATAATTAATTCTAATATGAATTATTTAATCTACCCTAACATGTCATATTAACCAATAAAATTAGTGAACTTCATCAAAAGTCTCAAATTACATTTATTTAGATATTTATAATATCAATTATTTTAATCTTTCATTAATAAGGTAATAACTGAATCATCATTGTGTCATAAATAAATTTAATTATTTAATGTCTAAAAATTATAAATAAAATACCATTATATAGGAAATATTTTTATATTTATAATTAATATTTATAGTCGAGTTTATCATATGTATAACCCTATACTGAAAATGGTTTAGTTATTAAACTTTGAATTCAACTCTTTTAACTCTTCTTTAAGTAAAATAATAATAAATGTCCTAATCTAATCCAAGTGGACCAAAAAGGATCATATTTTATTCCTAAAGTTTTTTTGTTCTAATTACACTTATCCAATAGAATTAGGACATGTGTTAGGGTAATTATAATATCATTTTTACCCTTAATTACCCTATTTACTTTTAATCGTGGTAAATAAAAGTCAAAAGTTACTATTTATAAAAAATTATTTTCATCTTATTGAAACAAATTTTAATTAATGATGTCAACTATGTCTCTTGTATTTTTGAAATTCAACTCACAGAAGCGGTAAAATTAAGTTTTATGCAAATTTGTAAATGCTCCTAGAAGGTGGTTAAAAGACGGTAAAAAGTTCAATACAATTTTATACATCTAATTTTATTATAAAATGTATCTGACGAATTAAATTGAATTTATATAGGTATTATATATCTATTTTTTAATTGACATAAATTTAAATAAAATAAATAATTATTTAAATAAAACGTCGATTTTAAACTATAACACAATGTTTTCACTATTTATAAAAAATTGAATGTTTTCATAAAAATAACAAAAATTCACCCTAAGATAATTTTGATATTATAAATTAAAAGATAAATTATATTCTACCAAATTCAAAACATATAATTTTCATTAATTAATTTAAAATTAATTCCTATTGTCGAAACCAAAAAACGAGTTTTTAAAAAAGTAAAAACTATCAAAATATTGACATGTGTTTATGTCCAATTTAAATGTAAAATTACTTATAATGACCTAAATTGTATAAAATGATAAAATGATAATCTAATTATACTTATAAACCATTAAAATTTATGATTTAACCCTATAAATTATTTTGATTAAAAAGTTGTTTTCAATTAAAATTTAGTATTTTTCAGTATTCATCAAAAAATGAAAGTTATCAGAAAAGTACCAAAAATTTATTCAAAATAAATTTTTATGTCTTGATTATAAAGAAGAATTTAATTTCATTAAATTGAATATATAAAAGTGTCACATATTGGTTTTAAAAAGGGTTTTCCATTAGAAGGTGGAAAAATTGCATTTTTTGAAAAATATTTCTTTTATCTAAAAAAATGAATTTGTTCTTATATTTTGTCTAATAAATACATAATATGGATTCTAAAACTATATGGAGTATATAAAATTCAAAATTTAGTTAATAATATTCATAAATGATTTTGAACGATTAGTTTGGTAAGTCGTGGTGTGCTCAAACTCAGTGTTGCGTGTAGCGTAAGCTATTGAATTACTTTAAAGAAAATAACTTACTATGAAATCTTGGGGTGTTACATTCTTCACCCTTTTGGAAATTGTGTCCTTGAAATTTTAAAATTGGGCTTGGGGACTTCATTGAAAGTCCCACATCAGAAAAAGATTCAATAAAATTATCACTTTAAATGAAGAAAAAGAGAAGTAAAAAGGTCACCCGAGATAACCCATACTAGGATTCCATGTAGGAAAACATGGATATGGAAGATAAACTAAGTGTCAAGTTCTAAAGGAGAGTGATATAAAACATGATCAGGATAAAGTTAACAACAAGAAAACCATAAACTTGTGATGGGATAAACGGTCATTAGTTTCCTAGTAAGAAAAGTAAATGGACAACATTTTTTTTGTTTTAAGTTCCATTTCATAAAGTTAAGGAATTTATTTATGAGATTGACTAATAATATAAAGAGATATACTTACTTTTTATGTAGAGTTTCATCCTTTAATAAATTTTATCACTAACTCATCTTTTTTTTCAAACGATGAGTATTCAAGATGACTTGGTCAAACCTAAAGTGCTAGAATAAACTTCTAGAGAATCACATAATCCAAAAAGGATAAACTATATATATTTACCTTGTCTTTAAAGATTAACGAAAACCAAAATGGTTAGTACAAGATCAGATAATCCCCAAAAAGAATAATCCTTTAGAGAAATAAATACTAATCTTAATTTCTAAAATTGAACTAACAATACCCAAAGTTCAATAAATACCATTCAATAAACAATTGTCCTTAAAATCCTTCAATATAATCCAAACTAATATTGAAACCCAAAACTTAGAATAATTTGATTACGCAGTCTTCCATGTTAAATTGTATCTCCAAATAACATCGACTACTCTTAAAGTCACATACTTAAAAGTAATTAACCTAATCACATATTCTCTATGATAGGTTAATCATTTCCATAAAAAACCCAAATTGCTATAAATACATAATAAAAACATAGATAAGAATTCACCATTACTCATCAAATTAAATCCCATAGTATTCTATTTTCCTTAGGCATATAGTGTTCCCAACAGAGTGAACGTCTTCCAAAATAACATTTATCACTTAATCACTAAATCATTTTTCTATACTAAGGATATCCATTTGACAAGACATAAGATACCAAATAAACTTATTATTGATCAATAAAATCCTTTAACTAAAAATAATTAGTCAAACTAACTAGGGAATTCTTGTAGTTTAGTGGTAGGCGATAAATCTCAATCGCACTCTGGTTGTGGGTTCGATTCCCGCAGATTTGTCCGACGCGAAGGGTTGTCACACGGTCTGCATGTTGTCCTTTTTCAAAAACTATATTTTATAACATTATAAAAATGAGATAAATGGGATAACTATAATGAATATATGTGATATATATGAAATAATAACAATTATGGAAAATTTAATTAATATTTACTTTTATTTCCATTCATCCATTGAGAAAACAGAAACATCGTTCATTCGTATGTACGACCTACCATCTCCATAAAATATGTATCTCATTTTCTATCTCTATCATTTATGGATTACTATAAATAAATATATAATACATATATATTATACTTATATCTTAGTTAAAATTATGGATATGATGGAACCAAGATCAAATTAAGAGGGTCAAAAATGGCAAATCAAAACATACACAGAAAAACAAAGCAGTTATTACCTAAAACATAATTTTAACAATTAATTATTAATAAAAAGGTAATAAAATGTAATAAGTAAATCATATATGGGTTGATATATATAATTATGGTTCTATAATATATTTATAATAAATATATATTTATTATATGGGAGGTTTTAATGTGTATTAAGGAAGTCAAGACTTAAGGTAAGATATTTTTCACTTCAATTTTATATCTGTAATATAAATGCCATATTCACCAAATGTTTATTATACGTGATGTATATACGTCCCTTTAATTTAATTTATGTTTCATACCATGAAAATTATTGGGACTTAAATATCCATTTTATTATCACTCTTTCATTGGGTTTATGTCATAAAAGATGCTAAAGCGGTATGATATTTTTGTCTCAATTTCTCTTCTTTGGGGCATACATTATGTTATAAAACTATCTAATTTTATAAGGTTTATATAAAACCCATTAAAATGTAATATCATGAATTTTTTATTCTCAATATATTCTATGTTCTATTTATTTTTATTATTTTATTGGGATTATGATTTACTTTTATTAAAGATGTAAGGATTTTATGTCACAATCTCATTGTTTATCAGGATTATTTATGATTAAGCTTACAATGATAAAATATTATGATATATATCTCATGAAAATAATTTATGTTATTATCCTCTAGTTATTTCTATATAATACTTGTTTTCCATTCATTTTCCTCTCTAAAAGTATTACACAAGCCAAAATATTATTTTTTAAGAAAAATCGACTTTATTTTTATTTTCCGTTAAATTTTTTTTATCTATATCCAAGTTTTTTAAAATGCATTAAAATATTTTTTAACATTCCCTAAATGATTTAAAAAAAAATATTTACCCATGTTTGAATTTTTATATTTTTTTTAAATGAGTATTCATGTCATTTTCTAAACAAGGCACTTTGGGATTTTACCAAAAATATGAATGGTATCATTGTTTTAATATGTATGATATGAATGAAATTTCCCACCTCCACTAACAACCAATGTTTTCAATATTAATTTATAAATTTAAAAGGTTATTTCAAAGAAAATAAAATTTCAAATGTTTTATGTTTTTAAAAAATAATTTTCAAAGTGGAAAGTATATTTTCCTTAAGGAATGTTTAAAATTATATTAAAATATTCCATTATATGTTTCAAAAATTATTTAAAAAAATGATTTTGAAAATTTTTTATGTTTTAAAATGTGTTTTTAAAATTTTATAGGCTATTTCCTTTGATAAAATTTCCAAGGGATCTTTCAAAACCATTTTCCATCAAATATGACATCCTTTGTTGTAACTTAATATTTGCTAGGGATATGATCCAATGATATAATATTTACTATTTTATCGATGGTTTATATTTGTGATGATAAAATATTTATTAAACATGTTTATTTTCCATGGGTTATTATTGGATGAAATGTTTCATGGAAACCATTTATTTTTAGGGGTTCTGATATAATTAATTTTTTTATGAATACCATTTCTTTTCTTATGTTCTTATATGATGAATTTTTTGTGAATCCCATCTTTTCATGGGTTATGGTATAATGAATGTTTTATAATCTTGATGAACACATATATATTATTTTCATTAGTTTTATGTTGGGACCTATATATCCCTCCAATGCATTAGGTAAATATTGATATCTCATGAGATAAATAGGAGTGGCGTAGGGAGTGAACCTAGTTCAGTAAGGGAGTATTTACAGTATGATAGTCTTGGGAGTGAACCATGGATACTGCAATGGTTTGGGGAGTGAAAAAATTCCACAATTTTATCCTTGTAAATGAGCCTTGAATACTATGGAAATTATTTTCTATCCTTTTGTGTATGCCCCAATTCCTTGTATTATGTCAATGTTATGACCCCATGGATCATTTTATTTGAATTCCTTTTGATTCATATCTTATTAAATACCAATATTTATTCCATGACTAAATATTTTGATCTTTTATTTATAGGGTATGGTTTTCATATATGATGCTCATGTTCTCATACCCTTATGCTCATGTTATGTTTACTTATTTTCCTTTTTTAACTTTACTAAGAATATGATCTCACCCTTTCTTATGTTTCTTTTCCCTAGGTTATTATTATTGGTATTATATGTGATATGTCTAATAAGGGTGATAGTTATGAAGTTATAACTAGGAGATAATGTTAAAATTTTATAGACAAATTGTTTATGTTTCTAAGTTTCCAAAGTCACTAAACCTTTATGTTGAGTTAGAAGTTTTACTTCTTACTTTTCCATTCCTTTAGTTTTGGAAAGAACACACACTTTTTTAAAACTATGTTTACTAACATATTATATCCAAATTGTTTTATTATGTTTTTGTAAAAAACATTACTTTTTATCATACTTAGAAATGTTTCTAGTTTTTTACAAATATAAACATAATATTACTCAATCAGATCTATTAGACTAAAGGTGCACCCAATCCAT
Organism: Viscum album; assembly: GCA_963277665.1. Classification (NCBI taxonomy): domain Eukaryota; kingdom Viridiplantae; phylum Streptophyta; class Magnoliopsida; order Santalales; family Viscaceae; genus Viscum; species Viscum album. The sequence continues at coordinate 102,601,052 of OY728140.1, forward strand.
CAGAATGACCTTTGTTCAGAATAGTGGTTAGAATTATGTCTTGTCTAGATAACTAATAAAAGTAGTGACCATCAGACTGAACTTGGTACCGATACATCATACTAACCCTCATTTAGTTCAATCAGATAGATAATCAATATGAAATTCCATCAGACTAAATAAAATCTATAATTATAGTACATAATAATTATTTGTTTAGTAAGGAATACTTTTAACATTATAATGGTGCTAAAAAAATGATGTCATACATTTATTTATGCCTGAAATTTATGAGTTTTCAAAGATACAGTTGTCCAAGGTCATTCTAACTGACTTAGAAATATGAACATAGGATATTTTCCTATAAATAGCTGGCTATTTGAAGATTTTAGAGCTGATACATTTATCAACTCAAGTCTTCTAAAGTTTTCTCTATGTGAACATCTCTTTCTTATCCATTGTAATAATTTAGAGAGTTTTGTTCTAAGTAATCCTTGTTAGGGTTGTTTCCTTTAGAAATTTTTTCATTTGTATTCTGTGTCTGATCTTTGTTACGATTGAGGGAATTTGTGGCTAGGAAGATTGTGAATCTGATCCATCGAATTGAGGGATCCAGGACTAGGAAGATAGAACTTGATTTTCATAACAAGGGATTATAGGGATTTAAAGATAGAGATTATTCTAATCATCATATCAAGGGATTTTCTGGTAAGGAAATACAAAATTTATAATAAGTATAAAACTATGTATACCTTTACTCAAGGTTTATAATTCCCCGACCCCAGTTACCTAGAGTTGATGCATTATTTTAATACATTGGCATGATTACAAGGAATCAATTCCCGAAAGACCGATCAATTTAGCAGTCTTGGAAAATAGATTAATACATGAACGTTACATTACACCTTATAAAATAAAACACAACATAAATGATCCTTTGATAATGCCATTAATCCCATAGATTAACCCTGCTTATCAATAATAATACACTTCTTGGAATCCTAGTAAAATAAAACATAATAAAGGGGTGATCTCAAATGCTTAGTAAGGGTAAGAAATACAGCGGAGGATAACATAAACATTAGGAATGATGAATAATTTAAAACACATTCCTTTACAAATAATAAACATGAACACTTTATATAAGGAATATGAAATGAGTAAATAATTCCATAATAAAACATAGTCATGGGTGTGTAATGTCCCAGATTTCTCCATGTATTATTTTAATATTATATGGGAATTAATTCGAGACCAGGCTCTGAGGCGGCGTGTAGTTCCGAGGCCCAGTGAGCCCAAAAAAAATGTTTGAATTTAATTTAATAATTAAATAACGCGCGCATGCGGTTTTCCTGAAAAAGTGGAATAACTCATGAATGGGTGCTCAGATCAGAAGTTCAAGGGCACCATTGTGTTTAGAACAACATTTTTACCTTAGGAGAGGCCTAACATTGGCTGGCGCAGGTCGGTGGTGAAATCTAGTTTTTGAACATAAGAGTAATAAAATATTTTTCTACTAGTCAAATAACCACATGAACCATCAATAATATTTTCATAATGAGGGAATGTATAATGCAGGACATTCTGAAACATTTTGTCTAGGCCTCGACCAAGACATCTAAAAAAGATTAAGGACTCAGCCAAAACCATATATCAAATTGGGAAAGGCCTCGGCCAATTCCAAGTCTAATTGTTTCATGAGACCTACCGATGCACCGAGGAGATATAGCAGGCTCCACCCATCACTTACTAAGTCCAATACATTCCTCATATGAAAAGGTTGAAACATAACATAAACATTCATATTAAAACCAGCATACGAAATGTCAATAATTTAACCCTAAATCATGAATGGTATAAAAATAAAACATCTATAGTCAAATATATCACAAAAATATCAATACAATATGGAATATTTGTATTATAATAAATCAACATCAATCAAGAATAATATTCTACAAAGGATGTTGAGATAGTTGAAAATAATCAGTAAAAATCTTTGAGAGAAATATCCTTTTTTCATGAAATCATTTAAAAGTCACATAATTTATAAAGGAAGTAATTTAAAATATATTTTTGAATCAAAGTGTCCCATACCACTTTGAAACTTTTTAAATTAATTAACATTTTAAAACATTCATGTCCATATAAATAAATCCTTCAAACCATTTTGAAAACATGGACATTAATGAGAAATGTTTAGAAGAAGAAATATTTAAAAAATTTAAAATGAAGTTTTAGTAAAAAGTCCCTTGAAAATAATCCCTTTGAAAACTATTTTATGAAACATTGACATGGATAATAAATATGTCCCAGTAGATACGTAAAAACAGACTCAGATAATAAAGAGATTGTGAAATTAACCCTTACTTTTCACTTTCCTTTGGTCGAGGATACATTTAACCTCTTGTATAATGACCATAGTATGTTATTAAATTATTCCAGAACCGTATTCATATTTATTATATCATACATGATTAATTTATGACTTTATACTACCCATTTAATAATTATTTCCATGTTAAATTAACATTTCGGGTAATAATCGCTTTCTTTACCGTACGTGTTTTAACTTATTACTCTTGATCGTATCATTTAGATCATGATTTACATACTTCCAGAATATAAAAAATGATTTATATATCATATATATTTAGAATATAAATATTTATAATATATAGATATCTGAAATGGAAAACACCGTTTATGGAGACGGTAGGCCGTACGTACGCATAAACGCTATTTCTGTTTTCATATCGTATTGAAAGGAAGTAAGTGAATAAGATATATGTAAGTACATAAATATGAATATATATATATATCTATTAAGTAGAATTATTATGTCATATATTACATAATTATTAATAATATATATTTTTATAATCACTATTGAATGGTGAATATGGAAATGAATCTCATCGCGTCGTAGAGACGGTAATCTGTACGTACACACGAGCAACAATATCATTATATTGATGGTGAAATAGGATGTAATTGGATGGTATATCATATATAAATAATAATTAACATGTTATATTTATTATTTACATCAATTATACTCATTATTATACCCATACAAATAATGAATTTTTTGAATAACAAATTACACCACGACGTGGAGACGGTAAGCCATATGTACGTACGTATGGTGACTTTGTCATTTATAGGATGGATAGAATAATTAATATGGTTGTACCATATTTATAATGACATAAAAGTATGTAGGAGGTACTGTAGTTATTATTTTGGTATGGAAACAATAAAGAAAGAGGAAGTGGAATAAGAAAAGAACTTGAAAGAGGGTGGTGAAATTATTACCTCTTCTTCGGGTGTTTCCTTTTGAGTTGATCAAAATGGATCCTTATGTTAGATTTATGATCAATGTAAGGACTCTAGGTTGATTTAAGGGAATTTGGGAGGATATTTGGGTAAGGTTTTGGCTGAGCCAAATGTATTTGGAGGTGTGATTTTGAGATAAGGGGAAGTACCCTTTTATAAGAGAGGTAAGGGTCACTTTAGGAAAATCTTGAAATATTATTTTAAAATAAAATCATTTTCGGTTTCTAATGGCTCAAAAATGTTTTATTTATAATATAAGGTGTGTATGAGTCTAAAACAACTCAACCAATAGGTTTTAGATAGGTTTAGGTCACCATATTAACCTTATCTTTTAGATTTAACTCTTAGTTAAATACTTTAACTTTTACCGTGTCTTCTTGTATTCTTACACTATATGGTTAACAAAATTACTCTAAACTTCCAAGATAAACTCAAGTGGTTAATTAATGACATATATAATATTATTTAATCTCTTTGAATGAACCTTATATTTTTAATAATATTATATAATTTAATAATATAATATTTGTTTTAAAAACTCATTTATGTCAATTTTGACACTATTTAGTATTTGGTTTTTTTGAAAGTCATAAAAACTTGATTACTTCAAAAAATATACATTGAATCAATAATAACATGTAATATTTACCAAGAAAATTCGTGGATGTCATAAAAACTTTGAAATTATATTTATTTTAATATTGATAATACCATTTATTTGATTCTTTCATTAATAAGGTAATTACTGCATCATCATTGTGTCACAAATAAATTTAATTATTTAATGTCTAAAAATTATAAATAAAATACCATGATGTTGGAAATAATTTTATATTTCTAATGAATATTTATAGTTGAATTTATCTTATTTATGACCCTATATTAAAAATGGTTTAGTTATTAAACTTTGAATTTAACACTTTTAACTATTCTTTAAATAAAATAATAATAAATGTCCTAATCTAATACTAGTGGACCAAAGAGGATCATATTTTATTCCTAAGGTTGTTTTTGGTCGAATTTCACTTATCTAATAGAATTAGGACATGTGTTAGGATCATTATAATATCATTTTTACCCTTAATTACCCTATTTACTTTTAATCATGGTAAATAAGTCAAAAGTTACTATTCACCAAAAATTATTTTCACTTTATTGAACTACATTTTACTTAATAATATCAACCGTATCTCTCTGATTTTTGAAATTCAACTCACTGAAGTGGTAAAATTAAATTTTATGCAAATTTGGAAATACTCCTAGAAGGTGGATAAAAGACGGTAAAAAGTTCAATAAAAATTTATACATCTAATTTTATTATAAAATGACTCCAATGAATTAAATTTAACTTATATAGGTATTATATATATATTTTGACTTAAAATAAATTTAAATAAAATAAATAATTATTTAAATAAAAAGTCAGTTCTAAAAAATAACGCAATGTTTTTCACTATTCATAAAAAATGGATGTTTTCAGAAAAATACCAAAAATTCACTTTAAGATAATTTTGATATTAAAAATTCAAAAATGAATTCTATTTTACCAAATTAAAAACATATAAGTTGCATTAATTAATTTAAAATTAATTCCTGTTGCCAAAACAAAAAAAGTGGGTTTTTAAAAGTAAAAACTATCAAAAGATTGACATGTGTTTATGTCAAATTTAAATGTAAAATTACTTATAATGACCTAAAATGTATTAAATGATAAAAATATAATCTAATTATATTTAAAAACCATTCAAATTAATAATTTATCACTATAAAGTATTTCGATTAAAAAAGTCGTTTTCAATTAAAATTTAGTATTTTCACTATTCATCAAAATATGAAAGTTATCAGAAAAGTACCAAAAATTTATCCAAACTAAAATTTAATGTCCCAATTATAAAGAAGAATTTAATTTCATTAAATTTAATATATAAAAGTTTCAAATATTGGTTTTAGAATGAGTTCTCCATTAAAAGGTGGTAAAATTGCATTTTTTGAAAAATGAATTTGTTCGCATATTATTTATAAGAAACAAATAATATGGGTGTAAAAATTATATAGAGTATATAAGATTCAAAATTCTGTTAATACTATTCATAACCGCCTTTTGAACGACTAGTTTGGTAAGTTGTGGTGCGCTCAAACTGAGTGTTGCGTGTAGCACAAGTTATTAAATTGATTTAAAGAGACAACGTACTATGACATCTTGGGGTGTTACAAGGCTATTGACTACCTTTACTATTATGGTTAAAAGGTTTAACTCTTTTAATATACTTTTTTATTCATTCATACTTTTTAAGTTGTGTATTTATTGATTATACAAGATCTATTTTTCCACTTTGCTTGTTTTGTAAAGTAAGTATTCGTACTTATATTTATAACTAAGCATTTTATCACTATGACTGTGAAACTAATAAAAACATAATTTAATATAACCAGATCATTTGTGATTACAATTCAAAAATTCTTATCATCAGACAAATTCTAAGTCTGGTATTTTTTTACTTTAAGAGGTATTTTTTGTTTAGTTTGATGTTTTTAAACTACAATTCACATCCCTCTTGTAATTATATCCATCTAAGCTACTGTTATGATACAAAAATTAGTATTAGAGAAGGTTTATTCTGCTAATCTTACAGAGTTTTTACTTCTTCTATCAACTGCATGTTTTATTATGTTTTTTATAAACTCCTTGTTTAAATTGTTTTTACACAAACATGTATTTATAGAAAAATAGTTTCTATTTTTTTATGATCGAAGGTATGAATATTGGATATCTTTATAATCTAAATCCTAGCTGACCACCTATCTATAATGGGAATTATAATGAGTATTATAGAGATATAATAATTTTTTTGATCAAAGCTGGAGTTTACAATTTCTCAATGCTTACTGGAAAGTACATGATTCCTAAGAAGGAAGTTTCTTATTTTACCAATGCTGAAAAGTTAGAATATCAGTTGAACTACAAAGTTAGAAATAATTTATTCTATTCTATAATAAGTAATATATAAAGTTATATATAATCTTATGAAGTTTCTAATAATATTTGGAGTAAATTGGAAGTAACACATTTGGTACAAATTCATTCATGAAAACAAGAAAAGCCAAGATTAAAGGTGATTACCAAGCCTTAACTTTCTACCTAGTGAGATTATTTCTAGGTTTCACTAAAGGTTTATTAATATCATAATTTTTTTACAGTAACTTGGTGAAAAAGGTGTTTATGATGATATTTTGGTTGAATTGATTATGGATATAATTTTTAATTAGTGGTAATCTAAATGAAATGCTATGGATGATACAATGAAGATGACCAATCTTAATCTTGGTTATCTTATTGGAAACCTCATGAAATATTTATGAAGATAAAAGAAAGATAATGAAAAATTTAAAATGAAAAATGGAATAATTTCTTCTTCTAAATCATCTAATATTCCTACTAAGTTTCAGCCAGTAGAGAAATTAGTAAAGTCATCAAGAAAGATAAAATTTGTTGTTGAATCTAATTCTAGTTCATCAGAACATTTTGAAAATGAGTTGGATAATATTTCTATAAGGATGGAAAAGATAGTTGGGATGAAATATTTCCAATACAAATATATGGAAGGTCATAAGGATAAAAATGCCAGAAAATATTATAAAGTTACTTTTTATAAATGAAATAAGGGAGGGCACATCTGACCTAATTATCTTAATCATAAAAGAAAATATAGAAAGGAAAGATATTTAGAAATAAATACCCTGAAATATTGTAAGTATAAAGGGAAGAAAAGTCATAAATATTATGTCAAATGGACTTCCAGTGGTGATGATTTTTTTGAAAATTCTTCTGATAATGAATGTTTTGGATGTTAGAACATTGGTCTTTTTGGAAAATTAACTATTGTAAATCAAAGTTTTATGTAAAAGGTACACACTACTGAATATTTTACAAATATGTATTTAAATTAAAACTATCCTAATGATGAGAAATATTCTTCATCTTATGGTGAATAAACTTTCTCTGTAGAAGATAATACTTTACCTAGATATAATGAAGTTTATAGATTTAGAAAAATTTTAGAAAATAAAAATTTAAACGTTTATAAAAAACATGATAATTTCAAAGAAAAATAAGAAAAGGATGATTCAAGAATAACTCTTTAAACTAATAAAATATCATATCATTCTAATGATCTTGATAAAACTAATTTTGAAAAATACCTTATTTCAAAATAACTTGAGAAGACTATTTCTAGGAAAAATAGTTTACAAAATTATTTTTATAAACTTAGTTCCAATCCCATTAGTAATGAGGTTAAAAACTTAGTTCTCAAACTATAATCCAAAATCTCTATTTTGATGAAAAATCAATCAAAGTTTACTATTGGTAAGGAAAAATTTGATAAAATGTATAAAAAAATTAAACCTAATTGTGATAATACTAGAATGGATTTTACATATAAAAACCTATTTTTAGTAGAAAATACTTTGATCCTAAAAGTGAACCATTTTGAACAAAGTTCAAAAGTGGTGGACATTGAATGTTTTTTTATTTAAATAGATTCTAATCATTAGGAAACCATAAATATTATTTTTAAAAGGAAATATCCATTTCCCAACATAATAAAATTTAAAGAATGTGGTTAACTAAAATACTATATTATGATAATACTAGACCCAAGAAGGTTTGGGTTTTGAAAAACTAATTCTTATGATCGTAGGAAAAGAAAGATAGTTCTAACAACAAAATATTTTGTACATGTATAGTTGTTCCTCTAGACACATGAATAGAAAAAAATATTTCTTTAAGGATATTATTAAGATGAAAGGTGGAAAAGTAACTTTTAGAGACAATTCTGAAGAAGAAATAATTGGTATAAGTAAAATTATACTTCTTGGAAAATCAATTATTTTAAATGTTTTATTTGTTATAGTGATTAAGAAAAACCTTATAATCATAAGTAAATTATGTGACAAAGGTTACTTTGTGAACGTTAGAAATAATAAATGTACAATACGTAGTTCTAAAGATGAATTTATTCTTTCTGCCTATTAGTATGTGAATATTTACCCAATAAAATTATAAGACCATAGGGGCCAATACTTACCTATCTTAGTAAAATTGAAGTTCTATATTGGTTACAAAATAGAAGTTCAGGACACTATAACCTTATAACTTTACCTATGTTTACTAGGAAATTACTTATTAAGGATCTACCAGAACTTAGGTTTGATACTTCTAAAGTCTATGACCCATGTCAATACGGAAATTAATATAAGTAAAGTTTTAAATCTATTAGTGAAGTACCAACTTATGATTATTTATAGTTAGTGAACATGAAATTATTTGGTCTTACACAAACTAGAATTATTGGTTTCAAAAAATATGCACATGTATTTGTTTATGATTACATGAGATATAATTGGGTCTATTTTCTTACAAATAAATCCTTAGACTTTAGTTATTTTATAAATTTTATAGCCAGAGTTAAGAATGAGATAAACCTATACTTGATAAATATTATTAGTGATCATGGTGGAGAATTTTAAAATTTTGATTTTAAATTTTTTTAGTAAGAAAGGTACTGAACATAAATTTTCATCACCTAGAATCCTATAGAAAAATGGTGTAGTCAAATAAAGAAACAAAGTTCCTTAGGATATTACTAGAACCATGATGAGTGAATACTCAGTTGCTAATTTTTTTGGGCTGAAGTGGCTAGTAATTCCTGCTACACTATAAATTTATTTTTAATTACAAGTTTTTTAATAAAACTCCTTAGGAGTTGTGTACAGGAAGGGAAAAAAGTTTCACACTTTAATGTTTTTTATGAAAAGTATTCATCCTGAATAATAAATACAACTTAGATAAGTTTGCACTCAAATACGATGAAGGAATATTTTTAGGTTATTCCACTACAAGTAAGTCTTACAAATTTTTTAATAATATTTTTGTACTATTAAGGAAACAATTCATGTTAATTTTGATGAAACTAATCCTTTTGTTTTCAAACAACCCAAAACTACATCCTCAAAAGTTATTTCTAAGACTAATTTTCAAAATTTGTTAGAAATTTATTCTCATAAGGAAATAATTGAATAATATGTTTATGAAGTTATTCCTTAGGAATATTTTACACATAGTATTGAATAAAAAACTTTTTTAAAACCTAAGAAGTAGGTGTTTCTTAGGAATCATCCCAGTGATTGTATCATTGGTGATGTAGATCAACTGCTCAGGACAATAAGTTCTTTGATAAATGAAGATGATCACCTAAATTTATTATATTAATTAGAACCTAATAATATTTATGCGGATTTAGGTTTTTAGGATTAGATAAAATCAATGTAAGATCAACTCAATGATTTTTAAAGGATCAAAGTCCAGAATTTAATTAAACAACATAAGGAAAATTCTATAAATGGAGTAAAATGGTTTTTTCAAAAAAAAAAGTGATAAAATGGAATAATAGTTAGAAATAAATCTATACTAATTTCTAAGGGATATAACCACCAAGATAGAATAAATTATAAAGAAACCTATGCACCAATAGCTAGACTTGAAGTTATTTTAATTCTTCTCGATTTTGCAACATTATTTAATTTCAAACTATTTCAAATGGTTGTGAAATGTGATATTATTAATGGATATGTTCAATAGGAATTTTATGTGGAACAACTCCTTGGTTTTAAAATTATAAAACACCCAGAACATGTTTTTAAAATTACTAAAGAGCTATATGAACTTAAATATTACCTTAGAGCTTGGTAGGATTTAGTAAGTGGATTTTTGTACAAACATTTTTTGTTAAGGGAGGCATGGATCCAAATATTTTTATAAATTATGTACATAAAAAAATTATGACAGTACAAATACATGTTGATGGAAGAATATTGGGTTCAACTCAAAAATATTTAACATATCCTTTTAAATATCTTATATAGTATGGCTTTGAAATGAGTATGATGGGTGAGTTATCATATTTTATTGGTTTCAAAATTTCACAAAAACCAGAAGGGAATTTTGTATCTCAACATAAGTATATAAAATATTTACTTAACTAATTTGGGTATGGAAATACTAAAATTATTACTACTCCCATTTATATCTCTAATACTTTAGATCTTGATGAGGATGGAAAACTAGTTGATCATAAAACATTTAGAAGAATGATTTGTAGTTTACTTTACTTAATTGTTCGTCAAATAGATTTAATTTTTTCTGTATTCTTATGTGCTTGATATCAGGCCAATACAATACCATCTAAAATATGTAAAATTAATCTTTTTTTATCTTAAGGGAACTATATATTTAGTCTTATTCTATTCTTTTGGAAATGTTTTCAAAATAAAATGTTTTTTGGATGTTGAATTTGGTAGATGTAGAATGGATAGGAAAAATACATCCAAATTTTTTTATTTATTAGGTGAAACTTTAGTTTCTTGGTCTTGTATGAAACTATAACCAGAAGAACTTTCCACTACTAAAGATGAATATTTGGTAGTTAGAGGTTATTAGGATCAAGTGTTGAGGATGAAACACACACACATAGAATATGACAAGAGTTTTACTAAAACTCAAATACTTTTTGACAACACAAGTGCCATTATGTTAAGTAAAAACCCATCATATCACTCATCTGCTAAACACATAGATATAAGAAACCATTTCCTTTGGGGTCACACACTAAAATGAGTTATAATTTTAAAATTTATCAGAACACAATAAAAACATGCTGATATTTTTACTAAACCCCTTAGTTTTGATAGATTTTTATACATTAAATAGATGTTATGAATGATCAATGTTAATTGATCAATCATATCTACTTATTTTTTACCCATATCCTCACATTAAAATACTTATTTTTATAGGGGAATTACATATGTTTTTTGTTTTATAATTTTTTTCTAAAATTTTTAAGTTTTATAAAAAGATTTTATTGTAATGATTTTTTCAAGCTAAAAAATTATTACAACCTATCATAATTAGTTTTTGAAATAAAAAAATCATAATTTTGTTTTGTAAAAAAACTATTGAAACTAGTTTTTTATAATAAAAATACCGTAATTAGTTAAAAAAAAACTATCATAATTATTTTATGTAATACTACTACCATAATTATTTTTGGTAATAAAACTATCATAATCAGTTTTTGTAATAAAACTATCATAATATTTTTTTAATAAAATTATCGTAATTAGTTTTTTAATAAAACTATCATAATCAGTTTTTCTAATAAAACAATCATAAACAGTTTTAATTATAAAACTATCATAATTATACTTTATCACAAAAATCAAGAAGAATAGGTTATTCATACCGATGGAACTTTATACTCTGAAATGTATTCTTATTTTAATTTTTTCACCAATTTATTACGTTAGTTTATTACCATTGACATGGTTATTATTTTATTATTGATAAATACTTTGACATGTTTTTAAATTTTTTAATTATTTTTCTAATTTGAATGATTCTAAATATGATAAAAGTTTTAAACATTTTAGAGTTCAAATATTTCCTTCAGATTAGTAAAAGTTTAATCTCAGCCGTTGAATGTATTTTGGAATAAGAAGTGATGTTTTCCCATGCCTATTTAAGGGTGGTAAAACCCTTTTCCCACATCAGCTTCTAAAGTTTTCATCACTGCCTCTCACCACCCCTTAAAGCTGTCAGTCCAATTCTTTTTCATTCATCTGATCTCAGGATAAGTTCTCATTATGATGGAAACCATAGAAGATTACATGAAATGGTATATTTTCTATGATGGAATCATTGAATTCCCTTGGTTTGATAAATATGATACTACTCTAAAAAGGATCATTTCTTTACAATTCTAATAAAGTTTTTGTATAGAGAAACTAGATAAAGACTTCAATATGTGTTATCCTGAAATACTTAGAGATTTTTATACATCTATTCAGTTTTTTAAATAAGAAGGTATTGCTAATGTCTCATTTTCCATGTTTGAAAAGAGGTATTATCTTTCTTTCAATAGAGTAGAAAACTTGGTCGACATTCCTTCTGATGGTGAATCATGTTTAACTTCTCAAAAGTTACTAGACACACTTAGAACTTTTGAGAAGAATAAGGCTGAAGCTTCTCTATTTCCATTCTATGAGAAATTTAATAATGTTTCCCATCTATCACTAGAAAATAGAGTTATAGTGTTGTATATTCAAGGTTATTTAATCCCCATGAAGGGTGATAGGGATATATTAAATGTTTCTAACAACATTTTTTTAGATTACTTGGTCAATATGAGGTGAATTGAATTTGTGATTTTTTTCATTACAGTGGATAATATTAAAAGTTATTCAATAAATTCAAATGTTATTATGTTTTGATCCTTCATTAGTAAGTTAATTGTGAATTTTTTTTAACTTTTTAAATTCAAGAATAAGTCTTACCCATTAAGAGAGTAGATTTTGTTCATTAGTGAAGAGAAAATTTTGAAAATGAAATTGGTTTTTGATTTTAAATCCAAAACTTTTGTTGAAAAGGTTGATGGAGATACATCAGAGGCATAACCATAAAATAAAGTTAAATAAGATAAGAAATAGAAATTCTGAATAATCCCCACAAGTAAAACAAAAGAAAGAAAAGAAAATTTTGGATGTTGTTTTTTAAAAACTCATGGTTCATAAGGCACGAAATAAACTAGAAGATTGAGATTTTGTAATTGATCCAGCTGAGGAAAATTGCTTAATAATTCAGACAACTGAATAGTTAAAGTAAGAAGAAAAAAAAAGAAAAAAAGGAAAATGTTTAGCTGAAGAAAGAATTTGTGAATGTTTTTTGATATATGTTGAAAAGGATTATGAGAATCACGTGCTACCAATTTATCATATTGATCAATTAATTCCTAATGTAGGTATATTTTTTAAGAAAATTAATCCATTCCTTCTGTAGTCCCTTATACTGTTGATAAAGGAAAATAAAATAAAGTTGCTAAAGAATCAATTCCTATATTACCTAAGAATGAATCAAAATCTAAATCAGTTAGAAATAGTGTTTTAAGAATAGAAATATGACTAGAAGAAGATCTTGAGAAAGAAGCAGGAGAAGAATAATAAGAAGAACAAGAATACTAAGAAGAAGAGGAAGAAGAAATAAAATAAGTAGAATAATAAGTAGAAGTAGAATAATAAGAAGAAGAAGGGAAAGAAGAAAAAGAAAAAGATAATGATGATGGAATGCAGACTAGAAAATGCATCAGAAGAAATGTAATCACCACAATCAACTTCATATTCATCAGATCTATCAACTAAGTATGATAAGGATGAAAACTTATAAGGATCCCAAGAAAAATACTCTTTAAAAGAAGAATAAAATTTATCAGCAAAAAGAGAATGGAAAATAATACTCAAAGGAAGAAGAAAAAGATCATAATTCTCAGACAAAATTTTCTAAAAAAATTTAATCACATTAGGATGTGGATATTGTAGAAATATTAGATAACAAGAAAATTTCAATGAATGGAAATGAGGAATATGAGCAAGTTTCAAAACCCAATGCTGAATCTTCAAGACCAAAACCTCCCAAACCATCTTTAGGATCATTGGAATTAGAGGAAACCACTACAAAAATGTTTTTATTACATTTTCCAATCTTTTAAAAGGTTAGAATACACTATTTCCCATATTTTCTCAAGATTTATGCAAGGTTTCAACTTATTCAAAACAACCTCATTGAGAAATAAGAGTCATTGAAAGTGTTATGGGAATCAGTTATCCATTTTGAAGCAGAGTTGAAATCCTTTAAGGAAAAGTGAAAGACTTATAAAAGATCATATAATAAGATGGTTAAGTGGCCCAATCAAATAGATTGTGATATTCAGAGAGATGATGATCATTTATGTATTTAAAGAAAAATTTGTTAGATTAAAAAAAATTATCCAGTTATCTTCTCATGTATTCAATCGAGTAAAGTTCATGGAGTAATTCATAGATAAAACTGATGATCAGATAGAGGAAGTATAAGTCTTGAAACAAAAAGTCCATAATTTGGAGATGGATATTACCCATCTATAATCATGTGAAGTTGAACTTTTAATTATAAAGGAATAGAATAAAAAGCATTCTGATGAGATTGAATGTTTGGAGATTAAGGTTTAGAAATAGGATGTTTTGGAAGAATAGATGGTGAAGCTTGAAAAGGATCATCATGAGTTCAAAAAGATGAATTATTTTGTGATGAACCTTATGAGGAAAGATTAAAAATTTTAAATTTAACTCTTGATGTATATTTGGTAAAAAAATTGAATGTTTGTTGATTATAAAATACTTTTCATCCAAGTCCTTTTTACTTGAATGTTTTACAACTATAATTGGATATATGTTCTTTTGTTTTATTCTTTGATGAATAGTTAGTTCATATGATAAAATTATTTTGTATGTTATTACTTTTCTTAAATTTCATGAAACTACTGAATTATTTCCCATTATTTTTGAAAATCACAAAGGGGGAGAAGATTTTATAAAGGGGGAGAAGGTTTTATAAAGGGGGAGATTTTATACTAATGGGGAGATGGTTTATTTCATTCCATCATATTACAAAATAGTTACAAACTCATAGGAGTTATAAAGAATAATTTCAGTATTATTAATAGGTAAAAGGGTTGTCAGTTTTTCAAGTTAAAAATTTTAATTTAAGTATTGTTGTTTATGCTTTAAAAAAAGGGGAATATTGTTAAGTTAGAAGTTTTACTTCTTACCTTCCCATTCCTTTAGTTTTGGGTATCACAAAAACTTTCTTAAAACTATGTTTACTAAATTTTTATATCCCAATAATTTTAGTATGTTTTTTAGAAAAAAATACTTTTTACCATACATTAGAAATATTTCTAATGTATTATGAATATAAACTTTACATAACTCGATCTGATATTTCAGAATAAAGGTGCATCTGATCCATTATAATGGCCTTTATTCAAAATAGTAGTTAGACATATGTCTTGTTTACATGACTGAAAAAAGTAATTATAATGTCCCCGACCTAGGTGCCACTAAATCGGTGCCTCGAGTCGGGTCGTCACATGACCTCAAGCGTGCCTCCCCGTATTCTATAGTTTTCCAAATAACAGTGAGGGTATATATTAGTCACATGGGGAGACTATACCCTATTGTTCAGAGTAAACCACAATAGTAAATATATAAAACAATGGAGATAACATGAAATAATAAATGAACAAGAATAAATAACCATTTCCCAACTGGGTAAAAACCACAAACAACAGTAAATATGCCTTCAAGTCATGTATTGTGGGTTTTTTGGGATTTGTGCATTGGGAATAAGGGTCATGTACGAGTTCCCCTTCAACCCTTAAAAGGGGGATTATCCATAATAAAATAAAAAAAGAAGGCCTTTGGGCCATTCAGGACAGTAAATATGCCATGTCATGATACAATGCCAAGCGAACACAACCTAAAATAAGAAAAACAAAGGAAATCCTAAAATGGTTCTAATTCCAAGTCTATAACCTCATCCATGCATGTACCATGTCCAACTCAACTCCCTAACATAGGGCCATTTCCCTTGTCCTATCCTGGAAGCATGAAATCTGCCTGAGTACCCAACGGCGGCCCGAGCAGGGTGTGATTACAACTCAGTAGTCCACCACCAATAGTGTTTACAAAATATCTCGTCTAATAAATGTGAATGAAATTACAAAAGAAAAGACAGGTAGATAATATATATTTCAAGAAACTCATTGAAAATATTTATCTAGATATTACTATCCATAGTACCAAATTCATAATATGTATCTTCTTCATTATTTAGTTCACCATCATCATGTAATCAATGGGTTAGGCAATCACATCATCCACACAAGGTGAAACGAATTTATCATTCTACATAATAGAATAAGTAAAAACCCTATCTCACCAGGGATAACACATCACAACATCACAATATCCTCACCTCGAAGTCTCAATCTGGGTGGAATGCAACCATTAGGGGAATTGATCTCCATCCCTTTCCCTAACCCATGAATTATGTGTGGAGTTAGAGTATCTGTCCAACTCGACCCGTGGGAGGAGACTCAGTCCTGCATCCCACATGTCAAGCCATGTGCACATGATTATCCATCCATTTATCACCCAAACCACATCAAAACCAAATAAAACCAATACACATAACAATCATCCCATAACATAACAAACATAACAAATATCAATGGAAATAACAATCCATAATAATAAATATCAGAATTAATACTATGCTATAACCCATTAATACATTTTCCATTTACATTTCAAAGCACATTTGATCCAATTCCCATTCCCACACCTTAAACCATTAATTATGTTCATATATTTCCACACCTTAACAAACATTCAATAATTACCATGTATTTACCCAATTATCCCTTTTATCATTTCACAAGAATTTCCCACTTATGCATTTCAAGTACAATTCTTATATCACTTAGCACAACCTCTTTATCACATTCAATTCATTAGGTGCACCTCCTAATTCCCATGTATTTACCCATTCTTCATATTTATCAATTATCTTATGCAAACCCATTCACATGTTCTTCCATTCACAAGCCATTGGCAATTTAACACATTCAACATTTCATATGTACTCATTCTTTTGGGAAACTCAACATAATTCATAACCTTTTGACACAATATCCTTTAACCCAATTAACCTATTACTAAGTCATCCCAAACAAACCATTTAATCCATTAAAAACCTAGGAATAACTATCAACATTCCATTTCAAATTCAACTAATCATTTTTGGATGTTCGACAAGGGATCAAAATTATCAAATGTCAATTTCACACTTAACTTTACCAATTTATAGGTCCGATAAAGTCATCACACCCTATGGGTAACCATGAAGCATTCGATTCATCCCCAAAACATCCCACAGGGACCATAAGAAGTTCTGGTAATCATTTAGATACCCAAATTACCAAATCATACTCAAGCTGACAAATACACAATAAGAGGAAAGAAAGATCTCAACACACATTCACAAATCTATAACAAAACTATGGGATATAACTTTTAGACCGCCTACCTCGAATAATATGATGAAAAAAATCTTAAACATAGCCTTATATCCTGATCCAAACCCCACTTGACGTTACAACCTAGGTCCCACTAGAAAAAGATGGGTTTAGAGCTTCAGAAAAAGATGAGATAAAATGTAAACCCTATTCCAGAAAAGAGAAACAAGAGGAATGTTAGACTTACCCTGATCTTCGATTCACACCCAAAGACTTCTAACATAGCCTATAAGTGAGAGAGATTGATCCTTGGAAGCTCTTGGAGGACTTGGTTCTTCAATAGGGTTGAGAGGGGAAGAAAAGAGGAAAATAATGAGTGAGGTTTTAAAATCCTAGAGTAGCAATTTTTAAAATTTTTCAATTTTAATGGGCTGCATGGTTTACCCACATAGTTTTCCAAACCATGCGTGATCCACTGTCCGAAAATCACCCTTTCGCATGGTTTTTTGGGAATTACACATGATTATCTTAACCATATGATAACCGTACACAAGCCTCTGTCCAAGACTACATAGTTACCTAGGATGCTCCACACGGTTTGCACTAACCGTGCAACATGGCCAGAAAACTCCTTTTTCCTCATCTTTCATGCCCCGAACCCCCAGAACACCCCAGAGACTTCTAATGAAATTGGGGAAACACTTATTTAACAAAAATAATGGACTTAAACTGAAACATAAAAAAACACATACCTTTGGAAATCTGGGATCTTATAACCTCTCCACCTTATAATAGATCATCCTCAAGCTGCTCTTCCCATGCATCACTAAGCTTCCGTAATAAGAGTTCATGCCATTAGACCCGCATATCCACTCCCATTTCCCAAGTTTATAATTAAAAATTAAAATTATACCACAAAAAGTTAACCAAGGTACAATCTTGACCCAAAATACTTCCTCACCACAACCCGCAACATGAATTGGATACTCCTCAAGGAGACATCAAATTCAACCACACTTGACCACTGTAACATTGTAGAGAAAACTTAGTCAACAATTCCTAAATCACAACACATGGAAACTTCGCACACCTCATTATATCATCATGGAGGAACCAATAGGTAACCTATCATACTGATCCTCTGCACAATTCATGACCCAAATCTGTTGGTGTCATTTTCCTATATTTTCAAAACCCCAACGGTGACCAAAATCGGTATCACCCAGAGGAAAACACATGATCTTTACAACCACATTTTCTAACATATGTAGATCCTCTAATCATGTATCAAAAATACTATTCCATAAATATATATTCAATCACAACCAAAACTCTTGGGAACTCGACCAATTAAAACCATGCCCAAGGCTCACTACAATGGCCAACTCACCCGAACAGTGACCACTTGAGTCCCTCAAACCTGAATCTACGATCACATTGTCAACCACACATTTATCTTCTATGGATCTCTCCACCATCTTCAGTGAATTGGAACCTTCACTCTCGATGAAAGACCACCAGAATCTCAACTCGACTTTCACATCATACCTGACACACCCACTGAGGTCATTCCCTAGCTTCTGGTAGAATCCCTTCATCACAACACCACTTCCCTCCAAACCATCATTAGGCTCCACTTCCCCAAAAAAATTCCTAATCCATAGAACCCATACCATTGATACACTATCTAAATAAGGCTAAGTTCTCATTCAAGAAAATTTTCAAATTTAAAACAAACTTCTCCTCCCAAAGTATCCACTAATGGCGATTTACCACTCTCCACATTCATACCTTGCTCAGAGTCGAGTTGAGTTTCCCCGGTTGACTCATCCTGTAATTCTTATCTTCACCATTGTCATGACACTACATCATACAAAAAAGTGCCTAAAAACATCAAGGCATTAAAACACCACTAAAAGAAACTTACCCAAGTCTACTTTCGATTTCCATTGGAGTTATAGAACTCAATATCTCTTACCACCAACTGATGTTACATCTCACAACACTCTTTGATGACAAAAAACAATAATTTAGAATTTAATTTTGAACCACCCTGAGTCCAAAGCCAATAATTGTCTCAATCAACCACCATAGTCAAGGCACACTTGGCCTTTCTAAGAGGCCCAATGTACACCTCAAAAGTTCCTTAGTAGCATCCCAATACCGCTACATCAACTCAATGTTCTCCTCCCCACATTCAGGATTGACTCATTACTCCCAACCTTAATAGTATCATTACTATTTCTCTACACATGGTATTCCAATCACCATGGATCTCACCCAATCACAAGAAGAAACCAAAAATCTAGACATGGATGTCTATTATTATCCAGAACAAGAGATTGAATGTCAACCTGTGCCTGCTCCCATCTTCCATGGGCGGTAACCACAACATTCGTCGACAATTGGCCCATCCCAAGGACATCACCCAAAACCATCGATGGTGTAAATTCCACCATCCCACTTCACATATACCACCCCCATGTCCATAAAATTCATGATGTCCTTCACCCTACTAAAAAACCATAAATTTTCTAGGCATAAAGCCAAAAATTCTCAACATACTTGGGACGATGCCAAGATATTGGGCATGATCGTCACTAGTTGAGGTACGCTTAGAAGTTGTTGAATAATACCACCACCAACTTATTTATTTATGACATCACATCCCACGATGGAAAACCATGATCTACTGAGGATTTTATGCTTCCACGCTGTATACCTCTCATCAGTATTTAACCAACATTGATCAAGCATGATTTCCAACTAAAATTCACCACCAACCTATGACCATAATTTGAGTAGTCATGAACCAATTTTTTACTTGATACTACTTCCACCACACTACTCATGTTCTTCTGGTATGTCCCTGGTAATTAACGACCAAACACAATTATTTTCCACACTAATAAAAACAATGGTTTCTCGCATGACCATGCTTCATTATTTAGTTTCATAAGGAATAACAGGTGCGTATCCCATTTGAAATCAGGCCCTGCCAGTGTGTTCCCAAATCTGGACTACTTAGATCCCTCAAGGTTTCACACTTTCCTTCAACCACTCTCATACCAACTTTAGTTTACAAAATCCAACCACCACCTGGGCCTAGCCCAATTCCCTCTTACTCACATAACCATGCCTCTTGGTTAGTCATCCTTATGGCCCCCAAGGCATTCTCAACATCTCACAAAAAAACCAAACCATTCATACAAACAACCCATCCATGTGATTTTGTTTACTGAAGCTTAAAGGAACTCATATGCATCGATCCCTCATTTAAATCATTCACCATGACACCTATTTTGAAGAATCTATATCACTAGGATAGCCTCCCATGAGGTCTCCCTTAATTTCTCTAAAACTACCAACACATCACCATAACTCAAGTCACATCACCAAATCATCGACCTTCCCACTTATCCCTCTAGACTAACCCATACTAGATGATATCTTCCCTGTCCCACTGTCAAGGTATAACATCCACCCATATGACACACACCCAGGAGAACTAATAAAACCATAAAACCTCTCTCATAGGCCACCTTGAAGGTTGAGTGATACCAGTTCCCTAAACTAGAGTCACGGTGGACAAAAACCATTGACTCACACACACATCAAGTTATGAACGAATCAATGTTTACAGACAACACTCTCACCCCCATTCCAATACACACTGTGCCTAGTACACCAAGAAACCATTTTATCTTGGTCCCGAACTAAAGGTAGTGATACACATACATTGTCACCATGAGACAAAACCCCCCACTCTATGGTCCGAGATACAACTCGCAAGGCCTGAACCCACATGGGTCACCACACCCACAACAACACCCATCTCTAATGACACTACAACCATGAAACTCATTCTTATGTCTATCGTACAACCCATGTAATTAAAACTCACAAGGTTTACTACTTTCACATTACCCAACATCACTTTAAGTCCTCAAGGAAACCGCCTAACTAAAGACACAATGAGGAACACCCAAAAGTTCACGCTTTAGAACATTTTACTTATCCAAATTCTCAAAATCCCTACTTACTCAGATTCATATCCCCCAAAAATTTTCATCAAAAAAAAATATCAAAGGAAGTCCAATCAGTATGGACCACAACAGGATAATGCACTACCTCCCATACTTAAACCACTCCACAAACACTATTCCAACAGATGAGTTCACATCTCTACCACTACCCTCAACCCCTCTTACAATGGGTCATAGTCAACATGGGGAAAACCAAATTACTTAATCAAAAACCATTCATCAAATATCCCTTTAAAAAATTTCCTATTTTACACACAAATATTTTCTATTAAGCACATTTATCATCTCAAACCTTTTTATAACCATCATTTTAACTCATTTACAGTTTCATTAGGCAAAAATCATTAACTATTTCATCATCACCACAAAAATATTTCTCTTTTAAACACCATTAATTGATTACAATTTACCACAACCTAAAACTTTAACCCATTCATAATGTTTCTGTATACACAATATTCATTAAATATCCATTTAATTCTTTCCATTTACTCACTTTCATTACCATTATTAGACACCATTTTCTTCAAAATTTTCAAAGTAGTAAAATGCATTCTACTCTCTATGCCCTGCACACCCATCTCATGTGTGCCTATCAAGAAGAATTCCACCTATATCATTAGGTTTCCTAAATTATGAATGGATGCACAACCTCATGCCATTATATTGACCGCGTTGTCAAGCGCGTCAAATTAGTTGTTTAATTTTGACTAGAATTTCTGTAGTATAGCAGCAACCCTAGGTCGTCTCTCGAAGGAGCCTTAAATCATTAATTTAAAAATAGGGTTTTGATTATGAAAGTAGAAGGTGAATTAGGTTTTTTAAAACTTTGGGGTTTATGATTAATGATAAAAATAGGAAATGAAAGCGATAAAACAAAGTAGAAATGAACAAGATTGATTAAACATGATCAACCTGGGGAAGTCTCGTGATGCTCATCCTTCATCGCTTCAAGGGATGGGGTTATGATCTTTCAATACCTGGTTTGTAACACATATTAAAATATTTTTACTGAGTTTATTCTAGGATAACTTCTAGGGTTCAGTAAAAAACACACAATGTTTCACCGGACACCGCCGACGATTGAGTGATTTGTGTTCGACATCATAACCAAAACTCACCAAGGCAACACACGAAGAACTCGATGTGCTGTTCAGGTTTGTATGTTACTTCTTTGAGATATCATGAAATAAATGTGCATGATCTTGATAGTTTTTATGTGAGTTCAATTGACCAATATGAACCACACAAACACCGCAATTGAATGAGAGAAGAAAAGGGGATGAACGGTGTGTGAAACATCACATGAAAGGGTACCCCCGAACATGATCATTTGAGTTGAGTATAACATAACAGTATATAAATCAATTAAATAAAAATATATTATGAGGAAAAACAAAATATAACCCTGAATTAAAAATATCATTCAAAATAATACAACTTTGAAGCTCGGGATTACATCACATTCCTCCCCGGGTGATCACAAGGGGTTTAGAAACCCATGGGAGAGGAAGAAGAAGAAGATGTTGAAGTAGCACTTCCCATAGCCTCCAGAACTTCTAGGGATGTTGAGAAGACTCCTTGGGGACTCCAAAATGGCATCACCTTGACTCTTGGCCGAACTTGCAAATGAGGATCCCAAGGTGCCATTTTATAGGAAAATTGGAAGGTGGTTTTAGGCACACAGATTTCTTCAATCCACTTGTACCACACGTTTTGGCCATCATACAGTCTTATCTCGATTTGGAGAAAATATAAAGGATGTATCCCTACCTATTTAATATCTCCACCGAAATTTTGGAACCATTTGGACAAATACATCTCAACATATTGATAAAATACAGAACACTGCATTTGACTTGGTCTAAATTCGGTGGCTTGGATAGATCAGTTCGGATGGGCCCCATAGAAGCCGACTCAGGATTGGGTTCCTTAATATGAAATGTATCCTATTAAATTTGGATAGGACCACAAAATTTCAGCCCATTTTTATGCACTTATTTCTATTAATATGCAAAACAGTGGACAGATGTCCATGGATCCATGCAATATTGGCCCATTTTCTTCCACTTCATCAAGGGCCCTAAAAATCACCTCCACCTACATTGAAATAATAAAAACAAGTAACATTTACCATTATAATATTTATTAACATTAATTAATTTATTCAAACATAAATTGAAATTTATTATTATATTTTTAATATTCATTACAAAACTAGTTTAAAATAGCGGTGTAAGGGTGGAATAAAACAGTGAATCGTGGTACGATCATATATCCATGAGAAAAATATCATAAATTAGTAAAATCACACAACATGTGAATCACCCAATGGTGAAATATAATTCAACCATAACAATGAACATCAATAACAACAATTCCCACCCTGGGTGACTATGGTTCTCCCTCGTACATGGGTTAGATACTCCCAATAATGAGAACATTACCTAGGCCTGACACTGTCCTAATATCCTGTCTACTATATCCAAATAACAATAATGAGAAAATAAATCCTCTAATACCACTTTTTAATGTCCATGAACCAGGTTCCACTAAATCGATGCCCCGTCTCGGGTCGTCACATGACCTCAAGCATGACTCCCTATATGTCAGAGGTTTACAACTAGTAGCGAGGGTCTAGATTATTCACATGGGGAGACTACACCCTCTTGGTCAGAGTAATACACATTAGTAAACATATAAAACAATGGAGAGTATGTGAACTAATCAATGAAAAAGCATAAATAACCATTTCCAAACTAGGTACAAACTACAACCAACAGTAAACATGCCATGTCACGCTACAATGCCAAGCGAACAAAACCCAAAATAAGAAAAATAATAGAAATACCAAAATGGTCCTGAATCCAACTTTGGAACCTCATCCATGCATATCCCATGTCCAACTCAACACCCTATCATAGAGCCATTACCCTTGTACTGACTTGCAGGCATAAAATCTGCTCAGGTACCCAACGGCAGCCTGAGCAGTGTGTGAGTACAACTCAGTAGTCCACCACTAGCGATGTCTTCAAAATATTCAGTCTAACAGATAGTGCATGAAATTATGAAAGAAACTACAAGTAGATAATAGAAATTTAGGGAAACTAATTGATAATATTTATTTAGATATTACTATACATAGTACCAAATTCATTATACACATATTCTTTATTATTTAGTTCACCATCATCATGTAATAAATGGGTTAGGCGATCACTTCATTCACACAGTGTTAAAGAAATTTATCATTCTACATAATTGAATAAGTAAAACCCCTATATCACTAGGGATAACACATCACAACATCACAATATCCTCAACTCAAAGCCTTAGTCTAGGTGAAATAAAACTATTAGGGGAATAGAGCTCTATCCCCTTCCGTAACTCATGCATTGTGGGTGGAGTTAGAGAATCAGTTCAACTCGACCCGTGGGAGGAGCCTCGATCCTTTATCCCAGACCTCAATCCACGTGCACATGATTATCAATCCATTTACCACAAAAACCATATTGCAACCAAACTCAACCAATATACATAACAAACATATCATAATAGAACAAACATAACCAATATCATTGGAAATAACAATCCAACATAATCAACATGGGAATTAATACTATTCCATAACCCATTAATACATTTTCCATTTACATTTCAAAGACCATTTGACCCAATTCCCTTTCTCATGCCTTAACCCATTAATTATGTCCATATATTTCCACAACTTAACCAACATTCAAAAATTACCATGTATTTACCCAATTATCCCATTTATCATTTCACAAGAATTTCCCACTTATGTATTTCAAGTAAAATTCTTAGATCACTTATCACAACCACTTTATCACATAAACCCATTAGGTGTACTTCATAATTCCCATGTATTTACCCATTACGCAAATTCATAAATTCCCTTATGCAAACCTATTCACACATTCTTTCATTCTCAATCCATTTCCAATTTAACACATTCATCATTTCATATATACTGATTGTTTTGGGCAACTCAACATAATTCATATCCCTTTTAACACAATCTTCTTTAACCTGATTAACACATTACTAAGTCATTCCAAACAAAAACTTTAAGCTATTACCAACCTAGGAATAACTATCAACATTCCATTTCCAATTCAACTAAACATATTAGAATGTTCACCAAGGGATCTACATTATAAGACATCAATTTCACATTTAACTTTACTAATTTCTATGCAAGATAAGCACACCCCATGGGTAACCATAAAACATTCGATTAATCCCCGAAAAATATCATGGGGACTGTAAGGGGTTATGGTAATCATTTAGACACCCAAATTAACAAATCATACACAAGGTAAAAAATACATAACAAGAGGAAAGAAAAATCTCAATACACATGCACAAATATATAACAAAACTATGGGATATAACTTGTAGACCACCTACCTTGAATTCAACAATGAACACACTCTTAAACATAGACTTAAATCCCAATCAAAACCCCCTTGAAGTTACAACCTAGGTCCCAATAGAAAAAGAGGGGTTTAGAGATTTATAGAGAGATGAGAGAAACTACAAACCCTAATCCATAAAGTGAAACAAGAGGAAGATTAGACTTACCCGGATCTTCGATTCATAATCAACGGTGTCCAAAATGACCTTGAAATGAGAGTGATCGATACTTGGAAGATCTTGGAGGTCTTGGTTCATCACTAGGGTTGAGAGGGGAATAAAGGAGGAAAATACTGAGTGAGGCTTTAAAATCCTATGGTATCAATTTTGTAAATTTCTTAACATTACTGGGTGACATGGTTTACCCACACGGTTTTCCAAACTATGCACAAACCGTGTGTGAGCCACTGTACCAAAATAATCCCTTCACAAATTTTTCTAGAAATTCCACATGGTTAGATTAACCATGTGATAACCATGCACAATCCTATGTTTAAGGCTGCATGGTTACCTGGGATTCTCCGCATGATTTTCACTAACCATGGAAAAACCGTGCACCATGGTCAGAAAACTCCTTTTTACTCCTCTTTCATGAAATGAACCCCTAGAACACCCCAATACTTCTCATGGACTAGGGGAAACACTTATTTAACCAAAAATAAGGGACTTAAACTTAAACATAAACACACAAACACCTTAAAAAAATCTAGGATCTTATAATAATGACCATCGAACTGACCTTGGTACCAATACATCAGACTAACCTTCATTCAGTTCAATCGAATTGAAAATCAATAAGAAATTCCATCAAATTGACTAAAATTTATAATCATAGTACAAAATAATTTTTTCTATCACAAGGAATACATTTATCACTATAATTATGCAAAAAAATGTTTTAGGATATTATGTTATTCTAGAACAATGTGAGCTATCAAAGATCCAACTGTTTGAGGTAATTAAAGTTAACTAAAAAATATGACTATTAGATCTTTTACTATAAATATCTAGTCAATTTAAGAGTTGTTAGATGATACATTTTACAACTCAAGTCTTCCAAAGTTTACTCTGTGCAAAAATCTTGTTCTTAGTCATTGTAATACTTTAAAGAGTCTCTATTATAAGGAATCCTTGTTAGGGTTGTTTCCTATAGAACATTTTTTAATTGTATTCTTCATCTAATATTTGTTAAGATTGAGGGATTCCAAATATAGGAATATGGTGAATCCAATCCATTAGATTGATGGATTATGGGGCTAGTAATATATAAATGCCAATTATCATAGCAAAGGATTATGAAGATAGGAAGACGAAGCTTATTCTGATCATAATACTGAGGGATTTCCTTGTAAGGAAATATAAAATTTAAAGTAAGTATAAAACTATGGATACCATTAGATAAGGTTATTGACTGACTTTACTCTTAAGGTTAAAAAAGTGAAATCTTTTAACATATTTTGTAAATCATTCTTACTTCTTTAAGCTGTGTATTTCTTGTTTGTAAAATATCTATTTTTTCCTCTACGCATGTTTTAGAAAGTTAGTCTTCATAATTATCTTTATAACAAACCATTTTATCAGTTTGACTATGAAACCAATAAAAACATACTCTAATAGAATCAGATCATTTGTGATTATTATTTAAACATTCTG
The DNA here is from genome assembly GCA_963277665.1 of Viscum album. Lineage (NCBI taxonomy): Eukaryota > Viridiplantae > Streptophyta > Magnoliopsida > Santalales > Viscaceae > Viscum > Viscum album. The sequence continues at coordinate 102,628,455 of OY728140.1, forward strand.
ATCATCAGATGAAGTCTGAGTATGATATTTTTACTTTAAGAGGTATTTTGTTTTGTTTAGTTTAATGTTTTTAAACTACAATTCAACCCCTATTGTATGTATATCCATCTAAGATACTCTTATGATCCAACAATTTAGGATCCTCATGGGTGTGTTTTTGTAATGTAATGAATATTCATATGAATATATGTAATATCTATGTATGAACATCCTTGGATTCTATAGCACAAGAGAAGATAATTATGGGTAGTTTCTTTCCATGGAGGTTTTTATGATATAGGGGACATAGCTTATCAAAGGTATTATTAGATTATCCTTTACCCTTATTTAATCCTTATTTAAGTAAGGACCCTAAAATGATTTTTTTGGACCCCTATTAGTCAGTGAACTAGGTCTAGATATGGAGAGGCTTCCTGTTCCCCTAGTGTTGACTATGATAGTTGGAGTCTATACATTCTTGTTTGATATGTTCCAGGGTGTAGGCTGATAATGCTGCAATATCATTCATGTGGGGATGAATTTTTTTCTTATGATATAGACATACAATATCATCCTTGAAATTGATTAGTTGTATTATTTTCATAATTTTATTGATTTATTATATGGAAATGTAAAATTCTAAGATGATTATTGTTAATGTGAAGCTTTCTTCAATGAAAGAGTTTATCAGATGGGTTGTAGGCATGTGAATCCCCTTTATTCCCTAATAGTATAATTTTTATAATTTTCAATGGGTACATTTTTTGAGGATACTCCTAGAGTTGTTCATAATTGTTGTATGTCTTCCACAAGGTGGTTGTGATACTGTCCCCTGTTGTGACATCGAGTTTAAGAAATATTCATAGTTATAAACATCTATAAATTCAAGGATTCTTTATATAATGGTACCCTATTAGATTCATTAGTTTCAAAATCATATAGATGAATTGATTTATAAAGGTTTCATATGACCTAGTATGTCCCCATGGGATGATATAATGTTACTATCCAAGATGGAGAATGATATTCTATGGTTGTGGGTAGACTATCATGGATGAATCAGGTAATGATAAAGAATCATTACACTCTTATAAGGACTAATTATCTTTTTAATTAGTTTAGAGGAGTAGGTTAGTTTTCATTGATCAATCTATGGTATAGATATCATCAGTTGGGATGAAGGGGGGATACACCCCAAAGACCAATTTCTTGTATAGGTTTGGGAATTTTTAGTTAATGGTCATTCCATTCAATGTCATAAAAAAACCATATGTTTTTAGGTGTCTCATAATATATATGATCCATGAGTTCTAGGACTAATTTATTGCCATGTTCAACAATGAAATTTATATACTCAAAATCCAATGAAAATTATTCCAATCATAATAAAGACCTATTATAGAAAATTTTATTCCACAAACTATATGAAAAGTTTTCCAAGTTATTGTTTTGGATTTAATAGGTGGATTTACATTTGTATGTGGTGTCCAACTAGGTTGTGGTTGTGGGCCTACCAATGATCAAACTAGTAATTTCATTGGAAGAAACCAATAACATGGAATAAGTTTTTAGTTTCTGTGGTCTCATAGAATATTAGTAATGGTTTATATTAAATTTCTCATTTATTTATTCGACATTAACATCCCTAACATGGAATGACTATGAATTCATTTGGAATGAGCAGTTTTAGGATATAATTGTCTACCTGAAGAAGAGATTGATTAGTGATCTGGTGATTCAGTTTCCAAATTAAGAGTAAATGTTTAATGTTTTCTATGAATTTACTATCCCATGATTAGGTTAAATATTGATGTAGAATAAGGTGGTAATCTCTTATGGGTATAGGATGTTATGTCCCCACAGTTGTAACTATGCCAAACATGATTACTATTATGAAATTTTTATGTTTGTGTTGATGTTTTAGTGATATTACCTCATTAGAGAATGATTTTTTTCTTTACCAACCACAAGGGGATGAGATATATTTTATATTAGAGTAAAATGAATCTACAATAATATAGTTATAAAGTGTTTCTTTGGGACTAAAGTTTTCAGATCTCCTATACCTTGGTCCTTGGGAATTTCATGTCTGATGAACTAAACATGAAGTAATGAAGGGATTTTGATCAAGTGTCTAGGGATTATTTATTGGTGGTTGAGGATTTATAATCCATGCAACAAGATTCAAGGGTGATTGATAGTGAAGGATTCTTGTTTGAGATGATAATGAGGTATTCTCTGATGTAGAAGGTGGAGGAGTATCAGTTGTGAGTTACAATGGTAGATGTGATATGTAACCATGGTGGCCATCTTGATTCCCTAGAGAGATAGTATGAGTATGGTTATAATTAGATGTTTTTAGGGGAGGTTGTTCATTCTGATAATGATATATGGGGAAGTCCTTTGTGAGTTCTATATCTCATCTTTATCTATTTATCCAAGGTTTTTTATGATATACCATGGCATTAAGACATAGTTTTGTTATCCCAAGATGAAATGGGTAGTGGTAGAGTTAATGGCTTAGTGTCTAGTGTTCCTATATGTAATTGAAGAACATCAAGTCTATGGTGGTTTTCTATAGCCCTTATATGCACCCGAGTTGAAGTGGGTTGAAATCTTAATGGACTTCATCAAATAATTATCCCAGGATCATGGATAATATGATGTTATCTAGGTAATCTTGGATCAGATTAAGATGTCGACTCACTTCATACCAATCAAGGACCAAGAAATATAGATGTTTTTGAAAGAAGGAATGGTGATGAGGTCATTCACATAAATAGATTTCTGATGTACATTGAACCAGATTAGGATGAACATTTTTCCTCATGAGTATAGAGTGGACTGAAATAAGCTTTTATAACTCATTTATACCATAGAACATCTTTCCACTATCAGACATATAGATAGGAAAAGTGGACCATCTAGATGATAAAGGATATGATGTAGGTATGCATCATGAATTTCAAAAGATCATGGGAAAAGAACTTCCATCTTATTGTGTTCACATAAAACAACATCTACTACTTATCAATCATCATGTCTCTATTTGAGGAATCACACGGGAAGCCATGTTTTCTCCACTATGGTAGACTGAAGTTTGAGTGTCATCAGTTTTTGGTCACAAGGTGGTGTAGAGTATGATTGAGAAGTACCAGATTGTTCAAGAGAGGATGAAGGAAGCAATGGATTTTGATAATTCTCATTCATATTGGAGGATGATTCCCATTGACATAGATATTAGGGACCATGTGTTCTTTAAGGTTTCCATATGAGATTGTTAGTAGAGGTTTGGTTGAGGAAACAAGTTTTCACCTCAGTTTTGTTTGGAATTTTGAAGCCCTGGATAATGTTAGAGATGGGACTTATCGGTTAGTGAACCCACCTCAACTAGATAGGATCCATCATGCCTTCAATGTGTCCTAGATTTTTTATAACTTTGTGATGAATACCATGTCATTGAATGTGGATATTTTGATACCAAGTATGATCCAACATTAATGGAATAGCTAGTAGAAATCTAGTATTGTTTAGTTAAGGCGTTTTATGGACAAACCGTTCAATTAGTTTATGTTTTATGGAGGAATAATGTCTTGTAAAAGAGTAATTAGGAGCACCATACAATGATGGGAGTGTATTTTCCTATATTATTTTGAGTATTTCATTATTTTTTTGGATTTATTGATGTGATTTTGTAATCATGTAGATTAATGAAAAGTTCCCTTTTTTCCTTGATGATGACGTGTGTTATGTTTTCCAGCATTTAAATAAGGTAAATCCCATTCCTACTCAAAACAAATTATATTTTTTACAATATTTAAAATCATGAATTTGAGTTAGTGTTTACCAAAGTAAAAAGTATATTGATATGATGGTGGTTTTCCTTTATTTATGTGCTTGGGGCCATGTTGTGTGATGGTTTTGGTAGTCATTGGATCCGTCTATGTAGAGGTTGAAGTGGTGGTGTAGATTTTTTGTGGATGGGAGGTGGATTGAGGTTGTGTGAGATAGTGTAATAATTTTAGTTGTAGTGAGATCCTTGAGAGGTATCTCACATGGTGGATGATGTTTCACAATCCATTACAAGGTTTAGTTGATTTTGAAAAAAAATCAATTCTTATGAGGGTTTGAAATTGAATTTTTAATTGATAAATTTAAAGTGGTTTTGTAAATAATATTCCTTTATTGTTTATAGATTTATTCAAAGAATATGAAATGTTTCAAAATAATTAATAAATATTTTCGAAAGTGGGTTATGATTTTTATTATCATTAATAAAAAATTTTCCTTATAATTAATAATTTTGATTTAAATAAAAATAAAAATCATTATTTTTATGAACCAAGCTAGGATGCCATCCAATACGAAACTCATCCTAGCCCGAGACAAGTCCTAAAGGGAATTCTCAATCCACATAGAGAGGCAACCAGTTCCTGGTTATTAACCACACATCTTTGGGAACTATTTCAATTGAGTAATCCATAATAAACAAATGATAAAAGAAGAAATCATCACATAACTGACACTCATAAACAAAAAGGGATACAATAATTTTTTGATTCAATGTTTTAAAACTTTAACCAAAAATATAAATACTACAATAGAAAGTGAACAAAAAAACCATCCCAAAAACCTCCATGAAACAAGAGGGTAAACACCCTCAAGCCACCACCAGAAACATCTACAAGAAGTGGAACACTATAAATCAGATCCAATATCACCACCATGACACATCTTGTGTTTACCTAGGTCCTCTATAACAAAGTATACATACACCCAAAGGTTTATGTAGGGTGTGATCCAAATCCCAATAGGATGCCACCTAAAAGAAAGATTCCATGCTATAACAGTAGAAGAAAAATTAACATTAACATTTTCATAAGAACATTTGAAACATTTTCAAGAAAACATTTTGAGGAAACCATTCTTAAGGAAACACTTTTTAAGGTAAACCTTTTGAAAAATATGCTTGATTGAAATTAAGGTGTACAAAAGGTATACTGTATGCTAATGACTAGACCTACATCACATAAGCATCATGTCACAAGAGAGAACCGTGTGAAAATATCTATAGGTTACTAACATAAGTGGAACCCTACAAACCTTGTACCTCGGTGATCAAAATACTCCAACCAATAACAACAATGTTCTCATTCACGATCCATTATAGGGAATCTTATCCCAAGGTCTAATGGTATTCATATCATAAGACAAAATCAAAAAACATTACTGTGAACAAGACACTATAGGGGAATTCATACCTAGGCCTAGTGGTATCTGATCATATCACATGTTTAGTTAGTGTTGTAGCATCAATCCTACTAGATAAATCCAGGCCTTGCCTCTACCTAGTAAACTAGCATATTGGTTCTAATTCACCCACCTAGATACCCAGGATTCCATTTATGCTCAAATTCCATTTGACATATCACATAAATCATCACTTTCAAACACACATGCCAAGTATCATGAACACACAAGGAAATCACCACTTTCACAATTCACATTAATTTAGTAATCAAAGTTCACATAGAAACCACTATTTTCCATTAATAAAACCACTCCAATTTCCAATGCACACCAAACCATTTTAAAATACATTTCACTCTACTTTTACAATTTATGAACCCCATTTGGATACCCAAAAATACTAGTACACATGATATCCATCCATTTCCTTGGGAAAATCCCCTTTCAAATTAATATACACACTAAATCCATTTTATAAAATGCTTCACATCAATTCAATAATTTACAAACCACATTTAAGGTTCAAAAAAAATAATAAAATATGAAACAAAAGACATTTCTTTTGAAAAAACAACTTTCAATGCATTCTCACTTTCAATCCCTTTGAAACACATTTTTTACCTTTCACATAAATCATAGAACATTTCTAAGAAGCACTGAAATAAGGCATAAATGAAACATAAAAAATTTTCTTTAGAAAACCAAATTCATCACTTATGCATGTCAAAATATTTCCAAAACATATTTAAAACCACACAAAAAACCCAAAAAGCACGATTATAAAGGAAAAAAAGAAATCCAAAATCATCTAATAATGTAAAATCATGGAGCCACCTACCTCACACTTGGAAAATTCTGGAAACCGGTGAGAAACAAAAACCACACCTCAAAAAGACCCTATAAAGGCATTATTGAACAACAACAATCATTTCACCCAACATCTCATGATCAAACCCTCATTATGTCAAATAACTCAATGTAGAAGAAGAACTCAAGAAGAAGGCAAGAGAAACCCTAGAAGAAGGGATAAGTCAAGAGAAAAGAGACTAAATTGGTGATTTATTTAAGAACCAAGGCTAAAAACACCCAAATATTGATGCTCAAAGGCTCCAAGATGCTTTACAGGTTGCTCCCATGGTAGAAAATCTAGAATTGGGCTGATTAAAAGTATTTTATGGTTAAATAAGAAGAGGGAAAGAAGGAAATTTTCCACTTTTTAATGACCTGGATAGGACACACGGTTATCCTACATGGTTTTACAAATTGTGCAAAAATCATGCATCCCTCACTGTCCAATAGGAACAAATCCACATAGTTTCCACAGAAAGGGTGCATGCACATGTGCCTAGACATGTGACTTGGATAGTATAACTTTACTAGATTCATGGTTTTATTTGGGTGGGCACATGTTTTCTCAAACTATTTTCTAACCGTGATCCACCTACTACCAAGACCTAAAACTCTTTTTTATCTAAGAAATAATTTAGAATCCAAGGGATAAATGCTAAACCAAAAATAAAAAAATTAATACCTAAAAACAAAATCACAGATGTGACAATTATCCCCACTAGGAAAAGTCTTATCCCCCCAAAAATTCACTCCAAAGTTTGATCGGAAAACAAAAATGGATACTCCTCCTCAACCCAAGACTTCCACTCCCATATCTCATGCTCATCACTACCATGAAACCAAATTAATTGGACCAACAATATGGAATTACCATGAAGAACTTTCTACTAAGAATCCACAATTCACACTAGATTCTCAAATACAGATAAATCAGGCTCTATCTCCAACTCCTCCCACTTCAACTCATGGGATATATACAGATTATACTTTTCAGTTGAGTGGCATGGAACACATCATGAATTAATGAAAACTAGGAGGGAAACACTAAAAAATATTCCACATTACCAATCCAATTAGTGATATGAAAAGGTTCAATATGCCCCGACATTAGCTTCCCTTGCTTACCCAAACAACGATGACCCAAGTGAGGTTCCATATTCATAAACTCCTTCTCACCAATAGAAAAATACAAAAATTGGAGCCTCTGACCAGCTTAAGACTTGTGATGAATCTATGCCATCAAAAAATGATGAATAATAAATATACATTTATCAAAAGTTTCTTGCACAAGGCTCAGTACCAACAATGAGGTATCACCCACTTTAGCCCAACATAAAGGGGACCGATAAGAAAAACCATAAAGTGCCTCAAAGGGATCCATTTGAATCAATGATTGGTACAATTATTATACCAAAACTTGACCCACCATAAATGGATATCCCACAAGCCTATGAAATCCAACACACATGCCCAGAGCATGTCTTACAAGATCCTATTCACCTGCTCTGACTGAGCATATGTTTGAGGGTGGTATGTCGTGCTCAACTTTACCCATGACCCCAACTTCCTTTCAAGACCTTCCCAAAATAACAAGGTAAAGATAGGGTACCCATCTGAAATAATTGCCGATGACACACCATGAAGCCTCACTATTTCTTAAAAATACAATCGACTCAACTCATCCACTTTGGTTGAGTCGCTGATCAGAATGAAATGGGATGACTTGGGCAAACAGTCAATCACTACCCAAATGAAATTCCTCCCGAGGGTGTACAAGGTAAGAAAATGTTAAAATATGCGAAATATCTTCTTAATTACAAGTAGGAATAGGCAGTGGTTGAAGAAAACAGAATGGACTATAGTGCTCTGCTTTAACCAGCTGACATGTATAACACCGTGACACAAATTCATCTATGCCCCACCTCATACCTAGCCCCCAAAACTACTGACACACATCGTAAAACATCTTTGTGGAACCAGGGTGAATGAATCACTAGGCTGATGGCTGTCCTGAAACACCACCATCCTCAATGAAAACAGACCCACAAAAAGACCTCTAAAGAAAAAATCTCCCTCAGGAGACAACAACCATTCACAAAGCATCTCCCAACCGTTTAAGAGTTTCATATAATAATGGCACAACTCATTTATAGACTACTCCCACTGAATAAATTCCAAAAGGGACAGTGTCAGCTGAACACTGGACAAGAACACACCTCCCCTATGCTCCTTGGTCTCGAGATGCATTTGAGTAAAGTGACCCATCAAAGTCCACACATAACTGGACTCATTCAATGCTTGCACTGACACTTTCCTACTCAAGGAATCTATAACCACATATTTTTTGACCGGGGTATTGAAGATATCTAAATCAAACCCCTAAAGGTACTCAAACCAACGAAGCTACCTCAAATTTAATTCTTTATGAAAGACAATTTAAGCCAAACTTTTATGACTAGGATAAACAATAAAATTCTTCCCAAAAGATAATGATGCCACGTCCTTAAGGTACGAATCACTGCTACTAACTCCAATTCATGGGTTGGGTAATTATTTTCAAGTGGTTGAAGTTAGAGAGAACCATATGCCACCACATGACCATTCTGAATCAGCACAAACCCAAGACCCATACCTAAGGAATCAAAGTAGACAACATATCTCTTTCTAGATTCCAAAAAGATTAAAATAATGGATTTGATCAATTGCCTCTTAATCTCCTCAAAGTATTCTTGAAAATATGGGATCCATTCAAAAATTACCCCCTTCTGGGTAAGCACTATAATGGATAAAGAAAGTAGTGAGAAATCCCAAATAAACCGCCTATATACCCTACCAGGCCCAAAAAGCTTCTGATTTCAAAACAGTTCTTTGGATTTTCTCATTAGATCACTACACTGATCTTCTTAGGGTACACTAAAACCCATTTTTCTAAGATCACATGGCCCAAAAACTTTACCCCCTTATTCAAAAGGTTCACTTAGAAAACTTTTCATAGAGATAATGATCCCAAAGGGTGCCTAGCAAAATCACCAAATGTTGCTCATGCTCATCCTCAGTCCTAGAATAGAACAAGATGTCATCCACAAATACCTCAAAAAAAAGTATAAATACTAATGGGCCAGCCTATTTATAAGTTCCATAAAGACCACTGGAGAATTTTTCAACTCAAAAGGCATGGACAAATACTCAAATTGGCCATACATGCTTCAAAAGGGTATTTATGAAACATCAACCCCTATAGATCTAACTGGGTGATACTTATAATTCAAGTAAATATTATAGAACCACCTTTACCCCTTAATCTGATAGAAAAGGATGTTAATATCAAGAAGATGGTACTTATTCTTGATCATAAACTTATTTATCTTCCTATAATCGATAAAAAATTGGAGAGATCCATTGAAATTAGAAAATTTCACTAGGTCGGCCTAAGGTGAGATTCTTGGGTGAATGACTCCTTTGGATTCCAAGTCATCTAGTTGTACCTTTAATTCTATCAAGTTGGTGGGGGACATATAGTATGAGGGAAGAGATATCAACTGTGTTTCTACGCAAAATCAATGGATAACTCCACATCCTATTCCGTAGGAAAACCCAAGAAATCATATAGAAAAAACTATGGAAACTCATCTACCACATGAGGTAACCCACCCTCAAGAGCACCATAATCATCCTCCAATGCGAGTGATGGGATCTGATTTTTTTCCCAATTCTGGAAGATGAAATTAAAACATGTCCTGATTGATGATTCCATTTAACTTGAAAAAATGGGTACATTCATTAGGTTATACAAAACTTTTCCACCACTAATAGCAATCAATGTGTTCTTGAAAACACACTATCTAATCCATACCAAGGATCACATTAAAGAGGTCCATCTCCAGAAATAGGAAATACCATTCCAACTTGACCCCTCACATGGTGAGTGCACAATATGGACACCTGAAACCTTGATCTCCCTTATTAACAAGTGGTATTACCAACTCGAACACATACGACATAAGATTAGTTGGTTACCTTAACACATCTACAAGACGAGTTTGAATAAAAGAAACTAAGGCACAAATATCAAACAAAACAATATCTAATGATGATGAAATAAGAATGGTACCTCAAACTATCATAGAGACTACATATTATTCCATTGGTACTTTATCCACCACATGAAGTTACCTCATATTTTTTTGAGCCTAATAATGACCACTATCATGGAGCTCTACCCTAAACTAGCTCTTCCCAGAAGATGATCCAACCCTGCTGCCACAACCTTCATTCTGATATCCCACTATCCTAGATGGTTCTGACTAGGATTACATTCCCTTAAGAGTAATAGATCTTGTACCACTCTAATATGAGTGAAGAACATCGAAAAATCTCTACAATTTACCCATAATTCCACAATAATGAGAAGGTATAGGTGGTGATAAACATAAAGATCATATGTGATCTCCATTCCCATGCAGATGGAACATGACTGACCCAACACCAGAATACATAGATGACGACAGTTGGGAATGATATCCTGAGCTACCAACTCTCATCTTCCCCTGCTCATCCCACTTCCTCTTATTCTTAGATGAATTGATACTGCCCAATACTAACACTTCCCTAGAGAAACCATAATTTTCTTTATGATAAATTTAAACTATCATGGAATCATAAACCACCTCAACATAAGTATTCAACTTGAACAATAATAAATGGGATCTGATTTCTGGCTACAACCCCATCTCGATCTCCTAATCCTTCTGTAATGTATTGGATCTGGGTGCAACCCAAAGGTTTCCAGTACCCGGTTGGTCACATGGCCTCAAGCGCATTTCCCTGAATGCCTGAGGCTACCAACTAGCAGTGAGTACCTTGGGTGTGATAGTGGGGAAACTATGCCCTCATTGGCAGAGTAACATAGTGGAAACAAATAGTAAACAATAGCAGAAGCAGTAATACCACAATAGAAGTAAATAACGGAAGACTGAGAGTATAAACAACTATAACATAAATATAAATAATTATTCTTGTCACAAGTATCTATGAAAGCAGCTAAATAAGTCACAATGCTAGAAATACAATACTAAAACCAAAATATAGGAAACAGTAAACTCCAACAACATCACAAGCCTCAGCTTGGTCCCATGATCTCCAGCTCTAACAACAATCAAGTACCTGATGTATAGGGGTTCATGCCCTTTTCTATAACTGCAACCATATAATCTATTTGGGTCTAAAAGCCTAAACCAAACAGGGTGTGAGATTAATCCTAGTAGGCAACCACCAAAATATATATTCCTTACTATCAGTGAATATATATTTAAGGTAATATGTAGAAATGAAGCAATAAACTAGGAAGTACTCAAAAGTAAAAAATCCTATAGTTTTCAATTACATTCATCTACATTTATAAATTAGTCAAACCATTGAATAATGTAACCTTGAGATCTATCATAATATATGTATCCTCCTATTTAACAATAACCAATAGACGTCTCAAAAAGACCATCTAACAGTCAAGTAAGACAGAGTCTAAGCTTGTTCTTTGGCTTGGAAGACTTGTCACAATCATTCAAACATTAACAAGCCACCCTATGGGAAATTTCTCACAGTATAATCCCCTCTGGTTTCACATATCACCCATTCAATAAAAATAACAACCCTTTGAAATAGCTCACAAAGTCTAACCCCTTTGGTCCCGCATAGAAATAATTAAATACAAACGACCACCTAGGTAGCTCTCATGGTCAATACACCCTTGGTCTCCATTATAATGACCCCATGGAAGCTCCCACAGTCAATGACCTGTGGTCCAACATTTATTTAATAATGAACCTATGGGTAGCTCTCACAGTCTATCCCCTCTGGTCAAAGACCCACGATAGCTCTCACAATCAATACCTTTGGTCAATCATAACAACAATTCATAATTAAAAGACCCTAATTTTGGAAGATCTCACAGTTAATTCCCCTTGGTCATAATTTCATAATGCGAAACACATGAATATCATATATACATCAACTCCATCCTAATAACACTAGGCATAGAAAACAAATCATCCTAACATGATTTCTAGAACCAATGGTCATAACCAATCAAACATGGGAAACACATCCATAATCAAGGTAATAAACCTTATGCATAATCAAAACCCCTTTCTCAATCAAAAAAACCATATCAATCATTAAATAGGGTTAAATTCCAAAACACACAATACCCTAAACAAGGGTATTCATCACTTTTAGCATATATAATCCAAATACAACCAAAGAAAGGCACAAACCACCTAACTTAATGTTGTACGATGATCACTCTTGAAATTAGGCCCTTGAATCAGCCTATAACATCATAGATCTATAAAAAGGGAAAAATCATTCAACCTTGGATAACTGAAGAGAGAGGAGTAATTAGGAAGAGAGGCTCTAGGGAAAGAGAGAAATCACCAATGGGAATCCAATGTACTCAGTGGAGTCTCAATCAGAGCTTAGATGGAGGAATGAGAGGAGATCAAATATTTTTAGACGTACTTCACTCTCCTGTATGAGACACAGGAATAATAAGATGCTTCTAGAGATTAGACACGACCCCAGTCCAATTAATCAAATAAAAAAAAATTATATGGAGTGTTCATTTAATGTACATGCTGTGTAATAGCCTCAACCGGACCCCGCTTTAGGCAGTCTTCCAGGTCACCCACATGGCCATGTAATCGGCTGTTACATGGCCAGTACATGGTTATTCATGAAAAACTAGTACATAGTGTGTAGTCATGAGTACACGATGTGTACTTATAAAATTTCCAAATTCTCACTTTTTCCTCAAAAACAACATGAAATAAATATCCATGCTTGAAATGAAGATCTGGGTTCTTACAAACTTACCCCTTAAAGTAATTCATCCCTGAATTTCCCTTCTAAGGGTGGTGAAGAAGAAACATTAAACAACTCTGGACACTGTGATCGTACGTTGGCCTCCCTCTCCCAAGTATCATCTTGTACTCACCCGTGCTGCCATAATACCCATACCAGAGGAACCGACCGACCATGAAGAACCTTCATACTGTGATCCTCAATCTGTATAGGGTGCTCCTTTAAGGATTCATCCACCTCCAACTCAACCTCCTTAGGTTGGAAAACATGAGATAGGTCTAAAAAGTAACGTCCTAGCTGAGAAACGTGGAAGACATCATGCATAGACCAGTACCTCTGAGGTAATTGCAACCGATAGGCAACCGACTTGACTCTCTCCAAAACCTCAAACGACCTGATGTATCTTGGTGAAATCTTTCCCTGTATCCTAATCCTCTTGTGTCCCAACCTTGATGTGACACGTAAGAAAACCTGATCTCCGACCTCGAACTCTAGAGGTCATCTCCGTCGATCAATATAAGATTTTTTGTGAGACTGCGCAGTATCCATCCACTTCCGAATTAACACCACCTACTCTATGGTATCCTGAACAAGATGAGGTCCCATCATAGTTACCTCTCTTGCCTCCATCCAACATAGGGGTGATCTTCATGATCTACCATACAAATCCTCATAATGTGCAATCTGAATTGTCGCTTGAAAAATGTTATTATAGGAAAAATCCTCTAGGGGTATATGTCTCTTCCAAGAGCCCCTAAAATCCAGGATGCATGCTCGAATCATTTCATACAAAACCTAAATCGTGCACTTGGACTGACCATCTATTTGAGGATGGTAATATTTTCTTAGAAGTAACTTTGTACCCAAATCCCTCTGCAGTCCCTTCCAGACACGAGAAGTAAAATGAGCATCCCTGTCTAAAACGATAGAGTGCAGAACCCCATGTAACCGTACAATCTCTCGGATATAAAACCTTCCAAAATCATCAACACTAAAGGTTTAGTTGATTGAAAGGAAGTGTGTAACCTTTGTGAGTTTGTCAACAATAACCCAAACTGCATAATTCCCTCAAGGAGACCTCGGTAAACTTGTCATAAAATTCATCATGACATCATTACACTTCCACTCAGGAATGGTTAACTGCTATAAAAGCCCTGCTGGTCACTGATGCTCCAACTTCACCTACTAATATGTGGAATATCTCATCAGAAAACCAGCTACATCCCTTTTCATACCTGGACACCAATACTAACAGTGTAGATCTCGATACATCTTGGTGACACTTAAATGAACTTCTAAAACTAAGGAATGAAAATCTCCACAATATCTCCTCGCATATATCTGCTAACACCCATACACACCCATGAAAATGCAATATCTCTTCCCCAACTATGGTCCAAACAAGAGTAGGGTCCTCTACTAACACACTCTCCCATAGGAATAGAACTTTAGAATCCGATAGTTGCCTCATTATCACTCGATCCAGAAGAGTAGAGTTAACAACTATAGAAGAAATAAACATCAACCCCTATTTGTCATGTACCTCCAAATTCATCTCAGAGAACAAAGCCATAAGATGCCACTCACTACTAGCCTCTTGAACTACCTGTATATGAGTCCTCCTGGTCAACACATCAGGCACATCATTGCCTTTACCAGACATGTAAGCAAGATCAAAGTCAAAGGAATGAAGGTACTCAACCCACCCTCACTGTCTCAAATTTAGATCACACTGAGTAAAGATATACTTGAGACCTTTCTGGTCAGTGAAAACCAAAGAATTCTCTATCCAAAAGTCAATGTTTCCAACAATGTAAATCATGAACAACTATAGCTAACTCGAGATCGTGCATCAGGTAATTCCTCTCATGTGGCCTCAACTATTGAGACCTTTACACAATGACTTCTTCCCCCAGCATAAGCACTACTCCCAATCCGATATCTGATGTATCAAAGTAAACAGTGTAGCTCTTTCCTAACTATTAAAAAATAAGTATCAGTTAAGAAGTCAATCTCCCTTTCAGCTCCTGAAAGTATGAATCATATGAATCTTTCCACAAGTACTTTGCACCCTTCTTAGTTAGTTCTGTCAGTGGTGCTGGTAATCATGAAAAGTCTTGTATAAAGAACCTATAGTAACCAGACATCCCAAAAAAAAACACCGTACCTCAAATAAGTTCTTGGATGCTCTTAGGGAACAACAAATCTCACCTTCTCTAGGTCTACTAATACTCCTATCTCTGAGATAAAATGACCCAAGAAGTGAATATGATCCATCCAAAAGTGAAATTTTGAGAGCTTAACATATAACCGATGCTCTCTCAATTTACTCAAAATGATCTCAAGATGAGTGGAATGGTCGTGTCAAGTGTGAGAGTACACCAAGATATCTTCCATGAAGACTACCACAAAATAATCCAAGTAAGGATGGAACAATCGATTCATAAATTCCATGAAAATTGCCAGTGAATTCGTGAGACAGAACAGCATAACCACATACTCATATAGACCATACCTAATCTAAAAGGATTAAAGAGGTATATCTGATGGTATAACACATAAATGATGATAACCGTATCTCAAGTCAATCTTTGAGAACACCCGGTCTCCTCGAAGCTGATCAAAGAGATCATCAATCTTCATAAAGGGATATCAGTTCTTGAACATCAACTAGTTCAACTTCTGATAATCCCCACAAAGTATGAGGGTATCGTCTGCCTTCTTCGCAAATAGGACAAGAGAACCCCAAGGAGAAGTACTGGGTGGGATAAAACCCTTTTCCTGCAACTTCTCTAACTACTTCTTGAGATCCTGTAATTTTGTTGTAGCCATCTTATAAGGAGGAATGAACACTGGTGCCTCTCCTAGCACAAAATCAATAGAGAAATCTACTTCTCGCTCTGGAGGTAAAATTAAAAAGTCATATAGAAAGACATCCCTGAAACGATTCACCATTGGAGGAATGTTCATCTGTGAAGTCCCCTGGTCATCAAGATATAAACTAGATATTTGGGCTATAATTCATATCAAACCAAGATGCTCGGGTCTAGCTCTGCTCTCCTGGACATCCCATTTTCCCTTGTGTAGAAAAGACCCGCCCTATGGTGATGTAAAACTCACTCTGTGGCGATAGAAGTCAAAAAATTCCTGAAAAGTGACCAAACCGTCCATTCTGAGAATGAAATCTAAGCCTATCATCTCTAATACATAGAGGTTCCATAAGAAGTGACACCCACCAAATTCAAGAGATAACTCCTTAAACTGATGTACACTAGCTGTCATAATCCCCAATGGAGTGTCTTGCATCATAATATCCTTAGAAGTAAAGATACAGAGCCCAAGGACCTCCAAAATGGAAACAGATGTAAAACTATGAGAAGCCCCCATATCAAAAAGAGAAGAAGCTAAAACTGAGGAAACTATAATCATACCTCTAACTGTAGAGGGTCTGGGATCTTGCTCCTGCTGGGTCTGCTCCACTACAAAATTCTGACCTATAATGCAGCCCTATAACCCTACCTGACTACCCTAAGCTAATCCATCCTACTATCACTGAGAACCTATAGCCTGACTACCATGACCACAACCACCTCCTCGTCCTGAATGACCTGATGAACTCCAGTTCCCCAATTGATGAGAAACTGGTGGTCCTGCTTCTGAACATGGAGTCATAGGAGAACCCCTATCACTCGTTTTTGGTGATAACACTCGAAAAAAATGATGAAGATGACCCATCTTACTACAATATCATCACTCAACTGGGTCCTTCAGGAAATATGGTCTCGTATGCCTGATCTTCCCACACTGGTAGCATACCACCTAGATACCTAAAGAAACATCACGTGAAAGCTCCCTACGACACTTCCTATTATCTGTTTAAGGAGTACCATCCATGGATGCTGAACTACCCTGGATCATAGCTCCCAACTACCTCATATTATGCTCGGTAATTATCACCTAGTTCACTATAGCAATAATTGATGTCAACCTAAATACATTCACTAGTGATTGGATGTTATACCTAAGACTATCCTCAAATCACCCAGCCAAAGATAACTCATAACCTCCTAGAATAGGTGCGAAGCACTGAAGCTCTATGAAACGAGAAGAGTAATCCATCAATAAAAGAGCACCCTACTCCCGATTCTTGAACTGCCAGGCTTGATCGGGCCTCAACATCTCATGGTAGAATTAATCATAGAAGATCCTATATAAATCTTCCCAAAATATATCTCGATGATGTCCTGCTTGTGAGATAACATCCCACATTCTCTTGGTAGAATCACGTAGCATGCACGTAGAAAGCTTCACCCTCCTATTAGGTGGAAAATCCAGATCCTCAAAGATATCAATCATGGACTCCAACCATGACTCTGTAGCCTGTTGTCCTTCATACCTAAAAAAAGTGGGAGGATGATGCTGCTGGAACACCCATGTCAGCTCTTCCATAGATGGGGTAGGATGCAGTTCTCCCTAAAACGTCTGTAACATCCTAAAAAATCCTTCACATAACTATTCATTAACACCTGTGTTCGATATAAAATTTAGTGCCAAGACGGGCATGACGAGAGGATCTACTGGTATTCCCTGATCTATCCTTTCCAGTGTCTGGTCATCACACTGTATCTGGCATATAACTAGAGGAAGTCTCGACAACATGAATCTACAAGGTCAAGTGCACACCTTAGTACAAGATTATCATGATCTGAAATTTAGAAGCTCAAGAAAGGAAAAAAAGAAGAAAACATTCATGTTTTTCAAAATAGGGTCACATGACATGTAGAACTATTACATAGCGTGTTCCCTTAAGATTTAAACATGGAATGTACCTCTTCCAAAACTGGTTTTTTAACACACATACACACAGTGTGTACGTCCTATGACACAACGCACACTTGAATTTTTCTCTCCAGCCCAAGTTCTTCTACATGGCTAAACCACACGGTTGTCTCCTGGTTAACACTACATGATGTGTTCAGACTAGACATGGCATGTGCTACTTAAGTTCTAACCATCCATGTCATTAGTCATACGGCTAGACACACAATCAATTTTTACACTACATGTTCAAGATGGAAACGACATGTACCATCTGAAACTCATCCACTTGTGTCATTAGTCACACGGCCGAATAGATGGTCCCTTTAGCATGGCATGTTTTCCCAGTACATGGTGTGTTCTACCCAAGTTTACCAACCCTATTTTTCTAATCACATAGTTAGTCACATGGTTAAAGACTACATGGTGTATACATACAGTACACAGTGTGTACTTAAGAAAATTTGTTTCTTCTAGAACAGAAGAACACATGGAATGTGTTCATAATACCACACACCCTAATGTCTAGGTTTTTGTATAGTAAGCCTCTGAAACTTCTCTAGAACCACTGAAAACTTAAAATTTTGTCCAAGGAATGGAAAATTAGGACCCATGAGATCCCATACTTCTGCGAATCAAAGTTTTGCATCATATTCCTCATTACAACTTGTCAAAATTCCAATTAAAGTTCAAACATGATCCACCAAATTACGATCCAAGAGGGCCCATAACACCTCAGTAACCAAAGTTTGGCGTCTATAAAAATGAAACTTTACATATTTTAATACCATATGAAAATAGCAGGTATTCAATCAAGACATCTATCATAAAAATATTCATATCTTGCACAACATCCATCAAAACAACATGAAATCAATAATGCATCCTAAATGGAATGACAAGAATGAATGATACGTGATCTCTATAAAGTGACTATATGATTCATGAGATGGAATACCCTCATCTCATCAGGTTGCAATAGAAATAGATCCTCAATAATATCAATGATAACAAAACAAAACAAGTGAATCACCTAACGGTGAAATCAAATCAATGGTAACAATTGCAAAATAAGAAAAATTGAAATATTCTAGGAAACATGGATTTTCTCTTTACACGGGTTTGATACTCCTAAGAACAAATTATTACCAACTACATATTCCTTCCTATCCCTATCTATAGGCTCTAAATAGTATTAGAAATTTAAAAAGAATATTCCTCTGATACCACTTTGTAACATCCCAGATCTGGGTGCAGCCCAAAGGGGCCCTGTACCCGATTGGTTACATGGCCTCAAGTGCATTTCCTCGAATGCCAGAGGCTACCATCTAACAGCGAGGGCATTGAGTGTGATATTGGGGAAACTATTCCCTTATTGGAAAAGCAACACAGTGGAAATAAACAATAAACAATAGCAGAAGAATTAATTCCACAAAATAAGTAAACATCATAAGATTAATAGTATAAACAACTAAAACATACATATAAATAATGATGCATTTCAAAAGTATCTAGGAAAGCATCCAAACAAGTCACAATGATGAAAATAAAATACTGAAACCAAAATACAGAAAACAGTGTACTCCAACAGCATCACAAGCCTCAACTTGGTCCCATGCTCTCCAACTCAAACAATAATCAAGTATGTAACACCCCAAGCTTCCACGATATTCTTCTCCTGGAATAATATAGTAGTGTGTGTTGTACACAACTTCGAGTTTTAACACACCACAACCAATCAAACTAGCCGTTATGAATAGTAATACTCACTTTTTGAAATTTTATAAATTTTACCTTTCAAAATGGACTTCATTTTAGATTCGAAGTATCAAAATTAGCTTAGGGTGAATTTTTGGTATTTTTCTAAAAAATTTCAATTTTTGATGATTAGTGAAAAACACTGTGTTATAGTTTAAAACCGAATTTTTATTTAAATAATTATTTGTTTTGTTTAAATTTGTTTTAGGTCAACATAGATACATAATACCAATACAAGTTCAATGTAATTCATTAAAGTCAGTTTATAATGATTTTAGATATATAAAAATTTTATCGAACTTTTTACTATCTTTTAGCGACCTCCTAGGAGCATTTGCAAATTTACATAAAACTTAATTTTACCGCTTCTGTGAGTTGAATTTAAAAAATCCGAGAGACACTGTTGATATCATTAAGTAAAATGTGGTTCAATAAGATGAAAATAATTTTTGGTGAATAGTACCTTTTTACTTTTATTTACCACGGTTAAAAGTAAATAGGGTAATTAAAGGTAAAAATGATATTATTATTACCCAAACACATGTCCTAATTCTATTAGATAAGTGTAATTAGACTAGAAACAACCTTAGGAATAAAATATGATCCTTTAGGTCCACTTGGTTTAGATTAGGACATTTATTATTATTTAATTCAAAGAAGAGTTAAAAGTGTTAAATTCAAAGTTTAATAACTAAACCATTTTTAATATAATGTTAAACATAAGATAAATTAGACTATAAATATTAATTATAAATCTAAAAATAATTCCTACATAATTGTATTTTATTTATATTTTTTAGACATTAAATAATTAAATTTATTTATGACACAATGATGATGTAGTAATTACAGTATTAATGAAAGATTAAAATAATTGATATTATAAATATCCAAATAAATGTAATTTGAGACTTTTTATGAATTACACTAATTTTATAGGTTAATATGACATATTACGGTTGTTTAGATGAATTGTTTTTGAAGTAACAATGCTGTTATTAATTTAGAAAAAACAAAATACCAAATAGTGTCAAAATTAACAAAAAAGAGTTTTTAAAACAAATATTATATTATTAATTGACATTCTATTCCTAAAAATATAAGGTTCAGAAAAAAGACTTATATAATGATAGGTGTATCATTAATGAACCACTTGGGGTTCGATTGAAGTATATAGTATGTTTATTAACTATATAATATAAAAATACAAAGAGACATGGTAAATGTCAAACTATTTAACTAAGAGTTAATGTAAAGACCTTAAAATTTCAAGGAATATTTTTTCTTAAATACTTTGGAATTTTACGAGTCTATGGCTTCTGACGACACTTGATTCTGAGGCCCGGTGTGCTCGGAATCAATTTTCGAAGTTTAGATCAGGTACGTTCAATAAACGAACGAGCGAGTTTTTCTACCTTTTGAACTATTGCTCGGAATTGAAATACAAGGGAACCGATGAATTCACAGCCCCGGTAATTGCTTAAGGGGACCTTTACCGTAGTTGTGTTTATATAGGAGGAGAAGTTAAAATTTGTGGATTAAATAATAAGTGAATAAAAATTGTGGAACAATTTTTATTTCTTATCTAAGGTGGTTATATCCTACATGGGGGAGTTGGGGTGGGACCCACAAGCTCCTAAATACCCATGTGAGGATAATTGTGAGGTGGGTCCCACACGGGCCCCGACCCTTCACATTCCATAACTCCTCCCACTTTAAGATTGTTAACTCCTCTTTAATGAGGACTCTTCGTCTCCCTCTCTCACTCCATTAAAACTTTCCAACCAAGAACTTAATTAATTAGACAACTCATGGTTTAATTAATTAAGTGAATTGGAATTGGAATTTTGTAAATTTGAATTCATTTCTTGTTTAATTAAAATAAGGAGAATCCTTATTTTATTTTTGGTTGGCCTATTGTGTTGAGTTTTTGGGGAGAGAGCTCTTGAGTTTTGAAGAACGCTTCATCTCCTTTGTTGAGGAATGCAAACTCTCTGACGAAGAAATTCGACTCGACGACCCCGAATTCTCCATCCTCTTCTTCCTCCGTGACAAAAGGGGAGATGCCGCTTCCTCCTCGGGCGCACTCTGTCATCGCTTACGGGACCTCACCTCACGACCCCGTCTTCCGCGACGCCTGACGTTTGACATCATTTGTTGAGGTAGGGGTGTGTTTTGATTGAATTTTATTTCCTTCTTGTTTTGTTCTCTTAACCGCCTGCTACCGAACTAATGCGGAGAGACCAGGCCAAAATAACACGGTCCGAATCCTCTGCCAATTTTGTGATTGTTAGTGGTTCTTTGTGTTCTTAATGGGTGACGAACAACGGATCGTTACGAGTTCTTTAAGTGATGAAACAATCCCAAATTAAAGACTCATCATCATGACAACCTAGCGGAGGTGCGACGACAATAGCGGGCGACGGTTCGGACCAAAATGGGATGGATCGTTCCTCTACCGTTCTTCTAGCGATAATTCAAAACGTGTTTTTGGAGCCGATCGGAAGCCCGAGAACACTGGAATCGACTTCAGGACAATGGGGTGAACTAGAGTCTGAAGTTTCGTGACGAACGAATGATCGGAATGAAGAACCAACATCAAGGGAGGCACGCTGGATAGAGACATAGTTTCTGGAAAATTCCAGACTACACGGCGTGTACTCCTGGAGAACACGCCGTGTAGTGCGGGCATTCTGCGGCTAGGGTTTCTGATGTCAGACGACTAACACACGGCGTGTGACCTCTGTCACACAGCGCGTACTCACCACACAACATGGAGGTGGAAGCTACGAAGACACGGCATGTAACCCGGGAATACACGGACAAAGTGTGGAGTACACAGGCATGTACTCTACCACATGGCTAGACATGGCCAATGGTGCGGGCTAACCCGTGTACCAATTACATGGGTTGGAGAACACGGGTTGAGGCCGTGTACGGGCACCTGGCTAGCATACACAGAGCCGACCCCATAAGTTTGGACACGACGTGTAACAATACCACACGTCGTGCACATAATTTTTACACGAACAACGCTTCGACACGGGATGTAGTACACGGACAGTACCTGGGGTCTGAAGACACGACGTGTAACCATACCACATGCCGTGTACTTACTTTTTACATGAACAGCCCTTCGACACGGGATGTGGTACACGAAAAATACCGGGAACTGAAGACATGACGTGTAACCATACCACATGCCGTGTACTTACTTTTTACACGAAAAACCCTTCGACACGGGCCAGGGTACACGGGCAGTACCCGAGGTCTGAAGACATAGCATGTAACCATACCAACACGCTGTGTACTTTTTGTAAAATGGCTTGGTCATCTTGTACTCATTGTCTTGGACACATTTGTTTGGTTTATCCCCCTATGACATGGTGGACCTTCGGGATACATCAACTCTGGACTTCGTGACAGTTGATGTATCAACCCCCTCTTTACTTGTGGAGAAGACCCTCCCGGAATCGAGTACGCTGTGTGTGGGAACCCTAGAGCTGGCTGGGACTGTGATGACTACCATGCTGGGATCCTCCATGGGTTCGACGATGATGACGACTGTACTCGGATCCTATGTGTGTTCGGCAGTGGGGACGACTGTACTTGGATCCTACGTGGGTTCGGTAGTGATGGTTACTGTACTTGGATCCTATGTGGGTTCGGTAGGGAAGATGATTTAGAGGCTAAATCTGTCATTTCCACCACTCTTAGTGAGTGGTATACCTGTGTGAGCTAATTATTGACTTTCAGTCATTATCATCTATGTTATTAACTTACTTTACTATGTGGACTGGGTTGTGATTTCCTGTGTGGACTGGGTTGTGTTTTTCTGTGTGGAATGGGTTGTACTTGGGCTCTTGAGTTGGAGTCGAGCTGGAATTGATGACTTAGGTATATGTATGGGAAAATACCTAAGTAGAGTTGGTTGATACTTTGTGTTTGTATCTTTACCTTGTGGTTTATCCTTTGTGGATTCTTGGAGACCTTCAGGGGTCTCGGGGTCCCTACTAAGTATCGTATACTCACCCCTGCACGGGCATTGACCGAACTATGTTGTGTTTGTTGCAGACGACAGACATCATTGATCGTGGTTGAGGCTCATGGAGCAGAACGGTATCCGGAGGTGGACTATCAGGTGGGACATACATGGAGCGGACAGACACACTCGAGGAGCTGAGGAGACAATCCGTACCCACCCTTCAGGTGGGATTTCTGGAGGACGACTTGTGGCAGCTTCTTTACTTTTCAGTTGTTGTACTTTCTTTCTCAGTTGTACTGTACCTTCAGTTGGGTTTGTATTCTGGCCCATTTACTTTCCAGCCCTTACTTTTGTACTCTGTTTACTTAGTGTTTACTTCATCTTGCATACTCTGTTGTTTTTCCTTACTTATATAAAGGCAATTCCTTCCCTTTTATTGGTATTTATGCCTTTGGTGCTAGTCTCCAGCCCCTGGCCTATGGAAGGTGGGCTTGGGGTAGTCACGACACGGGTCTCGAGGACGGGTCGTGACAAATTGGTATCAGATGAGTCGGTTCTACTGCAGAACTTAGGACTCGATAATTTCACCCTGTGAAACAATAGTGTTAAGGGTATTGAGTGTGGTTATCAGTCCAAGGAGTCCAGTGTTGGTGCGACGACCGAAGTATCCATACACCATGACCCTAACTTTTGATTTTCGACTCAGTGAACAAAAACATTGATTGCATGTGTGTTTCAAAAGTTCTCTTTGTGATTACTTTGTATCAGATCACCAGGTATATTGTTTGACCATGGAGCACCTGTTTCTTTTTAGGATGGCCCCACAAAGGCAGCCAACTAGGGTTCCGAGCTTTGTGCGAGATGGCAGCCCACCGAGCGACGAGGCCTCGGTGCAGGGCCCCATTACAGCGGAGGCACCGGTGGTACCTCTATCCACTGGGCCACCGATACCACTATCCCCAATAGTGGAGGGTGCATGCCGCTTGAGTGCGTTGCACGAGTTTCAGTGACAGAGGCCGCCCAGGTTCCAAGGAGAGACGGACCCCCCAGGCAGCCGAGGATTGGTTGGAGGCTATCTTCCGAGTCATTAGATTGGTAGGGACACCAGCAGATTTTATGGTAATCCTTGCAGCGAGTCTCCTGCACGCAACAACAGGTAGATGGTGGAGCCTGATGCTCCAGGTGCACGATGAGGCATCTCTACTTTGGAAGGACTTTGAGAGCCTCTTCCACTCGGATTTCGTTCCAGCCACCCTCTGTGAGGTGTGCATCCAGGAGTTACTACAGCTGCGGTAGGGCAGTATGACAGTAGCCCAGTACTCGGCGAGGTTTACCGACCTATCGCGCTACTCCAAGGACATGGTACGAGACCCATTCTTCCGAGCCCGGACCTTTGAGCAGGGAATGAGGCATGAGATCAGGGCTTCGATGATCTCCCTCAGCATTCCGACGCCGGAAAGAGTACTAGAGCGAGCCCTTCTTGTGGAGAGCTTCCTTGCTGAGCCTACGCTAGCATCAAGACCTACTGCAGGGTAACACGTAGCAGAGTTTTCTGCAGCCGGCAGTAGACAGATGTCACAGAGGTCCAAGAGGACCAGGCCATCAGGTGGGCGACCTCCGGATACTGGTTCTGAGGTGTAGGGAACACACAGCAGAGCCAATCACATGAGAGGCAGTCAATGCTATGCATGCGGCGGGTAGGGCCACATGGCTCGTGACTGCCCGACCTGGCATATAGAGGAGCAGCAGACGGTTGAGGGACCACCTAGGAAGAGGTAGAGGTTCGACTGTGGCAGTCCATGGGGAGTAGGTAGATGAGGCATAGGAGCTGGCCAAGCAGTGGGTGGTGGGCGATGCTTTGAGGCTCTATCACCACCACCACAACCACCAGGAGGTCCACCCCGACCACAGAGAGCTGGCGAACAGAGGCAGGATCAACTTTAAGCAGTGGATTCTTACGACCACATCGCATCTGAGATGATTCGAGGTAGTATCTGTGTCTACTCTACCCTTGCTGCAGTTCTTATAGACACAAGAGCGAGTCATTATTTTATTGCCACTTCCCTTGTTCGGAGCTCAGAGATTCCGACTGAGCCGTTGGCTCGATCCTTACGGCTGGAGACTCCTACAGGAGTAGACTCGATGATTACACACTGATGCCGGCAGTGTGAGATTAATCTAGGAGGCGAGAGCTTCGGCTGTGATCTTCTTGTAGCAGCGTCGAAGCCTTACGACGTCATCTTGGGCATGGATTGGTTATCTATAGTCCATGCTCAGATCGACTGTATTAAGTGAAAAGTGTGGTGTGTCCGCACAGACGGGAGCAGGTTCACCTTCACCAACGAGAGGGGAGCCTTTGCAGCACAGGATGGACTTACGCAGAGGAGAGGGAGGACAATCACCCATCAGTTGGCTAGTCTCATCCTAGGAGCAGTTGATGTGCAGAGTTCGAGTTTTCCTGTTGTGGTGGATCAGTTTGCGGATGTTTTTCCTGAAGATGTTCCAGGACTACCTCCTCACAGGGAGGTATATTTCTACATTGACATGTACCCCAGGACAACCCTGATATCTACTCAAGCATATCGGATGTCTCCCATTGAGATTCGTGAGCTTCAGGTACAACTGGAGGACTTATAGGGAAAGGGGTTCATCCGACCCAGTGTTTCACCCTGGTCTTCTCCGATTTTATTCGCCAAGAAGGCAGATGGGAGATTACGACTATGTTTAGACTACCGTCGCCTGAATCAGGTGACCGTAAAGAACAAGTATCGACTTCCGAGAATCGACGACCTCTTTGATCAGCTCAAGGGAGTACGATGGTTCTCAAAGATAGACCTCAGGTGAGGCTATCATCAACTCAGAGTTTGAGACGAGGATGTACAGAAGACGACCTTCAGGTGTCGATATGACCACTATGAGTTCTTGTTTATACCTTTCGGCATAACCAACTCTCCATCAGTGTTCATGAGTCTCATGAACATGATCTTCCAGCCTTACCTCGATCAATTTGTCGTAGTCTTCATCAACGACATACTGATTTACTCGACTACTGAGGAGGAGCATGCCTACCACTTGCGGGTTGTACTGGACACACGCCGAGAGCACCAAATTTATGGTAATCTCTCGAAGTTTTAGTTCTGGATTCGAGAGGTCCAATTCTTGGGACACGTCATCTCTGAGGTGGGAGTTGCGGTGGATCCTACGAAGATCGAGGCAGTACTTGCTTGGGAGCCACCCAGGAGTGTAACGGAGGTGCGGAGTTTCCTAGGTCTAGATGGGTACTATCGGAGATTTGTGCCATACTTCTCCAGAGTTGCAGCACCAATTTTAGCTTTGACGAAGAAGGGGAAACCCTTTGTATGATCAGATAGATGTTAGAAGAGCTTCCAGAAGCTGAGACAGAGATTGACTAGTGCACCCATCTTGAGGCTTCCGGAGGAGGGCATAGGGTACGTAGTTTACTACGATGCATCAGGGACTAGACTTGGGTGTGTCTTGATGCAGGATTGGGTTGTGATTGCCTATGGTTCATGACAGTTGAGGCAGCACGAGCAGAACAATGCTACCCATGACCTAGAGTTAGCAGCAGTGGTCTTTGCCTTAAAGATGTGGCGACACTATCTGATTGGCGAGCACTTTACAGTCTACTCTGACCACCAGAGTCTTAGGTACATCTTCTCACAGAAGGACATAAACTTGAGACAATGGTGATGGCTTGAGTTCCTCCAGGACTATGAATTTGATATAGTCTATACTCATGGGAAGGGGAATGTAGTAGCTGATGCTCTCAGTAGGAGATCGGGCATTTAGCTACTTAGAGAGGTGACAGAGCAGCTAGCATCATTGCAGATATCATTCATGGATAGAGATGGAGCAGCCTTTCTATAGTCACTCATAGTCACTCCTCCACTACTTCAGTGGGTTAGAGAGGCACAATGTGGGGACGTTGACTGTGATACGCGACGTACTCAGATTTCCACAGGGCAGGCGCCTAATGGATTCTCTGAAGGAGCAGAGCATGTCATCCTCTTCAGGGGATGTACCATGGTACCGGTTTCATTACAGGAGGAGGTGATGAGAGAGTTTCACACTTCCCCTTTGGCGGTACATCCAGGAGTAGTGAAGATGTACTAGGATATTAGACAACAGCACTGGTGGCTGGGTATGAAGAAGGCTGTGGCAGAGTTCGTTTCTCGACGCCTCACCTGTCAGCAGGTGAAGGCGGAACACCAAGTACTAGTAGGCTTGGTAAAACCCTTAGAGGTCCCAGAGTGGAAGTGAGACGGGATATCTATGGATTTCATGAAGGGGCTCCCTCGTACTTCCAGAGGACATGACTCCATCTGGGCGATTTTCGACTGACTCACCAAGTCGGCCCACTTCCTACCTATCAGAGAGAAAGGCATGGGGGAGAGCTTGGGATGCCTCTACATTCAGGAGATCATACAACTTCATGGTGTTCCATCATCTATAATCTCCTATCGAGATGCTCACTTTACTTCCCATCTTTGGAAGGGGTTGCAGGAGGCATTTGGGACGCAACTACGCCTGAGCACTACCTTTCATCCTCAGACGGATGGCCAGATGGAGAGGACCATTCAGACTCTCAAGGACATGCTCCATGCATGTGTCCTTGACTTTGGTCGTAGCTGGGAGGATCATCTACCCTTGGTGGAGTTTGCATACAACAACAACTACCACTCCACCATCGGGATGGCATCATACGAGGCATTGTACGGTCGACCATGAAGATCACCTCTATGATGGACTGACCCTGGGGAGTCAACACTCGTAGGACTAGAGATGGTTCCATCTACGATAGAGAAGGTGCAGATCATCCAGGAGTGGATGAGGACAGCACAGAGTAGGCAGAATTGCTATGCTGATAGGAGGCGAAGACCACTGGAGTTCGAGGATGGTGACCATGTTTTCTTACGGGTCTCAGCTCGACGTGGATTACGAAGATTTGGCCAGGGCGACAAGTTATCTCCACGCTTCATCAGACCATTCCAGGTTCTCAGCAGGGTAGGCGAGGTGGCTTATTGCCTGACCCTTCCACCTCAGTTGCACCGGGTGCACAACGTCTTCCATGTATCTCAGCTGAGGAGATACATGCACGACCCGACACATATCATTGATCATGGGGAGCTGTACATCGATGATAGGGAGAATTTTGAGGAGGTCTCGGTAGAGATCGAGGATCTACAGGAGCAGGTCCTACGTGGATGGTCGATTCCTCTAGTGTGCATTCATTGGCAGCACGAGAACCTCCAAGAGAGCACATGGAAGCAGGAGGCTCAGATGCGTGCATAGTACCCTCATTTGTTTCCCTAAGGTTATGATGTAGCTTTACGGGGACATAAAGCCCTAATGTGGGAGTAATTTAAAGACCCGGAAATTTCAAGGAATTTTTTTTCTTAAATACTTTGGAATTTTACGAGTCTGTGGCTTCTGACGACACTTGATTCTAAGGCCCGGTGTGATCGGAATCAATTTTTGAAGTTTAGCTCGAGTACGTTCAGTAAACGAACGAGCGAGTTTTTATATCTTTTGAACTGGTGCTCAGAATTGAAATCCGAGGGCACCAATGAATTCTCAATGCCGGTAATTTCTTAAGGGGACCTTTACTGTAGTTGCGTTTGTACAGGAGGAGAAGTTAAAATTTGTAGATTAAATAAGAAGTGAATAAAAATTGTGGAACAATTTTTACTTCTTATCTAAGGTGGTTATATCCTACATGGGGGAGTTGGGGTGGGACCCACAAGCTCCTAACTACCCATGTGAGGATAATTGTGAGGTGGGGCCCACACGGTCCCCAACCCTTCACATTGCATAACTCCTCCCCCTATAAGATTGTTAACTCCTCTTTAATGAGGACTCTTCCTCTCCCTCTCTCACTCCATTAAAACTTTCCATCCAATCACTTAATTAATTAGACAAATCATGGTTAAATTAATTAAGTGAATTGGAATTTGAATTTTGTAAATTTTAATGCATGGCTTGTTTAATTAAAATAAGGAGAAACCTTATTTTATTTTTTTAGCCTATTGTGTTGAGATTTTGGGGAGAGAGCTCTTGAGTTTTGAAGAATGCTTCATCTCCTTTGTTGAGGAACAAAAACTCTCCGATGAAGAACTTTGACTCGGCGAACCCGAATTATACATCATCTTCTTCCTCCGTGACAAAAGGGGAGACGCCAATTACTCCTCGGGCGCACTCCGTCGTTGCTTACAGAACCTCACCCCGTGACGCCTTCTTCCTCGACGCCTGACGTTCAACATCATTTGTTGATGTAGGGGTGTGTATTGATTGAATCTTCTTTCCTTCTTGTTTTTTTCTCTTAACCGCCTGCTACTGAACTAATGCGGAGAGACTAGGCCAAACTAACACGGTCCGAATCCTCTGCCAATTTTGTGATTGTTGGCGGTTCTTCATGTTCTTCATGGGTGACAATCAATAGATCGTTACGAGTTCGTTAAGTGATGAAACGATCCCAAATTGAAGACTCATCATCACGACAACCTAGCAGAGGTGCGATGACAGTAGCGAGTGACGGTTCGGACCAGAATGGGATGGACCAATCCTTGAATGTTCTTCGAGCAAGAATTCAAAACATGTTTTCGGAGCTGATCAGAAGCCCGAGAACGCCGGAATAGACTTCGGGACAATAGGGAGACCCAAAGTCTGAAGTTTAATGATGAAAAAAACGATCGGAATGAATAACTGGAATCAAGGGAGGCGCACTGGCCAGAGGCGTTGTTTCTGGAAAATTCCATACTACACGGCGTGTACTCCTGGAGAACACGCCGTGTAGTGCGGGCATTTTGCGGCTAGGGTTTCTAACGTCAGACGACTAACACACGGCATGTGACCTCTGTCACATGGTGTGTACTCACCACATAGTAAGGGGGTGGTGGCTTCGAAGACACGGCGCGTAACCCAGGAATAGACGGACACAGTGTGGAGTACACGGGTATGTACTGTACTACACGGCCAAACATGGCCAATGATGCGGGATAACCTGTGTACCAATTACATGGGTTGGAGAACACGTGTTGAGGCCGTGTACGAGCACATGGACAGCATACACGGAGCCGACCCAAGAAGTTTGGACATGGTGTGTAACAATACCACACGCCATGTACATACTTTTTACCCGAACAACCCTTCGACACGGGATGTCGTACACGGACAGTACCCTGGGTCTGAAGACACGGTGTGTAACCATACCACATGCCGTGTACTTAATTTTTACACGAACAGCCCTTTGACACGGGCTGTGGTACATGGACAGTACCGGGAACTGAAGACACGACATGTAACCATACCACACGCTGTGTACTTACTTTTTACACGAACAACCCTTCGACATGGGCTAGGGTACACAGGCAATACCTGAGGTCTGAAGACACGGTGTATAACCATACCAACACACCTTGTACTTTTTTGGAAAATGGCTTGGTCATCTTGTACTCAGTGTCTTGGACACGTTTGTTTGGTTTATCCCCCTATGACGTGGTGGACCTTTGGGATACATCAACTCTGGACTTCGTGACAATTGATGTATCGACCCCCTCTTTACTTGTGGAGCGGACCCTCCTGGAATCAAGTACGCTGTGTGTGGAAACCCTAGAGTTGGTTGTGACTGCGACAACTACTGTGCTGGGATCCTCCGTGGGTTCGATGACGATGATGACTGTACTTGGATGCTACGTGGGTTCGACAGTGAGGATGACTGTAATTGGATCCTACGTGGGTTCATCAGTGATGGTTACTATACTTGGATCCTACGAGGGTTCGGTAGCGATGAATTCTGTACTTGTATCCTACATGTGTTTGACAGTGAAGATGATTCCGAGGCTATATCTATCATCTCCTACTCTCTTCGTGAGTAGTATAGCTATGTGAGCTAAGTCTTGACTTTCAATCATTATCATCGATGTGATTAACTTACTTTCCTGTGTGGACTGGGTTGTGCTTTCCTATGTGGACTAGGTTGTGTTTTCCTATATGGACTGAGTTGTACTTGGGCTCTTGAGTTGGAGTCAAACTGGAATTGATGAATTAGGTATATGTATGGGAAAATACCTAAGTAGAGTTGGTTGATACTTCGTATTTGTATCTTTACTTTGTGGTTTATACTTTGTGGATTCTGGGAGACCTTCGGGGGTCTCGGGGTCCCTACTGAGTATCGTATACTCACCCCTGCACGGGCATTGCCCACACCACGTTGTGTTGGTTGCAGACGATAGATAGCGTTGATCGTGGTTGAGGCTCGTGGAGCGGAACGATATTCGGAGGTGGACTATCAGGCGGGACGTACACGGAGCGGACGGACGCAATCGAGGAGATGAGGAGACAATCTATACCCACCCTTCAGGTGGGATTTTCAGAGGACGACTTGTGGCAGCTACTTTAATTTTCAGTTGTTGTACTTTCTTTCTCAGTTGTACTGTACCTTCAGTTGGGTTTGTATTCTGGCCCATTTACTTTCCAGCACTTACTTTTGTACTATGTTTACTTAGTGTTTAATTCATCTTGCATACTCTGTTGTGTTTCCTTACTTATATAAAGGAAATGCCTTCACTTTTATTGGGATTTACGCCTTTGGTGCTAGTCGCCAGCCCCCGGCCTATGGAAGGCAGCCTTGGGGTAGTCACGGCACGGGCCCTGAGGACGGGCCGTGACAGTTAAATCTTAAATATAAGGTTAATATAGTGACCCAAAACTGTCTAAAACCTATTGGTTGAGTGGTTTTTTTCCCATCCCCACCTTAGCCTTTAAATAATTCATTTTGTAGCCATTAGAAACTGAAAATTATTTTATTATAAAATAACATTTCTAGCTTTTCCTAAGGTTCCCCTCACCCCTCTTATAAAAGGGCACTCCCCCTTCTCTCTAATTCACACATTCATAGCCATTTGGCATGGATAAAACCTACCAAAATACCCTCTAAACTGTCCTACCTTTATCCTAGAGGCCTTACTCTAGTCAGAAAGCCAACCTAAGGATCCATTTTGATCAAATAGGAAGAACCTGAAGAAGAGGTAAATATTTCATCACCTCTTTCAAGTTACTTTCTTCTTCCACTTCCTCTTTCTTTATTATTTCCATTATAAAATAATAACTCCAGTATATTATATATACTGTGATGTTATTATAAATATGGTACAACCATATTCATTATTCTATCCATCCTTTGAATGACATGTAACCATACGTGCGTATGTACGACTTACCATCTCCTCGTCGTGGTGTAATTGTTATTCAATACATTATTATTTGGATGGGTATAATAATTATGTGTCATTGATGTAAATAATAAATATTACATGATAATGATTCTGTATAAATGATATAACATCAGATTATATATTATTTTAATATCAAAAGAATGATATTGTCGCTCGTGCGTACGTACGGATTACTGTCACCACGAACGTGATGAGATTCATTCCCCATCGTATCCATTCAAGACTGATTTTCATTAGATAATTAAAAATAATGTTTAAAGACTTAATATCATTCTGAATATGAATAATATACATCCTATCCATAACAAACATTACTTACATAAAAAATTATATAAAGGAAAACGAATTAGTTAACACCCGAAACGACGATAATACTAAAATATTATTAACAAAGAAATATTAAAAGATCATATATGATATCATATTAATGTATATGATTCTTGTATAATTTAATAACAACCATTTCACCATTATAAAGGAGGTTAATCTACCCTCGACCAAGGAAAAGTACAAGGTAAGGGTTAATTTCACAATCTCTTCATTATACGAGGTTGTTTATACATAATTATCTATTGGGACCTCTTTATCATCAACATCCATACTTATTAAAAATGTATTTCAAAACATTTTTACTATTGACTAGACAATGGATTAAAGTAATTTATACCCTTATTTTACCTTTTATGTTTTTAAAGGAATCATTTCATCATTTTCCAAATAAGGTACTTTTTGATCTTTTCGACAAATTTAAGGTAAGAATGTTTTTTAAATTATACGGCGGGTGTAGCTATTTTCTGCCATTATAACATTTTCGAAGCTTCCCTTACAAGATTATAAGAATATTTTCAAAATAATTTTTTTCTTAAATTATTTCAAAATAGAAAGAGATATTTCTCTAAAAAAGGTTTTGATTTCATCTATTCCAACATCCTTTGATGGATTTTAAGCTTATTTGAAGTTGATTTATTATGATACAAAACTTCCATATTGTATTGAAGGTTTTGTGATTTTTTTGACTGTGGATATGTTATTTTTACACCATTCATGTGTTATAGATAAAGTATTGACATTTCATATGTTAGTTTTATTATGAATGTTTATGTTATGTTTAAACCTTTTCATATGAGGAATGCATTGGACTTATTAATGGATGGGTGGAGCCCGCTATAGCTCCTCGATGCATCGGTAGGTCTCATGTGACAAACTAGTGTCTTTTCATAAGGCCTTGAAAAAATCTTATTTGTATTCTTGGCACAAGGCCTTGACTATGTGGTTATGAAAGTCTAGAATTATGCATTCCATCATTATGAAAGTGGCTATTGATATTTAATGTGATTATTAGACTAGTAGAATATCCATGTGAGTAAGTAAATGGAATTATTTTGATTTTTATTTTCCATATTATGATGAATTTTATGTTGAAAAGGCTTTTGTTTTAGTTTTATACATTGCCTTAAATGTTTATGATTTTTTATGAAAGTTTTCGCTATATTGTTATCCTTACTGAGCATCTGATCTCACCCCTTTCTATAATTTATTTTTCCCAGGATGTGAAGAAGTATATTATGACTAACCTATAGGGATAGTCTATGGGATCTTAGTGTTGTATATGGAAATGATGTTGTTGTATTTTTCCATTTTATGATGTAATGTAAACCTTATGAATATATGTAGTACTTCCAAGGCTACTAAACTAATTGGTTTTTCGAGACTTGATCTTTTGTGATCATGCCAATGTTATGTAATAATGCACTGACTCTGGGTAACTAGGGACAGGGTGTTACAGTTGGTATCAGAGGAAGTTTAGTACAAACCTTAGAAACTAGATTTAGATAAACTTTGATTAGAGCACATAGCCCTAAGATAGACTTTGAGGATTAATATAGAAGAACTTCCTAGAATTTTGGTATTGTAGAGATTTTGTGAGTTTTCCAAGAAATACATACCTGTGTGGATACGAGTAGGTAGAGGTGGCTCTGGCACATATGTACCTAGGGGTAAAACCTGAAAACACCACTTTGATCTAGACTCGAACGAGAACTGGTTCACGACAATGAGCCCTGCTGCACTCTTAGTTACGACACTCCAGGGGGATATGCTTAGGATAATTCTAATTTTCTTTACAAACCATTATTAAGGGTTTATGAGTATATACTTCCTCAAAGAAAACATTTTTTTTATGATTATGGATTATATCCATAAACTGTTCAATTTAAGTTAAGTGTTTTAAAAGTTTGGAATTATGTATTTCGATTCATAAACTAATCTAGTTTTTTTCCATTGTTTAGAAATGGCACCTAGTTGAAAGAATGGAAACTGTATCAATGCACACACTCCATGTAGGGATTTCCCTCCTACTCAAGATAATTATAGTGGATCTGGTGAAGCAACTGGTTCTGATAAACTTATCACCATACTGGGAAAACTCACTCAGGTTATGAATAATAACCTTACCTGTATGGAGAACCCTGATCCATAGTGTGGAGGATCAATGTTAGATTGCTTCATGAGGAAAAAACCACCAACATTAAATGGGGTTACAAATCCACTAGTAGCTGAGCAATGTATAAATTCTTTAGAGAAAATATTTCATGCCTTGGGGAGTAGTGAAAGGGAAAAAGTTGTCATGGTAGTTTACCGCCTCACTGGAGACACTGATCAATGGTAGTCATTGATTCAAAACACAAAGGAAGATGATGAAGTATCAAATATGGAATGGAGGGAGTTTAAAGAAACTTTCTTAGAAAAATACTTTCCTCATGACCATTGACGAGATATGAAAATACAATTTCTAAGTCTGAGGAAAAAGGAGGATGAAAATGTCGCTTAGTTTGAAGCTAAATTTACAAGGTTAGCCAGGCATGCGGCAGATTATATATGTAACCCAAGAAGTAATATTGATCATTTCTTTGATGAGTTAAAAACATTTCTCTATTGAGCATTATTCTCATAATCCTTCTTGTCATATGAAGATATTGTTTCATGTGCTATCAAGATAGAAAAATAATTATCTAAGTCTTATGACTTTAAAGAAAAGCAAGAGAAGAAGAGATCTACTGAAAACTCTGGAAATGGAAATAAGGGGAAGAAGGGAAAAGTTAAATATCCATCCTATAGTAAATGTGGGAAGAAACACCCCGGTACTTTCCTGAAAGGAATGGGAGTCTGTTACAAGTGTGGTGAAAAAGGCCACCAAGCTCATGATTGCAAGGGGAAGAAAGAGGCTTTCACTGTTGAATGATACAATTGTAGAGAAAGGGGGAATTATGAAAATGAATGTCCTAAGTGCCAAGAGAACTTACCTCAAAAAGGCCAAGGGATCAAGGCCAAGATTATGCCATCACTACTGCTGAGGTTGAAGCTCCGAAAGACGTGGTGGTAGGTAATTTAATGGTTTCCTCAAGTTTAGAAAATGCTTTATTTGACTCTAGATCATCGCATTGTTTCATATCTACCCAGTTTTCTAAGAAAATTTTATATTTCCAATTTGATTTAACAAGGGGGTTGTCAGTCAAAACTCCTAGGGGAAGTATCATTGCATCAAAGTTTTGTGAATCAGTCCCCATTAGGGAATATAAATGTTCTTTATCTGCTGATCTCATCATCATACCCATGATTGAATTTCATATAATCCTTAGTATGGATGGGATTTCAGACCACGATGCAAAAAATTTATTGTAAGAAGAAGGAGGTTAAATTTTTTAACGATGATAAGGAGTACCTTATTTTTAGAGCCGAAACATCACCACATAATTCTTATCTAGATCCACCCCCAGTAGCTTAAATAAATTCAATTATTGGGGAGGAAGAGAATGAAATAACTGTGGGTGAGGAAAGGAATGTTCAAATAGAGTATGCACCTATTGTGTAAGAATATGTTGATGTGTTTCCAGAGGATTTACCTGGATATCCTCCAGAACAAGAAATTGAGTTTTCCATTGATTTAATTCCTGGTTCAAAGCCCATATCGAAGACCCCTTATAGAATGGACACTGTGGAATTAGTGGAACTAAAGAAACAACTTGAGAAATTGAGTAATAAGGGATTTATTCACCCTAGTGTTTCTCCATGGGGATCCCCTGTCCATTTTGTTAATAATAAAGATAGATCTATGAGGTTGTGCATTGACTACAGAAATATCAATGCTATAACAATAAAGAACAAGTATCCACTACCTCACATTGATGATTTATTTGACCAAATTCATGGAGTTCAAAAATTTTCAAAGATTGACCTTCGATCTGGATATCATCAGTTGTGTGTGAAGAAGTAAGACATTCTCAAAATAGCATTTCGAACCAGGTATGGGCATTACGAGTTTACAGTAATTCCTTTTGGATTGACTAATGCACCCTCTGTCTTCATCGATCTAATGGATAGAGTTTTCAAGGAATATCTTGATGAATTTGTAGTGGTACTTATTTACAATATCTTAGTATACTCCAAAATCTATGAAGATCATGAAAATCACTTGCACATTATCCCAAAGACTCTTAGAAGACACAAATTATATGGGAAGTTTAGCAAGTGTGAATTATGGCATCAGGTGATTTCATTTCTTGGCCATATTGTCTCTAAGGATGGAATCTCTAT
Organism: Viscum album; assembly: GCA_963277665.1. Classification (NCBI taxonomy): domain Eukaryota; kingdom Viridiplantae; phylum Streptophyta; class Magnoliopsida; order Santalales; family Viscaceae; genus Viscum; species Viscum album. The sequence goes on from OY728140.1 coordinate 102,665,799, forward strand.
TTATCCTTATAAGAACAAGGAAATCCAAGAATCGCCAGCACCGATGAGTATAACTAATGTACACAGTTTTATTGGTTTAGTAGGCTATTATCGACATTTTTTTCAGAATTTTTCCCAGTTGACTAACCCATTAACAAAGCTCACACGAAAAGGGGTTAAATTTTTTTGGACAAAAGAGTGTGAAGAATGTTTTGAAGAACTGAAGAGAAGATTAGTCAATGCTTTTATTTTGACTCTACCATCATGGAATGATGGGTTTGTTATTTATAGTGATGCTTCAAAGAAAAGACTTGGTTGTGTCTTTATACAGAATGATAGGGTTATTGCCTATGCAACACGACAACTAAAAATTCATGAGAAAAACTATCCTACTCATGATCTTGAGTTAGCAGCTATAATATTTTCTTTGAAGATTTGTAGACACTATCTCTATGGTGAAAAATGTGATATTTATAATGATCACAAGAGTTTGAAGTATATTTTCTCACAGAAAGAACTCAACATGAGGAAAATGAGATGGCTTGAACTACTCAAGGATTATGATTACACGATAAACTACCACCCGGGGAAGTCAAATAAGGTGGCAGATTCTTTGAGAAGAAAATATCATGGAGTTTTGAACAAGATGATAATTTAAAGGGATCATATTTTCATGGATCTAGTAAAGATAGATATGGTAATAACCATGGAAGGTGAAACATTAATACATTTTCAGATGGTTTCCAAACCATCTTTACTAGAAAGGATAAAAATTTCTCAGGTTGATGATGAGGAGTTTCAAAAGAAGATTAAAGGTGTGAATGATGGGTGATTGAGTGACTTCATATATGAAGATGGAATTTTAAAATTTGGGAAGAGAATTTGTGTTCCCGATATACCTGAACTAAAAATAGAATTGTTGGATGATGCTCATTGTTCCAATTTCTCTATACACCCTAGGAGCACCAAAATGTATAGATACTTGAAGGAACATTTTTGGTGGGACAACCTGAAAAGGGAGATTGTTGATTTTGTGTCAAGATGTATGGTTTGTTAACAAGTGAAAGCTGGAAGGCAACAGGCTGGAGGAGTCTTGCAACCTCTTCCCATACCTGAGTGGAAATGGGATAATATTACGATGGACTTTGTTAAGAGACTACCAAAGAATCCTAGAAGGAACGATGCAATATGGGTCATTGTTGATCATCTTACCAAGTTAGCATATTTTCTTGCTATAAGAGAAGATTTTCCACTTGAACGTCTAGAAAGACTATATATTAATGAAGTTGTGAGACTTGGAGTACCCCTATATATTGTTTCTGATCATGATCCATGTTTTACATCAAGATTCTAGAAAAGTCTTCAGAAAGCCCTGGATAATGAACTTCGTTCGAGCACTGCCTACTACCCCCAAATAGATGGAAAATCAGAACAAACAATTCAAACCTTAGAAGACATTTTGAGATCATGATCACTTGAATTTCAAGGTATGTGGGATCAATATTTACCTCTGGTATAATTTCCATATAATAATAGATTCTATTCAAGTATTCAGATGACACCATATGAAGCGTTATATGGAAAGAGATGTCACAAACCAACCTGTTGGGATGATGTTGGTGAAAGAAAACTCGTAGGACCAGAACTAGTGGAGTAAATGATGGAAAAGGTGAAGGTAATCCAAAACCACATCAAAGCAGCACAAAGTAGGCAGAAGATCTATGCCGATAACTGAAGGAATAATTTGGAATTTCAGGTAGGAGATCATGTTTTCTTGAAGGTATCTCCATGGAAGGGTGTTATACATTTTATTAAGAAGGGAAAATTAAGTCCCAGGAACATCGGACCTTTCAAAATTCTAGAATGAATTGGGGCTGTAGCTTACTATTTGGAAATGCCGCCAAGTTTCTCCAAAGTTCACGATGTATTCCACGTACCACTGTTGAAAAAATACATGCCTAACCCAACGCATGTACTCACCTATGAGGAATTAGAACTGGAACTTGATCTGTCTTATTGCGAAGATCTTGTCAAGGTTATTGATACAAGAGAACAGGTGCTGAGAAATCAGACGACTCGTCTCGTAAAAGTTCTATAGAGAAACCATAAGATGGAAGAGGCAACGTGGGAACCCGAGGAACTTATGATGAAGAACCACCCAATTCTTTTTATGCAGTAATATTAAAGAAATTTCTAGGACAAAAATATTTGAAGGAGAGGAGAATGTAACACCCCAAGCTTCCACGATACACTTCTCTTTGAATAATACAATAGCATGTGTTGTACGCAACTTTGAGTTTTAACACACCACAACCAATCAAACTAGCCATTATGAATAGTAATACCCAATTTTTGAAATTTTGTAAAATTTATCTTTCAAAATAGACTTCATTTTTGGATTCTGAGTATTGAAATTAGCTTAGGGTGAATTTTTGGCATTTTTCAGAAAACATTCAATTTTTGATGAATAGTGAAAAACACCGAGTTATAGTTTAAAACCGAATTTTTATTTAAATAATTTTTTATTTTATTTAAATTTGTTTTAGGTAAAAATAGATACATAATACCTATATAAGATCAATGTAATTCATTGGATTTAGTTTATAATGATTTTAGATATATAAAAATTCTATTGAACGTTTTACCGTCTTTTACCCACCTCCTAGGAGCATTTGCAAATTTACATAAAACGTAATATTACCACTTATTTGAGTTGAATTTCAAAAATCCGAGAGACATAGTTGATATCAGTAAGTAAAATTTGGTTCAATAAGATGAAAATAAGTTTTGGTGAATAGTAACTTTTTTACTTTTATTTACCACGGTTAAAAGTAGATAGGGTAATTAAGGGTAAAAATGTTATTATTATTACCCTAACACATGTCCTAATTCTATTTTATAAGTGTAATTCGACCAAAAACAACCATAGGAATAAAATAGGATCCTTTAGGTCTGCTTGGTTTAGATTAGGACATTTATTATTATTTAATTCAAAGAAGAGTTAAAAGTGTTAAATTCAAAGTTTAATAACTAAACCATTTTTAATATAGGGTTACACATAAGATATACTCTACTATAAATATTAATTATAAATCTAAAACTATTTCCTATATAATGGTATTTTACTTATATTTTTTAGACATTAAATAATTAAATTTATTTATGACACAATGATGATGCATTAATTACCGTATTAATGAATTATTAAAATAATTAATATTATAAATATCCAAATAAATGTAATTTGAGACTTTTTATGAATTATACTAATTTTATAGGTTAATATGACATATTAGGGTTGGTTAGATGAATTTTTTTTGGAGTAATAATGCTGTTATGAATTTATAAAAAACAAAACACCAAAGTGTCAAAATTGACATAAAAGAGTTTTTAAAACAAATATTATATTATTAATTCATATTCTATTCCTAAAAATATAAGGCTTGGAAAAAAGACTAATATAATGATAGTTTTATAATTAATAAACCACTTGGGGTTCTCTTGGAAGTATATAGTAAGTTTAGTAACCATATAATATAAAAATACAAAGAGACGTGGTAAATGTCAAACTATTTAACTAAGAGTTAAATCTAAAAGATAAGGTTAATATAGGGACCCAAATCTGTATAAAACCTTTTAGTTGAGTGGTTTTCGACCCATCCCCACCTTATAATTTAAATAATTCATTTCTGAGCCATTAGAAACCGAAAAATATTTTATTATAAAATAATATTTCTACCTTTTCCTAAGGTGCCCCTTACCCCTCTTATAAAAGGGAACTCCCCCTTCTCTCTAATTCACACCTTAAAAGCCATTTGGCTCTTCAAAAACTACCCAAATACCCTATAAAATGTTCTCCCTTAATTATAGGTGCCTTACTTTAGTCATAAATTCAACCTAAGGAGCCCTTTAGATCAAATCGGAATAACCCGAAGAAGAGGTAAATATTTCATCACCTCTTTCAAGTTCCTTTCTTCTTCCACTTCCTCTTTATTTTTTGTTTAAATTCTAAAATAATAACTCCAGTATATTCTATATACTGTGATGTTATTATAAATATGATACAACTATATTCATTATTCTATCCGTCCTTTGAATGACATGTCACCATATGTGCGTACGTACGGCTTACCATCTCCACGTCATGGTGTAACTATTGATCAATACATTATTATTTGTATGGGTATAATAATGATGTGTAATTAATATAAATAATAAATATAACATTATAGTGATTATTTATATATGATATAACATACAATTATATATTATTCTAATATCAAAAGAATGATATTGTCGCTAGTGCGTACGTACGGATTACCGCCTCCACGAACACGATGAGATTCCTTCCCCATCATATCCATTCAAGACTAAATTTCATTAGATGATTAAAAATAATGTTTAAAGACTTAATATAATTCTGAATATAAATAAGATACATCCTATCCATAACAAGTATTAATTACATAACAAAGCATATAAAGGAAAACAAATCATTTAACACCCAAAACGACGATAATACTAAAATATTATCAACAAAACAATATTAAAAGATCATATATGATATCATATTAATTTATATGATTATTGTATAATTTAATAACAATTATTTTACCATTATACAGGAGGTTAATCTACCCTCGACCAAGGAAAAGTACAAGGTAAGGGTTAATTTCACAATCTCTTCATTATCCGAGGTTGTTTATACGTAATTATCTACTGGGACCTCTTTATCATCCACATCCATGATTCTTAAAAATGTATTTCAAAACATTTTTAATATTTACTAGACAATGGGTTAATTTAATTTATACCCCCATTTGAATTTATATGTTTTTAAAGGAATCTTTCCATCATTTTCTAAAAAAGGCACTTTTTGACCTTTTCGACAAATTTAAGGTAAGAATGTTTTTTTAACTTATATGGCGAGTGCCACTATTTTCTGCCATTATAACGTCATCAAAGCTTCCCTTAAAAGCTTATAAGAATATTTTCAAAATAAATGTTTTCTTAAATGATTTCAAAATAGAAAGAGATATTTCTCTAAAAAAGGTTTTGATTTCATCTATGTCAACATCCTTTGATGAATTTTAAGCTTATTTGAAGTTGATTTATTATGATACAAAACCTCCATATTGTATTGAAGGTTTTGTGATATGTTTTAATATGGATGTGTTATTTTTACACTATTTAGGGTTTATAGATAAAGTATTTACATTTCATATGATAGTTTTAATACGAATGTTTATGTTATGTTTAAACCTTTTAATATGAGGAATGCATTGGACTTAGTAAGCGATGGGTAGAGCCCACTATAGCTCCTCGATGCATTGGTAGGTCTGATGAGACAAACTCATGTCTTGGAATAAGGGCTTGACAAAATCTTAATTGTAGTCTTGGCACAAGGCCTTGACTATGTGGTTATGAAATTCTGGCATTATGCATTCCATCATTATGAAAGTGGCTATTGATATTGCATTTGATTATTTGACTAGTATAATATCCATGTAAGTAAGTAAATGTCATTATTTTGATTTATATTTTTAATATTATGATGAAGTTTATGTTGAAATGGATTTTGTTTTAGTTTTATACATTGCCTTAAATGTTTATGCTTATTTATGAATGTTTCCGCTATATTGTTATCCTTAATGAGCATCTGATCTCACCCCTTTCTATGTTTTATTTTTCCCAGGATGCGAAGAAGTATATTATGACTGACCTGCAGGGATAGTATATGATATCTCAGTGTTTTCTATGGAAACAATGATATTGTAGTTTTCCATTTTATGATGTAATTTAAACCTTATGAATGTATCTAGTACTTCCAAGGCTACTAAAATAATCGGTCTTTAGAGACTTGATCTTTTGTGATCATGGCAGTGTTATGTAATAATGCACCGACTCAGGGTAACTAGGGTCGGGGAGTTACAAAGTACCTGATTTAGAAGGGTGATTTTCCTTATCTATACCTACAACCATATAATCTGTTTGAGTCCAAAAGCATGACCAAAATAAGGTTTGAGATGAATCCTAGTAGGCAACCACCAAAATATCTATACCTAACTATCAGTGAATATATATAGTAGGTAATATGTAGAAATGATGAAATAAACTAGGAAGTACTCAAAAGTAAACAATACTATAGTTTTCAATTAAATTCATCTACATTTATAAATTAGTCAAACCATTGAATAATGTAACCTCAAGATTTAGCCTAAGATATGTATTCCCTTGTTTAACAATAACCAATAGACATCTCAAAATGACCATCTAACAATCAAGTAAGACAGATTTCGAGCTTGTGCTTTGGCTTGGCAGACTCGTCAAAATCATTCAAACATTCACAAAAAACCCTCTGGGAAAGTTCTCATAGTCTAATCCCCTATGTTTTCACATACCACCCATTCAATAATAATAACAACCCTTTGGGAAATCTCGCATAGTCTAACCCCTTTGATATCACATAGCACTAATCAAATACAAAAGACCACCTGGGTAGATCTCAGGGTCAATACCCCCTAGTCTGTATTATAATGACCCCATGGAATCTCCCACAGTCAATGCCCTGTGGTCCATCATTTATTTAATAATGACCCTGTGGGTAGACCTCACAGTCTAACCCCTCTGGTCAATGACCCGCAATAGCTCTCACAGTCAACACCTCTGGTCAATCATAACAACAATTCATAATTAAAAGACCCTACTTTGGGAATCTCTCATAGTCAATTCCACTTGGTCATACTTTCATAATGTAAAACACATGCATTTCATATATACAACAACTCCATCCTGACAACACTTGACATGGAAAACAATGTAGCCCAACATGCTTTCTAGACCCAACGACCATAACTGATCAAACATGGGAAACACATCCATAATTAGGGTAATAAACCTTACGCATAATAAAACCCTTTTTCACAATCAAACAAACCATATTAATCATTAAATAGGGTTAAATTCCAAAACACACAATACCCCAAACAAGGGTATTAGACACTTTTATCATATATAATCCAAAGACAACCAAATAAAGGAACAAACCACCTACCTCGATGTCCTATGATGATCACTATTGAACGTTGACCCTTGAATAGGTCTAGAACATCATAGATATAGAAGAAAGGTAAATAATTTTCAACCTTGGATAACGGAAGAGAGATAAGTAATCAGGAAGAGAAGCTCTAGGGAAAAAGATAACTCACCGGTGGGAATCCAATGCACCCAGTGATGTCTCAATCGAAGCTTGGATGGAGTAATGGGGGAGCTCAAAGATTTTTGGCTGTATGTCACTCTTCTGTATGAGACACAGGAAGAAGAATACTCTTCTAGAGACTAGACGTGACCCCGATCCGATTAATCAAATAAAAATAAAATTACACAACATGTTCATTTAATGTACACGTTGTGTACTAGCCTCAACCGTATCCCGCTTTAGGCAGTCTTCCAGTTCACCCACATGGAAATGTACTCGAACGTTACATGACCAGTACATTGTTATGCATGGAAACTAGGTACATGGTGTGTACTCATGAGTACACAACGCGTACTTATCAAAATTTTAAATTCTCCCTTTTTCCAAAAAAACAACCCAGAATAAGTTACATACCTGAAATTAAGATCCAAGTTCTTATATCTTTGACTGCTCTTTGGAAACAATCTCAGATTCATACTGAACTAACTCTGCATGGTAGTTGGCATAATCCATTATGTTATGGTCTCCCTGGATAAGTTACAAAAACTCCCAAGACCTAGTGAATTCCAAAATATTAGGAAAATACTACTTGGTGAAGGAAACCTTTGTCTTTCCAACCCATTTGCACATGCTTTACTGCTTTCACCACTGATTCCCACCACTTTTTAATAGTTTCTTCTAAAATAAACATAGTATAGTTCAACCTAACCACCAAAGGAGTATAAAGAAACTAAAACATCCTCTTTTTCTTCTCAAGACACTCTTCTTATTTCTGAGGTTCCATGCTTCCTTAGAAAGAGGGAGGTTTTCTCTTGAGGAACCCTTGAGATTTGTATTTTCCATGACCTAGTTCAACTTCTCTAACCTGAGAAGGACTATAACCTACTCCTTGACCCAAATCTTGGACAACCCGAACCAATAATTCCAATAGCTTCGAGTCAATTGGTAAGGGATTACTTTCTCCGGACTCTTCCTACAGTTTCATAGGAAGTCTCAGGGGAGGCGTCTTACTACAAAATAAAATAACCACAAAGAAAACCATTAATAAAACCATCAACGCAACATTCTGAAAATTTTCATCAACAAAAATAAATCTCAAACACTTCCATAAACTGAAACAAAACCACATCCATCATAATAACAAAACAACCAAACCACTCCACCACCACCTAGTGTCCTTATACATTATGAAACCTATACATCTAACCTAGAAGAGTATTCAAACCATATTACCAACATCTCATGGAAACTCGAGTCATTTCCAGAGGTGTGTAAGCCAGACACACCACTCACAACCAAAATCTCAAGCCTCGACAATCCTAGATCTAGTCTATCCACACTCTTCCCAAATAATATGACCAAAAGAGAGAAACCTCCTTTGATACCACTTTTTCATGAACCAAGCTGATATTATATCCAGTTTAACACCTGAACCAACTAGAGACAAGTCCTAAAGGGTGTTCTCGATCCCCACAATCTAGAAACCAGTTCTTGGGTATTAATCACACATCTTTGGGAATTATTTAAACTGAGTAATCAATAATAAAAAACTGACGAAACAACTCATCACCACATAACTAATAATCATAACCAAAAAGGTATAAAACAATTTTTAGATTAAACATGTTACAACATTAACCAAAACAAGAAATACTATAATGAAAAGGGAAAAAAAACCATCCCAAAAACTTCTATGAAACAAGAGGGTCATCACCCTCAAGTCACCACCACCACCACCACTTGAAAGAAGTGGAACACTAGCAACTGGATCCACCATCGCCACCATGACACATCTTTCCTTTACCTGGGTCATATATAACAAATTATACATACAACCAAATGTGTATATCGGATGTGAGCCACATCATAATAGGATTCCAGCAAAAAGAAAGATTCCATGCTATAACATTAGAAGAAAAATTAATATGAACATTTTCATAAGGAAATTTGAAACATTTTCAAGAAAAAATTTCAAGGAAATAATTCTCAAGGAAACAATTTTAAGGAAAACCTTTTGAAAAATATGATTGTTTAAAATTAAAGTGTACACAAGGTATACTGTATACTGACATCTAGAACCACGTCATATAAGAATAATTTCACAAGAGAGAACCATGGGAAATTCTTATAGGTAACTTTCATAAGTGGAAACCTTGAAACCTCGTACCTCAATGATGAAAATCCTCCCACCAATACCAACAACATTCTCATGCACGAGATATTATAGGGGATCCCATACCAAGGTCTCATGGTCTTAATATAATAATCCAAACCTACAACATTCCCATGCATGATTCACTATAGGGGAACACATCCCAAGGTCTAGCGGTCTCCGATCATATCACATGTTTTGTTAGTATTTCATATTTAATCCTACTAGATGAATCCGAGCCTCACCTCTGCTGAGTAAACTAGTGTACTAGTTCTAGTTGACCCACCTAGATACCCTGGATTCCATTTGTTCTCAAATTAAATTTCACATATCACCTAAATCATCAATTTCATACACACATGACAAGAATAATGAACACAGAAAGAATCCATTGGATAGATGAACATAGAAGGAAATCACCACTTTTATAGTTCAAATTGATTCAACAATCAAAGTTCACATCAATACAACCATTTTCCATTAAAAAACCCACTTCTATTTCCCATTCACACCAAAACCATTTGAAAACACATTTCTCACCACTTTCACAATTTATGATAACCATTTGGAAACCTAATAAGAAGAGTACACATGAAATACAACAATTTTCATGGGTATATACCCTTTCAAATTCATACACACACCAAATTCATTTTATAACATGCTTCACATCATTTATAAAATTCACAAACCATGTTTAAGGCACAAAACAAAGAATCCAACATGCAATAAAATCCATTTATTTTTTTATAAAAATTTCAATGCATTTGCAACATCAATCTATTTGAAAACACATTTTAAACCCTTCACATAAATCATAGAACATTTACAATAATCACCATAATAAGGAACATATAAAGCACAACCAATTTTCTTTATAAAACAAACTTTCATCATATATTCATTTCAAAACCTTTCCAAAAAATATTTATCACTACAAAAAAACCCATATAACACATATATAAAGGAAATAAAGCAAGAAAAAATCATCTAAAATGTTATAGCATGGAACCACTTACCTCACAATTGTAAACTTTTAGAAATTAGTGATAAACCACAATTACACCTCAATACGACCCTGTAAAGAAAAGATCAAACAAAAACTATCACAATTTCACCCAAAATATAAATATTTTACCCTCATTAGGTCAAATAGCCTTATGTAAAAGAAGAACTCAAGGAGGAGTGAAAAAACAATAAAAGAAGGGACAAATCCAGATAAAAGAGACTTACTTGATGATTTATTAAAGAACCAAGGGTAAAACTATTGAAATAATGATGCTTAAAGTCTCCATGAAGGTTTATAGGAAGATCACATGGATGAAAATCTTGAATAGAAGGGTTAGAGTTGTTTTAGGGTTAAATCTAAAGAGGTAAATAAGGTAATTTTCTAGATTTCAATGACTTGGATAGGTCACATGGTTAGCCCACATGGTTTTCCAAACCATTTGGTAACCACATGTTCATCACTATACAAGGAGAAAAAAAACCCAATGTTTCCTTTGGAAGGGAACATTCCCATATGCCTAGCCATGCGACCTAAACAGTGTCACTATCCCAAGAGAAAAATTTCCCAAACTATACATCAATCATGCACCACCTGCTATTGAGCCCGAAAACTCTATTTTTCTCCAAAAAACTCACATAGAACCCAAGGTATAAATTCCATAACGAAAATAAAAAAAGGAATACCTAAAAACCAAATCACAGATGTAACATTTATGAAAACAATTACCCTTAGGTCAGACTTACTATTTTCATAACTATATTTCAAAGGTTACACAAGGTTATTGTCAAGTTAATCTTATGTGAGCCTTTTTATAACACTGTGTCATGGTAAAAAAGTTACATTTTTATAAACCCCCTAACCCATGTAAGGGTGATCTCATGATACCCTAACATAAACCTTTGTAAATAATTACATAAGGGTAAAAAAATTTGTTCTTATGAATAACACCTAATATATATATGGGTAGTGATTTTACCATGTTTTTCAATAATTTATGTTCTTATTCGACCTGTATCCCCCTAGATGCCTTTTTAATGATCTTAACACCTAAAAAATTGAATAAAAATACTTTGACTCAGTTCAGGATACATAACTCATATTTGAAAGATTTAAATCACTCCAAAATTATTTTTTGATGTTAAAATAAATCACTAAGTAATTTAAATTGATATTTAATAGGTGTATTTCAAAATATATTTAGTACACATTATTTCAAAATTTGAAATACATGAATCATTATCCCTTTATTATTCCATAATTTTCCTATCATCCAGTTAACCCTAAGAAACTCTCTTTATGTTATTAATCTTCAACATATTTTCTAATAAAATAAACCCCTCTCTCTCTTTTAATTCATTTATATTGTGATTTACTTGGGTAAAATACAAGGTAGGGGATTATTTTTCTCGTCTTATTTAAATGTAGATGTGGGAATATCATGATTTTTTCTTTCTATGGGTTGATAGTACACATTGGATTAATAAATATAATTTATTTACTATTTTGAAATTGTGTGGGAAGGGAGAAATCACTTAATTTTTACTTGATACTGTGATTTATTCATAAGTGGTTGTGCACTATTTTATTTTTTTAGAAGTATAAATTGTGTTGATACTGGAATGTTTTTGTGTTTTTTGGATTAAAAATGAGGCACAAGAAAAAAAATAAAATTGTTTATATATTAAGTAAATAGTTTTGAAATGAAATATTGAGTTTATATAAGAGTACAAATGAATATAATGTTATAATTTTTAGGGAATAACTTGTTGAAAAATAAAATTAGTTTCATTATTTCATGTATGTGTGTGTTGATTGTAATGTCCAACAGTTTTGATATGTGGTGGTTGGGATATATGGTGGTTGTGATGTTTGGTAGTTTTTATGTGTTCTGGATGAGAGTTGGGGAGGTTGTGAAATAATGTTCATTGGAAATACATAGATGAGTTTTTATGTGTTGTGTTATGTAGTTTCTAATTATCTGTTAAATGAACATGAAATATAGAGGGAACATGGTTCATTTCTTTCAATTTCAAGATACCATATTATCCTAGTTAAATGAAAGTGGTTATGGGATAATTTCATGTGATGATATTTCCCTGATAACTTTGGGAGGGATGTGATACTATTTCCTAGGTATCTTCAAGATGGTTATTATAGAATGGATGTGAGTACTAGGGAAAATGAAGTAGGGGTGTGTGAATGGAAAATTGGTGGGAAAACAGTGTGGGGTACCCTTTACTGACATTCTTTTTATAATATTAATATATTTTTATACATTATTTGGTGGTCATTCCATGGTGATGATATGATTGGTTATTTTTCCTATTAATGTAAATGTTGGTTCTATTATTTGACCATTAGATAATTAGTATGATTTTTTTTCACAAGTTTATGTGGGACATTGATTATGATCTTATAAAGAATATATGTTATTCTAAACCTATATATATAAAATATTTTTCTTATTTTCACGAGGGATTCAGGAAATGAGCCGGATATTATTTTCCCAAATATTATAGTCATTTTTCGTTCTTCGCCTTAGAATTTCATTAGAAAATTCACTTATAGGAATTCATTAAATATTATTTCATTATACACGCATCATGAGATAGTTTTTTTTGTTTTCCTTTCCTTTTGGAGATGGAGTTTCATGGGGGTTTTCATTATATCTCCCAATAATAATTTTATAAATGATGACAATTCCTTCCTTATATTAGATCATCATACCCTAAATGATAGTCAACAACCTAGGGACCACCCAAGGGAGGGCCCAAGTGTCATTATCTCTCTTCCATTATTTATGTCCTGGGAGGGGTACCTTTTGAGGGAGGGTGATCATAACAAAAATTCCTAAATAATATATTTGAAATTAAGTTGTATCAAATATATATTTAAATAAATCATTTATATTGTTTTCTATAGTTATTAAAGGTTGACCATATTCAATAAATATTTACTAGGAATTATAAATTCAAGGAATATGAAGATAAATTAGCATTATGATAGAATAAAACAACTAATAGTAGAATAGAATGTTAGGTAAAATTAAATGAATCTTAGAGAAAGAAAATTATTTTTATAAAAAGTAAGAATGATAGAGAATCTAATGTTAAAAATAGTTTGAACTTTTTTTATTAGTGTGGAAGAGGAGATATTTTTACAAATAGATAAATATATTCTTAAAATAATTTTTGAAGGAAAAAAATTAATTGAAATAATGAATAAAAATAAAAATTATTTAAATGAATGAATTATATGATAGAGAATTAAAAATAATAATAAATAAAATTAAAATATATTATTAGAGTATTTAAGGTCATTGAAAAATGGATCAAAAAATATAAATTGAGATTAAAATGCACAACAAAATGAGATTGTCAAGAGATTGAATATAAAGGTATATGAATAGTCAATGAAAATTGATGTTGTGTATTTAATCATGATTTGGAAATAAAATATGATAGAAAATAATAAATAATATGTTTACATTATAAATTGAATATAAGAACTAAAACGTGTTAATGTTGTTGGTGTTACAACCTAGAAGATAGAAAATAGATTTTATAAAGGATATGATTCTTTTAAGTTTTATCTTTGAGAATAATATATTTATTAAAATTAAAATAATTCTATACAGAATAAAAAAAGTAATATAAATTTGATATATGCTCATTTCCATTTTTTTGGTTTTGAACATTAAGCACCAATGTGTCCAAGGAGATATAGATGTATCTAGTAAAATTATAAAATTAATTATATGTAATTTAATTTATAAGAATAATGTAGATGTGAAATGAAAATGAAAAACTAATATTCAATTTTTGAAAATTAAAGTGGAAGTTGACTAGAAATCAGTTCATTTATATTGAAAAAATATTTAATTCCTCATTTATTGAGATAGAGTGAAAATTAAAAAAATTTAATAAATATTTTTAGTGAAACTGATATCAAATCATCCATTAATATTAATGTAGTGTTATTAGATATCGAACACTAACCTCACATGATATGGAGTGTGGATATGTTTAGGGAATATTAACATTGGATACTAGTAATTGTAATGTTTGGAAATAGATTAGCACATATAAGTCGATTAATAAGATGGTTTAGTTTAAAAATAAATACATGAAAAATTGTGAAATTAATTATGATTATAAAATAACTTATATGTTCATTAGCAAGGGCAAGCATTGTGATTAAAGATAAACTATTGAATCCCCAAAAATAGGTATATTACTAGATGGATATAATGATCATCATAATTAAATGTAATATTTTTAAATAATGATCTATTTGACATCAATAGTTTTTTTTGAAATAAAAGTATACATTTAAAAAAATATCAGCATAGTTTTTGTACTTTTTTTGGTTAATTATCCCCTTATTTAATGTATTTAATATATATTTGGTAGTTTTTTAATGTTATGTTAATGTAACCTAGGGGTTTTTTCTAATCATGTCAGTGTATCATTTTATATGAGACATTGGTAGATCATGAGATATTTTTGTAATGATATAATTGGAATTTATTCCATACTATTAATAGGCTAATGAATGAATAAAATTTAATTGTAACTTAATGTATATTTTTTTATAAATAGTTTGAAAATAATTAATTAGAGGGGATTATTTGATATTTTCTAGCTATGTTATAAATAAAATTATGAATATTTTTAATTCATTGTCACAATAAATAGAGGATTAATGAATTTTCATTTATTTTCAATAAGATAGGGAAAATGTTTTTTAATTTATAAAATTATATGGTATTGATAGAAAGTTCAATGGGGTAGATTGATCCCCAAATTTTATTAATTATTTTTTGATTTATTGTCAACAATTAGTCAATAATTGTAATCATATATTTTGGGGATTTTTTGTGATGGTAATTAAGTGGCTATTTTTTATTTGACCTAATTGAAGGAAATAAGAGCATACCCCTATATATGTTATAGAGATGAAAATTACAATCAACATTATGCAACTTATCATATATATTGATATATGAATGATGAATGAAATATTTGGATATCCTGTAATGAAACAATGAAAAATCTATGGAATATAAAATGAATGATATGATATTACAAGTGGGGATAAAATATACCAGTTGTAGTGATATATATATCATTTGTTGGTATGGAGTGGCCACCACATTTGAAATAGTAAAATGCGGTGTTTCTTTATTTGTAAAGGATATATCATATCATGAGTTATGTGAGGGTAACACATAAAATTCTGATCCCTAATTATGTTGAAATTTAAACTATAAAATTTACAATTCAATAATGGGTTTTAGAAGACCATTCATAAAAATAATGAATGATTATTTGTGGACAAATAAAAGATGCTTCAAAAAGAGTATAAATAAAAAAAAATTATTGAAAAATTACTAAAATATAATCATATAGGTCCTAAAAATGTATCAAAAAAATAAACATATTTTTATTTTATGAATAAAGAAAATGAAATATATAATGAAATGATCCTATCACATGGAACCGTTTGAGTCATAGGAGGTGACATTATGGAAGAGAGGCAATAAAAATTGGCCATAGGAAAAATAATGTAATCAATAGGGAAATCAAATGGAAAAAAATATATTATATATAATGATAAAAATATATAATTTTATGTTTAAGGTGTATCATTAGTATTTTCTATATGTTAGGGGGTAAAAATAGAATTATAATAGATAATATCATAATGACATAAATCTATGTATTTAATAAATTATTTTCCCATGTTAACTATTTGAAAATTATTCACATATTCTTATGATTTTCATTTTGATTCTTTAAGGTAGTTAATGTTAAATTATATGGAGGAAATGTCGGTAAATTAAAGCTTCCATGGTGTTAAAATAATTTTTGTATAGTTCATACAAAACATAAATATATTATTAGAGGAATAACCAGGAATTTTGAAAATAAGTATAATAAAAATGAAAATAAAAACACTATTGAAAATGTTGTGAAAAATAAAATTTCAATTTTTGTATGGAATGTTATAGGTAAATAATAACAAATATGGTCATAATTTCATTATTTTTTACATCCCATGCCCATGGGGAACCCCACCTGTATTGGTTGTGATCCAAAAGCATTCCTCTAATAGGCTACAACTTGGACTCTATCATTGAGAGTATAAAACACAAAAATTTGAGGAATTACGAAGATATTTTAAGGAAAATATAATGAAATACAAAAATCAAATTAAAAAAATGAAATCAAATATCCCATAATTCAAGTAATTTTTATGAAGACTTAAAGTCTTCATAAATGAACTACAAAAATAAAACTACCCCAATAGTGACTTCAAAAAAATCTCAAAACATTTTGCTAGTAACATCCAAATAGATCACAAAATCAGACCTGGAAAACTAAAAATATATTCATTAGTTTGATTGAGATGAGTCATCCCCCATGATCATTAGAGTCCCTGTCCCTAGGTGATCATCCAAGAATACCTAAGGCTAATTATTGATCTTTAATAGATATTGGTGCTGAAAAAACATTAAGACAATTATGCCTTTTGGGGTGGGAAGTGTTTCAGATGATGATATTTTCGTTGATCCAAAGATCTTTCGTTACAGAGGTCACTTGGTGATTTCCTTTTCTACAAATAGGATAAATATTATCTCCTTATACTTGTGCTTTAAGTAATAGAAAACCGGGTTTATCTAGTTCTAGGGCTTTAAAAACACTGGGTTAAATCATTATTAAAACCCCTTTTGTCAGCACTAGAAAAAGAAATGTTAAATGGGGTCTTTAAAAATTCTTTTTTTAGCACTCTTTAAGGGGGCCCTTTATCAATACCTATAAAAAAAGAGTTGTTAAAGGCCCCCTGTTATCAATGATATTTAAAAAGAACTGATAAATGAGAGCCTTTTATTAGGGATAGTAAAAAATCATTGATAAAGGGAGGTCTTTATCAACGCTTGTAATAAAGCGCTGATAAAGGGGGGTCATTGTTAGTGCTTATAAAAAAGTGCCAATAGGGGGTCTTTATCAATGATTTTTTAGAATCCCTCATAATGAACACCCATTTATTAGATATTTGTTACTAGTGCTGATAAATGGTATATTTCAAAAAAAAATATTTCATTAAAAATAATATATTAATATATAAATAGAATATATATATTGTTTAAATATGTTTTAGATAAGGATAAATAGGCATTTACACATAATATATAATATATTTAGTGGAAGTGAATGATAAAATAATTAATTTTTTAATTAATAATTTTCTAATTATTATCAAGTAATAGTCATTTAGTAATAATTTTAAGATAAAAAAATCATAAAATTAAAAAAAGATCTAAAATAAGTTGAAAGCGTAACTCAAAGTTCAAATGACCATAACTTTTGATCCAGGTGTCTGTTTGGGATCTACCAGATATCAAATCAAATCCTACGATAAGATATATGACCTAAGGAATGTGGAGTACCCTAATCACGTTTTTTAAGGCCAAATGAGGTCCATAAGGCCTCCAAAACCGATGTTTTAGTTGGGGTACCCCAATTTTTTAATATTTGATGGATTTACAACCTCATTTAAGAGATTTTTTATCATTTATCAATGAGGAAAAATATATTCCCAAAGATTAAATTCATATTTATATTAAGGTTTTAATTTTTTTTTAAATTTTTTACAATGTACAATTATTTATAATCAAATATATAACCATATATACATATTTTTTTATATATTCACACAGAAAAATTTAATTTTATATATTAATGTTTAAATATATTTACATATAAAAAATACTTCTCAATATATAAACCATATATAAATGAAAAATAATATAAATTTTATTTAAAATAAAAATTTATGAATATTTATATAGCTATACAAATAATATATATTTATATATATTTGTATGTGTATTAAAAAACATATATATATTTATCTATATATTCTAATATGTGTATATAAATATAATTATATAATATATGTAAATAAATATAAATATGTATAATAATATTTATAGACACACACACACACACACACACATATATCAATATATGTATGTATGTATGTATTTCTAAACACATGCATACAGACAAAAAAAACCTATTTTATATGTGTATTTAAATAAATATATATATATATAAACAAATATATAAATATATGGATAAAAATGTAAATATATATATATATATTAATATATAATAAAATGAGAAAAAAATATAGGGGTGTGGAAAAGGTGCTCGCGTATAAGCAGGAGATCTCAGGTTCAAAACTCACTGGAGGTAGGGGTGTGCGGGTGAGGGTGGAATTATCTAAAGCACTGAAAAATGGGGGGAGGGGGAAGTGATGATAAAAAGGCAGTAGAGGGAAAAAAAATAATCCTGTTTATTAGTAGGGCCTTCAACACCGTTAAAAAACACTATTAGAGGTTGCCTTTATCGACACTAAAAAAACGCTCATAGAGGCCCCATTTATCAGTGATTTTTTAGCACTGTTAAAGGGGACCTTTATCATCACTTTTTATAATATTTGTTAAATCCAACCCTTTAACACTGATCACATTATCATCACTCTATAACACTAATAATTACATTTTTCTTGCGCTATAAAAGGCTTGATTGGAAGTAGTGTGGTGGTTGTTGTTAAATTTATTAGGAATATAACATCATTGATATTTCTAAGTAAATCAATTGATGATATTGGGATTGTTGTATTTCTCATTGGTTTGTTAAAATCTTCCAATTTAATTCTTTAGTTCTTATATGAAAATGAGTATTATAGATTTTGGGAAAGGATATCATGGGTTTTTAGTGGTTTCATGATGAAAGTTTTAAAATGGACCCCAAATATTGATCCTAACATTGAATCACATATTTTCCCTACTTTTCCAAGTTTCTCTAGATTAGAACTTCATATTTTAAGGAAAATTTCCTTTTTTTGATTTCCATCCTTATTGGATATCCTTTGAAATTTGAATTTTCAACCTAAAAACTCTCAAGAACTTCAATTTATAGTGTTTCACTAAGATTAATGTCTCTGAATCCCTTCCAAATCAGATATGGATTCAAAATGGAAACTCTAGATTCTTTAAAGAGGTGATTTATGAATACTTTAAGGATTGTTGTAGTGATTTTATTAAAATTATGAACTCATACAATGAATGTGGAAGGACAATATTCCCACCTGTTGTTAAGTTGACATGGGTTGATAAGGGAAAGAAAAAGTTGGACCTGGAATATTTCACTAGAGGGATAAGGAAAATGGTAGCACTCATTGGACATTATAGAACTAAGGAATCCTTTAGAGAGAAAAATAAAGCAGTCAAAAATTCTATTGAAGATAAGACTTAGGTCATTTCTAATGGGAGTGGTTCTCAGCCTGAGATAGATAATGTATTATCGGATTTTATTGATACTATCCAAAGTGATCTGAGTGACCCCATTGCTGTTTTACCACTTTGGAGAGGGTTCAAAATGATCCCAGTGACTATTCAAAAGCCTTGAAGGATATACATGATAGTTCACATCAATACAAAGTGGTTTTTTTCTAGTCATGTACTAACAAAGGTAAGAGTGTGGTGGTGGACTTAGATGGGTTTATTAAACCTCATCCTAAAAACACAAAGAAGCGTAAGTATTATTTCGAGTTATAGAAAACCATTATTACTAGATCCTTGGTATTACATACTGACATGAACATAGCCCCTCCACAAGGTGAAGTTATCAAGTAACCATTCCGATTTATTGGTATAGAGAATTTGGATGAGATAAATAAGAATAAAAATCATGTTAGGACTGTCAAGGAGGGTCTCAAGGAAGAGATATATTCTTGGATTAAAGAAAATGACTCCTTGATGTTCCAATGATATCAAAAAGGGAAGATTAATTTTCATGAATATTCAAAAATCAGAGAATGCATTCTCATTGAAATTAGAATTATCTTTGAATGGAATACCAAATTTGATGATGGGATACAAAGATTGATTTTTGATGCCATGAATTGTGAAGGAATACGACTAATGATATTGTGTAGTGTCTTCATGATGATGTTTCATTGTTGGAGTTTCATGGATTCACTAATATAGAATCATTGCTATTGGATCTAAGGCTTTTGATGTTATGATCCATTTTTTGCAATACAAGTACGACCAAGATGATTAAAAAAAGGTTTTGGTGTTATGGGTGGCATGTGAGGTTTTCAAGAAATAACCTGGCGGCCTGCCAGATGAAATGTTTAATTAATTTTATCTTATGTTGATAGTTAGTGACTCACTTGAACAAAAATTCACTGTAAAGTTGATTAAAAATGATGGACAAAAAGTCACTGTGAAGCTGAATCATACTCATATGATGGATACTACTACTGCTAATCATGCCACTATTGATTTCCTTATGATCATTTTAGGGAAGTTCTGTCATTTTTTTTGATCTGATGAGGTTATTTTTATGTTCAAATCATGTTTGTGTGATAAAACCTATTGGATTTTATGTTAATCACAATGATGAAAATTATTATGGAAGATCGTGATGTTTCTGAGAAGTGACATGAGATATTGGTTCATGTTGGACTCGAGTACAATAGTAGTGTGTGAACCCACATGGGGTAATGATCTGCATCCATCATTTGTTGATCCTACTTATGTGCGGGGTTCTGACATATTCTATAGTGAAGAAAACAAATTCTTTATTATTTCAAGAGTAGTTTTTTGGGTGTGACTTGAATGGACTAAAATACCCCATCTAATGAGTGAGGCCCAACATCCATAGAAACAAGGATGATAGGTGCAAGATGATATCCCAGTGAGATGACACTATCTCTCACTATCATGGATGATGAACCGAAGGCTTTTCCTAATCTTTATCTCATTTTTTAATATCATAATTTCCCACTAGTGAAAATTTATTACACCTCATGTCATCACTTTATTTTTACCTATTCTTTTAATAAATTTTTGGGGTATGAGTTGAGTGACCAAATTATGCTCAAATAATTTTTGATATAATTATATATAATATCAACCATAAATCCTTAGAAAATATAAACATCCCAATGAACTCTTGTAAAATGTAGAAGAACTATACTAATAACCTCACCAAGGCATAAAAACCCAATATCACATACATGTATAACAATATAGTATTGAATGGATTATTTAAAAAAGGTACCTCATACAAATTTTTTCACTTAATTATCTCTCTCACCCCACTGATGAACGTGATATGGTTCAATCACTTCTATATGCATATAATTATATTACTAAATACATTATTATTTCCATAACTATATACATATTCCAATTGAATATAACATTACCATCATAGTATGAAACCATGAACATAAAGGATATCAACCTAGTTCAATCCTCCTACCATGTGTTACTCCCACTATATAAACATATCACAATCAAATTTTCATCATAGCAGGTATTGTGAACATTGTGTGAATCATAATCATTCCCACCTCCTATAATTTATGACCCTAAAATATCACCATAGAAACCATATATAAAAGAAAACCATTATATTATACACTAAAATAGTAATCCATTACATAAAATATGAATAAACCTAATGTGATCCATTATAGCATATACTATATCTGATGGGATAATTGGGATAAGAGAGCATTCAACCATTTATTTTCCCACTAACCTAGTAGTTAGTTAAAACAAATGGAACCCACATCATTTGGGAATTAGTAAGGTGTTATGAATTTTGTAGGCTGTGTATGTAATCTCAAATAATGAGCTTTATATATTATAATAAAACACCATCCCAACACAACGATATATATTAATCTTCACTACAAATACCCATCTCAATTATTTCACTACCAGTATAATAATTAACAAGAACTACAAACCTAATACCCGCCAAGAGCCTAATATTTTTGCACAATACCTTCCTTAAATCATTATTAACATTCTATTTAGTCTCATCCTTTATCTATGAAAATATTTACAATTTTATCAGCTATTTTATATTCATTATACCATTCATTATCTAGAATTACTTTTAATACATTCAATATCTATCACCCTCATTTATCTCAATAAATAAGTGTCCTTTTAAATCAATATACATTCATTAATAAACCACTCAACATTAGAATCTAATACACTTATCATAGCCATATTTACTATTATCAAATATATCCATGATATTAGGAATCTATAATAGAATTTCATAGGAACCTAATAACCTTCGCCTCAACCACAACACAAGATAATGGAAATAGCCACTACCCATTTTTGAAATATAAAATCGGGACACCATTTCACCTCATTCAACATCAATAAAAAAACTAACCACCAAATCATTCTTCCATTTAATAAATATACTTTATGTTTGAAACATCATAACCACATATTCCATATACTAACACAAAAATTTGTTACCACTCACTAAAAATTCTATTTTTTTATTTTTATTAATGAAATGGAAATACAGGATCCCCATCCTCTGGGGGATAAAATTGAATGATCTTGAGAGAGTCATCCTTTACAATGAAATAACAGTCATTAGGTATGAAAATAAATAGAAATACATTCACTTGGATTTCCTTTGATGGATAATAAATTTGTATATTATGTCCCTTCTTTTCATGTATGTCCAACAAAGATAGACTAATTAATGAATTTCTTACACTTATGAATCAAATAGGTTAAATCCCATGGATGTTTATATTTTCCATGATGAAGCCTGAATAGAATGTTGGAGTCTGAATCCTCCTCCACAATGTTGATATTATAGAGCCTACATAGCGATAAGACAATTTCCATCACCATGAACTCAACCCTCAATGAAGATCCCTCCCTATATATTGAAGAAAAAACTAATCATCAAATTGTCATTCTCCATCTTAATTGACTGTTGACAACATAGAAATTATTACTATGATAAAATATTCTCTACAAACTAATACATTAACATCTATATATGATATTCAATTCTTCATAGGTGAATCAATCCATCTAATCACATCATTATTACATAAATCACTATAGTAAACAAAAATATAACTCTTATTTTTATATAGTCATAAGTAATATAAAAATAATATAATCAAATAAAATATTTATGAATCACCCTTCCCCTTCACTTAACTATATTCTAACTAACTATATTTCACAGGATAACCTCTATAATATACCAAATTAATGAAATTCATGATAATTCTATAATTGGAAATAAATAAAAAAATATTTATAAATTCCAGAACCTTAACTTGAGCTTACGAAGTTAGTATGTATTTATAAATTCCAGAACCTTAACTTGAGCTTACGAAGTCATTTCATACTAACAAGGTAGAATTTAATAACAACACATTTGAAAAAAACTGATGAAAACCATAAAATACTCATAACACATAATTATATATCATTTTGTTTACCAAATATCACCCAAACCAAACTAATAATGTATCCTAAAATCCCCCATGAAGGGTGAATTAAGGAAGTTGAAAAATAGGAGTGGATACTTTCACCTTGTTTAAAAGATTTATAATATAACAATTCAAAAAATCAAAATCAACTAATAAGAATAAAATAGATCACCAATAATGATTATTTATTCAGATATGATTTAATATAATTAATGAATATTATAAGTATTTTTTTTAAAGATTAAAATTTATATTGGAAATAGAAATTTATGGAATCATAGTGTGATACATATTGTTCATGACATGATGGGAATAAGTCAAACAGAACTCTGAAAATTGCTTTTTTATCTACCTTATATTTACACATTTAAAACATGGTAGACTCTATTAATTAAAAATAACCGAGTAAATACACAACACAAAAAATGTGATCATACCATGTAAACTATTCATTAGAAATGTGTAATTTCAAATTAATAAAATGTGAAAAAATTACCCAGAACATAACAACACTGTAAAAGGTATAACCTTGAATTCTGTCACCTAAGGATTCATGTTAGGATAAACTTGACCATATTATGATGGTAACTCATAGAAAATTAAACAAAATCTTCGATTGAACTTAACTCCATAAATATAGCTTCTCACGCCTTGTGGAGTCATATATACTGGTATCTAAAACTACCCCAATACCCATATATATCACCAGTCCAAACCAAAAGATTTTTACCCTTTATTAAAACCCAATTTCAAAGCATTCATATAGTGATCGATTCTAGTCATTCCATTACCAGGAATATATTATAAAATAAGGAACCAAAGTATCATTGATTACATCCCATGATTGACACATAATTAAAAATCCCTAAATAAAACCATGATGGTGAAACACACCAAACTATTGAAATCATGTATCTCTAAAAGAATTCCTCAATGTGTAACATGTATAACAACACTATGAAACCAACCTTCCAACTGATATCTTAACTCTAACTCTATAAACCTTCTTATAACCTTCTCCCAATATCTTTGAAACCCACAAAACATAATTCAACTATCATAAGAGATATAGATAGTCACATTAGTTACCCATAAAATATTTTCTTTCCTCAAGAATCCAAATGATACATAGTATGAAACTAAACAATGAAAAAACAAAAAATTCAACATAAATACATCTAAAACAAGGATTAATCCACTAATAAAGCCAAATTGTTACCCAAGGGAAAACAACCTGAATCGTAACAACATAGAATCAATCATTTGAGGTTCAGTTCAATCTAGTGAATGAACCAATTTAAATGTGAAGACTAAAAGATATGACTCATATTAAAATCCAAATATATTTAAAGAAAATACTCTCTAAACCCAAGGAATATTATACCATTAATGGAGAAAACGTTTATGTCAAAGGGATTAATATACCCAAGTGAAAAATCATACCATGCACTCCCCATTATCGTCTTGATAATATAACTAAAACATGCTCCCAACCATTTTTGAGGAATTTTGTAAAACCTAATAACCATATGATATACCCATAATTTATAAATTCCACCAGAAATGTGGATTAACATAACAATGAGTAAGGATGGACTATATTGAACACTATAGATCAAAACCAAATCATCCAATAACTAACCATTAATAATTTATTAACGGAAAGAGAAGATTATGAAAAAAATTTCAAAATAATTTCCCTCTATTAAGAATGACTTTTAGTTTCCATAAACCATTATGTATTTAAGTAATCTAGAAAATTTCTTATATTCTAACATATGAAATCAATCATTTTTGAATTATAAAAAACACACTATGAGATGAGGACTCCAAACATACTAATGAGAACACTATAAAAAAGTATTTTAAAGATCATTTCAAATGAATTAGTTGTGAAACGAATAATGTTATTGACTAAAAATATAATTGAATTTAAAATTTCAAACCAAAATCAAAAAATTATAACCGATAATCTATTTAATTATAACCACCTTAACTAATTATAAGAACACCACAAATTAACATAAAACCATACTAACAATGGACTACTATTCAAAAATAAAAACATTTTTTTTACCCAATAAATGATACATAGATCTACTCAAACCCAAGAATCGGAACTATTCATGAACATTAATATATTTATTCACTTTATGTATTTACATACCAAAAGCGTCATAACACAAGGTTCTATATTCATATTTATATTTAAGTGCTAGAAAAACTAACTAGATCAACTCAATATAATATGTCAATATTAATCATCACTTTAACCATAGGATCACTATCCTTTATTGAATCTACTTCATTAAGGAAGACTAAAAATGCTATGTTCTCGTGTATTTATTAGCTAAGTGATCTATAAAATGGACTATCAATGTGAATAAGTGAATTATAACACGGTTTAGGATGGGATCTACTTACTATAATTCAAGATTTCCACTATAAGTTAATTCTTCCTCACATAGGGAACCAACTCTTCCTTGAATAACGTTACAAATCCTTATAAATAAACCTATACCAAATGACCAAGATTCGTCTTCCATGATACATTAGATACCCATGAAGTTTTCAAACTCCTATGATAAAAAATGAATTGATCTAGAGTCCTCTTTAGTTCAATGGATTATTGATCCTCTTGTATCCATTAATCAACCGTCATTATTTTCACTCCACTAAGGAACTTAGGTAGTTATTGATGCTTAATTCTAGACACAACCATATACCATGACACCTTATTACACATCTTGAGTGAATAAAACTTATGATTCCTTAATTAAATGTCATCAAACTAAATATATAATACAACGGTGTTAGTTAAATTAATGGAATCACACATGAAAAAAATGAAATCACTAACACACGAAAAGAATCACATCCAATCATATGACTTTAAATCACTAATCAAAATCACACTTCATTTAAAACTTTCACCATAATTCAAAATCAAAACCATCCAGTCCTCTAACTAAAAAACTACCTCATAACTTCTATATAACTATGAATCAAACAATCTAGAAATCAAAAAACCCATTATTCTACAAACTAATCTTATCTACCACACCATAACCACAACACTCATAGTCCATTGAAGGACCTAAATAACACCATCCAATAAAAATTAATTCACTATTCATATAATTGGACACCTAAAATATTTATATGAATATAATAAAAAAACATTCATAAAAAATGAAAACGTTTTATTGAAACCCACACATTTAAAATGTTAAATATCAACCATTGAATTTCCCATAAAACAACCTTTTTGTAAAAACATTAATATGAAAAACTTTTATTCATTTAGTAAAAAAAAGAAAATTAATCCCCTTTATAAAATAATACCACAATTTTTTTTATTTTCACATATAAAATCAACATAAATTTCATAAAAAATAAAATATTCAATTTATTTTAGAAAAAAATTTACTACAAAAACATCATTGTTTGAGAAACCATGC
The DNA here is from genome assembly GCA_963277665.1 of Viscum album. Taxonomy (NCBI): domain Eukaryota; kingdom Viridiplantae; phylum Streptophyta; class Magnoliopsida; order Santalales; family Viscaceae; genus Viscum; species Viscum album. The sequence continues at coordinate 102,692,960 of OY728140.1, forward strand.
AAACATTACTAAAAATAACTATACAGATTATTATACAATGTTGAAAATGTTATTGGAATCATTGTGCTCTAATTCAGAATAAATTAATTATATAAAAAAAATTACCTATTAAATTTATAAAAATAAATGACAAATTAACTAATATAAAATATCACGCATAATATGATATCAATTTTTTAACCATTATATTATTAATTTTTTATATGATTTTTGTTATACTAATTAACTGTACAATGATTTTTAGATTTTATTAAACATTATATCTAACTCAAAATACTAAAAATTATCTTATTAATTACTCATATTTATAAAATAGAAAGGATTACATGATTTCCTCCAACATTTAGTTAAACTCATGTTGTCTGAATATTCTCTTTTTCTAACAAGTATCCACATGTTTAACTTCAAGATAGAAAATAGAGATTAACACTTAACATTTTTTTAAATCATGAGGTTAAAATATTTCATTTTATCCTATTCAATTGTCCTTTATATTACTAACATATTAAGATCTGTCAAGAAGTAACTAAAATGAACATTGAAAAACTTCAAAATCGTAAGGTTCATCTATTAAATTCCATGGTTTCTATTACCCATTTATAGTAGTTGAATGTATGTGAAACATATAGTACCAAATTAACACTATAATGTAATACCTTGAAATAATACATGAACATAAAATCACAAACATATCAGCACATATAGATTCATATATAGAAATATACGTGGAAAAGTGTTCATTGATAACATAGGGTAAAACATCACTAAAACATCTCGATATAAAAGAATAAATATCATTGATAACTCCAATAATCCCAAATTCAAATACCCTAATACTTAACATAGGTCATTAGTGTGAAGTAAATATCTATGTATGAAATAGATATTTTTAGTTAAGATTATTTAAATATCATCATGATCATATCACAAAAAACCAAAATTTAAACATAAGAGTAAAAAAACAAGATGCATGTAACACTCTTAAGACTATACCATATAATTAGTGCTAAATATACTAGGGTATTTGGTAAGACTGTGGTATTCATGTCAGATCATAGGGGGCCCTGATCACCCATGTCCTAACATTTCTCCCTAGAAACATCACACAATATATTTGGTTGATCCTTTTCCCCTACCTATCCCTTGTAGTTCTCAACAGTTCAACTCTTTTATCTCTACCTAAACTCTCATCTATAGCTCATAAACCACTTTTCCATGATCCTTATAGATACAAAACTCATATAGGATCTATAGTGAATATGAGTGTGACCCTTTAATAATACTACTAACAATCCATATGTTACATAATAACATTGAGGGTATAAAATAAAAAAATGGCTTCCATTACCCTTATAATCCTAAGAACATATAAATAGATCCACCAAAAAACCAAAAAATATAAAATTAATATGATAACCCCATAATAAAAGTAAATTTCATATAGGATCAAAGTATCTATAAATTAAATACCAAAAGAAAACTTATATGGTCATTACTCCAAGCTAACTCCAAGATCTGAGGTAGTAACATCCAGATCGATCAATAAATCCATCTAGGAAACATGAAAATATGATTTATATAAATATATGGAAGAGAATAAATTTATACTCAATAAGATCATCCTAAATACTTATTTTATAATGTGGTATAATATTTCTAATGCCTCAATGAATAAAAATTATAACCAACATACACTAAGGACATCTCGACTGTCTCTCAACCTCAAAAGGCTCACTCACCCAATATCGATTCCATGTATTGTAATATTGTGTTGAAAGGATTATATAAAGAATGAACCTAAAAATAAATTCCTTAATAGATTATATATCTCTTGACACAACAATATATATCATGTGATTCATTACCTTCTATATCCATATATCTGTATGTCCACATATCCTACCACAACCACAACCACATCAATATTACAATTCCTTATCAGATTGCCAATATAGTTGGGTATCATGATCATGGAAGGAATTATACTTGTGAAATTGAAATAAAATACTTTAACTCCACCGTGTATACCTTCCAAAATCATTTTCCCTTTATCATAGAGTATTATTAACATGAATGACCCCAATCTCATACTCTCCTCTTACTATGTTTGACCCCCACTATGTTAAAATGGCATCCATATAACCATTTTTTTCAATATATTAAAAACTAAAACATTATTCCATTATAATAGTATAAACCAATTAATCAAAATCCATCAAAATTTGTACTATGTATAATGGGTGAGAGGGGAAGAGGTATTAGTCATCCATCTTTTTGGTAACCACCTAAGATTTTCTGAAAAAACCTAAAACCTAAAACATTTGGGAATCAGTAAGGTTATTTGAATCAAGTGGGGTTTATAAGAAAAATAGGGAAAATATAATATATATTACATCTACACACAATAATAATCCAAGGGTTCATATTAAATATCATTATTAATACGTATCTCTATTATTGAAATACCACAACCACAATTAACAATTTCATACAACACCATATCAAATATCAACCCCACCATTCCACTCAATAACAATACTAAATGAAATTTATCATTCAATTTTTCTTATATTTTAATTATTTATATATTTTCCATTTTATTAGCAACTTTATATTCATTATTCCATTCAATTTCCCTATTTACTTTCAAATAATTCCTCTTCCATCACACACTATTACTTAATCCAATAACCATTTATATCAATAATCGATAATTTATCAATTTAATTCGATTTATTAAATTCCATGAAACATCCAATTACCATATTCCTTTCTACCAAAAATATCAATTCCGAAAAAAAACTAGAACACTACCTTACAAAAACTATACAACCATGTCATTAACTACCACTAACACTAATTCCAACAATCACATCAAAATTATAAACTAAAAAATATTACACCCTTTAAACTTAGTACAGATCATTTAACAGAATCCATCTTCCACTTCATTATTTTGTTTCAAATTATAGTTCCACATTCGAATATGTTTTATAGAATTTTATAATTTTCATAAAACCAATTTAGTATCAGCATTATTTTATTAATAAAATTATAGAGTTGAAAATTAAATAATGTATATATTTGAATGATATTATATTAGAAAACATAAATGAACCATACATGAAAGAAATAAAAAAATAAATGTGATAGTGGCCCAAATATAACTAATAACAAATCATAATAAAAATTTATTATTTAAATAATCCTCCATCATATGATTTGATCGTGGAAATTACAAAGATTATTTCTAGGATTATATAATATCAAAAAATTATTTCATTAAAATATTTAAATTATTATCCACTAATAAGGTGCTACACCAAAAAACTAATCACAAAAACAATACATAAACCATGGATTCTAACAAATATACTATAATAAATGCCAAAATGTCACTATTCACATATAATATCAAAATATCCTATAGATCACATGTGAATCACCCCTCTTATACAATTACTATTAGAAAAATTAAATAACATTCTTATGTTATTTCCTACCACCCACCCATTAAATAATAAAATCATGAAAAATCAAAAATGACACATAATTAAAAAGTAAAAACTCATATTCTATACATTAAACAAAACATCAATATTTATTACGCAAGAACAAGAAATAATTTTAATAATTTTACCACTGAACATACCCAAGGAAATCCATCAAATCATATAATAAATCAGGACACATCACTCAATCAACCTAAAATCACAAAAAACCAACCAATACTTCTCCCACAATCCCATATGAACAAAGAAGAAAATATGCTGAAAATGAAAAGTATAAAATACCACCCTAGTTGAAATATTCATGAACACACATGGAAAATAATAACAATCTAAAAAGGTGGAATTCAATTTCCCCCATGAATGATTCTTCTTATAGATAGCATTTCATAGAAGTATGTAAAATAATAACGGACTTGAGAAAAGGATTGAATTTATAATAGGACTATAAATTTATGGATTCTTAACATAAGAGGTCATTGTAACACCATTATGGTTCTACGTTGATCCATTCTTCAAAAATATTGTTGTGATCAACCTTATCCACCCCAATTTTAAACATAAAATACTTTCAAAATTTGAATTAAATGAGGATTTTCATGATTTAAGAAACACCACATGATTTTAGAATATATATTTTTATTTAATAAATTTGAAGTGTTTGATAACTTTCTTAAATGCAACACCGATCTTACATGAATGATGGTATACTATTTAAATATTATTATTAAATTTGAGTGTTATCACATAGTCATTGTATTAGAGGGAATGAATTATATTTACTGAATTATTAAAAAAATTATAAATGTTTTAATTAATGAAATGTTATTGATTAATTCTTAAAAAAAGCATCATATATTATTGATAATTATTAAAAAATATAAGACCTAATTTTTCAATAATTGTATTATATATATAATCTAATTTTACCTAAATAAAATATTTTGATTACTGCTAATAATTGAAGAAACTTATTTTTAATTTATATTAAAAAATGAATAATCACATACAGATTGATTATTCCTTAGTTAAAAATTATGATAAAGGAATTTATGTAAAAAAATATATTTTTTAGAAAATAGATTTTATTATGTGCAATGTATTTTTTTAATAAATTGAAATAATCATTAATGGTGAATGATTTTAATGAATATTATAGAAAAATATTTAATATATTATATTAACATTATTTAAATTTATGTTATGATGAAACAATGAGAATAATATTTTTTACTTACAATTATATTTTCTCTAAAAATGGGTATGTACTTGTGTTGTTCATGAATATTAAAATTAATTTCCACCACTTCAGGGAATTTAATATTATAAAATATAATCCATATTTATAATTAGAATAATTATATTCTTCTACAAGGTTACCTTATTTTTGTCTATAATGAATAGTTACCATGTTCAAAATTATGTTATGATGATAAAAGTTAGAAGGGTTAAATTTGGATTTATCCTAAGAGATGAGGTTTAAAATAATAGTGAACAGATGATTAAATATCATTGAATTATTATAATTTTACCATAACATTATTAAGATCAAAATGTTGAAAATTTTGAGAAACATGAATTCAATAAGATATATTTAATATAATTAATCTTTATGTTTTTACTAGTTTCCCAACCACCTTACTTATTAAAGGGAACATCTTCTTCTCACTTCTATATGACACATGATCACTCTTGTTCAAATAATAACTACCCAAATCACTTATCATCAATTATCCCCATTTCATAGTGTTCATGGATTCACCAAATTACCATTACTTGATTGATTATGGTGTATGTTAAAGAAAGATAGATTAGGAAGAGGTAATTATATTTACTGATCAATTTTTAGTTTATATCTCTTTTACCTCCTTCAAAACATCTATAACCATATTGTAATAAAAAAAATAATATTATTTACTATAATAAAATTTATTTATTTTAATTTTATAACCATTTCATATCCCTATTATGTCAAATATAATATTAAATCATCACACATGTGTACATATATACTACAATATTCATGAAGCAATGTGTTTTAATTATCATCACCATCTCAAATAAATAGTTATATAGATGGATTTAATTTTAATTTATTTTTTACTATATACCAATTATTATTTTTAATGATATGTTAGTATTTATAATCATTTCTTTCAATTTTTTAGAAAATTAAAACATTACTTGTGTATACATACATACTACCATCACCAAGATGTAATGTCATTCATTTCTCACCACTGATTTAGGTGAATTATTATAAAATTGTAAATAATTAATAAATATGAAATATGATACATTTTTTTAATGATTTTTTATTTTAAATTTTAGACCAAGTTATAATGACTATAATCTTTGAATTGAAACATGCATGGAAAATGGAATAGTTAATACAAAAATATTGATTTTAATAATGAATTAAAAACAAATGTTTAATTGAAAATTATAAAAGAATTATAAATTCTATGATAAGTATGATTTTTTATATATTTATAATAAATCTAAAATTATTATATAGGATGTTAATATCACGTATAAAAAACTTCAAAACTTGAGGTATGTGTTCTTCATCTCAGTATAGTTTCATGGAGACACATTTCATGTTATGCACCTATTTTCCATTATAATGTGTGTATACTACCCCTTTGATATTTTATATCATAATTATATTCCTATTAATGTTATATAACGTTTTATTTATGTATTTTTATTTCATGGGGTTTATGATTCAAAATCTACAAAAGTGGTAAGGTTTTATATTTTAATCTCATTTATTTTCTGGATTTTGTTTGTTCTATTTATAATGAGGTATATTATATGATAATATCTATTAAACCCCATATATTTTCTTCTAATTTAGTTATTCTTTGGTTTTTTACTTTTTCCTTTCATTATCCTCTCCTTGGTATATAATATGACCTAAAACATATTTTTTTGAAAAACTAATATTTTTCATCTTTTAAGTCAAGGATATTTCTCTATCCTATCAATTTTCATAAATTATGTTATATATATTTTTACCCATACTAAATTGATTATAGTGTTAATTTCACTACCTATGAAAATATTTAACAATTAGTAAAAGGAATAATTTTAGAAATAATTCATTCAACCCACTTTTGAATTTTTATAAAAATATGAAAAGAATGTTTTATTTTAGTGTATACATAATGAATTAAATTTACCATCATCATCCCTTACTTTATAAATATTATTCCATTATTGGTTTCAATGGTTTTTAAAATATAATCATATTCCAACTTTTATTGAAATTTTAGTTTTTAAAAGTTATAAGAATAATAGTGATATCTTCTGTTGACTTTCAAAGTGTATTTTAAATTATTTCACATAAGGTATTTTTCATATATATTAGCATAATCTATGGAATGTTTTAATTTAGTGGGTATATTCTCTTATGACACCATCTATATTTCTTATCTATAATTATAATTATGATGATGTATTATATTCGATTTTATGAAACATTTTTCTTTCCCACATGATAATTACTCAATGATAAAATGTTGAATGTTTTTATGATCATGTTGAAACATTATGTATGGTTTTCATTATATGATTGGTGGTACTAGATTTATATATCCATATAATGAATTGGTTAAATATTTATGTCTAATTAGATAATATCAATTATAATGAGGAGTGAACCCAATCCAGTAAGGGTGTTTTTCTGTTATGATTGTCTTGGTAGTGAGACATCACATAAGAACTTAGGTGAATGGGGAGTGAACCTAATAAACTTTAGGGATATATAAAAAACAATAGTATTCTAATTGATCTTTGGATAAGTAAATGAATTTCTATACATTTTAGTTTTCCAAAAAATTATTTATTTTTCTTTACAAAACCTATCACATTTCATAATTGACGACTCTATAATCTTATGACTCATGTTCTTTATTATGAAACGGTGTTATTCTATGACTCATATTCATTTGTCTATGAAAAATTAGGTATGTTTTCATAAGTTAGGTACATTTTATAATTCCCATATTATTATATCCATCTAACGACCCTAAGGCCTTTAAATTTTTTATTATTTCAACAGAAACATAAATATAAACCCCCTTTTTAGGGAAGAAGGGGGGAACCGAAGACATCATCGACTTAAAACAATTCACGACCAAAAGGTCTAATGATACAAAATGAACTGACACATGAATCTACCCCTCCCCAACATATGAAAACGGAAAATCACTCCACCATTGTAAGGATTAACAATAAGCAAGTATCCTTTGTCAAAGAACATGCCCGATCTAATGACTGATGTCATACCCTCTCAACATCCAAATATAAAAAACACTGCAACAATGAAGTGCTGCTCCAAAACCTCCTCTAGGGCCTGATCCATAGGTCGAGTTTGGGTGAATCACCATACCAAGAGACATCATAAGAAAAAACATTTCTCCCTTTCGAAATGACCATTCCAATCACCACCATCAAAGGTCATCCTAAACAAACATGGATAACCTCCTCAAACACTCCATCCACCATAGTCACATAATCATGTAAGACAACCCAAGAGGCATGGGATAAGGCCATCGTCACCTAAGACTGGGTGGCCCAACCCTGTACCAAGAGGGCTCCACTGATGAGGGGATCAGGGTCGTCCTAAAATAGAAGTTCCACTATGTTCATGAGTCTGATCTGATCAGAACCATCAATGAACCCTTACTAGGGTCCAAAACCTCACATCAATGAATAGAAGCATGAACGAAAGAGAAGAGCCAATGATATCAAACCAGAACAAAAAATACTAGATCCAGCCAAATAGAACAAATCATAGTAAACAAAATCACAACATACCAAAGAGAGAACCTACAAAACCCAGAGAAACTGAAACCCAATACCTGCCCCCTCCAAAGTGCTACAGATCTGACCGGAGACCCGCACCTGATCGCGCCAGATGATCCGGGAAACCTAGGCCACCCTACGAAGAGGAAGAGCGTGGACTAAACCTCCGAGAAACCTTTTCTACCCAACAAAGTTGGATGACTGATCCTCGAAGGCAAGAACAAACTGATCCTCGCCGTCGATGGAGAGGGATGAGCCTTGCTGAGCAACACTGTCACACTACCGAGATGGTCGTTCCAGATGAGAACTAGCTACACTGAGCGATGCCGAGCAACACTGTAGCTCTACCAAGATGGTCTCTCCAGATGAGACAGGGGTTTACCATGCTGGGACAAACACACGAGGTATAACGACTACCTCACCAGACCAAAGACAGAAGCAGAATCCACAATCAAAGCCAGACCAAAGGGGGGAAGGGGGGACCGAAACTTAGAGAAACCCTACCCACCTAGGATTGGGAGATCACACCGCTTAGAGGATCCTTTTTTCAAGATCCCCCATATTTTTATATTTTTGTCAGTTAATATATTCTATTTATGACTCCTATGGTTATAATTTTTGAGTATCTAAGATCTCCCTTTTTTATGTTTCCTTTTTTCCAAGGTTATAAATAGGTATTTTTAGCATGTTATTTATAAAAATTATACTATAAGAGATGAATTTTTTATGATATGTTAAATCCCAATCATAAAATTTGGTTATTATTTAACTAGTATCCAAATAATCTAATTCATTACAGTTCTCGAGCATGTATTGTCTATAGATATATTAAATATTCATAAAAATTGATGTAAGTTTTATATGTTGAATTATTTCATCACTTGTGTTGGTATCATAAGAGGGTTTAGTAATTTTTGGAGATTTTGATAAGTGTAAAATGAGTAGATAAAATTATATAGCCAATGATGAATAAAAATCCTGATAGGATGAACCTAAAGTGTCATAGTTTTATAAAAATGTAATGCCTTGAGATTTTATGGAATATGTTTTTATTAAATTTAAAATATTTAGTATCTTTCAGTACACACAACATTAGGTTCTACCAAACCACAATATACTATTTATATTACTATTTAAAATAGACTTCATGAAATTTCTATTAAACATGGTGGTACGAATAAGAATAAAAACATATTAAATATTAATAATCATGGTTTTAGATAAGAAAATAATATTGATAAAAAATTTTAATTTTTGGTAAATTATTTATATGTTTCAAAAATATAATTTTATCAGAAATTAATTTTACTCCATATTATAAAGAAAAGTAATTTTTTAAATTTGTAGAAAATTTATCTAAAAAAATTCAACATATAAAATTTATTTCATGGTGATTTTTTGTTATTTTTTTAAATATCAATTCTTTGATAAAGAGTGAAAAATAGAGGTTTTTATTAAAAATTACCTTTTTATTTAATGCATTTATAAGTGTAAATTATGATATAAAATTATTTTAAAAGTGAACTTAGTTAATTTATATTATAATTAAACCAATATAAGTAATTTTAATAAAATTATATTTTATTTTGATATAAAAACATTTTAAACATTTGAAAATTCTCTCATTAGGAAAAATATTTTTTGTAGTGTTTATGGGTTTAATTTTAAATTAAATTCTTCCACATATTTGAATAGAGTTTTCAAAAATGGATTAAATATTTTGAATAATAATAATGAATATTATCTAATAATCTAAACCAAATTTTTTACCTAATGAATGGTGAAAATTTCCAAAATTAATTACCACTGTTAAGTTTAAAATAAGTTTATCAAGGGATTAAAATAAATGATAAGTTGTAAAATGAACTATAAACTTGTAAAAAATATATTGTATGGACATATTTAGACCTTAATGCCTATAAGTTTTTTATATTTTCCCATTTTTATCCTTATAGTATGTGAAAAACAAGGGTACATTTTATTCTTTTAAAAATTTCCATGTGTTCCCTCTACACGATTTATAAAAGACCACCCCTTATACTCTCCACTTCACACTTAAATAGCCCATTATATCATCCAATAAATACCGAATTATATTTTTTATTTACCTACTCACATCATAGATTCATTATTTTGTCCAGGAATCCGTCCTATAAAGTATTTAGGTGTAAACCAAAGAGGTTATCTGATGTAGAGGTATTGTACTTAAACTTTTGTTGTCAATTTATATCTCGTTCTAACTAATTAAAATATTATTAAAATACTATGATATAATAAAAATATTACCTAGAATATAATGATATTTTATAATGTTAATCTAATAACATATATCCATCTCCTCTTAAATGAAATGGGGAATTAAATCATCGACCGTGAGTACGAGGGACTACCACCTCATGAAATAATGTTATTTGTTTCCCATCACTACCTCTCCCTACTAGATAAAATGAAAGAATTAATTTTTATATAATATATTAATGATATTTTTAAACTTATTAAATTATAATGGCACACATATCTTATTACCTTCAAACACATTGGAAAAAAATAAAGTCTCTCGTGTGTATGATAAACTACCGCCTCACAAACCAATGTGACATGATTTTAACATTTTCATTTTACATGGATGGTAATAAGGATAGGTTGAATTAATATATAAAATATTTTTAAAATAGCTATACATATTTAATTAGTATATCAAATATACCTTCTTAATTTTAATTCTATGAGAGATATGATAACATCGCCTGTGCGTACGATAAACTACTGCCTCACAAACCGAGGTGATTCATTTTTCACTAACACTTTATATAAAAGGGAATACGGATATTTTTTTTTGATATATGTGATATATATGACATCATAATGATTCTGGAATGGTGAATTATTATTAACCTTTCTATTGTTCACTTTGTTAAAAAAATATGTACAATATACTGTCTTCATGAATGATATATTTAATTTTATATCTAAAGATTTTATGGATGAATATAAATTAATATATACTGAATAAATATAAAATTAATATCATAGTTAAAGTTATAGAGATTATGTAACCATGATCAATGAAAAAGGAAAAAAATACTAAATCAAAACATACATAAAAAACAAAGAAGTTATTATCCGAAACGTGATTTTGACAACAAATTGAAAATAAACAGGAAATAAAAGGTCTTAAATAAATCTTATATGGTATGATACATATGATTATGGTTATTTAATTTATTAATAAAAAAATATATGTACTATATAGTAGGTTCGAATGTGTATGAAGTAATTCAAGACTTAAGGTAAGGTATTTTTGCTTCATTTTTTCTTCTTTGGGAGATACATTATATTATGAACCTATAATATTTTATGAGGTTTATATAAATCCCATTTTACATGTAATATCGTAGATATTTTTTTCATGATATTATATGTTTCATTAATTATTATTATTTAATGGGAATTATTATTCAATGTTACCAAAGTGTAAGAGTTTTATGTTACAATATCATCATTTATTGGGATTATTCTTGATAACACTTTCAGTGATGAAATATTATAAACTTTATATAAAAAACATATCTATTTTCCTCTAATCATATTATTTATAAATAATACATACATTATTTTATTTTAATATTATAAAGGACTAAAAACACAAAAATAATATTTTATGAAAATCCTTATTTAATTTCCTCTTCAGTTGAAAACACTCCTTCATCCGTATCAATGTTTTCTAAAAAAATTTACAAAAAATGGTTTAACATTACCCAAAGGTTTTATTAATGAAATTTCACTATTTTTTTAATTTTTAAAAAATATTTTAAAAGTAATATTGTTTTTTTCTAAATAAGGCCTCTTTTGTTTTATAAGAATTATGAAGGAGTTATTTGTTTTAACATGTAGTACTTGAATGGAATTTCACACCATCATAAACACCAAATGATTTAAATATTTGATTATAAATTTAAATTAATATTTTAAAAAAGGTTTTTTTTATTTTTTTTTAATTTTTTAGATTTTTTCAATGTGGTAAAAAAAGTTTACAAGATTTTTTTGATTGTTTTTTTAATGTTTCCATTATAAGTTTCCAAGTTTATTTTCAAATAAAAATATTTTGATTTTTTAGGTTTTAAAAGTGTTTTTCAAAGTGGAAAGGCTATTTTCATCAAAAAAATTTCCTAATGTCTTCTGAAATTAATCTTCTATATAAGATGACATCTTTTATTGTTAATATTTTTACTGTGGATATAATCCAATGATAAATTTATTTGTCTTTATCAGGGTGGTTTATGTTTATGATGGAGAAATGTTTATAATACCCATTTAATTATAATGAATTATGATATTATGATTTTTTTTAAAACCCATTTCATTTCATGGGTTCTCATATGATGGATGTTTTATGATCTTTTAACCGACAAATTTATTGATTATGAGATGGTTGGGATCTATATATATCTCAAATTAATTTGGTAATGATTATTGTTCTACGAGATCAATAGATACAAAGGAGGTTATCCTAGGCTTGAAAATAGGGTACGTGGGAGGTTATCCTAAGACAGAAGCAGGAACATAGGTGTTTCGCCCAATCCCAACATGTTATGAATGTCTTATTTGGTGTCCTTGAAATAAGGTTTTTTATGCTTATATTTTTTAATTATTTTTTTGTATCATGTCAATATTATTATCTCATAGATATTTTACTTTTATTTCCATATAATTAATGTCTTAGGAACTACCAAATATATAAGCCATGACTCAAGATTTTTATCTTTGATATGCAAGGTTTGGTTTTCATATTCCATAAACATGTTATCATACCCTTACGATCATGTATTGTTTATAAATTTTCCTTGTTTACCCTTACTAAGAATCTAAGCTCAACCTTTATTATGTTTATTTTCCTCCAGTTATGATGATAGGTATTATGTGTTATATTTATAATAAGGGTGTTAGTTATGAGGAACTATGTGAGAGATGATGTAAAAAACTTATGAACTAGTTGTTTATGATTCAATGTTTCCAAAGGCATAATAACTTTATGATCATCATGAACATGTTTGGGTAATGTAATGAATATTAACATAATAAGATCTAATATCTATGCATGATAATATTGGGTCACTATATTTAGTATCAAAGGCATGTAATCCTTACAAACTCTCATATTTGAAGATTGGAAGAAACATGGATATCCACCCAAGGCCTTTCTGAGATAAGGGATTCCATAGGGGATAGTGTTGTGTCCCATGTGGAAGGTGTAAGAAGCCTTGTAGTGCTCTGATATGTATCAATTATAGTCTACTGGATAAAATTCCAGAGCGCTATAAATGGTATTAGAAGATATGTTAAGTTAAAGATTTAAAACTAGGTTGAGAAAACCATAATGTGATCCTTATAGATATATATGAGGATAGGTCTAAGGATAATTTTATGTATAGTAAAATATCCTAGAATATTAGTGAAAGATATAGTGAGTGGTGTCTTATAAATAAATCTCTATCTTGATACTACAAGTGGATGTGGTTGTAAAACAGAAGTACTAAGGCATAATAACTACGAAAAAGGTGAATTAGTATTAACTCAAGAATTACTTAGTATAAGACAATAGGCCTTACTGTTTAATTGGTTTAATAATCCTAGGGGATATGCATTGTAAATTCACAACCAGTTTATGAATGATTATAAAGTATTTAAATAATAACCATGAATGATTTAGGTTAAGTTAATGGTACCATATATTTTAAGGAAGGTTTCATGATTTATAAATCCTATAACTGATTCTTCATGATTACATAGCTTCCCCCTATTAGTGTTATTAATTACACTATGATTTTGGTTTTAGTAAATAGTTTGAACCTAAATAAACCTTGTTTATGATGAACACAAAAAACAATGAAATAATTTTCCTCATGATCAACCGAATGTTTTGGGAACTGGAATGAAAAATCATGTTTCAATGCTCACATATAATTCTTATTCTTTGAATAATTTTTATCCTCCAAACTAGAAAAAATGTATCAATTTTTTTAGTCCTTCAGAAGGAAATGTCCAATATATTTTAGGGGTTCCACTGATGTTCTACTTGGTGAGAAATTGATTAGTACAATTGAAAAGATATTTTCTGTTATACAGTGTTTAGATCATAAAAAAAAAATCCTTTTTTATATCAATCATTTGGAAGGATAAGTGGTGGTGGACTCTCATAAAGAAAACAAGGAACCATGATAAAATTTAATCCACAGAGTGGGTTGGGATTAAGAGATTATTTTTCAATAATTAATTCCCTTATATTCTGTATATAAAAATGAAGAATGAATTCCTTGATCTAAAGTATAAGAATGAAGAATCCATTGGTATATTTGAGGAAAATTATACAGTACTATCGAGGTATGCTTTAGGATTTATCATCCAACCTAAATGTAACATTGATCGATTCTTGAGTAAATTAAAACCATGTCTTCAAAGAGTGTTAGACATAAGGTACTTCTATATCTATATATAAATCACTGAATATTCTCTCAAGGTGGAAATGAAGATTGGAATTACCCATCAATCTCATAGTTTTTATAAGGAAATAAATATAGAGTTCAAAGGAAACACTACAAACCATGAATAAAATAAGATGATATTTCCTTCATGTTCAATGCGTGGCATGAAACATGGGGGAAATTGTCTTAAGGGTACTAATAAATGTTTTATGTGTGAAAAGGAATGTCAATGAGTAGTTGAATGCCTAAATGATGGGATGCAGTTAGATACTAATGAAAATAGAGAGAAATATCTACAAAATTCATTGCAAACACTTCATTGATTCAAGTGCAAGGAGTTTGTGAATCATTTGAATTAATTCCCCAGTCAAAGGGATAATGACGATGATAATCCATAAGAATCTATGGAGACAAAGGGAAAAGGTAAAGCTTATAAAATCACAATAGATGAATTAAATCATGATATTTAGGGGAAACATATCTTCCACTCCTTAGTTTTGAATTTCATGTTTTATTTTTTATGAAGGGCCTCTATGAAAAGCTTATTTTTCATCATGTTGTAAAATTTGATTTCATTTTAATAATTGAATATCTTCCTCTACATGGATTATGGAATAATGAAATCACATTTGATATTTTTTCAACACAAATAAGAACCCAATATTCAAATATAAATGATTTATTATAAGATAATATCCTATTTATATAATAAATTGTTGAAGTATTTATGTATTTGGATTCCATAATTATTCTATAAAATTATTTTACCAATTATATTTTGGTTATGTAAATCATAAAAAATCTACATATTTTATTAATTTGGGAATAATATATTTATCCATTTAAAATTAATATAAGAGTTATAGATAGCATTATGAGTTTTTGAGTTTAAGTTTGTTCAAAAGTTCAATGTCTAAGATACCCCTTTTGAGGTTTTATGTGATGAGTGTTTTAAAGATTAAGTATATTTTGGGAGACATTTATATCAATTTGACCCTTTGGTTTTTATATGATTTACTGGAAAATTTATTTGATGAAGAATACCTTTACAATTTATAGATAAGATTGAAGGTACCTTTAGGTTTTATCATATCATTGATGTTGAGGTAAATATGTGTTATTAAAATATGTATATTATATTCATATAGTTTTTTAAAAAGTATAACCTCCATGTCATGCTCTAACCTACCACATCCAATAATGTTATAGGTCTTAAACCCACTACCACATTATTATATGGGTATAATGCCTACCACTTGCATACATGAAAGAGTACATATGGTGGGAAAACATGAATGATGATATTTCAGAGTATGTATCTCATTATTTAGTATTTTAACATGTTAAGTCTATGATATAAATGTTTAAGGGGATTATATATCCATTATACATACCATAATAGAAATGAGGAAACATAAAAATGGGGTTTGTCATCGAATTCCCCAATACATATAAAGGGAACAATTCTATATGGGTTTTAGTCAATCACATTACAAATTCAGAACACTTCATCACTATAAAATAAGAGCTATCTATAGAATATATTTCTTGGTTATAAATTAAATAATTAGTAATGCTATATAGAGTGCGAAATTCCATTATGTCTGATTAGGATCCAAGGTTCGCCCAGAAGTTCTAGTGATGTCTTTAGAAAAATATTGATACAGAGTTGAGATTCAACATTATGTATCATCATCAAAAAGATATCTAGTCTAAGATAATAATTCAAACCATAGAGGATATGTTAATACATTGTTCTACAAATTTTAAAGGTATTTGGAACCAACAACTTCTTATAGTTGAGACTCTTGGAAAAATATCTTTCACTTAAAGAATTTAGATAAACCCTTATGAAGACCACTATGGAAAGAACTTTAAAACTACAATATTTTGGGATGAATTTGGAGAAATAAATCTATTGGGAAAAAAATTTACTGAATAAATGGATGATAAGGTTAGAGACATTTAATATATAGTTAATAGAAAAGTTTTGTTGATAATCATTAATGAGATATAGAATTTGAAATTGGTGAGAAGGCTTTCCACTAAATTTCCCCATGTAATAAGTTAGTGAGATTCAGAAATAATGGTAAACTAATCCCTAGTTATGTCAGTCTCTTTGAAATTCATGATCATATCATGACCACAACATATCACTTATCACTTCCATTGAACCTCTCTTAGGTTCCCGATATGTTCCATATATCTCTCCTAAAGAAGTAAATACCTAATCCATCACATAAACTGAAAATAGATTTCAGATAGCTAGAGAGTGATCATTGTTATGTGGAATAAATATTGGAGATTTTGGATCATAAAGTTAATTTTTTATGAAACAAGACCAGTCACCTAATACATGTGTTATGGAGAAACCACTTTCTTGAGGAAGATATGTGGAAAATTTAGGATGTAATGAGACAAAAGTACCCTTAGTTATTTGCATAGATGTGATGAATTTAGAGGGTTAAATTCATTTTAATAGAGGTAGAATTTAATACCCTAAGATTTCATAAAATATTTTTTCTAATAAATTTAAATTTTTCGATATCTTACGTTACACACAACACCGAGTTCTAATAAACCAAAATATATTATTTATATTACTATTTAATATGACTGTTATGACATAGACATTAAAAATGGCGGTATGAATAGAAGTATATATATTATAAATATTATGTTTAATGGTTTTATATAAATATAACCTATTCATAAAAAATTACTTAGTTTTTAGTAAAGTCTTTATATGTTTTAAAAATACTATTTTCTCAAAAATGCCTTTATTGTATTTTTTGAAAACATAATAACATTCATTTTTAAAACTTTTATAATATTTATTTGAAAAAATGTCAATAATTTTTTAATAAAGATGTCAAAATTTTATTAAGTTTAATGTTTTTAATTTTTCTGAAATGATTAATTTTTTAGCGAATAGTGAAAATAATGGATTTTATTGAAAACAACCTTTTTGTTTAAAGAATATATAAGAAAATTTTTTGTTTTATAATAATTTTAAAAGTAAAATTAGTTAAATGATATTATAATTAAACCAATATAGGTAATTTAAATCAATATCATTTTAAATTTTGATATAAAATCTTTCTAGATTTTTGAAAATTTTAACAATGGAAATTTGTTTTTTCATGGAGTGTATGTGTTTAATTTTAACTTAAATTATGCCAATTTGGTGAATTTCATTTGGAAACATTGATTCCATATTTTGAATCAGGATAATAATTATTATATAATATTATCAACATAGTTTTTTGATATAATAAATAGTAAAAAAAATAAAAATTAAGTACTGTGGTTAAAGTTAAAACAGGTTTATGAGGGGTTAAAATAAAAAATATGGGGTAAAATGTCTTAGAAAAGTCCCCAAAACAAATTTTAGGTAAATATGGATATAAAATAAAATATAAATTTCTATAATGACCCATTTTTATCCTTTTATCATTTAAAAATGTGGGTACACTTTATTCATTTAAAACATTTCATGTGTGTCCTCTCCACCACTTATAAAAAGCCTCCCACTCTCCTCTCATCTTCATACATCCATTTTTTTTCAGACAATAACTAAAAAAATTTATTCCTTAATTCCCTAAAAATATTATAGAGGAATTATTCTTATTTTTAATCCCTCCAAGGTAGGGTATAGTTGCAAACCTAAAGAGGTTACTCAAAGAATATGTAAAGTCCTTAAACTTGCATTATCATTTTATTTATTCCTTCAAATTCTTAAAATACTATTCAACTTTTCTAATATAATAACAAAAGTATCTCCTATATAATGATATTTTATTATGTCAATTTAATAACCAATATCCATCTCCTCTTCCATAATATGTGAAACAAAAGCATCGATCATGTGTACAATGGACTACTGCCTCAAGAACCAATGTTATTTGTTTTCCATCAGCATCTATCCCGACTTGATATAATTATGGATTTAATGTTTTATAAGGATTTTAAGATATTATTATAAATATTCAATTTTAATATCACTTCTACCTTTTTATGTTTCAATCCTTTGTAAAATAATAACATCGCTCGTGTATACTATGAACTACAACCTCATAAACTGATGTGATTTGTTTTTCCTATGTCCATTTTATTTTTTTTGGTAATAAAGATATGTTGAATGAATATATTTAATATTATTAAAATAATTATACCTATATAAATAATATATCTCATATAGTTTCTTACTTTCTATTCCATGGGAGATATAATAATGTCAATCCTGTTTACAAATGTCTACCACCTTGTGAAGCGATGTTATTCAGTTTTCACTATTACTTTTCATTGAAGGTAATAAGTTTAATGTAAATAAATATATGTGATATATAAGAAATCATAATGATTCTTTATGGTTTTATTAAAAATTTTCTTTCTTTTTTTTCCATTCGTTAAAAATATTGAATTTGCATTCATTCGTATGTAAGACCTACCATCTCCATGAACAGTGTATTTCATTTTATATCTCTATATTTTATGGATTAATCTAAATACATATATACTGTATATATATAGATGATAATTATATCATGGTTATAATTTTATATATTATATAACCATGATAAATTTAAAAGGTTTGAAAATACCCAATCAAAACATATACATAAAAACAAAGCAGTTATTAACCGGAACATGATTTAAATAAGGAATTATTAATACATGAGAAATAAAAGGTAATACATAAATCATATATTATTTGAAAAATATGATTATGGTTCTATAATATATGTATATTAAACCCATACTTACTGTACCTAAGGATAAAAAATGTATGAAGGAATCAATGACTTAAGGTAATAAAATCTCGTCTAAATTTGTTTTCTTTGGGACATATGTTATATTATGTAGTTTTCTTTTATTATGAGGGGTATATGAATCCCCTTTTAAATTTAATATCTTGAATTTATTTAGTTTCATGATATTACATGTTTCATTTAATTTTATTATTTCATGGGGCTTATGACATAATTTTTGGAAAGTGTTAAGGGTTTTATGTCAGAATCTCATCGTTTGTTGGAATTTTCTTGGATCATGCTTACAATAATGAATTATTATGATCTATATCTCAGGAAAATTGTGTATTTTTTCTCTACTATTATGTTTTTTATAATATATGTCATCTATTATTTTTTCTCACTTAAAGGATTAAAGAGGCCAAAATATTTTTTTTATGAAAACTTATCTTTATTTTTCTCTGATTTCAAAAACCCTTTATATTCCATATCCATGTTCTCTAAAAATATTTTTGAAAATATTTTAGCATTATCCAAGGTAAGTATTGAAGACATTTTTACCCATGATTTAAATTTTATAATGTGTTTAAATTGAAATATTTATGTCATTTTCCAAACAATGCCCTTTTGTATTTTTTCTAAAATGTGAACATAATCATTGTTTTAATATGTACAATATCAACAAAATCTCCTTCTATCATGACCACCTAGTGTTTTAAATATTATATTATACGTTTTAAATGTTATTAATTTTTTTAATTTTGTTTATTTCAAGTTTTTTTCAAAGAGGATAGTTATTTTTCATTATGAAATGATTTAATTGATTTTTAAAGATTCTTTTATATGTTTCCAAGGTTATTTTAAAAGAAAAGGATGTTTAAAATATTTTTATGTTTTTAAAAGTGTTTTTTAAACTGGAAATGATATTTTCCTTAGTAAATGTTCATTGTGACCTCAAAATCGTTTTCCATCTAATTTGACAACCTTTGATATTAAATATACATTAATAGGGGTATGATCCAATGATAAAATTATTAGTATTTATTTGTAAAATTTATGTTTATATTGAAAAAAATGTTTATGAAACGTGTTTCTTCACCATGGGATATGATTTAATAAAATTTTCATGAAAACCATTTAATTTCTAGAGTTTTTATATAATTAATGTTTTATGATCTTATGGCACACAAATGTATTGATTATGTGATTGGTGATACCTATGTATCCCTCTAATTCATTTGATAATGTTGAATTTTCTATGAGAATATTGGGTACATAGGTGGTTTCCCTAATCCCAAAAATAGGGTACATAGGAAGTTATCCCATTCCCAATGTAGGTAAATAGATGGTTATCCCAAGCCTAGCGTGTTATGAATTCCTTAGTGTATAGACTTTAAATAAATTTTTCTATGATTATGTGAATTCAAAATTCCATTTTTTGTCAATTTTATGATACCATGGATTATTTATTTTATTTCATTATCATTAATGTCTTATGAACTTATAATATTTACATCATGACTATATATCTTGAACTTTGATATGCAGGATATGGTGTTCATATGTTATGATCATGTTCTGATACCCATATGCAAGCATTATTCTTACGTATTTCCTTTGTTTACCCTTACCCAGGATCTGATCTCTCCCTTCCTTATGATTATTTTCGCCATGTTATGATGATAGGTATTACCTGTGATATGTCTAAGAAGGGTGATAGTTATAAAGAAGTAAGTGGGAGATGATGCAGAACTCTTATAATCCAGTTGTTTATGGCTACAAGTTTTTAAAGGCACTATACCTTTAGAATCCTCAAGTGTGTGTTTGTGTAATATAAATAATATTCATCTAAAAAAAATTAATATCAATATAAGAAAATCATGGGTATCTATAGAGAAGGTGTTATAATTTAGGACATCTTTGGAATACATTTTATGATTATATGATTTCTCACTTTTATTTATGATGATTGATTATCAGAATATGTTTTTTAGTAAATGAATTCAACCATGGAATCATGTTAAAAAAGAATGTGAAAGAAAATACAATGTCTTCCTTCATGAGTAACTTAATCGAAGAGGAACTCGAATGAAAATTCATGTTGCCATAATAATGAAAATATCTCAATATATGGGTCATGATGTGTATATACATTAGAAAAGGATATACCAACACACTATTTTGAAATTCATGACGAAATATCCACCTTCCATAAGTGGATCCTTAGATCCACTACCTTCAAATAAATGAAGCAGTATTACTGAAATGATATTTTCCATCATGCAATAATTCAAGCATGAAAATGGTATTTTGAAAATTCATTATTTGGAAGGTGAATATAATCAATGTTGGATAAATATTATTAATAGTATTTAAGAGAATGAAATTTAAACCATGATATTGGAAATGTTTAAGAGGTTATTTTTTAGAAAGTCTGTTTTATGAAATCTTCATATAAGGATGGAATTCCTTGAAAATAAATATAAGGATGATGAATCTAGTTGTACATATATGGACAATTTCACTAATCATGCATGGTATTATTTAGGTGTTATCATCCACCCTAATATCAAAGATGATATATTCTTTATTTTAATCACATCAAGTCTCTAAAAGGTGTTATCCATAATGGAAATTAGACATTACGATGAAATAATTTGATTCTTATAAAACTATAAATGGAAAGTGTAGACTTCCATTATTCTTATCAATATAAGGATAATGAGTGAATGATGGATATTTGAGGAAATTAATATAAAAAACCTATTAATTAATTAAATTTTTATTTACTTTTGTTTAAAGTTTTGAATTAACATTAAGGAAAATTAACTTAAGGATAATGGTAAAACATTTACATGTGGAAGAAAATTCTATTGATTAAATGAATGTCAAATTAGTGTGAAGGGGTCGTAAAATGTAATTAATAGAGAGAAATATCGACTAAATTCACCACCAAAACTCCAATTTAATAATTTTAATTAGTATAAGAATAATGAAAATCAATGCATGGATCAAAGGGTTAACGATAAAAATCAATATAAAAAACCTCCTAAGAAAAAATGAAATAGGAAAGATTATATGATCCCAAACACCGAAATGGGCCATGAAAAAAAGCTGTAAATTCTATACTTACCATCAATATAGAAATTAAAATATGTTATTTTATTTTGGTTCTAAACACCATTTTATATATAAATAATTTTCTATGGGTATCACATCACCACAACTATGATTTGATGAAGAATTATTAGTGAAAACACATAATGGTATACTTATACCATATCAATTATATTTATCTTATCTAAATGGAGTTTATTGGAATTTTATTCCTATAAATCTAGTTAATATTTCTCTAGATGTATTTGGTGTGATATTAGGGATTTATTGGATTTCTATATATAGATCCTATATAAATGTATGAGTAAATGAAGTCACTTTTGATATTCCAAGTCAACTTATGATTTTCTATAATTTTGTATATTAAAATTAATATTAAATGGAATTTACATCAATTATATGGGTATTACTACCTATTCATGAGGGGTACCTATCATAAATGGTTTAACAAAACTAAAGATTAAATATATGCCTATTGTTTTGGGACATATACATGTCTTTTTTTAAAAAACTTGTTGTCTTCTCAAGAATAATGAATTTTATTTATCAACAGAACTCATTTATTATTCGATTTAAAATTCAATGTATCCATATATAATGAAACTTATTGAGTTATATGAATTAAATAATAAGCACTTTGTGATTCTAGAAAATGTATTCATCTACCTGAGTGTTTCACCACAGTTTTCAACTGTTCATTTTGTTCATATGAAATATGGGAAATAAATACTCTCATAGATTATCAAAGACATAAAAAATCACTATATAGAACTACTATCCGCTAACCTATATATAACTCATTTCATAAATTACAGAGATTTCTAGACCTTTTAATTATTAACCATTATTCTGGATAGCATTAATTCAGGGTCAAGAAGATGGATATACCCTAGACAACAGTAAATATGAGTTATGGTCATTATGAATTTATAGTGATGCTATTTGAAAATTTTAATTCCCTATCTATATTAATGTATCTAATGAATAATATCTTTATATATAACCATGATCAATATTTATAGTCTTTCTATAAGAAATAATATTATATTCAATGAGAATGGATGAAAATGAATATTATCTGAGGATTTTTTTTGAAAACCATGAGGAATGAGAATCTATTTGTAAAATTTAGAAATTATGAATTTTGGCTATAAAATATATCATTAACGTATCATTGAATCCCAAATGAAGCTAAATATTTGGATCCTTCTAAGATGGAAGTTATTGTACAATATCCTAGAACAACCGATGTGATGGACATCTAGTTTTTTCATGGGTTAGATGGATATTATAAGCACTTTGAGACAAATTTATCACTAATATTAGATCTAATAACCATGTTTACTACTAAGGAGCCATGATTTATTGGATTGAGTAATATGGGAAAAAATTTAAAGGGTATAAAGATAAGTTTTTTCACTAAAACAATTATCACAATACCCTACAGTGGAAAGGAATCTATGATTTATAGTGATGAAAAAAGAAGTCATTGGGACATGTTCATATGCAAAAAACATGTTGTTAGTATATCCCATGAAAATTAAAGACTCATGAGAAAAATTATCTGACTCATAATTTATAATTATCTTCAATATCTTTTGTATTGATAATATATAGAATTTATCTATAAGGAAAATGGTGTAACATATATACTTATCATAAATCATTTATGTATATGTTAACATAAAAATAGTTGAATTTGTACCAAAATGAGATGGTCAGAATTGATTAAAGACTATGATTTATCGATACATTACCACACTAGAAAGGAGAAAAAAGAGGCTAAATCACTGAGTTAGAAGGGATATACTGGTATTTAATTGATTGGTATTTAATGAGAATAATTACTTATGGATTTCAAATATATGGAACTTGAAATCATATAGAAAGTGTAAAATATTATATTTGTCAAATTAATGTTAAACCATCCATTCATTTAATAATTAAATATGTGCATGATGGTGATGAAGATATATAAATAAAGTTAAGTATTTTTCTTGAATTCAACCATGATCATGATAGAATGATTAGAATTTGGAACTGGGTATGTTCTCCTATAATACTATAATTAGAGAATGATTTTTTAGATGAAACGCATTGCTCATCATTCTATACTCATCCAAAAAGCATGATGTTGAATTGATATTTTAAATAGTATTCCTTGTTAGAAAACATGAAGAGGGATATTACATAGTAAGTATATTGAATCATTGTATATTAAAAATTTAAGTATGAATGTATGAAATCTAAATGGAGATTACAACCATTACACATATTTGAATTAAAATGAAAAAAATCTCTATAGATTTTATCATAGAAACTCCTAAGACATATTAATTCTATAAAAACATTTAGGGTATTGTAGTTAATCTAATTAAGTCTGTAAATTTTATTTCCATTAGATAATATTTATATCTTGATCAAAATTAAAGTATATACTTTGAGTTAGTGGTAAAATTTCATAGAGTACTGTATTCTATTATTTCTGATCATGATCCATGTTTTACCTTAAAATTCTGGAGAAGTATTCAGTATATATTGAATATAGAGACGAACTTTAGAACTAAATATCATCCTCAAATAGATGGTCAATTGAAGAGGACCATTCATACCATATAATTTATTATATGATCTTTTTATATAGATATCAATGTTGGTTTGTATCTAAACCTTCAACAAGTATAATATTCTTATATTAATAGTTTTTACTCTAACATTAACATGGGTCAATATGAATCTATCTATTGAATGGATTATTAGACTAAAAAATTATAGAATAAGATATGTAATGAAATATATTAGTACTGGAGATAATATAGTAAATACATGATAATATTAGAGACATGAAATTGCGTATCAAGATAACTCATAGTAGAGGGGAATTTTATGCTAAAAACCATTAGTGAGATCGAGAGTCCAATGTTTCTTATATGGTATTCCTTCCAATATCTCATTTTATGAATGTTTTTAGTTTTATAGAAAAGTTAAATTAGATAATGAGAAATATATGTCCCTTTAGGATCCTTAATTGAATTAGGGAAGTCGATTATTTCTTGGTGCTTCCATCAAACCTCTCCCATGTTCCTGATGTGGTCCAAGTATCTCTTATGAAGATGTCTATATCAGATCCTTCATATGTACTAATATCAAAGGTTCTACAATAGGATAATTATCATTAAAATAAAGGTATTTTGATTAATAATCTTTATTATAGAGTGAAAATGATATGAAACAAGACAACAAATCTGGTTAATGTTCTATAGGGAAACCATATGTTTGAGGAAGCTACATGGGATCCTGAGGATGTGATGTGGTCAAAATATAATCATTTGTTTGTATAAAATTATTTTAATTTTGTGTTTGAAATTATTATTATGGGTGAATTGTAACAAAACATGATATGAGATTATATAATTCTCTTTAATAAATTTGAAATTTTCAATAGATTTCATTACAAACAACAACAATTTTTGAAAAACCATGATATATTATTGAAATATTATTATTAAATGTGAAAATTTTTACATGGTCATTGGATTGGTATGTATGAATATGAAATACTAAATTATGAGAAATATATATTGAATATTTACAAAATTAAAATCTATTGATTAATTTTTAGGATATATATACTGAAATTTTAATGACAAGTATAAAATCATATAAGTTATAATTTTTTAAGAATTTTATTTTCTACAGATTTTGAATTTATATCTAAATAAAATATACTGATATTTACTGATCAATGATGAAATATATTGATAATTTATAAAAAATAAAGGAATAACCACTTATTAATTAATTACTAATTTTTTATAAATGATGATAAAGATAATTAGAAGAAAAATATATATTCTTTAGAAAACATTTTTTATTATGCGCAAAATATTTTATCTTAATAAATTACATTAATTAATTTTAATGAATGATTTTGACAAAAAAATTAGATAATATTTTAAATAAAATATATTTATAACAATTTAATGGTTTTTATTTCAAAATAAATGTGAATAAAATAATTTTTGTGCATAATAATACATTTTCTCAAAATATAGTTTTATATGAGTTTTTTGTTTGAATATTGGAATTAATTTCAGACAATTATAGTATTTGAAATAATGTAAAATATAATTCCTATTTTAAATAATAATAATTTTTATTAAGTAATATGTTTAACATAAATTTCACCCATAATAAATAGTTACCCTACTAATTTTTTTCCATGGAAAGTGTTATAAGGGGAAAGAAAGGGGATAAATGAAGAGATAAGGTTTATAATAACATATAAAACATCTAACTATTTTGGTTGAAATAGTCATGAAAAACATTATTTTTTTGATCCCAAATCATGTTCATATTGTTATTAATGATTTACTTGTTTTCTATTAGTATATTCTTTTCTAGAAAAACCTAAAAAAAGTGACTATTTATAGACCATACCATGATATCCTACCACAAGTTCAATGTGCTTATTGTTTAAAGACATTGAACTAGCCATGATGTTCAAATAATAATTTCTCCTTACTACATATTTTTCTTCACCAAAAAACATGAAAAACTACCTACTATGTATTAGATGAATTTTTCTATCTATGTAATGAACTGACTGTGCATTGATGTTGAGTTTAATGTTTATTGAGAATCAACTTACCACATGTAAAATCAACCAACTGTGCGACCAAGGTATACCCACCATTAATACAAATGAACTAACCATGAGAATCAATGAAGTAACCACATAAAGGGAACTACCTACCACATGGAGAAATCAAGTAACCATACCAAATTACGTATTAGTTTCATTAAGTAATGTACTATCCACATTTGTTAATGTATTAAATTCATAAAAATAAATTCCTACCATAATATAAAACTAACTAAACACATGAAAGACTGAACTGACCATGGCACATTTCTTCATCAAAAAAACATTTCAACCGACCATTTCATGTTTCTGTGCCAACTAACCATGCTTTATATAAATATAACTTCCCATTTTTAACTTATAAATGGATAATATTAAATCTTCAATGGATAGTTTTTAAATAATTATTCAATTTAGGATTATATTGGTTTTTCTCTAATGTATACATCATATGAAGATCTATTTATGAAGAAAGAAAAATAATGATAATTAGAATAGGAGTTCTAAAAGCAACTGATCTTATATATATAAACAAGTAATCCACTCAGGGACCTATAAAGAAACTATTCATTTATAACACTTCATGAAACTCTATTTTTATGAACCTATAGTAAAACTTGATTGAGCTCCTTAAAAAAAAATTAAAATTACTCTTGAAAAGAATAATTTATTCAGATATAGGTACACTAAATTTTCATAAAATTTATATATTGATATTTCTTTTTATGATTTAATTTTGATATGTTTTTTATATTAATTTGTTTATCCCATTAATAACTATGGAAGAGGTCTTCTATAACATGGTACTACATTTTATCCCATTAATAAATGTGTAATATGCTTTGTACTTGAAAAAACTTGTGTGTTGTTGTTTATAAAAATCGATCTAAGTTGTGTAATAGTTTATTTAAAAAAAATACCAGGTAGTAGCTGATTTCCAATTGGAAGGGATTAATTCCCAGCTTGTGACTGAGGCCCTTTTTTAATTATGATGTGCCTTATCTATTTTGTTTTCATGGGTTTAAATCAAACCTATATCTATTTTATAATATATTAAAAAAATATTACTATGATAGTTATCATAAATTAGTGTTTCATATTAAGTGTTTTATACAAGTATATTAGTTTTAAATGTAAGATTACTTTCAAATTTATTTTAAATAATTTTTAATTAATCTTTTGAGATGATTTTTAAAATATTAAATTATATATTTTTACTTTTTTTAACTAGGGGATTTTATGAAATTAGGAGAATTAGTTTTTATAATATAAATATTATTAAAAAATCATTCCCCCTTATTTAGTTATCCATTGGGTCAAACAACTTGAATTAAATCCCTTTGAGAATTATTTTTTTAATTTTTATAGTTTTATGAAAATATAGTTAATTTATGTTATATCTAAATTTAATTCTCTACGTATAATCATAGAAAATAAATAACTACCACTAATTGGAATCCCTATTTTAGTGAAAAAATTATGATGAATGGAAAACAAAATGAATATTCATTTATAATGTATGGACTTTTATATCTAGACTGTTATTGAAGATAAATATAAAAAACTTCAAACTAATAGGACTACTTGGAATTATGCCACTAAGGAATAATATTCTTGTAACTATAAATCTATGAATTCTTTTTACTATAAATTATGAGAAGATGAATTTAATATAATATCTTAATGTTATTCTACATTTGATATTTGGGGCACTCTTAATATATCTCATAAAGTTATTTCAAATGTTAATGAAAAATGTTTAAACAATTATACTATCAAGTATGATACTTTCAAGATAAAACCTGATGAATCTATATCTGGAATATATATCAGGATCAATAATAATATTATCACGATGCATGAATTGGGAAGAAATATTACTAAAAATGATCAATTCATTCAACTTCTAAGCTTATCCCTATAAAATGGCGAGGAACCTCTATTTCCATAAGGGAATCATTTGACATTAGTATAATACTATAAAAAGAACTCATTTGAAAGCTTATGATGTATGATGAAGAACTATAAGTGAAAAAATTGGAATTTGATAAACGCAAAAGGTATTAGGTATCCTTTATGAATGTTTACTTAAAGAAAAAATTGAAGACCAAATTTGAGAGCTCAAATGATAAAGAATCACTATTAAATAGTGATAACTAAATAGATCACCTAGTCTATATTTTCAAAAATATTTACACAAAGAATATTTTTTTCAATAAATAAAACTATAAATGTTAATATGATAATATAGTTAATTGAAGAAAATAATGGAAAAGGGATTAATCTTCAAAATGAAGTAATCAGCTAAAAGTGTAAAAGGAAAGGACATATCAAAGAAGAAATTACCAAATTGAAATATAATAAGAAATATGAGTATATATGAAAAAAGTAAAAAAATACCATGAAAGACACATGGAGTACCTCTGATGATATCTCATGTGATTCAGACTTGAGCAGAAATGAACAAAATGATAAAACTATTCTGTGTTTTATGAAAAATACATATTAGGTGCCGAATGTTTTTCCTAAATCTTTTACACATATTACTATTCCATCTAAAACTAAAACAGTTATGAGAATTTGTCCAATGGTGAATTATTTTAATATTATAGAATGATGGAAAAAATAATAATTAATTAAAAGATAAATACGATAGTTTAAAGAAGATGCATGCTATGTTTGATCACTTTTAAACTGATATTAAATAGGAAAGGATAAGAATGCTCAACTACATAAAGAAAATAATGAGGTGAAATTATCTAATGAAAAACTAAACAAATATGATGATAGATTAAAAAATTGATGAAAAAATATAACCCAAATGTAAGGAAAATAGAAAGATCCAAAATATACTATATGAATTGGATATCAACCTAGATATATGAAAATATTCAAGGATAAATTTTTCCGAAGTTGAGTTTTTTTAATATTTTATATTATACTAGACCAAATAAAGTCTTTATTTCAGAATGTATAATGTTATCTTATAAGAAATCAGTTATACAATTATATATTCCTAAATAATTTATTTTTATCATCACCAGAATTATGAAAATATGGGTACAATAATTATTTTTGGTTTAAATCAATTTTATAATAATCATCAAAGAAGTGCTCTAGTAAGAAATTTTGGTATCTGGATAGTGGATGTTCTAGTCATATGACTAGGGGCTACTCAAGCATCAAGAACCTAATTAAAGTGGATTATGGGCATGTAAAGTTTTCTAACAATTTCGAAGGAAAAATTATTAGACTCGGTCAAATTGGTAACTCTAGTAAAATTTTAATTTCTATTATTTTATTTGTATATTTGTTAAAATATAATCATATTAACATTTCAAAATTGTGTGATGATGGATTCGATGTTATTCTTGAAAATAATTTGTTCATCATTTTTTAGGCCAAACATGCTTTACTTTGTAATTATATGAGATATGATAATGATTACATTGTTGATTTAAATTCATTATTCTCCCAGAATATTTCTTGTTTATGTTCCATTGAAAAAGAATCTTGTGTTTGGAATAGGAAGATAAGACATTTCAATATACATTAACATGGAAAGCTAAATAGGGAATGTTTAGTCAAGGATCTACCAAAACTAGAATTTACAACAAATAATATGAGACCCCATGACCCACAAATCCGAAGTGAAAAAATATACTGTATATTTTTTTTTATAAAATGTTACTCAAAATATACAGTCCCTTAAATACCCAAGGACCTTTTCTAGTCAGTGATTTGAAGGATTAGAAAAATTTCTTATAATATATCATATTTTACATAATTAATAGATAAAATAACTATTTTTCATCACTCGAAATAGATCCTAATATGACACAAAACACATTTTGAACTTCTAGAGATATTGTTAACCAAATTTTAACAATATAGGGTGATCATAAGATATCATAGTAAGGGGTTTAAAAATCACGGTAAAAAAACTATTAAATACTTTCAAAATCATTTAAGAAACATTTTATTTTAAATAAAAAACATTTCATATAATAGATAATTTTCAAAAAACATACAAATAGGGGTTTCAGGAAAATATAAAAGGAAATAATTTTCATAACCACTAAAAATACTTACCATTTTGAAAACTGATTAAAAATAACCTTTGAATAATACTTGTATTCCTCCATCAAAATAATATGAATATAATAATTCTTTTATGGATTAAAATGATACTTGTGAAACCTTAATAAATCGATGGGGCTAATAAGAGTATCACTATTAAAATAATATACCATTTGATACCTTAGGATCACCCCATTTCTCTTCAAATCATTCTATACACAATTGTATAGTTTTAATTAATGAAAACACGTTTCTCAGGACCGACTTTTTCATTCATAGTGCACTAAAAACCTTTCAAAAATTATATGAATTATTTTCAAAGAAGAAAATAATTTTATACCTCCTAATCTTGGGAAAAGTCTATTTTTTAGAAAGTAACATAATTTTTAAAAGAAATATATAAATTTTGAATAATTTCCTAAAATTAGAGGTCATAAACAATTTTGAAATTGAATTCCAAACAAATTCATATATTAATATGACATAAATGTCCATGATAACTATATTATATGTCCATGACTATTTTATTTAATGACATAAAAGATAATTTCCAAAATAAAATGATAAAATTTTATCATTTAAAAAAAATCCTTGATTTAGATATCAAAATCCCCATTTTTTACATGAAGTTTCATAATTTGAAAATGGAAATTATAAAAGGGAAATGAATTTGAAATTATTAATATAAACTTCTTAATATGAAGGGTTTTAATAAATCTCCCAAAAAACAAAGGATTTTGAAATAAAAATAAAAATTTTTATACATAAAATCTTATTTAGAA
The DNA here is from genome assembly GCA_963277665.1 of Viscum album. Lineage (NCBI taxonomy): Eukaryota > Viridiplantae > Streptophyta > Magnoliopsida > Santalales > Viscaceae > Viscum > Viscum album. The sequence goes on from OY728140.1 coordinate 102,725,138, forward strand.
AAATTGATGTTTGAGAGTACTAAAATTTAGTTAATATAATAAAATTATAACATTGATTAAAAACAAAAATGTTACTAAAAAATTCATTGCATAAAATATTAAATTTTAAAATCAAATTCCCTTACATAAAATGAGTTTTGAAATATATCACCCATAAAGATAATATTTTTAAAATGAATAAATAGATATTTTTTAAAATTTAATATATTTTTACCTTAACTTCTAAAATATTCAAAGGAAAACTTGTTTTCTTTATTTCTGCCAATTCTCCGTCAATTATCCTATTTTCTAATTTTCCCTCTCATATCATCCCCACACTGAGAAACTTATTTTTGAAATAGCATTTACATAGTGAGGGAAGGATTTTTATTGCCATATTTTTATTTTTTGGATATATATATATTATTAAAGGAATAATATTTTATGTTTATATAAATATATATATACCTATATATTTGGTTTCAATATCACTTAAAAGGATATGGGATTTATAATGACATCAATCAAAAATATAAATCATAAGATTGTTAGTTGGATCTCATACATTTAACATCCTACAAACATCCAAATAAATAGTTCGATATATCTCTTGCCTAGAGAAAGCTATGGATTTGGTTGAAAGAGTTTTAATATTAGAGGAATATATATACTTGTATTTACTTATGATGATGTAAATATAAAATCCCAATAAATTGGAAAATCAAGTGTGATATGTGGTGAAGATTTTATTAAATTTTATTGTCACCTTTAATTATATATATATATATAAATAAATAAATATATATAAATATAAATAAATATATATATATATATATAATACTTAACATATTTTATTTCAGTTTGATCAAGATTCATCATGAAGCTTTATTGAAAAATTAAAAATCCCACAGAAAATGTTATCTGTTGATATATAAAACTAAATCAGTTTGATAGGATGATGTAACGACCCAAACTTTCATTAATGAAAAGACCTCTTGATCTAATTAAATTCCTTATTATGGGTATATAAAATGTGAACTTCATTGGTCTTATGTTTATGTATTTTAAAATACCGTTATGAATTATGACCATTTCTAATATAGCCGTTGAATAGTGATCACATGATTAGTATAAATATAGGGAATTGACAAATCTAATTTACTCAGAAAAAGAAAGTGATGGCCTCATCTAATAGACTTTACACATACTAAGCCCATTTTTTGGAGCTCGGAAGGGAGTTCGCATCATTGGGCTTCACTCTTGACCAAGCCTAAGCTGAGCTTCAACACGTTAAGCTTGAGCGGAATCGACTATGAGAGAAGTGGAAGCAAATAGAGATTACCACTCGAGTGATGTTATCCGAGCCACCCCAAGAGTCTGTCCCCATCACACACCTTACCCTTAGGTCTTATGTGGGTGTTGTAAGGGGTTATTTAATAAGACCCTTTCACTATGACTATATAAATTATATTTGTATAAATCATGTACATTCATTTTATTATTGTTACTTTGTAAATAGTTTTTAAAGCACCAATAGTATTTTTAATTAATATTCAACTAAGAAATATATTTTTCTTAATTAATGGATTTTTGAATTAAATAATATTTTAATAAAATATTATTATAATTAATTTAATTTTTATTAAATATAAATGATCATATAATTTTATGTATGCAATTGTAATTTTTATTATGGTTTGAAAGCTGTTATTATCAAAACCCAAGAATTTTTTATAAATGTGGGTTTTTATTTTAAAAGTAAAAATTCACATATTTATAAAATTATTTAGATATAATAAATATTATTTTTGGAATCAGGACGTCAACATTTTTCAACGGTAAATTTTTCATAATTTTCTGAGACAATCGAATTTTTGGGTAAAAATTAAATACTGTTTAAATATATAATGTGTTTTATGACATAATAATGATCAAATAGTGATTTAATAAAATAATATAAACATTATTTTCGGCAAATATATTTTTACCATTAAAATATTATGATTTTGGGTCTATTTGATTTATTTTACAAAGCTTTAGTGGACCCTTCAAGGCTTATAAAACATTTTGTCTTTTTAAATTGTCTTCCTTGAGAGTGTGACTCACCTCCATATAATAAACCCTATTATTTTAACAAGTAAGGAAATTGGACTTATAAAATATTTTTTTCCACTCCCATTTGGAAAAAACCATGGGCAAAAACCATGGGATGGTTTGTGGTTTTGATTAGTTTAATGTGAGGTGTCCCAAACCTAAATAATAAAGAATTCCCTCTCCTTTCCTATATAAACCCACCCAAGCTCTCAATTCCTCTTCACTAAAATCCTTTTTAGTTCGACAAAAACCTTCCTTACTTTCTCTATAATACTCCCAAGGTTCCCCAAGCTCCCAAGAATCCTCTCTCAAGCCTCTCCCAAGCCTTTGGGATCAAACTTCTAATTATGGGATTTCTTCCTTTCTCAATTTTGTTAAATTGTTTTAAGTTGTTATGACCTTTTTTTCAATTAAAAATATTGGGGTATGATTTCTAACCTCACCCATACTTCCCTATTTATGTTTGGATGACGAGATACCCCTTTATCTTTCATTAATTCTACCCATTTACACCCGTTACAATACCGAAATTCTGAGAGGGATTTCATTCTCCTCTTTTACATCCAAGTAATTATTTTGTATTATGCATTTAAATTCCATTAAATTTGTTGGGAAATGTATCTATATGACCCCCTTACTTCCCATTTCATGTAAAAATGATGAGACACTCTTTTTTATCTCATCAACCATTTTTATGAATCCTTATGTCACGCCGTTATGCTGCTGAAATAGCACCACATTTTTCCATGCCAAGATCATTGTGTAGTGAATACCATACCCATGTCTCTATCAAGGATATTCACCTTTATGAACATATACATATTGAATGGTACTTTGATGTATTTATTACACATTACTTAATCATGGAATAACTTATGATATTGATTGATTCCATGTTATATGATCCATGTGTCACACTTATGCATGAAATGAAATGTTTAAGAAGGGTGCGCCCTGATAGTGCTCCAATGCATTGAGTAAAGTATAGTATCATGATAAGTCATGTGCAATGGGTGTTGACTAATCCTAATTCAAGTTAAATGAGGTTTTACTTGTGTGTCATGTGCAATGAGGGTTTAGTCGCGCTCCATGTGCAATGAGCCTTGGCTCATGCTAATTCCATGTTAAGTGTTGTTGCCACATTTCCATGTTACGATTATCATGCATTATCATGACTTTATGTTCATGTTTCTCTTGTGATCCATTGATATGACTATTTTCAAACTAGTATTGTATTCCTCATGTTATTCCCTATTTATTCCCTTACTGGGCTTTATAGCTCACCCTTTTCTTATGCATGTCCTCAGGTTATCCCATGCAATGCTAATTAGGAGGGAATGTAGTGGTCATGTAAATGAAGTTTTCAATAAAGATGTTGTATGTTTTATGTTCTAATATTATATGTAATGTTACTAATACCCAAATATACTAGACCTCTCTATCTTCTATGTTGTATCAAGTGAAGATTTTATGTAATAAATCAGGTTTAAGTGTGTAATAAAAAGGAGGGTTATTATAGTTGGTATCATAGGATAGGTTTAGTTATTTTTTGGGATTAGGATTAGAAAACCAAAGTGAATCCTTAGAGACCATACTAGGTATAAAAAAACATCCCTAAGTTTTGGTGGTTATTTATTAAGTGGTTTATCAAGAAAATACATCCCTGTCTGGATATGAGCAGGTAGAGGCGACTCTGGAATAGATACATCCTAGGGGTAAAACCCAAAAACACCGCTTTGAGCTAGAATCGAATAGGAACTGGTGCATGACAATGGGCCTTAATGAAATCTTGGTTACGACACTCTCAGGGATATACTTTGGTAAATTTAATATCTTATTATGAACCATTATTAAGGGACCAAAAAATCCCATAAGAATATAAGTTAAGATATAGATCGAGGATAACCAAGATTTAAACCTTTGGAGTCATAAGTTAGGATATACTTATCATTTACAAGTTTATCCTTTTATGTTCAAAGTTTAATTATTATAATCAATAGACATGTATTCAAACCCCCTAATTGTATTCCCTTTTTCGTAGTTGAAATATGGAAGGAGGAAGATCACGAACAACTCTTATCTCTCTTCCTAAATAACTACTTGGAAAGATCATCCTGAAGTCATACTCAGATGAATTTGAAACTTTTTCAAATATCAAAGTTACCTTCCAATAAATTTATGAGGTATCTAATACCTCTACCATTGCCCGATTCCTTAAAGAATCAAGTAGAGTCTATTGGGGAATTTTGAACTCTCAACTTTCTTACCATTCTAAGCGTGGGAAGTACCACAAGGTTATTTTCAAATTCTTCTCCTTATTTAAAAATTATGAACAAATAAAATATTTTCTAGATGCTGCAAAATAGGGAGACCTCCGAGAAGCCTATATGTATCAAATTATTGATTTTTGTATTTGGGGAAATACAAAAACTGATTTACCAAAACCCTATTTGGAAATATTTGAAGATGAATTAGTAAGACTTTTTTTATAAAAAACAAGTTTATAAAGATATTTTAAAATTATATATAAGAAATACCTTTCCAATGACTTATCGATGCTTCCATCGATATAAACCAAGACACCTTAGGTGTTTGTGGTAAAAGTAAGTAGATGATTTTGAAAATATCCTGAGGTACCATTGTGATGCATTAACCCTTCTACGTGAAGGAAATGATAATAGGCAAAAAATGAAGACCTCATTGCGGCAATGAAGGAAAATTACCTGCACCTGTTTATGGATTAGAATGTAAAACAAAATTTCGAGGTAGAAATTTTTTAAGGGGAGAAGATTTTAACGACCCAAACATTCATTAATAAAAATTATTCTTGATCTAATTAAATGACTTATTATGGTTATATAGAATGTGAAATTCATTGGTTTTATGTTTTTGGATTTTACAATACCATTTTGAATTGTGACTGTTGCTAATATAGCTGTTAAACAGTGATCACATGATTAGTATAAATATAGGGCTTTAATAAATCCAATTTACTCAGACATAGGAAATGATGATCTCATCCAGTAGACATTCCCATATGAAGAAAATTTGTTCTAGCTTAGAAAGGAGGTGGAATCATTGGGTATTTCTCTTGACTAAGCCCAAACTGAGCTTGAACATGTTAAGCTTGAGCAGAATCGACTACGGGAGAAGTGGAAGTTAACTGAGATTACCACCCGAGCGATGTTATCCAAGCCACCCCAAGAGTCTTTCACCATCGCACACCTTACCCTTCGGTCTTATGCAAGTGATATAATGGGTTATGTAACAAGACCCTAGCACTATGACTATGTACATTATTTTTGTATAAATAATGTGCATTCATTTTATTTTGGTTACTTTGTAAATAATTTTTAAAACACAAATAGTATTTTTAGTTAATATTCAACTAAGAATTATATTTTAATGAATTAATGGATTTTTTAATTAAATAATATTTTAATAAAATATTATTATAATTAAATTTATTTTTATTAAATATAAATGATCATATAATTTTATGAATGCAATTGTAATTTTTATTAAGGTTTGAAAGCTGTTTTTGTCAAAACCCAAGAATTTTCAGTAAATGTCTATTTTTATGTTAGAAGTAAAAATTCACATATTTATAAAATTATTTATATAAAATTAATATTATTTTTGGAATCAGGACATCAAAATTATCCAATGGTGAATTTTTCATAATTTTCTGAGACAATCAAATTTTTGGGTAAAAATTAAATACCATTTAAATATATAATGGGTTTTATAAAATCATAATGAATCAATAGTGATGTAATAAAATAGTATAAACATTATGTTCACCCAATATATTTTTTACCATTAAAATAATGTGATTTTGGGTTTGTTTAATTTATTTTACAAAGCTTTAGTGGACCCTTCAATGCTTATAAAACATTTTGTCTTTTTAAATTGTTTTCCATGAGAGTGTGACTCACCTCCACATAAGAAACCCTATTATTTTAAAAAGTTAGGAAATTTTACTTATAAAATATTGTTTTACAATCCCATTTGGGAAACACCATGGGCAAAAACCATGAGCTGGTTTGTGGTTTTGATTAGTTTAATGTGAGGTGTCCCAAACCTAAATAATAAAGAATTCCCTCTCCTTTCCTATATAAACCCACCCATGCTCCCACTTCCTCTTCACTCAAAGCCTTTTGAGTTCGACCAAACCCTGAAATACTCTCTCTATAATCCTCCCAAGGTTCCCCAAGCTCCCAAGAAGCCTCTCTCAAGCCTCTCCCAAGACTTTGGGATCACACTTCCAAGTAAGGGATTTCTTCCTTTGTCATTTTTGTCCAATTTTCTTTAAGTTATTATGCCCTATTTTTTTAATTAAAAATATTGGGGTATTATTTAGAACCTCCACCATACTTCTCTATTTATGTTTGAATTGTTGGATACCCCTTTATCCCTCATTAATGCCTCCCATGTACACCCGTTACAATGCCAAAATCCTAAGAAGGATTTCTCTCTCCTATTTTACATCCAAGTAATTCTTTTGTATTATGCATCTAAATTTCATTAAGTTTGTTGTAAAATGTATATATATGAACAAATTACTATAAATTTCATGTAAACATGACGAGACACCCTTTTTTTATCTCATCAACCATTTTTATGAATCATTATGTCACACCGTTATGCTGCCGAAATTGCACCGTGTTTTTCCAAGCCAAGATCATTGTCTAGTAAATACCATACCCAGGTCTCAATCAAGGGTATTCAACTTTATGACCATATACATATTTAATGTTACTTTCATGTATTTATTTCACATTATTTAATTGCAGAATAACTTATGATATTTATTGATTCCATGTTATATGTTCCATGTGGCACACTTATGCATGAAATGAAATGTTTAAGAAGGGTGTGCCCTGATAACACTCCAATGCATTGGGTAAAGTATAGTATAATGATAAAACATGTGAAATGGGTGTTGATCCATTCTAATTAAATTTAAATTAGGTTTTACTCGTGCTTCATTTGTAATTAGGGTTTACTCATGCTCCATGTGAAACAAGCCTTGGCTCATGCTAATTCCATGTTAAGTGTTGTCTCCACATTTCCATGTTATGATTATCATGATTTATCATGCATTTATGTTCATGTTTCTCTTGTTCTCCATTGATATTTCTATTGTCTAAAATGTACTATATTCCTCATGTTATTATATGTTTATTCCCTTATTGGGATTTATAGCTCACCCTTTTTTTATGCATGTCCTCAGGTTATCCCATGCAATGCTATGTATGAGGGAATGTAGTGGTCATGTAAATTAAGTTTTCGATAAAGATGTTGTGTGTTTAATGTTATAAGATATTATGTAATGTTCCTAAGACCCAAATACACTAGACCTCTCGATCTTCTATGTTTTATCAAGTGAAGATTTTAGGTAATAAATCAGGTTTAAGTGTGTAATAAAAAGCAGGGTTGTTATAGATGTTCTCAAAATTATTAATGAAAATATTTATTTTAAGTAAACATAGAGAAGAAAAATGATAAAAAATACATCACATCCTGAGTGATATAGATGAATCATATTATAGAGAGTAATAATTAAAAATGGCATCAAGGGTTTATCTGTTGTGGCTCGAGGTTGAAGATGATGATCAAAATGATCAGACAGCTATAACTCATTTGGTTGAATAGTGATGATTTAAATAAAAGTTTAAATATGGGTGAATAGTAACCACATTGATAATCCCACATCATAAGTTCTCCTCGTATCACACTCTAATATTAGTTAAATAACCCCATTCACTCAATAGAAGTGAGTAATGGGGTCCTCCCTCATCTTCACTATGCTTCCAACCCACAGTATGGCCCACTTGACCCATCCACTCACTAGGTGCGCTCTATGGGTGTTATCCGGATACTCATACCCTTTAAACTTGTATCGGTCAAACCGATTATACACTATAAGAATGTATTAGGCTGAGTTACACTAGACTTAAGTGTTCATTCGTGTACACCATAGGATTCTGATTAGCAACAAGGGTGTAAAGTGGTGACAGTAGGGAAACTATACCCTATGGTGTTGATAATAATAATGGTATATATAAATATAGATGAGAATCTAAAAAGAAAGACCAACAAAAACTAGATCAATAACCCACCCATGGTGGAAGCACAAGAAATAATAGTAGAAGTAATAATAATTAAAAATCTTGGATACCATTTATAGGATTAAACATCACAAGATACCATTTGTAAAATATACATCCAAAATAGGTCATAAAAAAATTAATAAAAATGGTTTCCAATGAAAAACCTCAGTACATACATATAATATAATGCTGGTAAAGAAATAAAACAAAAAAAGGAAACTCAAACTGAAGCAAGAACCCATGGTCCCTTTCCATACACCCCAAGCTAAAGTTCAAGAAGATCACTAAGTTCTAGATCTAGAGCATGAACCTTTACCTGAATATAAGACCATAAAGTCTAAACATGTCCCAAAGGTACCATGTAGGGTGTGAGAAACAATCTTAATTTTCCACCACCAGTGTGTTTTTATCTTATATATGTGATTATGTAGGTGTGTACTAAAAATAAATAAAAGAGGAACTGTGAAAAAATATAAATAATCTGATCCCCTTATGCTCAAAATCCACAAGGAATCAATTTACCTACTTTATCTATCATTGGTATAACTATATTGGAGACTATCCTTAGATTAGAGCCCATAGAATCCCATGATTTCAATCAATCTAAGTAAAACCTTCAGTTCCACCTTAGATAGAATCACCCGACACCATGTTCCAACTGACAACTCATGTCAAGAATAAGTACTAACGTCCAAAAAGGAATTCCCAAATAATAAACATTAGGTCCCTCAGACCCCTGCTCAAAATATCTCATTGTATTGAAGCTTGATGTCCCAATATATAATGATATCTCTCGTCCAAATAGTTCCGGCCAAACAGCCTCAGAGCACAAAAATCCTCATCCCCAACCAACATTCTAAACACTATCAACCGATGGATCCTCACCATACCCATATATTTTAATGGAAATAAAAACCAAACACAAACCTAACTATAATCTAATGGATCCCTCTACCCACATGTGTGGTCAATACAACCTCATCATCTGAGTCCTACTGTGTGCACACAACTCCAAATGGCTCATTAGCCAACATGGGTAAGAAACTTTCAAAAAATAAGACCATAAGACACATAAACTGGAACCTCATTCCCATAAGACCATGTAACTCAATATGATTGTCAACTCCATCAAATATCACATGATCCTCACTTGTATCCTGACAACATCATTGCCTCATCCCAAAGGCCAGGTCACCCATCTAGTGATCAACATCACCCAAATAAAACGAGCTAGGCCTGTCCTGAGGATTATATCACCTGAATGTAGATTTCCAACACCATCTGAATCCTTGTTCTAAACCCATCGAGTTACCATGGAACTCAAAATCAATATAATTAATTCATAACAATTCAATTTTAATTATGGAATGAACCCTAGTGAAAAATTCCCAAGGTCCCAAGACACTCACATAGATCAAACCATTTGTAGACTTGAAGAACATTCCCACATACATATCTAACGATCAATTTAATTAATTTAAATATAACCATGGATTTAATATGGTCTCCCTTAGTCAATACAATGGAGTTCTCTTATACACACCCTGAAATCATTTGCAAAATCACAAAGAAATATAATCCCTACCTACCGGTTGTTCGTAGATGCTCACACATATGATATTAGCCACTAACTTTTTCCAATTTAGAAGAAATTATCATTTTAAATGAAAGAAATGAAAATATGGAAAATCATCTTGCAAAGATTTAGAACTCAATTAGGTGAGAGAAAAGGATAGAAGAGGAAAGAGGATTCTAGATCATAACATTGTGGATCCAACACCATGGATGGATTGTATAATCGAGTCGAGATGATGAACTTGCCTCAACAACTAGGGGAGGAAGAAAAAAGGATATCCCCTCTGTTGTGCATGAAAAATGTAGAAGAAATAGGGGGGAGGGGGAGGGGTTAAATAAATAGGGTAGGAGGGAAAATGGTTTTTTACACTTTTAATGGGACACACGTTTTTCCACACGGTTTGAAAAACCTTGTGGTGCCCATTGCCCAGGCACTTGGATCACATGTTTCATGCACACAGTTTGATAATATATGCATAAACTATGTTTGATCCATTTATCAGAAATTTTATAATTGTACTCACAACCATGAGTCCGCACAACCTAGAGGGTTGTATAATTTCTCTTGGGAGGCCACATGATTTGTTAAAACCTTGCACCCTAGTCTGTGCAGAACATACACATGGGTTTTCATATTTGGATGCACATAAAGTCCAACCAAAAACCCAATAAAATTTACAAGAATTAATACTCATCTAAAAACAAGGTCTTGGGTAAATGAAACTCTAATAATTAAATTCTGTTAATCAAGAAAATAGTTGGACTACCCACCAAACCATGAAAATTCAAAATGGGTGAGGATTTCGACCTGCTTCAAAAACCCATGACATTATAATATCCCCACCCTAACATATTCATCCAAAATATATACATAATAATGATTAGATGGTACCAAAAATAACCATCTATTTTAGAAAACCTCGGTCCACCCTAGTAAAAAGGGTACATGTCATATACCTCAAGGGGGATCCCCGCATTAGGAGTTACCTTCCCTAGACACATCCAGACCCAAAAATCATATAAAATCGATGGAACACTAACCATAACTAGACTTAAAGTACTCATATGACTCATCTCCACTCTAAAGCCTCATCAGGTGACCTGGTGTCATACCCGATACCTATCAAGTACCATATCTCACTAGATTCCTACCACATGCCCATGTTGCACATAACACCAATGATGTCCTACATCTCAATAGATAACCAAGAAGTCCTATTTCCATGCACCTCAAGTAACCCACATTACATCGATTCCCAAATTTCAACACACCTTATACATGAAACACATCCATTAATACCAAAAAATAAATCCTAGTTCCATGCACCTCTCTCTCACACACACACATACACAGAGAGATATATATATATAACACATTAGAACTAATTCCAACCTACTGACCAACATCTAGTTAGTATATAGATATATACCATGCACCTCATGCACCAAAAACATACATTCCTACTCAAAAAGAACCATGGTAACACCCAATGGATACATATGACTATAACTAGTGCCCCAACCTGCTCTCACATAGTAGCTCCACTATGTGCATTTGGCCTGAAGCCCAAATACCTCAGGATTGGGTTCTCTACAGTGCTGCACGAGCCACTAGACATTGACCAAATAGTTGGGTCCTGTTGTCTCTGTTAAGACCTCTGCGTGCAGCTGAATCTTGACCATGAGCACCCGATACCACTATTGGTCTGATCTCCGAACTTTGAGTCTGCCCTGGTCCCTGACTATCAACCATCTTGAGAAGTCCTCCTATAGATCATCTCATGGTTTTTGACCTGACCGTATGTTTAGTTCTTTATCACACAATGTCCATACATGACCTGGATACCCTCACTTGAAAAACACCATCAAATACCCATACTGAGGTGGTCTACTCAAGTCCCCGGCCTAAGCACCTTACTGTGACTCCTCTCGGGATCACTTAATACAATTTGAAGTGTCACAATTATATTCACCTAAAAATGTTAACCAGCTTGAGTATGAATAGTCTGTCAAGTTTCCCTCGGCTATCAGTGCCTGATTCACCACCTTTGAGAATGAGGCCAATGTAAAGATATTTACCTACACCTAAATGGAATTCTGTAAATCATCCTCAAAATACCTCACCCACAAGGTTTCATCACCCATGATACTATGTACAAAGTGATAAAAGTTGGTGAATGTATTTTCATAGTCCATGATGGACATGTATCCTTACTATAGGCTCAAGAACTCCTGAGCTCTCCCTTACCTTTGCATCTCAAGGGAGAAGTGCTCAAAGAATCAGACCTCAAAGACCATCCAGGATAGTCCCTCATGTCTTCCCACCTGGACCTACAGGTCCCACCAACATTCTTCTAGTCCTCTGAGCTGGGGGTGTATCAAAACGCTCGAATATCATCTGCATCGACTCAATCTGGTTCTCTATCGCTTGTGGACCACACTCACCCTAAAATTGTGATGGGTGTTGTGAATGTAACTTGCAAGTAAAATTCACCATATAAGGCTCTTATACCTGATCTCCCTTGTTGATTCCCCGGATGACACAGAATAGAATTTCTTTGAGCTTCTCATCAAGATATAACCTAAAAGATATAAATTCTAGAGGATGGAACACATTCACTGGAGCCTATACCTGAGCCTGTACCTATGAATCCTAATCCACTTGATCCTTCAGGGCCTCATCTCAACCTATAGGGGTATCAAAATGTTCCTAATTCTACAGAACTAAATAATCACTAGCTTGACACTCCATTAGATCCCGTTTGGGTGACATCCGGCTGGATACCAATATATTGGTCAGAAAACATAATAACTTATATATTACACGGATAAGGAAAGAAGTAATAGTTAGCATAATCTCACTAACCTTACCCTTACCCATAACAATAATGTCACAGGAAATCCAACTACATGGCCCCCTCACCCACACATATCAGAGCTAGGTATCACATATATCTAGGGCCATTCCTGTACTAATGGACCACATCACCTCAATATGAAAACCTCATCACCCAACCTGGTGATAAAAAACACACCATATCATCATCCCTTCCCAATTCTGTAAGATCAAGTACCATTAATATATATATATATATATATATATATATATCACATATCAGAAACAAGTTTCATTAGAAACACATGTGTGTTTTGGTTGAGTAGAATTCCACCAAAGAAAGGCTGGATAAGAAAACACTTATTAGATTACTTTGTTAACACTTTAAATAACCCAACCCATATTAGAAAAATTTCAGTTCCAAAATAACAACCAAAAACTTAATTATCAATTCAAATTCAGTCAATAAATTTCTATGTTCCTATCAAAAGCATAAACACACCTCCCTTTCCATACCGAGACAAGGGTAAAATAACTCCTCCCTCACCATTCTAGGTCAAGGGAAACATGTAAAAACCGGTAACAACCACATCCAAGTGCACTAATTGAGGTGGAAATCAAATCAACTATAAGATGAGAAAATAAGAAAACAATTCCCACCTTTGGAAACATGGTCCGTTCCTTGTGTATGAGGCTGCAGGCACCCATCATGAGTTCTAAAACTTGTTTTGAAACATCCTTATCTTCAATCTACCATAGCCCAAGTAGTAAGACCAAAAGAAAAGTAAATGAATATAATACCATTATTATCCAGCTAAACAATGCCACTAATTCCCAATTAATAATGGCTCCAACACTATTTTTAGTGCCTCAACCCGATTAGTCACCCGAATAATGCTTCAGGCCAAGTACCGCTAGCCTTAAGCATGCCTCCCCATATGCCAAAGGCTATAGACTAGAAGTGATGGTGGAAAGTGGTGATAGTGGGGAGACTATACCCTATGATGATGATAATAATAATGGTATATATAATTATAGATAAGCAACAAAAAAGAAATACCAAAAAATAATGGATCAATAACCCACCCATATAGAAGAACAAGAAATAGCAGCAAAATAAATAATAGTAAACAAGATCAAATACCAATTACAAAATTACACATCAAAAGATTCCATTTTTAAAATAGGCATCCAAAATATTTCATAAAGACAATAAGTAGATGGGTTTTTGATGAACGACCTTAGTATATATATATATATAATTACATGCAGATATAGAAAGAAAATAAAAAAAGGAAACTCTAGATGAGGAAAAAACCCTTGATCTCTTTCCATCCACCACATTCTAAAGTTCTAAAAGATCACTAAGATCTAGATCTAGAGCCTAAACCTTTACCTAAATTAAATCCCATTAAGTCTACACATGTCCCGATTGTCCTTTGTAAGTTGTGAGAAAGAATATCTATAGGCCACCACCAAATTTTTCCTATCTTACATCTGTAATTATGAAGGTGTATATAAAAAAGAAATATAATTGGCACTTCACAACAATATAAATAATCTCCTCCTCTAGTGCTTAATAGCCACAAGAAATCAATTCACATGCTTTGAACAACACTGATATAATTTTAAAGGAAAGGATCCTTAAAATAGAGCCCAATGAATCCTCTAATGTAAATTAGTCCAGGTGAACCCTTATGTTCCACCTCACATAGAATCACCCGACACCATGTTCCAACTGAAACCTTGTGTCAAGAATAAGTACTGACATCCAAAAAGGAACACCCAAAAAATAAACACCAGGTCCCTCGAACCCCAAATTGAAAGCTCCCATCAGCTCGAAGCTTGATGTCTCATGGCACAACATTATCTATCATCCAAATAGTCTCAACCAAACATCCTAAAAGAATTGCAAGCCTCATCCCACAATTGACAGTCTCAAAACCATGAGTCGATGGATCCTCACCATCCCCAAAGATTTCTATGGCAAGAACCTCCAACCATCAATAAATGACACATGTAATGAAGGACTATACCTACACGAGTTTTTAGTACCACCTCATCAACTGAGTTATAATATATGCACAAGAATCCAAATGGAATATTTCCCAACAAGGGTGAGTGATAATTAGAAAATAATACCCTAAGACACATGAATGGGCACGTTGTTCCCTTGTAACCATGTTTCTCAATATGATGGTCAACACCATCCAATATCACACAATCCTCAGATGTATCATGGTGACATCATCACCTCATTCCTATGACAATGTTTCCTAAGTAGCGATCAACATTTCCAAAATTACTCAGGCCAAGCATATCCTGATGATAGTTTCACCTCAAACAAGATGGACAATGCTATATCAATCCTTGGTACAAGACTATCCAGTTCCAATGGAACTCTACAATCAATATAATAAGTTTAAAATAATTCAATTTTAATTAACGAAAGAACCTAGACCAAAACTACCCAAGATCCCAAGCCACTCACATCGATCAAACCATTTTTATACTTGAGCATCATGCCCATAGGCATCTACAATGATCAATTTAAATAATTTTAAAAGCAACCATGAATTTAGTAAGGACTTTCTTAGTCAACTAAATGGTGTGCTCAAAGATGCACCCCTAAAACACTCATGAAATCACAAAGAATTATAAACACCACCTACCTTGTGTTGGTATAATTTATCAAATATAATCTTAACCTCTAACTTGTGTCAATTTGGAAGAAATTAGTGTTTTAGATGAACGCCATGAAAATAGGGTAAATCGGCACACACAAATTTAGCACTCTCTGAAGACAGATTAATGGAAAAAAGGGGAAAGTTTATTAAAGGGAATAACATTACTGATCCCACGTCATATACAAACTGAAGAATGGAGCCCATTTAAAGACCTTGGCTCAAAACCTAGGGGAGGAAGAATTGAGGGGATCCCCTATGTTGTGCATGAAAAAATAATAAGAAACAAGGGGGGGATAAATTAGGTAGGAGGAAAAAAATGAAGTTTTCACTATTTTAATGGGCCACATGGTTTTATTACATAGTTTGGAAAGTCGTGCACAAACCGTGTGGTGCCCACTACCCAAGTAGTAGGATCACAAGGTTTATGTGCATTCTTTTCCAAACTGTCTGCAAAGAGAGACCTCTATTAAAGATTGAAAACATGGGAACATGTCATATGAACCCTTCTATATGGTTTTTAAAATCATGCACGAAGCATTTGGAGGGTCGCACAGTTTCTCCTGGGAGGCTGCACTATTTGATCAAATTGTGCACACAGTCTGTGAACATCAAAAACATGGGTTTTCAGCCTCTCATGCACCCAAAAAAATTCCAAAACTCAAAGACACTTTCCAACCACTAAGACTCAACTAAAAAAATTTATTCAGTAAAATAAACACTATTAATTAGGTTCTATTAATTAAGAGAATATTTGGTCGACCCGCCAAACTCTAAAAAATTGAAAACAAGTGTGGAATTTGTAGAGACCCAAAACCTGACGTACATGGACATTACATTACTTTTACGTAATACTAAATACATAACAAAAACAAACACTCAAGGATTGTAACAATTTAGTGTCTTTGGAAACTTGGAACAAAATCTTCTAATCGTTGTGAAAGATCTTCAACATATCCCATAAAGATCTTCCCCTTTGTTTTTATTACCTAAAACTTTTCTTAATATCATGGGGAAAAGAAAACATATAAAGGGTGAGCTCAAATGCTCAGTAAGGGTAAGAATGGAGAGAATAAAACAAACCATATACATTTGAACTTAAAAACATGAACATAATGTTTAAACATCAAAATATTGAGCAATGACATAAAAAATAGCAGTACATAAGGCATAGATACATCAATCATGATAAACTAGCATGGGAATAAAACATGTAATTGTGGAAACCATTAAGAACATGATATAATTTCCATAGTAGCCAAGGCATTTCTGCCAAGACCATCTTAGTGGACAAAGTCCCTTTCTGAATCGAGTTCACTCCTCGTTCCAGTCCTGTAACACTGAACCAGATTAACATACCTTTCCATCCATGTCTATATCATGAGATATAAATATTTACCCAATGCATTGGAGGGAGATATAGGTCCCACCCATCTCATAATGATACAATTCTTATGTGTGCCACAAGATCATAAATCATACATCATAGCATAACCCATGTAATAAAAATGGGATTATTAAACATCATGCCATCATAACATAAATCATATAAGATAAAAGGACTTCATAAAAATAATTATATCATAAAATAATCAAATAAATGTAAAAATATGGATATAAAAAAAACCCAATATTATCTTAGATGGAAAATAATTTTGATAAAACACTTGAATTTCATTCTTGAGGAAAATATCCTTTCTACTTCAAAAACATTTTTCCTTTCTTAACATGTCATACAATTTTAAACTAAAATAAGTTGCTTAAAAATAAACTTGAAAACATGGAAAGGAAGCTTCATGGAAATAATGTTCTAAAAATCCATTCATTCCGTATAAGTTAAAGAAAAACATTCTTCTCGTACTTTGGATATAAAAGTCAAAAAGTACCTCGTACTAAAAGCGACAAAAGATTCCTTTCATATATTTTACTAAAAACTCACTAATGGGTAAAATTGGATTTAAAAAATTGTAGGAGGATAGAAATAATATTACATATTGAGGAAACATGGATGTGGATGATAAATATTCCCCAGTAAATTCTGAAGTATAAACAATCTCAGATAAAAATGAGATTGCGAGATTTTCACTTACCTTAGGTCCGATATGCTTCATACGTATCCGAACCTCCTATATAATGATTTAAATAATGTAATTAACTTATTACTGAATCATATTAATTGTTATGATATCATATATGGCTCACTTATGACTTTTTATTACCTATTCTTTTGTAAATTCCATGTTAAAGCATCGTTTTCGGTAAAATCGTTTCATTTATCGTACGTGTTTCGACATGTTGTTCTTGATATTATTACTTATATCATGATTTACTTAATTCCAGAATGTAAAAAATCATTTATATATAATATATATTCAGTATATAAATATATATGATAGATCAATAAATGGAATGAAATACACCATTCATGGAGACGGTAGGCCGTGCGTAGGCATGAACGTTGTTTTCGTTTGCTTATTGAATTAAATGGAATCAAGTAAATGAAACATATATGTATATAAATACAATATAATTATTATGTAATATCTTTAATGATTATTTATTATATATACTTTATAATTATACTTGAATGGTTAATCATGGAAAATGAATCCCATCACATTCGTGGAGACGGTAGTCTGTCCGTACGCACGAGCGATGATATCATTACCATGATCATGGAATTGTATTTAAGTGTATGTATAATATTTAAGAGTCAATATAAATTTAAAATAATCATATATAGTTAATTATTTACACCATTATACCCATCCAAGTAAGGTGGTGGTGGAAAATAGATTACACCACAGCGTGGAGACGGTATTCCGTACGTACGCACGCGCGGTGATTTAGTTTTCCATAGGATGGATAGAAGGTGAAATAGGGTTTTTTCATATTTATAATAACATATAAGTATATAAGTAATACTTATTTTATTACTTTATAATGAAACAAATAAAGTAGAGGAATTAAAAGAAGAAAGAAACTTGAAAGAGTCGGTAGAAGAGATTACCTCTTCCTCGACGTACCTCCTTTAAACTTCTTCTTAGGGCACTAGAGTTGGTCTTTTGAGAAGAAAATAACATATATGATTTAACTAGAGAGGTTTAGAAGAGTAATTGTCAGGGTTTGGATGAGATTCAAGGCTCAAAAGGGTGTGAAGAGAAGCGGGAAGGGGTGCCCTTTTATAAGGGAGGAGAGGGGAACCTTTGAAATAACTTAAAATATTATTTTATAATAAAGTCATATTCGATTTATAATAGCTACAAATTGATTTATTTAGAAGATACGGTGTGTGTGAGTATAAATAATCTCAACCAATAGGTTTTAGACAAGTTTAGGTTACTATTGTATCCTTATCATTTAGATTTAACTCTAAGTTAAATAATTTTACTTTTACCGTGTCTTCTTGTTTTCTTACACTATATGGTTAATAAACTTACTATAATAAGCCAAAAGAACCCCAAGTTGTTCATTATTAATATATATAACCTTATATAAGTCATTTGTCCAAACCCTAGTTTTTTAGGAATAAAATAAAAATTAATAATATAATATTTGTTTTCAAAACTATTTTATGTCAATTTTGACACTATTTGGTAATTGATTTTTGTGAAACTAATAATAGCATTATTAATTCTCAAAAAGTTAATTAAGAAAATAATAACATGTAATATTAACCTATAAAATTAGTTTAATTCATAAAAAGTCACAAATTACATTTATTTGGGTATTTATAATATCAATTATGTTAATATTTCATTAATAAGGTTTTTACTGCATCAACATTGTGTCATAAATAAATTAAATTATTTAATGTCTAAAAATTATAAATAAAATACCATTATCTAGGAAATCGTTTTATCATTCTAATGAATATTTATAGTCTAATTTATCTTTTGTATAACCCAATATTAAAAAAAATTTAGTTATTAAACTTTTATTTAACTATTTTAACTATTCTTTAAATAAAATAATAATAAATGTCCTAATCTAAACCAAGTGGACCTAAAGGGAAATATTTTATCCCTAAGGTTGTTTTTGGTCACACTACACTTATCCCATATACTTAGGACATGTGTTAGGGTAATAATAATATCATTTTTTACCCTTAATTACCATATTTACTTTTAACCGTGGTAAATAAAAGTAAAAAGTTACTATTCACCAAAAATTATTTTTATCTTATTGAACCACATTTTAATCCTTTATATTAACCGTGTCTCTTGGATTTTTGAAATTCCACTCACAAAAGCGGTAAAATAATGTTTTATGTAAATTTTCAAACTCTCCAAGGAGGTGGGTAAAAGACGGTGAAAACTTCAATAAATTTTTTTATATCTAAAATTATTATAAAAGACACCAAGGAATTAGATTGAACTTATATAGGTATTATGGATAAATTTTCACCTAAAATAAATTTAAATAAAATAAATAATTATTTAAATAAAAAGTCAGTTTTTAAACAGTAACCTAGTGTTTTCACTATTCATCAAAAATTGAAAGTTTTCAGAAAAATACCAAAACTTCACCCTAGGCATAGATATTCCGAATCCAAAAATGAATTCCATTTAGAAAAATAATATTTCAAAAATTGGGTATTACTATTCATAACGGCTAGTTTATTTAACATATCGTTGTTTAGTGAAACTCGGTATTGCGTACAACACACGCTATCGTGGAAGGTCGCGATTGCATGTAATGCAAGCCAAGTCAGGGATGCGTGTAGTGCAAGCTCCTTTTGGTGTAGCGTACAACACAAGACATCAATGAAATTAAAAAGAATATTTTTCACAAAATCTCGGCGTGTTACACTCTACCCCCCTTAAAATGAATTTCGCCCTCAAAATTCGTCAGGGTTATAAATGGTTTACTACTCGAAAGTTTATTTAATAGAAACCCACATCATAAAAAGGAATACCAAAACTTATAATTAAAAACTAAAGTATGAAACGTAACAGTTACCCAAATTAACTAATCACTGGGTTTCCACATAGGAGAACATATGTGAAAATATGGATATGAAAGAAAAATCTTACCATCATGTTCTGATGAAGAGTGGTAGAGGACATGGCTATAAAAAATCCAACAATCACAAAGCCATAAATTTGTGATGATCTAAGGTACCATCTGATTCATCGGATATAAGGGCACTAGGACAACATTTTTGGTTTTCAAGATGATTTCCCTAAAGTTGAATAATTTGAATTAGAAGAAATACTTACTTTATTTAGGTATAATCTCACCGTTGTTCATGACTTGAACAATTTCCACTTCATCTCTTAATGAAATGAAGTTGAATTTTTCATTCGTAAAGTGTTAGTAGATCATGTGATAGAATAATGGGTCATTCCATCTGTCTCAAACAAAAGGTTAGAAAAAGTTATCAAAAATACACAAGTCCATCTATAGTGAGATTAATGATATATGGTTCCTAAAATGGATGTATACTTCATATATCATACTACTTAATATAATAAAACTAGTTTCTACTAACCAAGGACTTCCTGTAGGCCAGCGGTAGGTGATAAAGGCCTATCGCACTTTAGTTGTGGGTTCAATTCCCACAGCCTTGTCTGACGCGATGGGTTGTCGCCCATCCTACAAGTTTTCCTTTTTCAAAAACTATACTATTATAACATTCCAGAAATAATATCAAAAAAAGTTCTATCCTTAAACAATACTAACTTATGTCCAACATAATCTATTCCAATCTTTAGGCTTATCTAAAATACTTCTGTCCAAGCTCAGAGTAGAAAGAAAACTATTACTATAAATGTCATCTATAGAGCATATGAATTCCTTCATTTGTCCCCCATATATCATACGATATATATTTTTGGACACATTCCAAACATATGAATACCTTAATCAGGTATTCTCTTGAAAAATGAATACCCATTGTACCTTAGTGAAAACATGAATGCTGCTAAAAGTTAACTCTTTCCACATACCAAAATCCCAAAATTTTTATATACTCAAACCATGATATCAGTCATGATCTCATTTCATTTTCTCTTTATCCCTTCATTATGCACATATCATCTTCTTTACAAAATATTTCATTGACTTTTCATGGTTACCAGTACCATATTATTATGGAAAACCACAATGGACCAATACATAGATATTCTGATATACCATAAAAGTACCTCAACAACATTATTCATGAATACCAATACATAAGCACTTCAATCCATCCTCTTCAATGATTGTCGTGGAATAAGTCCTTCCTTGATTTAGAAGTAACCTCTTAGGTTAGGGCATTGAGTTGGGTAATGCCCATGTTCTCCACAGATAAGACATTGGACTCCATAACAGTCTGTCACTCTATGCTCCTTTTCTTCACATAGATAACATCTTCCCCTCCATTGGAGGTATTCCTAAAGGTTCTTCTTCCATTCTTTATAAATCTCAATCTTAATTTCTCTATGATCCTCACCATGTGAACATGCATAAAATTACATCTTCATCTTATTTGATGACTTAGGAATACAACTAAACTTCACTTTGTTAATCATATATCAAGATGACTGATTCGGCATAATCACAATATCTTTCTCTCCAGACGTTACACAATTTCATTGATCATAGTCTCCAATTTGTCCATTGGAATCAATGTTAACTGAATTTCTCCTCGTTCCCTCCGTTGACTAAGACCATAAATCATAGTGTAAGAAATAATTAAAATAACGAGGAACCACATAATCATAGAAAGTCACTTATGTGATGTCTAACTTATCACACATTCTTTAATCCATGACACCCTAGGTTCACCCTAGGTTATTCATGATCATCAACATAATTCTAGGACTGTAACCTATAGTTATACTAAACCTTAGGGACATCCCTAGACATACCTTTGAAATATCTCTAGGGATTTCACTAAAGTTTTCGCATCCTAGTTTCCAAAGGTTAACTAAACCTTTCCTATGATACCGACTGTAGAGACCAAAAAACTGACGTACATGGACATTACATTACTTTTTTAGAATACTTAATACATAACAAAAACCAACAATCAAGGATATTAATAGTTTAGTGTCTTTGGAAACTCGGGAAAAAATCTTCTAATCGTTGTGAAAGATCTTCAACATCTCCCATAAAGATCTTCCCCTTTGTTTTTCTTACCTAAAACTTTTCTTTATATCCTGGGGAAAAGAAAACATATAAAGGGTGAGCTCAAATTCTCAGTATGGGTAACCATGGAGAGAATAAAACAAACCATATACATTTGAACTTAAAAACATGAACATAATGTTTAAACATCAAAATCATGAGCAATGACATAAAACATAGTAGTACACAAGGCATATATACATCAATCATGATAAAATAGCATGGGAATAAAACATTTAATTGTGTAAACCATTAAGCACATGATATGATTTCCATAGTAGCCAAGGCATTGCTGCCAAAACCATCTTAGTGGACAAAGTCCCTTTCTGAATCGAGTTCACTACTCATTCCAGTCCTGTAACACTGAACCAGATTAACTTATTATTCCAGCCATGTCTATATCATGAGATATAAATCTTTACCCAATTCATTGGAGGGAGATAT
Source organism: Viscum album (assembly GCA_963277665.1). Classification (NCBI taxonomy): domain Eukaryota; kingdom Viridiplantae; phylum Streptophyta; class Magnoliopsida; order Santalales; family Viscaceae; genus Viscum; species Viscum album. Next base: position 102,747,982 of record OY728140.1, read on the forward strand.
AGGTCCCACACATCTCATAATGATACCATTCTTATGTGTACCACAAGATCATAAATCATACATCATAGCATAACCCATGTAATAAAAATGGGATTCTTAAACATCATGCCATCATAACATAAATCATATAAGATAAAAGGAATTCATAAAAATTATTACATCATAACATAATCAAATCAATGTAAAAATAGGGATATAAACAGAACCCTATATTATCTTAGATGGAAAATAATTTTGATAAAACACTTGAACTTCATTCTTGAGGAAAATATCTTTTCTACTTCAAAAACATTTTCCCTTTATTAACATGTCATAAAATTTTAAACTAAAAGAAGTTGATTAAAAATAAACTTGAAAACTTGGAAAGAAATCTTCATGGAAATAAAGTTCTAAAAATCCATTCATGTTGTATAAGTTAAAGAAAAACATTCTTCTTGTACTTTGGACGGAAAAGTCAAAAAGTACCTCGTACTAAAAACGAAAAAAGATTCCTTTCATATCTTTTACTAAAAACTCACTAATGGGTAAAATTGGATTTAAAAAATTGTTGGAGGATAGAAATAATTTTACATATTGAGGAAACATGGATGTGGATGATCAATATTCCCCAGTAAATTCTGAAGTATAAACAATCTCGGATAAAAATGAGATTGCGAGATTTTCCCTTACCTTAGGCCCGATATGCTTCGTACGTATTCAAAACTCCTGTATAATGATTTAAATAATGTCATTGACTTATTACAGAATCACATTCACTATTATGATATCATATATGGTTCACTTATGACTTTATATTACCTGTTCTTTTGTAAATTCCATGTTAAAGCATCGTTTTTGGTAAAATCGTTTCATTTATCGTACGTGTTTTGACATGTTGTTCTTGATATAATTACTTATATCATGATTTACTTAATTCCATAATGTAAAACATGATTTATATATAATATATATTCAGTATATAAATATATATGATATATCGATAAATGGAATGAAATACACCGTTCATGGAGACAGTAGGTCGTGCGTACGCATGAATGCTGTTTTCGTTTCCTTATTGAATTAAATCGAATTAATTAAATGAAACATATAAGTACATAAATACAGTATCATTATTATGTAATATATTTCATGATTATTTATTATATATACTATATAATCATACTTGAATGGTTAATCATGGAAAATGAATCCCATCTCGTTCGTGGAGACGGTAGTCCGTACGTACGCACGAGCGATGATATCATTCCCATGATCGTGGAATTGTGTTGAAGTGTATGTATAATATTTCAGAATAAATATCAATTTACTATAATCATATATAGTTATTTATTTACACCATTATACCCATCCAAGTAAGGTGGTGGTGGAAAAAATATTACACCACGACGTGGAGACGGTATTCTGTACGTACGTACGTGCGGTGATTTTGTTTTCCATAGGATGGATAGAAGGTGAATAGGGTTGTTTAATATTTATAATAACATATCAGTATATAAGTAATACTTATTTGATTAATTTATTATGAAACAACTAAAGAAGAGGAAGTAGAAGAAGAAAGAAACTTGAAAGAGTCGGTAGAAGAGATTACCTCTTCCTCGGCGCACATCCTTTAAACTTCTTTTAGGGCACTAGAGTTGGTCTTTTGAGAAGACCAGAACCACTATGATTTAACTAGAGAGGTTTAGAAGAGGAATCAGTAGGGTTTGTCCGAGCTTCAAGGCTCAAAAGGGTGCGAAGAGAAGAGGGAAGGGGTTCCCTTTTATAAAGGAGGAGAGGGGCACCTTTGATAAAACTTAAAATATTATTTTATAATAAAGTCATATTCGGTTTATAATAGCTCCATATTGATTTATTTATAATATAAGGTGGGTATGGGTAAACATACTCTCAAATAATATGTTTTATACAATTTTAGGTTACTATTTTATCCTTATCATTTAGATTTAACTCTAGTTTAAATAATTTTACTTTTACCGTGTCTTCTTGTTTTCTTACACTATATGGTTAATAAACTTACTATAACAAGACAAACGAACCCCAAGTTGTTCATTATTAATATATATAACCTTATCTAAGTCATTTTTCCGAACCTTATATTTTTAGAAATAAAGTAACAATTAATAATATAATATTTGTTTTAAAAACTATTTTATGTCAATTTTGACACTATTTGGTAATTGATTTTTATGAAAATCATAACAACATTATTAATTAGAAAAACATTAATTAAATAAATACTAACATGTCATATTAACCTATAAAATTGGTGTAATTCATAAAAAGTCTGAAATTAAATTTATTTGGGTATTTATAATATCAATTATGTTAATATTTCATTAATAAGGTAATTACTGCATCAACATTGTGTCATAAATAAATTAACTTATTTAATGTCTAAAAATTATAAATAAAATACCATTATGTAGGAAATCGTTTTATCTTTCTAATGAATATTTATAGTCGAAATTATATTTTGTATAACCCTATATTAAAAAATTGTTAGTTATTAAACTTTGATTTTAACTATTTTAACTCTTCTTTAAATAAAAGAATAATAAATGTCCTAATCTAATCCAAGTGGATCTAAAGGGTAATATTTTATTCCTAAGGTTGTTTTTGGTCGAAATACACTGATACCATAGAATTAGGACATGTTTTAGGGTAATAATAATATCATTTTTACCCTTAATTACCCTATTTACTTTTAACCATGGTAAATAAAAGTAAAAAGTTACTATTCACCAAAAAATATTTTTATCTTATTGAACCACATTTTACTCCTTGATATTAACTGTGTCTCTCAGATTTTCAAAATTCCACCCATAGAAGCGGTAAAATTATGTTTTATGTGAATTTTCAAACTCTCCTAGGAGGTGTGTAAAAGACAGTGAAAAGTTCAATAAAATTTTAATATATCTAAAATTATTATAAAATGACTCCAAGGAATTACATTGAACTTATATAGGTATATTGTATCAATTTTCACCTAAAATAAATTTAAATAAAATAAATAATTTTTTAAATAAAAATTCGGTTTTTAAATAGTGACCTAGTGTTTTCACTATTCATCAAAAATTGAAAGTTTTCAGAAAAATACAAAAAATTCACCATAGGGTAATTTCGATATTCCGAATCCAAAAATGAAGTCCATTTCGAAAAATAAAATTTCAAAAAGTGGGTATTAATATTCATAACATCTAGTTTATTTAACATATCTTTGTTTAGTGAAACTCGGTATTGCGTACAACAAAAACTATCATGGAAGGTCGCGATTGCATGTAATGCAAGCCAAGTCAGGGATGCATGTAGTGCAAGATCCTTTTGGTGTAGAGTACAACACAAGACATTAATGAAATTAAAAAGAATATTTTTCATAAAATCTCAGGGTGTTACAGAATTCAACCCATTCCAAAAGCCCGGGACATTACTCCACTAAGTGGCTGGTTAAAACAAATGTCACAAAGAGGTTGTATCAGATGGATCTTGATCAGGGTTGATATTTCTCCCATGCATAGTTGAAAGAGCTAGAAATTTACTAGATAACTATTTTTTATATATACCAGTTAATATTTATGTTACTAAATTAAAATAAATTTATTTCTATTAAATTATTTATACCGCGTTTCTAAAAATTATACCATAAATATATTTTTTCAAACTGTATTTTAAATTATTAAAAACAAATACTAAATTACCTACAATAGTAATATACTATATCAAGAATACATATATATTTACCAATAATAATATACTATTTCAAGTGTGTATATATGTATATATATATATATTTATTTCATCCTCTTATAAATACTACTAATTAAATTCTTATTGTAATTAAATTTATCATATATATCATATTTATTAAGAAATAGTATATTGAAAAATTAAAAAGTAAAAAATATAAGATTTTTAAAACTACAAATTTCAATATTAAATTGATTATTATTTAAAATAAAATAAAATATATCATATTTTTTATAAAAAGTAATTTAGAAAATTAATATTAAGTACATATTAACACAAGTGTAAATATTTACCAAAATAAATATGTTAACTTTAAAATAGAATTTATAAAAATAGTCTTAAAACATAAAAATATAAAATTTCATATAAATTTACTTTTGAATAATCAATTTTATTTTAGATATACTTTTATTAATGAAATATTAAAATTTATGAAATAATGTATATTAAAAATAATATATTTTTAAATATTGATAGAAACAAAATTTATCTTATTTAAATATAATGTTTACTAAAATTTTATTATATTAACCTTTGAGAGGGAAAAGAATTACTATTATTTAAAAAGTAATATTTTATTATTTTAATATCATATAATAAAAACTTATTTTGATTATAAAAAATAAGATAATTTCAAAAAATATTATATAAAAACATTTTGTAGTTGGTATTAATTTATTAAAAATATTTTTATTTAACATTAATTAATAAAAAAATATGCTTAAATATTTGGTATGTTAAATTATCCCCCCTTAAAGGAATTTTTCTGTAAAAATTATTCCATTATACTTAAAGAAATTACATATTTCCATCTTTAGAATTAGGAAAAAATATAATTTCTCAAAACTTTATACTCTTAAGGGTCGCATTATTACCTAAAACCACAAAAAAAATATTTTTTTAAATTATCCAAAAAAATTATCTTAATATCAATAGTTGTATAAAATATCACTCTAAAAATAATTATTATAGTATGAGACACACACATCTGGAAATGGTGGGAAAAGATAACTTATATTTTCTTATAAAAAGTATCTTAAAAACATACAGTCCTTTACATATCAAAGGATATTTTCCAGTCTAGGTTTTAGAGGATTAGGAAAATTCCTTATAATACATAAGATTTTATATTATTAATAGACTAAACAACCTTTTTTTATTTACTCTTTCATGCTATTTATAAAACATCAAATCAAATAGAGCATATAAAGACCTAGTGATTTTTTAAAAATATTGGGTGACCATAAAATTATCTATTAATTTGTTTTAAAATCATTTTAAAAAAACCTTTAAATTATTTGATAATACTTTAGAATAAATTTGATATTAAATAAAATTAATTTGGTATAATATATAGTTTTCTAAAAAAATTAAAATAATGGTTTTCATAAAAATCCAAAAGAAAGTAATTTAAAAAACTTTTAAAAGTACTAATAATTTTGATAACAAATTCCAAAATAACCGTTGAAAAATAATTTTATTTTTTAATAAAAAATATTTTGAAAATAATAATTTTTTTATAGATTAAAATGATAATTATCATGACTTATGAAACCCATGGTTCTAATAGAAATATAAATATTAGGAAAATTCCCCCTTGAGGTCTTGGGATCACCCTACTCCCCATCAACTCATTCAATACACAAGTGTCAAGTTTTATTTTAAGAAAAAAATTCATTCCTGATTGATTTTCAAATTTATAATCCATTAAAAAACTTTAAAAAACTGTTTGAATTTATTTTCCAAAAGAAAATAACTTTACAACAACTAATATTTTCCAATTTTTTTTGAAAATAACATAAGGTTTAGAAGAAATCGAAAAAATTTAGAGGAATTTCATAAATTAAAATAAAGTATTCATAAACACATTAGAAATTAAATTTTAAAAAAATTATTATATTAATATGAATTAAATTTCAATGAAAATTATAGTATATGCCTAAAAAAACCACGATGAAATAAATAAGAGAAACATTTCTACACAAAATGATATAATTTTTCCATTTAAAAATATCATTGATTTAAATAAAAAATCCCAATTTTTTAAAATAATTTGTTTAATTTGAAAATGGAAATTATTAAAGAGGATTTAATTTTAAATTATTAATACAGAATCTTCTATATGAATGGTATAAATAAATATCCCTAAAAATGTTTGTGAAATTAAATAAAATTTACACATAATATTTTTGCTATAAAAATTGGAGTTTGAGAATAATAAAATTCAATTTTATAATAAAAGTATAACTTTGATCAAAAGTAAGGGAGTTCTTAAAAATAATTCCTTATATAAAATATTAAATTTTATAATATAATTTATTTACATTAATTGGGGTTTCAAATAGTTCACCCTTATAGATAGAATTTTGAAAATAAAATCATATATGTTTTGAAAATAAAATTTTTCCCTTACCTTAACTTGAAAAAGACTTAAATGAAGACTCGTTTTATTTATTTATATCACTTCTTATTAAATTCTCCAATTTTCAAATTTTTTGTCTCTTATCCTCCCCAAACTGGGAAACTTAGTTTGGAAATGATAGTTACACCATGAGGGAAGGATTTTTATAACCATATTATCACAATTTGGCTATATATATATTATTAAAGGAATAATCTGGTATATTTATATATTTATGGTTTCAATCTAATATGAATGAACTAGTGATTTATATGAAATCCAATGAAAATAAAAATTATAAGATCTTTATTTATATCTCATCCATTTAGTGACCTACAACATTTATATAAATATTTATAGATGAATTTTTCTTTTAGAGAAAGATATGGATGTGGTTAAAAATATTCAATATTGATGATATATATATATTTTGATGTAACTAGAAGATCCCATGAAACTTGAAAATCCAGTGTGACCTATTTTGATCATTGTTATTAAATTCTATGGTAACATTACATTATATATATATATATATATTATTTAACCTAATTTGATTTGATTTGATAATGATTCTTCATGAAGATTCATTGAAACTGGACAAAAAACTTTGAAAATGTTGAACTTTAATAGAAAAAACTGATTCGATATGAGATTATAATCTCAAAGAGACTAATGAAAATATTTTCTTGATGTAAATAGAGAGAAGAAAAATGATGTAAAAGACATCATATGCAGAGAGGTTATCGTGAGACAAGTTTCAAAGTTTTAAAATTTTATAATAATGGATTTTTTTTCAATAGAAGATGACACTATAGGATAATAAATTAAGCTATTCCTTAGGATTTCATTAATTAAGAATGATGAATACCATCATGAGGAAGAAAAAAAATAGTGTTGAGGGTTCATTTAAGGTGGCCTCGTGCTCCCATATTAGTTAACTCATCTAATTTTCTCAATTTCTGTGAGTAATGTGGCTTGATCCCAAATTCATTGTGATGCCAACCCATGGTACAACCCACATGACCCATGGGATAACTAGGCATGTAGTATAGGTGTTATACGCCTACTCATACCCTTTCTGCTAAGCGTATGGCTCACAACCTTGCTGCTAAGTGGCTAGTTCTACAGACTCCTATTCATGGTTGAGAGTTCTCCCGTGCACGGTTGAGTGAGCTAGCTAACATCTACTTAGATATTTTTTATATATACTAGGTATAATTTAAATTAAATAATTAAAATAAAATTATTTTTATTATACTATTTATACCCTTTTTATTAAAATTTTAACATAAACATATTATTACTAATTTTATATTAAATTATTGGAAGTAAAAACTAATGTACCATCTATAGTAATCTAATTTTAAAGCATATATATATATATATTCCAACTATAGTAATATAATATTTCAATGATATATCTATATATTTATTTCACCATCTAATAATTATTACTAATCACATTCTTATTATTATTAAATATATCGTATATATCTGATTTCTTGAGATATATTATATTCAATATTTACAAAATTAGAAATATAATAATTTGAAAACTATAAATACATATATTAAAATAAATGTTCTGTTAAATACTATATAAACATGTTTATTTTTTATTCAATTTATTTTTTTAATATGAATATTTTGTAAATCTAACAAAAAATGTAAATTAACGAAATAAATATTTTGTTAATTTAAAATATAATTAAAAAAACATTATTAAAACATAAATGAATACATTATCATATAAAGGTAATTTTAAATAATAATTTTTATTTTAGATATATTTATATTAATAAATGATTTCAATTTATGAAATAATGTGTACTCAAAATATTATCTTTTTTAATATTAAGATAAAACTTAATTATAGTGACCCAGGATTATCAAACAATGATATTTCATCATTTTCTATGAATATTCATTACATTACTCAAACTCACACCCAGGGAAAATAATAGTTCAGTGTCATTGGAAACATGGAAACAAAAACAACTAGTCTATAGGTAATCGAAATCATCTCCCACTATGATCCAGTTATCTAGAACCCTTTTTAGACATATCATAAGTAATATGTTTCATTATAACCTATGGAAAGGAAACATAAGAATGAGTGATCTAATATTATCATCAAGGGTAATCAAGAGAGATTCATTATCGTAATAAGAACATATGACTATGATAACATGAGAATAAAATTTGAAAACCATACACTTCTTATCAAATATCATAGTCTAGAGTTATAGAATAAATATTGATAGTTCATAAGACATGTATTATAAGGTAATCTAAGGACATGATTAATGAGAGGATAACACTGACATAATACACAGATTTTTGTCATATCCATAATCATAAAAAATCATTTCCATAGTATTCAAGGCTCACTACCAAGGATATCATAGTGGGATGAGTTCACTTCCCAAACCATCATTATAGTCAAAGATCACTCCCAAGACCATTATAGTAGGTAAATTAACTTACCGAACTATTTTCACTCCCTGTTCCTGTCCTTTCTATCTCATGAGATATAAATATTTACCCAATACATTGGAGGGAGATATTAGTCCCACCCATCTCATAATGAAAACAATATTTATGTGTTTCACAAGATTATAAAGAATTATTCATATAACAACCCCTGAAATGAAATGGGTTTCAAATTTTTTTATCATATCATAACCTATGGAAAAGATACAGGTTTCATAATAATATAATCATTTCATAATACCATAATCTATGGAAAAAATAAGTAGGTTTCATAATAATTTTATCATGGTATAATCTATGGAAGAGAAATATTTTTCATAAACATCATGCTATCATAATTATAAACCATTAATAGAAAGAATAATAATTGTATCCTTGTATCATATCCCTAGTAAGGTGTAGGTAACATCAACAGGTGTCATCATAGATGTAAAATGATTTTTAATGATCATTTAATACATTTATTGAGGAAAATATCCTTTACACTCTGAGAAAAACATTTTAAAACATAAAATATTTTAAAAAATATTTTCCTTTTAAAATATCATTGAAAAATTATAATGAAATCCTCAAATAAAATAATGGTCACGATGATGGTATGTTTCACTCCTTCCATACACGTTAAAATAAAGATTACTTTTACATGTTTAGAAAAAGAAAAATGGGCATTGTTTGGAAAATGAGATGGAGATTCTATTAATTTAAAAAAAAAATAAAAATGGGTAAAAAGGACTTTTAAAAATCATAAAATAAGAATAGTTTTTTTTGAAAAATTATGTTCAGAATATAGTTTTGGAAGAAAACAGATTCATGATTAAAGAATGAAATAAAGTTTGATTTTCTTAAAAACACTTTCTTAATTATTTTTATTAAAAGAAATTATAAGAATGGTATAATTAATTTAACATATCGTGAATAACCAGAGAAGATGAAAAATAATTAATTTATTTAGATATTAATTGTAATATTTTATCATTAGGAACCTAATCATAAAAAATTACGATAACCGATTTGAATGTAACATAAATTGATTACCACTTTAGTAACTTCAAATAGTAATCCCTATGAAAGAATTACATAAGAAGGAACTTAAAATATAACTATTATAAATAAAATAATGTTCATAAATGTCAAAGGGGTTATATATACACCCCTTTAAAGAATATAGGTTCATAATACAACATAAATTTTAACAAAGGCAAATCGAGACAAAATGCCCTACCTCATTGGTAACATTTGAACTATAAACCCCATGGAAGAGATATCATCAAATTTATATGTAAATATTAATAATTTTTTGGATAATAATTATAATATATATTAATGGGAATTATATACACCACATAAAAGAAATAGGTGGTGAATATGGCATGTGTCTCATAGAAATAAAAAGTGAGAAGAACAATACACTACCATAAGTCTTGAATTACTTTATACATGTTAAAAAATACTATATAATTAACATATTATTATAATAAAAATATTATAGAAAAAAACACACATATATAATATGACTTTATTATGAGATTATATTACCTGTTTATTAACAATTCCATTATAAAGTTACGTTTTAGGTAATAACCACTTTGTCTTTCATATATGTTTTCATTTGTTATTTTTGGTCCTATAAATTTGCTCATGGTTTAATAATATACATAATTTTATCCACAATAAAAATATCATATATATTCAGTATATATTTATTTATATTAATCTATAAAATATAAAGATTTAAAATGAAATACACTATTCATAGAGATGATAGGTCATACGTACACATGAATGTTGTTTCCATTTTCTCTACATATTAAAAGAATGAAATTTAAATGAAATATTATCATTCCAAAATAATTTTAATGTTATATATATCATATATGTTCATTAAAACCATGATTATAACATTCCACATAAAGTGTGAATGAATCAAATAACTTCACGAGGTGATAGTCCACCACACACACGAGTGACATTATCAAATTTTCAAAAATGAAAACAATGAATGAATGTGTGATATAAAAATTATATAAGAAAAATAAAATCATAAATATCATATATAAACAAAAAATAAACCATTATTTCCATCCTTTAGGAGTGTTAAAATAAAAAATAATGACATCGGTTCACAGGGAGGTAGTGTGCCGTACGCAGGAACAATGATTTCATAACCCATTTTCTAGAAGTGCTGATGGTGGTATGTAATTAAATTAACATAAAAACATATAAATATATTTAATATACTGATTTTATTATATCAAAATTTTATCTTAAAAATTTATGGATGTGGATAATGAAATAATAAAAAAATTCCCATTGATGAATATTACCTATTCTTTGGGCATCTTCATGAGATTTTCACCAAAATCTTTCTTATAATGGATTTATATAAAAAATAAGGATTATAGGATGAGAGGAGTGATGTTGGGAAGTTATTTGGTCAAGTCTTGGATAAAAAAAGTTTTTTTTATGGTTTTAGTAATAAATGATATGGGGTGGTATTTTATATGTGAGGTGACTGAAAAAATATTAATTTATTGAAATAAAGAATTACAAAAATATATTTTTTCATGTAAAAAGGAACCAATAATGGAAATTTTTCAATAATAGAAGATATAAGGTCTAAATATTTCCATAAAATGGGTTTTTAAAATATTTTGGGTTATTTTAACACTTAATGTTTTAGTTTAACCCCCAGTAAAGCTATTTTTACATTAATCGTGGGAAATAATTTTGATTATTTTTAGTATTAATTTTGGAAAAAATATAGTTTTACCTTATTATATGGTATAAATTATTATTATTCCCTATATTAAAATGATATTCATAATTTCATTCATATAAATTAAAAAATTTAATTTAAAATTAATCCCATAGACACGATGAGAAAGCCGGGTTTTAAAGAGAAAATGTTCAAAAGTTTATAAAGTTTATATATTTAAATTCAATATAAAATTCATCCCAATGAACTAAATTATATTAATTTATGTATAATTAAAATAATATTACTTAAAAAAAATTATCATATAATTTAAATTTTTATACAAATTAAATTAAAATGATGTTTTCAATTAATATTTAGTATTTTTTCACTATTCATCAAGAAATAAAACATTTCAGAAAAATCCCAAAAAATACCTATAGGTTAATTTTGATATGAAGATTTAAATAATAAAGTTAATTTAATCAAATTATTTTCATTAAATTGTAAATAATTAATTTTATTAAGTTTTACAAAAATAAATAAAAAGAAACTTTTGAGAAAATAGTATTTTTTGATACATTTAATGTCTCTTTTGAAAAATAAGTATTTTTTATAAATATAGTTTCATTATTTAAAAACTTTATACATAATATTTATAAATTGTTTATCACTATTCATATCATTGTGTTTAAATGATTGGATATATTGGTCGTGTATAAATAAGTATATTAATAATATATCATGGTTCTGTAAAAAAACATTGATATGTATAATACAGGCTAGCCCAGTGTTGCATGTAGCGCATGCATTAATTGGTGTTTCATGTTATGCAAGATATCAAATAAATTCAATTTATTTGAAAAACACAATTCATAAAAGCATAGGGTGTTATATTTTATTCCTCTTAAAATGAATTTCACCCATGAAATTCGTCATTCTTATACGAAAAATTGGGGATACTTTTGCCTTATCATATCCTCATGTTCCCGCATAGTTTCCATAAACTGGTTGTTTCACCGAAAAACATCGACCAGGTGAGTGTTGTTGTATTACAGGACATTCTCTACATGATCTAGAATCTCCACCAGTTGTTCCTCATAAAAAAGATCATTCTACAGTGGTATGACCTCTAAGTTCAGTACATGTGAAGGGTTAACTATGTACTTCATGAGGAGAGATACATAGAACACTTCATGGACTTGGGATATGTTTTTTTCAAGCACCACATGATAAGATACTTTTCTAATATGATCATGAATTATAAATGTAACGATATACCTATGGCTTGGTTTCTAATTCTTCATGATTATCATAACCTTCTCCATAGAGATATTCTTATAAATACTTTGTGACCTACTTCATTTTCTAGATCACATCGATGATTATAAGAAAAAATTTTCTACCAATACTGAGCTATCTTGATGTGTTGTTGAAGGTATTTAACCTTCATTACCATTTTTTAGCCATGTCATGTCCCAATAGGTTTCTTTATCCAACTTCATTCCATCACATTGGTGCTCTACATTTCTTTACATAGAGGGATTCATTAGGATCCATCTAAATTCTTGAGTGAACTCTATTTTTGTAATAAAACCCTACTAGATTATGGTGTTTATTACAAGAACCTTTGTAATCAAATGAACAAGATCTCAACATAACCTCTAAGTCTTTAATTATTCTCTCAAATTGACCATTTGTTTGAGTATGATACATAGTGCTAAAAATCAACACTATATTAAGAGATTACTGAATATTTCTCCAAAACCTTGAGGTAAACCTCAGATCTCGATCAAACACAATGTAATGTGGTACTCCAGGACAACTTACCAATTATTTAATTTATATCATGAAAAGATAATCTAGAAATAATTATTATCTGATAGAGATAAAGTTTACAGACTTAGTAAGGAGATCAACTAAAAACCACATATCATTATTCCCTTTAGATTATTTCAGTAGTCTAATGAAAAAATACATGTTGATTGTTTAAAATTTCTATTATGGTATGGGTAATGGATGTAACATCCCATTAGAATTTTTTCTTTCATTATTAACATTATAAAATACGAAGCCTTGAGATATTAACTCTATCAAATATCTCTTCATTCAATCTAACTAGAATTACTCTATCAAATCTCTATAAATATTCACAATACCTAGATGAATATAGAATGAATTACTAGAAAATTACTCTAAAAAATTATTCTTTAAATCTTGTATGGATGTAATTATTACACGGTTCTTTTAAACTAATCATTCCATCATGATCAATGCTAAACTCTAGAACACTTATAACCTTCTTTAGTAGCTCTACATCTACCTTCCGTGCCTCTTCAATATTCACTTGGATATATGGTTTAAAGATCAATTTTGAAAGATAATACTTCCCCTTTAATATTTATAGATATATGTTTTGAAAATCCTTTAATATTTGATCTTTTGTAATCCTCATCATGGATAAGTTATCATGATCCATTCAACTCAAAGAATTTTCTAACTTGTTCGCTTTTTGAGGTTGGTAATGCATTGAGTAGTCAAAATCTAATATAAACCCTAACCATATTCCTTGGTGCATATTCAAATCCTTCTATATGAATATATACTTTACAATTTTATGATCGGTATATATATCACCCTTTTCCACATAAAGATAATACCTTCATTTCTTTAATTAAAACATTTCGACATCTAACTACAATTCATGAGTTGGGTAAATTTTCTCATGAATCTTCAATTTTATTGCGGGATAATATATAACCATGTTATTATACATAATAAAACATACCAATCCATTATTTTATGCATCAATATAGATTAAAAACCCATCTCTACAATTTAGTAATGTATGCACAGGTGCAATGACTAATATTCTTTTCAATTCCTTGAAAATTTCCCCACATTCATTTATCTAGAGGAACTTTGATCCCTTACAAGTTAACTTGCTCATATGATTAGATAGTTTTGAATAATTCTCATCAAACTGTTCATAATATCCAGATAAACCAAGAACACTACAGATCTCAGTCACCATGGTTGGTCTAGTCCAAAATTTAATATCCTCCATCTTTGATGGAACTACTAATATACCCTCTCTTTAGATTATATGACCCAAAAAAGATACAATTTTCATCCCAAATTTAACATTTTTAAAAATTTCATATCATTTCTATTTTTTAGGGTCTTTAATTTAATTAGAAAGTGATATTCATGCTCTTATTTCTATTTATGTAGATAATACTATCATCTATAAAGACTACCAAAAATCGATGAAGGCAATCTTTGAAGAATCTATCCATTAAATCCATAATGATAGTGGGGTAATTAGAATGATTGAATGGAATCACTATATATTCATAGATTCCATACCTTGTATGGAATGGAATCTTGGGTATATCCTCTATCTTAACCCATAATATATGAAATCTAGATTGATGTTCAATCTTGGAAAAGTATTAAGATCTACGTAGTTGATCAAAAAAGTCATAAATATAGGGAAGATGATACATTTTGTTAATTTTGATCATATTAAGCTCCCTATAATTAATGTAGAGTAATATTGATCCATTATTCTTCCTAAAAAAATAAAATGTTCACCTCATGATGACACACTTGGATGAATTAATCCCTTGTCAATTTTCTCTTGGAGTTTCTTCTTCAATTTCTGCAACAAAATCATGGCCATTCTATAGGGAGTCTTTGAAATTAGTATGGCACCATATATGAGTTATACTGGGAAATCAAAATCACATATTAGTGGAAGGCTTGTAGACTCTTCTAGAAATACTTCAAAAAATTCATACATAATAGGCATATCATTGATGTCAAGTGTTTCCCCAACCATTTGAGATAAACCCCATTATGAATGGGAATTAATACACTTATAATGGATGTGATTTTCATCAGGTGTACATAATTATCATCACATTAATATATGCTCATAAGTTGGTTTTAGAATATCAAATATAACTTCACTTCCCTAATAATGGATGTGGGATTTTTATAGGGAAATCTAATCCATTCCAAATATAACTCCAAAATGAACCAGAGGCTGAATGATTTGATTTACAAGAAGTACATTCCCACCATAATTAACTACATTGGAATCATAGACTTATATTTGATTACCACACCATTATGGGTTTTCATTAATAATTTCACATTTAATAATTTTGGTGGAATATTGATACCCTTCTAAAATTGATCAGATATGAATGAATGGGTATATCCTGAGTCAAATAAGATGTTTATAGTTTTATACTGGATATTAAGTGTACCTTTCACCACATCGTTAGCACACCCCTCATAAAAACAATAATTTTATGATACATACATTTGTATCTTTGATAAAGAGGTTTCTAACATCGATCATCATCATTAACCTTTGAATTTGGGAACTTCTTAGAACTGTGAAAATACTCCTTGCATTTGAAACACAGGAGTATGGGTGGTTCATTCTAGGAAAATATCTCTCCATTTTAATTATTAGAAAACTTATTCCCATAACTTCATTAATCAATTTCCCAATAAAATTCCCTTCCACACATAAAAAATTTACTATTGCACTCAATACAATTCCCTCCATGCTTTTTCCCACACTTTGAGAATAAAGGGAAACTCATCTTCATCTATATATGGTTCTTGTATTTTCATTTAAATACCATTTTTTATTATTATAAAAACCCTGAGATTGATACATAACTCCAACCTCCATTTCCACATTGATATAACATTTAAAAATATCTTCATAGCTATAGATTTATCTTATGGATAACCCCCTTTGGATAATTGGTTTTAACCCACTCAAGAATCGATCATCATTACTTTCAGGTTTGATGATAATACCTAAATTTTTCCTCACAAGTATTGAACAATTTTACTTATAGATAACACGAGAATCATTATTATTTTTTATTTAGTTTAATTAAATCCTTCTCCATATTCATATAAATAATATGAGTAATATACTTATTGAAAAATAATTTCTTTAACTTTTACCAATCCCTTGATTAAATTTCATCCATTTTTCTCATATTATTGATAACATTACATTATTGATATGCTTCACCTTCTAAATATTAGAGAGATAAAATGAAATTTTTATATTCCAAACATTGGAGAATGGAAGATATCTATTCTGTGGTGCTAATCCATTATTCAAAAACTAGTGAATTAGTAGTCCCACATAAATTTGGTGGGAATTGAATCATGAAGGAATAAATATAAAATTGTTCCCTCCTTTGTTCCTTTGAATGTATAACATAATTTAATGTTTGAGAATGTTGCGTGAGTAAATAAATGAGATTTTTCATTCCATATCCCATAAATATTGGATTCTCAGGAGAGTAGTCACTTAATTACCCATCACACTCACTATTTAAATGGTTAATTCAGGTTTACAAAATTGAAAAAAACCAAAAAGAATAGTGTAAGAAACAATAATCATGATGTATAACCACATAATCATGAAATATCACTTATAGGATTCATAAATCATGGAAAATTTATTATTCTATGAAACATTAGGTTTATCCTAGTTTATTCATAGTCACAATTTAATTAAATCCTTCATGATGGTTCATAACGAGTTTTTGAATTTCCAAAGTGTATCCCTCAAGAGTTTCAAACTAGGTGTGCATCAAAGACATTATTTCATGCACTAGGTGATGATCAATTCTAGGTAACTGTGCCCATTTTTGTGTTATTACACCTATGGACCTCTATTTTAGATCCAAATCCACTTGTAGTATAAATACTGGGATATAATTTCTTGAAGACCACTCGATTGATCCTTTACCAAAATTCAAGGACATTTTACTATATATTTACTCATACTTATAATTATCTCTCGAAATTTACTTAGGGATATCACTAAGGTTTTCTCATCAATGTTTCCAAATGTTTACCAAATCTATGCTTCGATACCAACTATAATGACATAGGCTTATCGTACATTAATATGACATCATTTTTTATGAATAATCATTACATTACACAAACACACTCATGAGGACCTTAACATTTGATTTTCTTTGAAAACATATAAATACAAACAACTTGGCCATAAGTAAGCTACATCAACTCCCACTATGATATTTTTAACTTGAACCCCTCTTAGAAATATCATACGTAATACATTTCTTCATAACATGGGAAAATGAAACATAAGTAAGGGTATGATTAGATGCTATGTATTAATTGTAAAAAAGGGAGATAAATAATCATAACATGAACATAGGGGTATGAGAAAATGAGCATAATATTTGACCACCATACCCTACATATTAAAGATCATTATCTATACTTATTGAATAATTATTGGTAGTTCATAAGACATGAATCATAAGGTAATCAAAGAACATGATCCAAGAGAGAATAATAGTTTCATAATCTATAGATTTATGGAATACAAATAATTATAGAAAATCATTTTTATAGTTATCAAGGATCAGTGATAAGGCTATCATAGTGGAATGAGTTCACTCCCAAAACCATCATAGTAGTCAAGTTCCACTCTCAATAACATTATAGTGCACAATATCCCTTACAAAACAAGGTTTACTCCTTATTCCAGTACTATCTATCTCATGAGATATAAATTATTACCCAATGAATTAGAGGAGATATAGGTCCCACCCATCTCATAATGAAAACCATACTTATGTGTGGCACTTGATCATAAAACATTCATCATGTCATAACCCATAAAATGAAATGGTTTTCATAAACATTTCATCATATCATTTCCAGTTGAAAATAAATAGGTTTCATAATAGTATCATCATTTCATCATACCATAACCCATGAAAAAATAAGCGGGTTTCATAAGAATTTTATCATGTATAACCCATGGAAGAGAAATAGGGATTAAACCTGATTCCATCATAAAAAAAATATTATGGGAAATAATATGAATGGTATCCTTGGATCTTATCCCCTGTAAGGCATAAGTAACATCAACGAGTGTCATCTTATATGGAAAATGATTTTGATTTATAATTTAAAACTTTCCATGAGGAAAATTTCCTTTCCTCATTGAAAATCACTTTTTAAAAAATAAAACATTTTAAAAATAATTTTCATTGAAAGTAAACATTAAAACATACAAAATAAGTATAAAATAAAATAATGTTCATAATTATGGGAAGTTTCATTCATGTAGTACATGTTAAAAAAATATTCCTTTAACGTTTTTTGTTAAAGCCAAAAGAGATTTTTTGGAAAAAATACATGAATATTCCATTCATAATTTTTTTTAAAAATTTAAAAAATTTCCAAAATTTTATTTTAAAATACAATAGATAATAATAATAAAATCTTTAAAACATTTTAAGAAAACAATGTTTTGAAAGAAAATTGATTCTTGACCGAAGAGTGTAATATAGTCAGATTTTCTAAAAAACATTTTCTCAAAGTACCAAAGTGTTGAAAATGGTACTATAAAACAAAAATATATTGAATAAACACTGGATAATAAAATTTATGATTTTATTGAGATATGGTTTATAAAATTTTATCTTTATAAACATAATCACAAACAGTCCTGATAAATGATGAGATTGTAACAAAAAATCATCACCACTTTTGAAACCTTGAATCATAAGCCATAAGAATAAATAAAATAAAATTTTAATTTAATTATTTTAAATTAATTCATGATATTAAATGTTAAAGGGGATTTATTTACACCATGTGACAAAATATATGTGTAAAATAGAGTGTACATCTCAAATAATGAAAATTAAGACAAAAATCTCTTACTAATTTAGTAAATTTTAAACCATAAACCCCATAAAAGAGATATCTTCCACTATTTATGTAAATCCTAATAATTTTCATGAGAATAATCATAATAAAAATTCATGGGATGTATATACTCCACATTAATGAAATATTTGGTGAATATGTCATGTGTCTCAAAAAGAAAAAAAGTGAGACATAAAATCACTTACCTTAAGTCTTAACATAAAACATACATGTTAAAACCTAATATATAATAAATATAAGTTTATTATAAATATATTAAAGAAAAAAATCTATATATAAAATATTTTATTTTCTTATGACCTTTTATTATATGTTTTTTAACAATTCCATTTTAATGTTACGTTTCAGGTAATGAAAGATTTGTTTTTTTGTACATGTTTTGATTTGTTATTTTTGGTCCTCTAACTTTTATCATGGATCCATAATCTATAAAATTTTAAATACTATATAAAAATTATATATATATTTAGTATATATTTATTTATAGTAATATATAAAAGATAGATATTGAAGATGAAATACACAGTTCATAGAGGTGATAGGTTGTACGCACGCATGAACGTTGTTTCCATTTTCTCGATGTATTAATAGAAAGAAAGTTAAATGATATAATATAATTATAGAATAATTTTTAATTAAAATATATCATACATGGTCATTAAACCCATAGTTATTACCTTCTACGTAATGTGTGAACAAATCACATCACTTTGCATGGTGGTAGTCTACCGTACACGCGAGCGATGTTATCATGTTAACAAAAAATGGAAAGCATGATGGTATGTGTGATATAATAATTATATACGAATAATAATATCATAAATATCATATATAAAAAATAAATAACTCTTTTTTTATATCCATGAGATTTGGTAATGAAAAAATGAATGATTTGATCACGAGGCAGTAGTTCACCGTACACATGAATGATGATTTTTCAACCCATTTGATTAAAGTGGATATGGTTGTAGGTCATGCCTTAAACATAAAACAATTCAGTATATTTTATATAATGAGGTTATTATATCTGAATTTTACAATAATAATTCAATTAGGTTAATTAAGAAATATAAAAAAACACTCGTTGATGAATACTACCTCTTCTTCGGGTTTCCTGCTTATATTTGAACCAAAAGCCTTCCTAAGATGGATTTCATCCTAAAATAAGGCTTATAGGATGAGAGTAGTGATTTTGGGAATTTTTTTTATGTAATTAGATGAAAAAGGGTTTTTTATCTGTGAATAATGGAGGACAGTGGGTGGCTTTTTATAATTACGGTGAGTGGCATAGTTGTAATTTTTTAAATAAAAGAATTCTACCCACATTTATTTTTTGTCATAAATATCCAATAATGGACCATTATCGAGAATATATAATATAAGGTATATCTATGAATATAAAATGGGTTTTGGAAAATTTTGGGAGATTTTTAAACCTTATAATTTTAGTTTAACCCCTAGTTGAAACCATTGTTACATTAAACGTAATAAATATATTTTTTACTATTTTTACTATCTATTTTGGTAAAAAATTATTCTAACATGATAAGATAATACAGATTATTATTATTATTAATATTGAATCAATTTTTTAAAACTACACTCATATAAATAGAAAATTTTAATTTATAATTAATCCCACAAAAGTGATAAGAAAGCGAGTTTTGAAAGAGAAAATGTTCAAACATTTACAATGGTTTTATATCAACGCTCATTATGAAATTGATCCCAATAAACTAAATTAAATTAAATAATTTATAAAAAACTAATTTTAATTTAAAACAATTTACTATATAATTTAAATTTATTAATTAATTAAATGAAAAGGCCATTTTCAATTAAAATTCAGTATTTTTAACTACTCATAAAAAATGAAACATTTGAAAAAAACACAAAATATTCACCCAAATATTATTTTATTTCAATGATTTAAAACATAAAGTTTATTTTATCATATTAATTTTGTAAAAATTTGAAAATTTTATTTTATTAATGATCATAAAATGAAATAAAAATAATCTTTTGAGAAAATAGTATTTTTTGACCATATTCAGAATTAAACAAAAATTAATTAATTTTTATCAAAATGTGCTATTAATATAAATCCATTATAATTAATATTTAATTTTTTTATTTCTATTCATATCTCTATGTTTAACACCTAGGTTATAATAATCATATTTAAATAAAAAAATAATATATCATTGTTTTGATAAAACTCGGTGTTGTGTGTAATGAAATCTAACCCAGTGTTGCATGTTGTAGAAGATTAACATAATATTGTGTGTAATCAAATATATTGACGAAATTTGATTAATAAAAAATAATAATTCATAAAAAAATCAGGGTGTTATAACAATTTATCATTTTTTAATTATAAAATTTATTACAAATATATTATATTTACATTTGAGAGAGAAAAAAATATTATTTCATTAAAAATTTATATTTTATGATTTGAATATATTATAATCAAAACACATTTTTATTAGATAATATAATTATTTTCAAAAAATATTATATTAAAACATTTCATTATTGGGTTTTAATTATAAACAATCTATTTATTAAACATTAAGTGAAATAAGAATATGCTTAAATGTCTTGGATGTTATAGAAAAATTATCCATTCCCCATAAAAAATGATAAGAACATAAAAATAAATTTCAAACTATAGAAATGAAGTTTCCACTTCACAACTATTATATTTTGATCACATGCACTTATTTGGATCTTATATAATTTTTAGTTTTTCAGGAAAATATTATGTCTATGTTATAGTGGATTATTAGTGAATATATACATAGGCATTTTATTTGATAATAAAAGTGAGTCTATTTATTATTTTTATAAATATGAAAGATCTATAGAAAATATTATTGGTCATAAAATTAATACAATAATAAGTGATCATGGTTGTGGGATTAAAAATAACAAGTTTGAATCATAATTATCCCAATGTGGATATAGTCACAACTTTTATACTCCTAGGACCCCACAAAATAATGACATAATAGAGAGAAGAAATAAATCCATTCGACAAATTTCATGGACCATACTCAATGAGTATGATTTAATTATATATTCTTGATGAGAGGCTATAAAAATTGATTTTATTATAATTAATAGAGTTCCAATTAGAACACTTATAATTAAAACCACATAAGAATTATAGAATGGTAGAAAACAAAAATATAATTTTTTAACGATTTTGTTTTGCAAATTCATTATAATCAACAAAAAAGATAGTCTAGAAATGTTTAATTATTGAATTTATGAAGAATTTTTTCATTTGATTTTATATAACCATTACATCATATAGGGTAATCAATACAATTACTATGATTGTTGAATAATATATACATGTAATGTTTGAAAAGATAGATCCACAGGAGCCTGAGATCCATTTATAAAATCTAGAGGATGATCTTTCAAGTCTTGATTTCAATACCAAACCTAGTGACAATTCTTAAAGACCTCCTATAATGAAATCTACCAGTTCTATTAGATATCTAGAACCTAAATCAGTAGATAAAGGTGAGTTTTTGCAAATTTATATTCTTATATTTGTTAGAACTCATAGATATCACCCATTAGATGCAGTTGTAGGAGGCCAAAATAAAGGATCTTAGTCAAGAGATTCTCTTAGAAATCAGGTTGAACATCAAGCATTATTATCATAGTTTGAGGCCAAGAACATCACTGATTAAATTAATTATGAATTCCATTTAATGGTGATGCAAGAATATTTAAATTAGTTTGATATAAATAGTGTCAAGGAATTAGTTGAAAGAACCATGGATTACACAAATATTAGCACTTTTTGGGTGTTTATAATCATGGCTACTGTGTCAGGAATAATACATAGAAAAAAATAAGTTTGTTTTTTGCAAAGATACAGTCAAGAAGAAGGTATTTATTATGAGGAAACCTTTTATCCAATACCTAGACATGAATCTATTAGAATGTTTCTAACCTATAGAAGACATTTGGATTTCAAACTATATCAAATGGATTTCATTAGTGAATTCATAAATGGTCAAATTGTTTATAATTTTTTTATTGAACAAGGCCCAATATTTCAAATCCATCACCTTCCAAATATATTTTTTTAATTAATAAAAGTATTATATGGTTTAAAAAATGTTTATATATATTGGGATGATAGGCTCAGTTAATTTTTAATTACAAAAGATTTTACCAAAGTACTAGATAAGCCTAACTTATTTATTAAAAAAATTTAAAAGTTATTTTAGTTTTTCAAGTTTATGATGATGATATTATTTTCAGATCTTTATGAAATTATTTGTGTAATGATATTTTTCAAAATAATGAAAAATGAATTTGAAATGACTTTAATGGGTGAAATCAAAACCATTCTTGTTTTTTTTTCAAAATAAATATGTAATAATTTTAAATCAAATAAATTACACTAAATAACTTTTACTTTTTTTTGGCTTGGATAATACTAAAGGAAATAATAGTCCCTTGAGTATAATCTATAAAATATATCTTGATGAAACTAGATAACTAGTTGATCAAACCACGTATAGAGGAATGAATGGATGATTACTATACTTAACTACTATTTAGCATAATATAATGATTAGTGTGTATATGTTAGCTTAGTTTCAATCAAACCCAAAAGATTCACATTTACATGATGTTAAATGGATTTTGAAATACCTAAAAAATACAAAAAATATATGATTGTTTTACTCCACATAGAAATAATTTAATTTAGATAGTTATTTAGATGCTTATTTTTGTGTTTCTATGTTAAATAGAAAAATAAATTCTAGAACATGCCACTTGTTGTGCATGTCTATACTATCATGTTGTAGTAAGAAAAAAAATTCAAATGCATTATCCACTACTAAAGCTGAGTGCATAGTTGTTGGCATTTATGGTGCATAGTTTCTATGGATGAAACATAAATTACCAGACTATGGATATGAAATCTGACATGTACCTATTAATTATGACAATATAAGTGTGATAAATATTTCTAGGATTCCAATATCAAATTCTATAAAGAGACATATTGATGTAGGATATCACTTTTTGAGGGATAATTTTAAAAAATATGATATAACTATTGAGTTAATTTTTATTAAATACCACCTTATTGATATATTTATAAACCATTTGAATGTTGAAGAAATAAATTATATAAATCATGAATCCAGGATGATAAATTATGCTTATTTTTTAAATTTAGATTTAGTTATTTTTGTTCTATTTAATCTATTTAAAATTATGACCTTTTCTATAAGTAATTGTGTTGTGTGGTTCACATGGTCATTATGCTAACAATGGGTTTTTTATCCTACGGTCATTATACTTTGGAGAAAAACTCACATGTTCACCATACGTACCTTGAGTATTCACTAACCTGGTCACCATGATTACCTTGGATATTTTCTCACCTGGTTAGTATATATTTACCACGACCATTTTATCCATTCAGTCAACACACATACAGTGAGATCACAATCATTATACCCACCATTCTCTTATTTTAATGTTTGAATTATTATTATTACTAACATTAATGTCTATTATGATTTTTTTGTGAAATATTTTTATAGGATTTCACTTGAGTATTTTATTATTTTATTTTTTAAATGATTAAAACTAAGTTGGAACATAAATCCTAATAGATGTCTTTCTATTCCTAAAACCACCTTTTATATTTTGAATCCATACCTTCAATGATAATCCCTCTATATCAAACTATATATATATATATCATCATCATTTGTTTATTTATTTAAAAATAAGGAAAGAGGAGAACAAGCACCCCCAAGGGGAGAGGCCAAAAGGACCTCACGAGCCTACGGAGGTTGGAAGTAATGAATTCCAAGGGCATCCTCCCTAATAATGTCCACTCCCTCAGGCTTCAAGAGGTTAACATTTGAGACACAAAAAATTTGGGAGCCTTACTTAGCTAAAGAGGCCAGGTGGTCCGCCACTTTGTTCCCTTCACGCCACATATGAAGCAACTTTATATTGGTAGTATAGAGCATGCCTCGACACTTTATATATATATATATATATATATCTTCAAACCAACCTTACATTTTTAGAACATCTCTCAAAAATTTGAATATTTAGAGAAACAAAATCGAAAAGATAACGTTGAGGATATAGTGCATATTGGAAACCAAATTTACTTTTCATTATCATCCTTCAAAGAAGTTGAAGAAATAAAAATCCATTTTTACCATGTCATTGAATCTGAATAATCTACACCTAGTTGATCATCTTATTTCATCGGAAAAGTAAATTGATGTACAGTGTTGAAATTGAGAAGATCTATGGTTTTTAATTCAATTTTTGGAACCTAGATGGGGTTCTTGGTTTAAAGTGAATAGTAATCCATTCAATTCAAAGAATATTAATTAATTTTATATGAACCTTGAGTTATTACCTATATATAACAAGGATATAGTTAGATAAATGATAAATGGTTATATTTTATAATTCTCTTCAATATAATGGGAAATGTGTTTCACTGTGCCTCAGAAAGGAGAGTTTGCAGATTACCAGAGCTTATATCTAGTTAATCATGAACAATTTGACTTTTAAAATGATTTACATGAGATCACTGGGCATGTAATTATTATAAGAAATGATGATATTGATTTTAGTGGTGAGTGTTGGATGATGTTTTAGTTTTTCAAGAGTCATATTTTTCCATGAAAAGGAGACTTTAGTATCCTATGATAGTCAAATATTTTTTCAAGTTTTTAATAAGGAATGGTGTTCTTATTTACTTCAGAAAATATGTCACAAGACCCATAGTTTAATTATGTAATCTTGTAGTAATATTTAGATATATACCTTATCCTATGTTTATTTGAGTATAGCTATAGTATAAAGGCTTTGTTCCTCATGGAGAGGAAAGAATTACCTCATAAGATGGTCTCTTCCCTACTCAGATGATTTGTAAGAAGATGATGGTAAAATGGAAACCATAGATAATGGGATAAGTGGATAAAATATAAATTATATATAAAAGTTTTTATCTAGATAAATATTCGTTATATCTAGGGATCTTGTGGTTTTAGGTCCTGAACCTAGTGATATAGTTCAACATTAATATGATGAGGTGGATATCAGGGATAGAGATAAAAAAGTAGATGTTATAATAAACTTGGATGAGGAAGAAATAGATTTTCATGATGATAAAAGGTAAGACTCTCTAGTTAGTAGCTATAGGACAGAGTTGAATGAGTCTAATGATAATGATAAAAGTAGTTCAGAAGGATCCCTTGTGATTGGAAGTACACCAAGGTAGCCTATACTAGAAGAAAATTCTAATAGGGGGAAGTCCCTTGGATATCTTGGTGTTGGGATAGATTATCTATATTTTAATGATGATGACAATGGGGAAGTTCACCTAAATATTATCAACCATCTATTCCTTATTCTCAGAGAGTTTTAGAGGGATATCTTATTTTTTCTATAGATACTAAAGAGAGGATTGATGCATCTCTTGTGAGAACTTTAATTGACCAGAATCTCTATGATATCTTTGGTCCTACTTCAAACATAGAAGTTTAAGAAGATGAGAAAAATAATTTATCATAGTGAATATGTTGAGGGTGGTATTCTTAATTTTTATGAGGAATAAGTAGATGATAATGCATTAATTTTAGATCATCTAGATAGAGTTGAATCCAGGAAGGTTGTTCATAAGTAAGATAGAATGAATTTGGATTTTGGTCAATCTACCAATATCCATTTTATAGAATATGTTACAAATAAATATTTGGATGAATTCAAATATGATATTATGGTTGTTTTCAAAGAATCCAATATTGGGTTTGGAAATTATATGAAAATTTTAAGAGAATAAGAGGTCATAAGAAAAGTGATTCCTGTATTTTATCATCTTCAGCCTAAATTTTATCCTTAGATGAATTTTCAGAAAAATGAGATTATAGATATTAATTCATAGTTACGTTTTTTAAAAGATATTTTTTTCCTGATATGATGGTGCATCAAGAACAAAAATTTATGAGTTCATTTTTCCCTACTCAATTTCTAGCTTATACTATTCAACTAATCATTAATGAAGAAATGATCATAAAACTCATAAGGGAAGAGTTGGAGATTATGTTTCATGATATATTAAAATACTAATAATCAATGTTTTCATTTTTTTCAAAAACATGATTCTAATACCATTATAGTTGTTAGATAGTATGGAATGAATACTGGCCAATATATAGAAACAATTAATAATGATATATATTACTTCTTTAGCTGAATTATCCCCATGTTAGAATTAAATAATATATTTAGCACCCTTACCTTGGATCTAAATATGCTTTCCATGAATCACGATTTTAAGTCACATGTTGAGAATCTCAAAACCTAGATTCTTGTTTTTGAAGAATTTATGGAGAATATAGATGATTTAATTCAGTCACTGGATCATAGTTTTAAAGAAGTAAGATATTTTAGTAGGTTTACTGAACCTTATCTCTATAGTTAAAAAAAATCTATGCTATCACCTTAATTCATTCATATATTCTTACCTGCTACAACTACATCCTATACCATCAATCCTTTCACTCTATCTCATAAAAAAACTTTTATAAATAAAGACCAGTTTCCAGATGTATAGTTATTAGTGAACCTAATTCTACCTATTCACCTCATATCACATCTTCCCTTACTTATGCCTCTATATAAATGGATCCTATCCTTTATTTAGAAATTATGGATATACCAAACTCAGATTCTGAGTGGAATCTATAATAAATACTTTTTGTAACAGTTTTTAACTCTATTTTTCTATATTAATTCCTTCTTAAATAGCCTGAAGGCCTTATATTTTTATTTATTTTTTATAATCCCCTTTTAAGGGTTGAGGGGGAACCCTCACTTGGACCTTAGGATTAGAAAAACATTATATGACTTGGAGGTCTTAGAGTAATTCGTCCCAAACTATAACTACTTGGAACTATCCATCCCTAAAATCTATTTCATGATTTCATCAATCCACCTTCAAATGTATATTTTTATAGCTATCCTATGTTGATATTCATAGTCCTAGTACCATTGGTAATGTCATACCCTCTCATTAATCCAAATCTGGTTATCTCTGCTCCAGTGAATGCACCTATTCTGTGTCCTCATCTGGAGCCTATTCCTTGTAGAGTCTATTTGGTTGAATTTGCATTTCATGTGTCCCAAATGCCTTAAGGTGGCCTAAAGACCATGAGGTGGCCCAAAGGACTTCATCTAGCACAAATTAATTACTGGCCCGAAGGCCTTACTGGCCCGAAGGCCTCGAGTTTCCCAAAGGCCTTGAAGAACTCTTGGACCAAACCTATGGCCTGGAGGCTGAATCAAATGAATAGTTCTGGCTACTACAGTATCAAACAATACCTTATATAGTGCCTTCTACAATGCCTGCTATAGTACCTGCTATATTAATTCTACAATAACACAAAAATACACCTCCACCCATATTTGATCTTGGTTCTCATGGATGCACTTAATGATTCCTCACAAACAAGGCTAAGGCTCATATGAAATTTTTCTATATTAATGTAATATATTATTTTATTATCCTTTCTATTTTACCTTATTGAATCTATATTTCTTGGTTCCTGATTTTTGATATTCCCAAATTGGTTAGTAGAGTAAAAAATTAAAATCAATTAAATTCATTAGAGTTGTATGGGAAACTTTGATTCAAATTGGTATGAGACACTTTGATTAAATCATTAAAATTTTTTAAACGCGTTTTGTAAATGGATTGGTTATTTAATAACTTGAAATGTTTTATTATGAGTGAAAATGAAATTTTACAAGTGACTTATTGAAATTGAAATCTATTATGTGTTATGAATATATAATTGAACTCGGACATTTGATGAGTGGTTATGTGATTAACCAAGTACGAGTGGTTATGTTATAAACTCCAATGCTTTGGGTATCACTACTGGAAAAATACCCTATACCAATGGTTTGGAGAACCGTTTCCAAGTAAACCATGGGGATAGGTCTATACCAATGGTTTTGAAAACCGTTGGTATAAGTAATATGAAAATCTATACCAACGGTTCCATAAAACCATTGGTATATGTAATCCAAAAAAGAATCATTTAGTTGGTTTTGATCCCAGTACCTTCTGTTTGTGATTTAACAACCTAACCACTAACCTAACTTACTTTTTTACACATAATTTCATAAATATATATATGTATTATCAAAAGTATTTTAAATTTTGATTTATTTAATGTTCTCTGTAAGAAGATTCCATTAAAAATACAGGTACCTATACCAACGGTTTTGAGAACCATTGGTATAGGTTCTTTGATTTTGGGACCTATACCAACGGTTTTGGACAAACCATTGGTATAGGTCCATATAAGTGACCTATACCAACAGTTTTTTCCAAACCATTCGTATAAGTCCAAATTAGTGAACTATACCAACGGTTTGCCCAAAACCGTTGGTATAGATCATATTTACAGTAGTGTATGTAAGTAATTTGTATAGATTTTCCATTTGTAAGAGTGAAATGTATGAAATTTGATCGTATGTTTATTCCATTTTTAAGAGTGAAATGTGTGTAATTCGACCGTATGGTTATTCAATTTGTAAGAGTGACATGCATGGAAATTGACCGCATCATTATTCCATTTTTGTTTAATTATTTCCCAAGTTACCTACTTATCTTTTATATGATTTCTTATGAGTTCTCATAAAAATCATTTGATTTTTAAAATGTATGATAATGATCTTTTTGAAATGATGATAAATTTTTTAGGTTAAAAAGGTATTGTTAATGAAATGTTTTATGGGTTTTCACTGGACAAATGGTTTCCTTTCTTTTAAACCTCTTACCGATATTTTGTGATTATTATAAGTTTTAATTTTTTTCATAGGGTTTAAGTAAGAGATGGTTAAATAATGATATCAAGGTAAAATGATGACGATATATCAACATAAGAAATCATGTTTTGTTTTAAAGATTTTTGTTTTATGGAAAAAAATGGATAATGAGTACAAGTTTCCACTTGTAATGTATGAGTTTACTTTGTAAGAGTTTTTCCAAATTCACTAAAACTAAAAACCTAAAATATCTTTGTGAAAATAATTTGATTTATATTTTTAAAATAACTAGAATATTTAATGTTTAAGGTTGGGTCCTTATAATTGGTATCAGAGGCAGGGTTTGGACAACTTTATAAATTAAGATGTTTTATTAAGTATTATGGATATAATCATGGGTTTATAATTTTATGGTTTATCATAAGAGAAATTTCTTATAAACAAATTTTTAGGCTTTAAGTTTGTAAAATTTAAGATGAATAATGGTATTTTTAGAGATATTAATTTTTAGGTAATCATGGGTTATTACGTTTTGGAGTGAAAAATGATAGGTATGAGATAACCTTTGAAGTTAAAACATGTTATGGTTATTTTTAAATATTTTATCATATTAATGGGAATGATATAATAATTATATATTTTTAGAAAAAGGATAACCCACAAGATGGGTGACAACTCGATGTGTCTGGCAAGGCCGTGAGTTTCAAACCCACAATCGAAGGGTGACAAGGGTGCATCGCCTACCACTATCCTAAATGAAGTCCTGGTTAATATAAAATTTTCATTTTAGTTAAATGATTCTATGTATGCAGAGTATGTTGATTTTGGGAATAGATATTTTATTGAATAGATAACCATTGAATTAGGAAAATTTTAGTGATTAAGTGATTAATGCTATTTAGAATTCTATTCACTATTTTGGAAACGATATATGATCAAGATAAAAATAATACTATGGTATTTTATTTTAGAAGTAACGGTTTAATTATATTTTGGAAAAATATATGATTTTATTATGGACTTATAGTGATTCAGGTTATTTATGGAAATAATTATCATATCACAGAGATTATGTGATTTAGGAAATTACAATTTCAGTATGAGACATTAGGAGTGAATGATGTTATTTGGAGAAAAATGTCAAAATTTATCTTCGAAGAGTATATTATAAAATACTTTTTATTTTAGGTTTTAATATTAGTTTTTATTATTTTGAGGAATCTTAAGGATAGTTAATTGTTGAATGATCTATGTTGAATATTGGGCATTATTGTTGGATTTTGGATATTGAAGTAGTTTTTCATCGTATAAGGCTTATAATTTTTGGGTAATTATCCTATATTATACTAACCATTTTTGTTTTTGTTAATGTTTCATGACAATATAAATTGATATTAAATATTTTATGGATTATTTGATTCTTTATGAGTTGATTATAGTGTTTCATGAGTGTAAAGCTCAGCTTGAATACTCATCACTTGAAGAAAAAGATAATTTTGTGGTGAAAATTGATTAAAGGATGAAACTCTAATTTTCAAGTAAGTATGTTTTCTTATGTACTTAATATAGTTAGTAAAAGAATTCCTCACCTTTATGAAATGGTTCTTGAAAAAAAATGTTATCCGTTTATTTTTATTAATAGTATTTTGATCCATCATATATTTATTATTTTGTGATAGTTTACTTTCCCTTGATCATGTTATCTGTCACTATTTATTAGATTTCTCTTCCATGTACATGTTTTCCTCCATGGAACCCTAGTATGTGTTATCTCAGGTGACCTTCATACATTATTTTATTTCTTTTAAAGTGGAAGCTTTTTTATCCTTGTTCCATTATAGGATTTCAAAAAAGGAATTTTTTAAAGTAAAATCACATACTTTTCAATACCTAGTTCAAATTGTGAATAAAAAATTTATTAAAGGCCCTGAGAATGTAACATCCTATGTTTTTAAAAGAAATCAATATGTTCGATAACATATATGATAAGCCACATCATGTTTAAATGAAAAATTAAATATTATTATGTTACCATTAAAGCCTAGCTGTTAGAATGGTGGGAATGAATAGTATTAAATGATTTATAAAAATATGGTTTACACATGAATTTATAATTAATTATTTTGTAACCAATTAATTATAAATAAAAATAAAAACATTTTTAAAATAAAAAGAAATGTTTTTGGGAAAAAATATTTATATGTGCACAAGTGTGTTTTATACTAACAAATAAGAAAATCACACTTTTTAGACTTTATTAATAGAATATAAATATAAATATAAAATTTATTCAATATAATGTTTAAGATTAATCTTATGTGTTTTCTAGACTTCATATAATAACAAATATAATTTTACGAATAAAAGAAGAATTTTTCAAAAAAATCCATTTTGCCACCTTTTGATGGCACACTTGTTTTAAATATAAATTTTGACACTTTTATAATTTATATTCGGAGGAATAATCTTATTATTTGAAATAAGAGTATTAAAATTTACTTTGGATGAAGTTTTGGTATTTTTATGACAAGTTTCATGTTTTGATGAATAGTGAAAAAATGAATTTTAATTGAAAACTACATTTTCATCTATTTTATTTATAGTGTTAAATTATATTTTTGATTTGATTTAAAGTATAATTTGAATATTATTTTATCATTTAATCCAATTAAGGTTATTGTAATAAATTTCACATTGAAATTGGATATAAAAACATTGTGAACTTTTGAACGTATTACTTAAAGAACCCATTTTCTCATTTCATCAACAAGATTAATTTTAAATTAATTTATGACAATTATGTGTTTTAAATTTGTAAAAATGGATTCCATATTTATAAAAATAGGGTAAAAATTATGTAAATAGGCCCCTTTTAGTTTTTTTCAATATGAATAGTAACTTTAGTAATTTTTTTTATTAACACGATAAAAGGTAAATCGAGTAATTAAGGGTAAAAATAATAATATAAATATTATATAATTACCATAAAATTTTTAATAATTTCATTTAATGAGAGAGTTTCAACCAAAATTATCCTTTGAAAAAAATTATGACCTTTGGAATCCACTTGGATGATATTATGACATTTAGAATATTATATTCAAAGAAAAGTCAATTTCATCACTCTTTTATTTTTAACAAGTGATTTTTTTTTAATATGGGGTTACATAGGTGATATTGTTTTACTTTAAATATTAATTGGAAATATAAAATATTTATCAATATCATGGTAATTTATTAATAAATTTTAGTGATAAAAATAATTTCCTTAAATGGTGACATAATGATGATGCATTAATTGTTTAATTAATGGAAGAATAAAATAAATGATATGAAAAATATTAAAAGAAATATAATTTTATATAAATAATGTCATACAAGAATTTTATAGATGACTTTGTCATGTATGGGATGATTTAATAGTGTTTTTATGAATATATCAATTTGTTAGGATAGTTTTAAAAAGTCATGTAATTAATTGTGTCAGAATTTACATTATTGATATTATAATATAACTAATATTTTATTAAATGATATAAAATTCATCAAAATATTAAATTCATCCAAATAATTGGGATAATTATTAAAATATCATTAATTACACCATTATTGATCTTTTGTAATTTTATAGTAATTATATTATCCATCAAAGTGTAAATTTCATGATATTACTGTATGAATTTAAAAGGTTAAATAAGGGTTAAAATAAGAAGATAAGGATTAAAAAAAATTATAACAAATATAAATTTCATTTTATGAAGGTTATTTGACCCAAAATCATCATATATTTTAAATAAATCACTTCTGACCCAGTTGAAATAGAATATTAATTTATATTAAATTAATATTTTGAAGAATTCAAAGAGTGACCCGACCCTCTCCTATAAAAGGTCACTAATTATTATCATTTCAATACACTTAAAAATCTATCTATTTTGGGAAATATCTACCCAATTACATTTCTATAATCCCTACCCATATTATAGTAGCCTTAATTTTTCCAGAAAACCCTCATTAGAGGTGTTAATGAGTTAATAAAAGGAGATCATCTGAATGAGAGGCTTCATTTTAAATTAAGCATTACTATTTTATTTCTTGTTGAAATTCCTTAAAATCAAATTAAAATATGATTAAATAATAAATAAAATATCATCAATATAATGATATATTTTTTTATGATCACCTAAATCCATCCCTAATTTTCATCAAATTGGAAATGATTTATTCGTTTGTGCGTACATCGGACTACGACCTCACGAATTGATATAATTCGATTTCCATCGTCATCTCTCAAGACAGGTTATAATGATGAAATTTAACTTTATTTATGATATTAATGACTTAAATATCATTATTAAATAATAATATGTCATTTATATTCTTACATTTCCATGAACATAAAAATGATGACATCGTTCGTGTGTACGTGTGAACTATCACCTCCACGAAGCGATGTGATTCATTTTTCATCACCACATCACAAAAATAGAAATCTAATTTTCCAACAGTTTCAAACCATTGGGAAATTCCCTAAAAATAATTTGATATATTATCCCAATGGTTTCATGAACTATTGGAACCTGGGCCGTTAGGATATCCATATACCAATGGTTCACATTGAACCATTGGTATAGGGAAGTTTGGATCTCAATATGCCAGCGGTTCCTGATGAACCATTGGGATAAATTGTTCCAATGATTCAGCTGGAACCATTGGCATAAAGATCTATGGGAATTAAATTTTCCCAATGGTTTATCTTGAACCGTTTGGATAAATTTCTCTTGCAATTATGTTGTATCAATAGTTCAACTTCAACCATTGGAACTGTAGTTGAAAGAATTATACAGAGGTATGACAATGGTTTTGAAAATATTGGCATAGCCCCCCACTCATTTTAATAGACAATTCCTGCAATAAAATTTAGGGATTCAACCTGTAACCTGTAATCATGCAGTCAAATACACCGCAAGCACAAAAAATACATATCAAACAACCTGCAACCTGTAGTCACACAAAACCACACTACAAACACAAAAAATACATAGCAAACAGAAAACCCGTAGGCAACCTGAAACCTTATATCCCACAAGAACACACTACAAATATAGAAAACATATAAAACATTCAATCACAAAGTATAAACACAAAAAATCACTATAAAAACATATAAAACTCACTGCAAACACAAAAAAATTCACAAAAACTCACTACAATCACTTACTATCACACATAAAACACACAAAAACTCACTGCAATCAAACACAAAATCTCACTGAAATAAAACACAGAAACTCTTAGGATGAGAGATTAAACCTTGATCATGATGAGTGTGTAGATATTAGGATTTAGAGTTTCAACCTTGATCCTAATGAGTGTTGAATTCTTAGGATACCTAGATTCACCCTTCATGTCTATGAAATTCCTTATGTAACACCCTGGATTTGATGATGTGACTACAAATGTAGGAATTCCCAAGATGCCTTGGAATCGACTCGATGGACATTCAAACTCTATTTCACTATGATCATGGGAATTGGATGATATTATATAATGTTTCACTTCCCAGGACATCTAGGAATTTACCATTGTGCCTGATAGTATTTGATTTCTTAGGGGGAATTGGTTGTGGGATTGCTACAATTAGATTTCCTAGGGCCATTCACCTAGAAAAAAATTCTTGAACATACTACTTTGATATTGGATTTCCCTAATAGGATGATAATTTGTTTTAAATGATATACTCGTTGGAAGAGTTTCATAACATGATCAGAGACACTTCAACACAAGACAAGGTAGGTGTGGTCAATCACAAGTGTCACATTAGAGCCTAAGGATAAATAGGGATTTATTTATTTATATTAAATAGTTTATAAATTTATTTATCTAAGAATATCACATGCACATACACAAATTTACTAGTTATGTATCAAACTATATTAGTGGTTCCCTACTATGTTGTACACTCATCATGCTTGGGAGGCCATGACACTTTGGTCCCCAAGAAGAATTATTACTTGCATATAGGATCAAATTGGGTAACGGATCATTGTTACATGATAATAATGGAGAATTTTATATGGTTTTCTGTTTGATATGATGTGAGTCTCGAGGATGGATTGGAGTCTCTTTTCCCTTTTATATTCATTTTTTTATATATGGGGCTAATCTGGTGGGAGACTAGTGTGTGTCCGTTTTTATGTATTTAATTTTAATTCAGTTATTTATTATCATTTTTTCTATAATATTTATATTATATATGTTTATTGGTTTATTTTAATCAATTTTTGTTCACTATGATATGGGGTATAGTCTTCCAATGGTACGACCCTAGAGCCTCATTGTTAATCAATATCCTCTAGTGTATGGGAAGGTGTGCCTAAGGTCTAGTTGGGGCTCCTTGATTCAGGCACCACTCAATGGATATGGACTAGGGTAAGGATGTTACAAGGGAGTAGATGCTCAAGAATTATTCAAGTACTCTTAGGGTTACACCTTAAAGCATGTGGATAGGCTATAAAAAAATTGGATCTAGGTATGATTTAGTGGTAAGATGAAGGGTGATCAAAAAACAACTAAGTTTATGGTCTCATAACTTTAACCAAATGGAATATCCCTTAATGTCATATAGCCTAGATTTAGGGGGTGTATTTTTAAGGTCATTTAGTAAGGAACAAGGGGATATATAGAAAATAAATAAATAGGGGGAAAATGAACTTAGTATGTTTTCATAACCTTGGGAATATTAGGAACACCTTAGGTATGAGTGTATAGCTTTTAAGGTCATGGTGTTTGGACTAGCGTATTTCTATAAAGACTGTGATCATGTACATAAGTATGGGAAATTATATGGTGGAAAAAAATTACCTATGTGAATTTAGTATATCCTTATCACCAGAGAAAAACTAGGTGAACCACTCACACAGATATAGCTTATACTCAGAGGAAGGGGAATCATCTAAGAATTAGGCTGGGCAGGGGCTCGACTTGAGTCTGTCATAATCCCTAAGATCTTGGATGGAATGAATATTTTGTTTGTAGCTGGGTCTAGTAAATTATTTCTAGACATCACTATGTATCATTTATAGTGGGAATCAAGTAATACAT
Source organism: Viscum album (assembly GCA_963277665.1). NCBI lineage: Eukaryota > Viridiplantae > Streptophyta > Magnoliopsida > Santalales > Viscaceae > Viscum > Viscum album. The sequence continues at coordinate 102,785,046 of OY728140.1, forward strand.
TTTCCTAGAGGTCAGTGTGGTAGGTGTCCAATGTCATGTAAGGATTATCCTCTTCGGTGGGACTAAGGTATCACATAGTTTTAGTAAATTCAATAGGGATAACACTATACAGTTTAACATCTAATGTAAAAGAGGTCAAAAAAATATTTTAAAATACCCATAAAATCATCCTTAAATGGAAATATTCATAATTATCTTCCCATTCTAATTGATCCATATTCCTTGTGAGCTACCCTTCCCCAGTGTTCCATGTTTCATTCAATCCATCCTTCCTCGAAGGGAAACACCCCCAAATGTGACATGTCTCAATGGTCCATATTCATAGAAATTCCTTCCACAATAGTTCTTATTCCCCAAAATATATGGATGGATATTTACAAGTTCTCCCATGGAATCCCTTTATACTGAGTTTTAAAATTTTAATTTTTTTAAAATTTTTATCATTATCATAGTTTGTAAGATTTTATTTAGAATTTATATGATTATAGTATAATATTTCATGAAATTTCATAATCGATTTTCTGATGGTAACCCTCCACCCAGACAATTAATTCTTCCCATGCCACTTGTTTGATTCATACAAATGATATCCAAGATAAGGATTATGATGTTAATACATAAAAGGGTAAGGACCGTTTTGACGGTTTGATGGTAGAAGATACAGATCCTATAGGACACTGGTGTTACTACACCTGTAGGTTTTTTATATTCTTTTAGAAAGATAGTCGTCCAGAAGCGAGGTATTTTGTATACATGAAGGATTTGAAAACTAACCCAATGATCATTTTGGATGGTTTCTGTCAAAATATATGAGACATGTTACTAGAAGGATACATTGGAATTAAATTTGAAGCCATGTAAAGTCGATTCGATGATAATCTTCTAGGATCAGAAGATCCTTTCGTAGAAGGTACATTTTTTAGGGGTTCCATAAATTCCATAGGTGAGAGGGGCTGGATATCAATGAAACTAAGTCTTTTATAACCCATATAAATTCATGGAATATTGACTATAGGGCTCTAGTCACCTAATGTCTAGAAGGGGGACATATATATAATATAGAAAACTAATGGTTGTAGGAGTTGTGGTTATGTCCGGTCAAGGGAAAAAAGAATAATTTTTTCATGATCCTGGTTCATCTAAAGACCGATTCAGGGATTAGCTAAATAATGGATATGTGTCATAAAGAATGGGACTCATGTTATGGGGATGGGGATGTTGGTGATGGGGGTATATTAATCTCCTCAATTTTTGACTTAGCAGAGAGACTTATGAATTTACTTTAAGAACTTGGGAGGGAGGGGGGGGGGGTGAAAGCTTGGAGGTGGATGCATACAGGGAGGTGAGAAACATGTTGGGAGGGGGGATGCATGTTGGGAGGTAGGGGTGAGGGAGGCAGTAGGTTGGGAGGGAGGGGGTGCAGGTTAGGAGGGGGGCTACAGGTAGGGAGGGGGAAATAGGTTGGGAGGGGGGATGCATGTTGGGAGGGAGGGGGTGTTGTAGGTTTGGAGGGAGGGGGTGCAATTAGGTAGGGGAAATAGGTTGGGAGGGGGGCTACAGGTTTGTGGGGGGGGGGGTGCTACAGGTTGGGAGGGAGGGGGAGGGGGGTGGGATACAGGTTGAGAGGGAGGGGTGAAGGTTGATGGAATATTTTAATGGGACTATATTTCTAATTAGTTCTAACATTCTAGTTGTTAGTAGAATAGAGTGCACTTCATAGTTATGAAGGTTAGTGTAGGGGAGTTCACTTTATATTTATGAAGGTTACTACTAAGAAATTCATTAATATGGAATGTAATGAAGGTATTTAGGGTAAATGGATAAAGAGGAGGCCAACCAATAGCAGGATGAAATTAAATGTGGATGGAATAAGAATCTCTTAAAAAATGAGGAGGGAAAGAATATTTAGAGACAACATGGGACTAATGATTCTGTGTTTAGTTCCTTATATAGTTCAGGTAATTATCTTGGGGTAGAATGATGAACCATGGTTACCAATATCATGTTATATAGGATTTATAATATTCTACTATTTTACAAAAATTAGTAAAGTTTTATAAAGTTTCAAAAGAAGGGGATGTTAAAATATGGTGAAGTTAACTGGGTGTTTATGAAATGTCATAAAAAATAATCTACTGATTCCTTCTAGTAATTAAACATAATGATTGAGAGATGTGATATCACGTTGGCGGGTGGAATTGATAATTTATGGGTTAATTCAACTAGAGGATGACATACCATGGTTTTTATATAAGACTAGTTGTGGTAAGGTGGGAACTATATTGAGATAGTCAGTGGACCATTGGGGATACATTATTGATAGGTGATTCCTATGATGCAGACCACCATTTGTTGGAATTGATCTGTATGATTCATATATTATGGTGGGGAGCACAATATGTTTTGGGATGAGTGGTTTATGATATAATGGTGTCTTGGGATAGATGGGCATGATTTCATGCTGTCTCGATATTAACTATGGTGATGAGTATAGATTTTTATGGTTGGTAAATATTGGGCATTGGTGTTTGTAGTTACATCACCAAAATAAATTTTATATTAAAAGATAATATTCAATGAGTTATCTATAAATTAATGATCTAAGTAGGTCAATATTGATGGCTATATTATCACTATATAATATAGGAAATCCTTGAACATCTCTATATGGTTTATACATGTTGTTCATATAAATTTGATATATTGTATGACCATGAAAGGGATATATACCTCCGTTGGTGCCATGTCTAACACATCAAATGTCATCCCCTTATGAAGGAATTCCCTCAAAGAATACATAGAATAGGAAATTTGTGATGTAGTCAACTAAGAAACCTCACCCAAATTCAACATATAAGTAATGTGTTTTATAAATTTAATCATCAAATTTATTAAGTATCTCTTCCTGACCTACTTAAATGTTTCGGTTCTCTTCAAGCTCCTTAGAGGGAAAAAAGTTATATATCTAAAAAATATACACCTTCCATACCTTCAGCATGCCCCCAGGCTTAGACATGGTATAAGGAGAGTATAAAATGACTAAGGTCCAAGAAGGGTTGAACCAGATGTTTTATGTGGGTGCAATATTACTCATAAATTTTGATTTAGCATGATTATGAAAACTCTTAGAATATCCTAATATGGGTAACTATTCTTCGATATACCTATCTAGGATGGAGGAATCACTGGGAGATAGTAAGAATTTATCCTAAAATTGAATATACCATGAGGTCTGTATCAAATTTTCTGACATTTGTTTATGGTTCCACCTCTTTAGGGTGGTGGTGTCCCTGGAATTCTCCTTAAACAAATTGTGTCAGTGGAAGGGGCATCATCTGTGGATCAATGTTGTGTGGAATAGGAACACATTTATATCATCCCTTAGTTCAAGGTTGAGGTGAAAGAACTAGCTACTATATTAAATTAAAAGGTAAATCCTCAACGATTAACATAATTTCTATTCATTTAACAACATTATTTATGTAAATTAACTAACATGACTTATGTGATTAATTAGGGAAATGCCGCCTCAAGGATCAGAGATCCCCGATACTTTGGACTCCATATCTCTTCCCATAGAATCCATCTATACACCATGCTCACCAAGGTATGCAAGTATGAGTCCCTCACTCACAACCTTGTTCCTAAATACATATATGTCCCTGGACTAGGCATAGGATAAGGTTCAGAGTACTCTACATTTCAATAATAAAATTAGGCAAAAAGTGTGGGGAGATATATAAATAATGATCTTAGAGGGTCCCTTTAAAGAGCTCAAGTTCCATTTGGACCACTTCTGGTACATGTTCAGAACCCTCAGCTCCAGTGGGTTTGAATATCAAGTACTACATGATTGGGTGAAGGAGGTGGTCACAATCCAGGAGGAGAATAGGGAAATTTAATTGAATCTATCAGTAGTTGATGTTTCATGTTTTTCTGTACAACATCAAAATAATTCCCTAGAAAAATTCTCTCATCCTAAAATGGAATTAGTGACTCACCAAAATTCATTCAATACTGGGAGTGTTGAAATTGATAATATTCAATAGGAGTTTTCCCACCTATGATAGATGTTTAATATTGAAAATAAGATAGTAGGAGAACAATATAGGCTCCATGATGTGGTAGGGAAGGCCATACATAATGTTTCTACCAATGTTGAGGAACTATGATAGGCTGTAGAGGCGGGGATTGCATCAATTGATTAATTACACCAATCTATATCTTCTTTAGGGTAAAAGATAGTATATCTCATACTATCATTATTTTTTATTCATAAGAAACCAATTTTATCTAGGTAAACATGGGAAATACTCCAATATGTAGATATTCATCCCTTATTTTGAGTTATCAATATAGAAAAACATATGAATTCCATGTGTATAAATAAAGTATTAAGAGCCTATATAGACCCTTAACCACTAACATGATTATTCAGTCATATATTACCAAGGGATTTATTATAAATATGTTCCAAGGGAGTCATGTACTCTAAGGATGGAAAATTAAAGGAAATAGATTAACATAGTAGACTTAAAGATATGGTGTTCACAAGCCACCTAGGTTTAGAGAATGTTCTTTAGCGATTTTATGGAAATGAAATCACCATATCACTAGGTCTCCAAGTGGATAAAATATCAATTGGGAAATGAGTGGTCTAACATATGTATTATAATTAGGATTATATGTTTATGGACTAGATGAGGGTTTTGATCAAGTAAAATATTCCTAAGAGGATTGGGCCTTGTAAGTGTGGTAATTGTACATCTAGAGTTTGATGAGGAAATACTTATAAGGATGGATTGGAATCTTGGTGGGATATTAGAGTGGTATTGTCCCTTTCAGTCTATAAATTGTATTATGAAAGTGTTTACTCCATTTAATAATTTAAGATTTCAAATAAGGAGATTAAGGATGAGATGCTAGTGTGGGTATTGGGTATTGTCGGACAGATTGTCGTTATAATACCAAGAGGCTTGGTGTTATTTAGCTTAGGATAGAACCCAGATAGTGGGGTTGGGATATAATACATGATTTTTATAAGGTTCTTGACCATATTATTGAGAATATAATTAAGGAATGGTCAACATGCTGAGAGAAGACTATAGTGTGTGGAATGAGGATTATGGTCAGTGAGTAGCGACTAGGATGGGTTTGAGGGGCCCAAGAGGATTCCCATGGGGATGAGATAAGAATGTATATGGGTTATACATGGTGTTCTTTTGTGACTAGGATGATCATGAGGTGAATAATCATATTTGTCTAGCTGGATGATGAGATGTGCATTGAGGCATGGGATAATTTTCGAGAGATGAGTCTAGACTATGTGATTGAGAGGATATACTAAGAAATGTTTGATAGGATTAGATGAGTGGCCAACCCATGTGAGGATGATATGATGTATGGAGACACTTGGAGACACTTGGGGTTATTTATAATATCTCATGGAGACAATTGATGTTATCTCAGGACTCCAACATACTCCAAAAATGTTCCCACCCAATTTTTTAGAAAAACAATTCCATCTCATTGAAGACCCTAAGGATACTCTAGATTCCAATGTTTCCTCACACTCACACCTCATGGTATTACAATATATAAGTGATCTATGTCAACTAGTCAGGATAAAATCACTACCCTTCATCTATAGAAATCAGTAAAAGTCTTAAGTGTCCAATGTGATAATGAAAATAAAATAAAAACTAAACAAAAACATACATGTATCCTATGACTATACATGTCCCCATCCAATATATAAGAACCACAACACCACATGGGTCAATTCATATTCCTACAAGAAATGGGGAAACAAATCCAAGTTTCAAAGTTATACTATCAAATAGTACATTACTATTAATTAACAATTAATTTTCCTATTAATAGTATATAATAATTTTAGCTCAAGTTTCAGTTTAGTTTGGTTTTGTTAGATACAAGTTTGTTTAGGACATTTTAATTTGATTTAGTTTGTATTGTTTTTTTATATTAGCTTAGACAATTTCATTCATTTGGGTTCTAATTAATTCAATTTTAATATTTTTGGATAATATTTGTTTGGTTTAGTTTAGTTTAGTTCATGTTAGTTGGAGTTATGAATCTTAGAACCCAGTACAATAAATTTATATTGGGGATAAGAACAATAATTTTTTAATTTAATAATTGGAATCCCTTAGTAATGGCCCTAAAATATTTGAAATGTCAATCATGTTTAAATTTTGGGATAAGAACAATAATTTGGGAATTGGAACCTATAGGAATGTATGATGTGATACAAATTACACCACAAAAAGATATACATCAGAATGCTCAACATCCACTAACTCATGAAAATCCCACTAACTCATGAAGATTCTATTAATGAAACCATAAAGACCATGGGTGATGTCTTGATTTGGGAAGGTAGAATTAACATAATCATAAAGTGAGAATACATGATCTTAGAGTTTTTAAAATATAATACCAAATGTGGTATAACATGAATTAGTTTAATTCTGTCCTTGTAATCAGTAAAATTAGTAAACATGCATGTAAAATGATCTATCAAGAACAGATGAAATATCACTATCATTTGAGTAAACATTACCCTCTATGAAAATTATTGATATTAAAAATTTACCCTTATTATCTTTGTTCAATATTTGAATGAATTTTTAGTTCATTTCTACATCCTTGAGCCACTCAAGATGGCTACATTCCATGAGAATATAATAAAATCCTACAGTATACACTAAAGTTTTGGACCTCAAGCTCCAATGAAAACTTATATTTAGGACCTATATCTTGAACATAAAGCAGTATTGCACCAGTTAGTTTTATATCATTATTCAAATCACTAAATTTCTCCATATCCTAGTATTAAAGGACTAAACTGACTCACTTGAGTTTTTATGAGATCCTTTAGAAGGCATTTCCAATATAACTATTGTTCAATTTCATGATTTTTTTACACTAGGCTATAGAAATCTAGGGGTCATTAAATATCAATATCCCGGGATCAATATTGTCTAGTATTAGAAGTTATATAAAAAGGGATTGTGATTCAAGTTCAATTTTTGAAGAGTAGTACAAGTAAATCAAGAGAAACTATTATCACCACAATATGAGATAAATGAATGGTCAATCATGGTAGATTGTCTCTTATTCACAATCCATACAGACTAAGTGAATCTAGAACCCAATATATTGATTTATGAAAGGTAGTTTCTGTTAACAAAAATATGAAAGATCCATAGTAGAAATATTTATGAAGGTGCTTCCAATCATCTCATTAAGTCTTAGAGAATAGTTAAAATACTAAAAAATAAGTCAAGATAAATCTAGTTGAGGATTTTTTAGTTGATTCTAGGTCTGATAAGGTTTTAGAAATATTTATCCATCAAAAATTATAAAAAAATCATTAATAATAGAAGAATACCCTAATTTGGGGCTTCATTTGATTCTCTTATAGGGGATTAAACTTATTACCTCAATATTTCCTGCCACTCTTGGTATTCAATTTAAATGCAATGATAGGAGCATTTGATAGAACATTCCCCAGTGAAAGTTTAGAAATATTTCATCTAGATCTATATTATTTATCCTAATTAATAGATCCATAAGAGGATATTTTAACTAGTCAAGGGTCTTTGAATAAGGCTACCCTTAATCATCACTCATTTTTGGGATGGTAAAGATTATATTCATCACTATATTCATCAAACTACCAGTGTATGCTTTAGTTCTGCTAATAAGTTTGGCTCGAGTTTCATCTTAGTTTGATTTTTTTATATACAATTTAGTTCAAAAAATTTTCATTATATTTAGTTTGTTTTGTTTTTTTATATTATCTTAAACAATTTCATTAATTTAGGTTCTAATAGATTCAATTTGATTACATTCAGTTCATATCAGTTTGGTTTAGTTCAGTTTAGTTCATGTCAGTTGTAGTCATATAGGTTTTAATTCATTATATTTGTTCCAATTTGAGACATAATTTGTAATATAAGATTATTTAAATTTGGATTAGTTCAGCTTGGTACAATTTAGTTTCATTTACTTTTTTTCTATTTTAATTCTATTTTCTTGATTTTGATCATTCTAGATCTATTTTTGTTGATCTGATTTAAATTTATGCTGTTAAGGTTTGATTAGTTTGTGAATGTTTTTTATAATGTTTCATTCTATTATTTATTTGGTTTTATTCTATAAGTTTTGGGTTTTTATGGAGCCACATTATTTTGTTCAACTCATTTTGGGTTTAATCTTCATAATCTTATTTGGTTTGGTTTCCTGTGGTTCATCTTGGGTTTTTATGTTTGATGTTATCCTAATTGAGGAAGGTCACTGATTATGTATGATTAAATTTTATACAACATGATATAATTTTTTCAGATCTGTTTAGTTTTAATTTATTTGTTCAGTATAGTATAATTTAATTTATTGTAGAATTATTTATAAATATTCAGTTTTACTCTTTATAGGTTAATACAATTTATATCATTTTGATTTTTCCTACTTATATTATGTTATATTTCATTCAATTCATCTTGAATGAGTTTATGTTGGTTTCATTTAAATTGGTTTGTTTCACCTTCAAGATTGTGTTAAAGGCATTGAATCGGTTATTGAGAATCTAGAATGGGTCACCCATACATTGGACATCCATGAAACATCAAATAAACAGAAGTAGAAAAGATAAATAACCCAAATGAGATTAATATAATTAAAATCAATTCAAAATTTAAAAATGAATCATAAAAATAATATTCAATGAATGTATAATAAAATATACACTAGGATAAGTTAACAAATATAATAGCACATAACAAAAAAGAATAAAAAAAATCAATTATACCCATATACCCATTGTACAATATCATGTTTCTCAGCATATCCCCACTCACCCATCAATAAACAAACAGGAGATGATTATACAAAAGGATGAATCTTGAACATATACACATAATATCAGCTAAAAGCACATGAAAATAGATATATAGGATGTAAAGTATTCTTTTTCATGCAATTCATACCTAATATAGATTTTCTATAGACACATAAATCACTAAAACCACGAAATCAAATTGGTCCAAACAAAGAGAGATGAATAAACCATCCTCAAATGGTGGCAAATGAACCAAGACTATCCAAACTACTTTTCCTTCGGCAGAGGATGAAAAAACACACATGAGGCGACCAGAGAGAACCATGATACCCCCTAGAAACAAGGATCAAATTTATTATTAGGGAACCTCATAACCCCTAGGGTTCATCTGAATGAAACTAGGAAACCAGAGAGAGTAAAACTCTAATAAATTGAATAATTTAAGAAGTTTAATTCTTACTTGGAAGTACCGATCAAGAACCCTCAATAAATTTTGGATAAATGGTGGGAGGAGAGGGATATTATAGAGGGGGCATCGCATGGGGTGTTCAGCCATGGGGGGTCTCGTGTGTGACTGGAGAGGGTGTCAGAGGATGTCGTTAGAGGAGAGGGAGTCAGGAGGAGAGAGATCTGAGAGGGGAGGGGATGTTTCCAGGAGAGGGAGCTGAGAGGGGAGGGGGGAACATCACCAGAGTATAGGGAGACATGAGATGATAGGTTAGGGGGATGTCGTCATCAAAGAGGGATCCAATAAGGGAGGGGGAACATTGCTACAGGAGAGGGAGCCGAGAGGGGATGGGGGCTGGGAGGTGGAGGCAGAGGCCGAGAGGTCGATGTGGCCAAGATCGGGGAGGGGAGGAGAAGACCGGGAGTTAGAGGTTGGGGAGGGTTTATAAGGGGGATGAAAAATTAGTAGGGATCCTGATAAAATTATGAAATCGATAATGTATATGAATGGTTTTAGCCAAAGTGTAGGAATAAACCACAATCTCGCAACAGTTCTTATAAACCGTAGGCATGCATGCATTGGTATAGACCCATTTTTCACTAGTGTCACTTGAATGATATTAATAAGTATATTAAAATTATTAATATATTTTTTATGATATTATTATCATTATGTAAAGATAAATAACACTTACATTCTTTCGATAATGATCATTGAAAAATTAAAACGTCACTGATGCGTATGCACGACTTACTATCTATATGATTGTAACATAGTTCATTTTTTATTTACATAGTTAATGAATGGATTTAAAATTATAATTGATATATAAAATTGACTAATATTTAATGAATATTATTCTTTATATGGTGGAATATTGAACACTTTTACTATTGACATCATAGCAAAGTCATTTTAGACTCAATCACTGAATATCTTCAAAACGTCCAACATGAACTTAAATAATTATGTAATGTTTATAACACAATAACATGGTAATAAGTGATATAAAATGAATAATAACTCTAAAATTTTCTCAAGAAATTAAATGATTAACATAATTTTATTATTCAGGAAGAAAAAGGACATACACGATGAATCTGAATCAAGGTAAGAGACTCTATCAATTTTTTTTAAATATTTTAAAGATTTTCTTATTCCAAATAATTATATTTCATGTACATGTTTTAAAAATTGTTTTTATGAATGTATTTATATGCACATTAATGTTTTAAAATCATATTTTTTGATTTTCTTTCAAATGATTCAAAGTGGTATGGGACACTTTTATTTATAACTCTCTTTTTATATGTTTTAAATGTGTTTTGTAAATGGATTGGTTATTCAATAACTTTATATGTTTTCTTATGAGTTAAAATGAAATTTTATGAGTGACATGTTGCAATTGAAATCTATTATGTGTTATGATTATATAATGGTACTTGAACATTTTATGGGTGGTTACGTTATAAACCAATGGCGGGTAATTACGTTATAACCTCTAATAAATTATGTTTGGAAGTCATCTGTATGGCTATTCCATTTATAAAAGTGACATATATGGGTGTTGACCATATGGTTACTCGATTTATAAGAGCAACATGTATGGAAGTCAACCACATGGTTATTCAATTTGTAAGATTGATATATAGAGAATAAGAACAAATAGTTATTCCATTTTAGTTTAATTATAACCCAAGTCACATACTTATCATTTTCATACTTGCTTATGAGTTTTCATGAAAATCATTCGATTTTAAAAAGGTAAGATAATGATATTTTATAAATAATGATCACTTTTTCAGGGTAAAAAGGAATTTTTTTAAGGAAATGTTTTATGTTTTCCACTAGACAAATAGTTTCATTTATTTTATGTCTCTCAATAATATTTTTTACTCATCCCAAGTTTTAATATTTTTTATAGGGTTTAAGGAATAGTTGTTTCAAGTATGAGATGAAGGGAAAATTTTGTAGATATATCATCATAAGAAATCATTTTTTATTTTAATGATTTATGTTTTATTGAAAAAATGGATACTGATTACTAGTGTACACTTGTAATATATGGGTTAACTATGTGAAAGATTATCCTAATTATTTAATACTCTAAACCAAAAATATCTTTGGGAAAATAGTGTGATTTCTAGTTTTAAAATATTTAGAAAATTTAATGTTTAAGCCAGGATCTATACAATACCTACCGTGTATTAGATGATAAATTTTATCAAATTCATGAATCGACAATGCATTTAATTATAACTTATCACACATTAATAATAACCTTACCACATGTACAAGTAATATATCTTGTGATAGAGATATACATATCCTATGTAGAAATGACTTGACCATGAAGATAAATGAAGTGGTTGTGTCAAAAAAACTACCAACCTCATGAAGAAATCAAGTTACTATGAAAAGGTATGTAAATGTTTCATTATATAATTTACTAACCACATTTTTTATTATTGTAACCATGTAAAGATAAACTCCTACCTCAAGAAAAAATAAACTATAAATATGATGGAATGAACTTACTATGACACCTTTCCACATCAACTGACCTTGCCAACTGACCAAGTCACGTTTTTGTGCTAACTAACCATGCTTTAATTAATGATATCTTGTCATGTCTAACTTATAAGTGGATATTTTTAAATCTCTAATAAATAGTTTCTGAAATATTAATTAAAGATTAAGTTCATTTAAGACCACATCAATTGTTGTACAATGGATACTTGTTATAAAGTATGTTTTAATAAGAAAACCTGATCATTTGAAGAAGAATAATAGTGATGGAAAAAAATTCTCCTACAAAGAATAATAATGGATTATATTAATGTACCTATTCAAAAAAAGGAATCTTTCATACAAATTCCTGAAAATATATATTCCTGAACTTACTGTGGATATTTTCTGACATCATTAGAAATAAAATTTATATGGGCGCATGGGAACTTAAAGAAATTAACATAGAACTGTACCACATTTTATTATCCTTTATCTCTTACATTTTTTGTGATTTACATTTGACTTTTATTTTATATTACCATGTTTACATGTCTAACGCAGTCTCTTAAAAAAAACTAGAGAGTACATGATACTCTCTCAAATATTTTATTCTGTATACCCATGCATAAATATGGGAAAGGTCATATATGAACTGGTATTTTATTTTATGCGATACATAAATATAGAATATTCTATGTTCCTGTCTATCCTTGTGTTATATTGTTTTTAAAACCCAATCTAGGTTATGGAACTATTTATTAAATAAAAAAATACTTGGGATAAGTTGATTTCAAAGTTGAGGGGATTAAGTCTCAGTATGAGATGGAACCCTAGTAATATTAATCTATCATTTATCTATTTTTTCATGGTTTAAAATCAAAGTAGAATTAATTTTATAATATATTAACAAAAACTATACTCTCATAGCTAACTTAAACTAGTATTTTATATACAGTGTTTGATACCATCAGATTAGTTTCAAAAGTAAGAGTATTTTCAAATGTATTTTAAATGAGTTGTGATTGAGATTTTGAGAATCTTTAAAAAAAATTATATATTTCTTCTATTTTAGTTAATAGGTGATTTTTTCAAATTGTGGGATTTAGGTTTCTTTTAAATTTTTGAAGAGAAATATTATTAGAAACACTATTCACCCCCTCTTGAGTTTCCACTTAGACCAACACTTTAAATGACTGTATTTCAAGCATTAAATTCTTATATGAGAATATGTGTTTATTTTGAGATTCTTGAATCGATAAATTTATATATTAAATAATAATGTTTCATGTATTTTAATGTTTGAAATTAGCCTCACATATAAATGGGTGACACCTCTTCCCACATATCCACACCACTTTGAGAAATATAGTTCTACAAATTTCCCCCCAAATCTCATACTGAACTTCCTACCGAAGTCCTATAGGTTTTTTTGTCACTATAATACCATCTAATAATTAATTAAGGAATATTACTATAGAGGATTAATGTAGAAGTTGTTATTGTATTTACCAATCTATTTGAGTTTCTTTATTCCATAACATACTTTAAATCATACATAACCATACTAACATGATGAAATCTTTAAAATTAAAATAATGAAATGTTTTTAATGATAATTATATATCTAATTTATAGATCCTTTATATCTAATTGAAAATAAAAACATCACTTATGCATATGTATAGAAAACCACTTCTATGTTATGATGTATTGTATTTTCTACCACCTTCTAATATGGATAGTTACATAGAAGGATATAATAGACATATATTATATTTATAATGAAATTTCAATTATTTAAAGATATTTTATTAATTAACTTTCTTTGATTCCCTTCATTTTAAAATGAAAATATCACCCTTTAATACATATGGACCAACGTCTCCATGAAGTGATGTAATTAGTTTTTCATCACCACATTATATGAATGATTATAAAATTAAAAATAATTAATAAATATGAAGGATATGAAATTAGATTGATTTTGGATATTGTAAAACAATTATCTCAATACAAGGATTAAAATAATTTAATATAAAAATTAATGGGAAATGGAATAGTTGTGACTCGTGGTGATTTTCATGCAATATATCTCATTAAATAATATTATTTATTTGATAGATTGTGTTACATGAAACAATGAATTTATACAAATCAAGTAAAATTATTAAAATATAATGTGTCTATTATTTAATAACTATTGAATTGGTGGGTATAAATATTAACAACATACTTATAAAAATCATATGGTATAAATATTTTATAAAATCAATTCATTATTTATGAATAGATTATAATTAATAAAAATTATTTGAAAATAAAAGGGTTGTTTTTTATAAAAAACTATTTTTCATTGAAAAATGTATATTATTATTAAAAAATTAAAGTAATCACTATTACTGAATTATTTTAATGAAATTTATATATAATATAAATGATTTTTTAAACATTCTAGAATTATTTTTTTGGGGAATATGATAAGAATAAACCCATTTATGTTAAAAACATTTTTTCTAAAAAAACCAGTATCTGTCACATTTTGCGCCCATAAATTAAAATTAATTTATTTCATTTGTAGGTACTGATTTAGGTGATATTAATTACACATTTATAATTAGTAGGTTTATATTTGGTAAATAGGCTCCCTTTTTTGGTCAATATGTATTGTAATTGTGGTAAATTTATCACCTTTATAAAGGGTAAATAATGTTAATGTAGATTAAAAAAACTGATAAGACAAAAATTATTCATGCTAATTCTAACTGGATTAAGGGAACATGAATATTATCACATAAGTAAATGAATTGAGATATATAATGAAAAAAGTTCCCTGAAAATGAAATTTATATTATTTAAATCAATTAAAGTAACAAAATGCTACTCTCTCTGTTTTAAAATCATTTACGTGTTCAGAAAGGGGGAAATGAAAGGAATAAATATTAAAAGTAATTTTTTGAATAATTAATTAATATTTAGGATGGTAATTTATTTACTAAATATATTTATTATATAATTACCTTAAATTATTACACAATGCTAATCCAGAATTTATTAAATTAATTGAAAAATAAAAACAAATGATTTTTAAAATATTAAAAGTGAAATAATTTGAATGAGTTATGAACATATGTGTATTTTATCAGTGAACATGACATTATTTTTTTGTTAAATGATTAGTTTTTAATTTAAAATTTTTCTTTATGTATTTTCAGTCAATTTAAATGGATAATGTCAAGATTGAAAATAGTAATATTTATCAAAATAATATTTCATAAAATTATATATAAAAAATTAAAATAATGAATAATATAATGTGGATATTATATGGTCAATAATGTAATTACTTGTCCATTTATGGTCCAATTTACACCTTATATGTAAAAATTACAACCCTTTAATATTGAAAAATTTATTTCTGTAGGTAAAGTTAAAATTGGTTAACTAATTTTTAATCAAATTGATAATGTTTAAAATGACATAAAAAAATTATAAATTATATTTTTATGGTATTAAAACCCTATCACACCCTATCTTCTTATCCATTTCCATTTGGAGGAATTAAGCTTGATTATGAATTTATTATAATTTAATGATTTTTAGAAATTTAAAAAGTTCACTTCCCCTCAATTATATAAGTAAAACTCCTCCCTCACTTATTTAGACACTATTCAGCATTATAGAATGAAAAATATTTTACAATTTCTCTTTTACACTTCCCTAGACACATTCTAGAGTTTTTGGTCTTCAAAAAAGATCATCCCCAGATCCCTCTAGAGAAGATATAAGAGAATTGTTTCAAAGAAGAGGTAATCACCTTAACTGATAACTTTTTTTATACTGATATTTACATCATATAAATATATGGTATGTATCATAAATTAAAAACTTAACCATACTAAATAATAATAAATGTTATAATGGTTATTTAAATATATTTATAAACCATCTTTTCCATCAAATGAGAAGTGAATTTATAGCGCATACGTACGTACAACTTTCAGTCTCCACATAATGATACAATCCATTTTTCGTCCCCATAATATATGGGTGGGATTAGTATTTATATATTATATTTATTAAAAAAATATTCTTCTGTGATGTTAATATAATTTCTACCATTATATTATTCAATCCTTTGGGAAATGATAATGTCGGTTGTGTGTACCGGCGGATTGCCACCTCCATTGTGTGGTGTGATTAATTTTTCATTTATATTTTACATTGATAGTAATGAAGATTAATTTGATGAATATATATGATATATATAGGATTATAAGTATATTTCAAAGGTGATAAAATATTTAGCAATCTTTCGATCCATCCATTGAAATATAAAAACAATATTGATGCGTACATACGGCATACCGTCTCCATGAACTGTGTAATTTATTTTTCAATCTCTAACAATGATAGAAGAATTTAAATTTGATTGTGATGAATATATATGATATTTTTATCATTATTAATATTTTTGAGATTATTTAACCAATATAAATGTATAAGAACTAGAACTAGTGAATTGAAATACTCATGATAAACAAAATAGTTTACACCTAGAAGTGATGATTTAAGTAAAACAATATTGATAAAATGTGGTTTTGAACTGATATAAAGGGATCATATATGATATTATAAGTATGAAATTAATATATTAAATATTCATAACAAATTTAAATATATTATAAAGTTTTTTAGATGATATCGATGCATGGTGAACCTGAGGTGAGGGTTTCATGTTATAATTTCATTACTTATTGGGATTGTTTATGATTAAGTTTCCAATGAAGAAATAGTATTATCTCTCAATAAATTCAATTATTTTATTATTTTTAGGTTATTTAATGATAAAAAATTCCATTTATGTTTCCTTACTATAAGTAATCAAGAGACTGAAAATATGTTTTCAAGTAAAGTCAACATTATTTCTCTCTTTAGTCAAATATCAATTTTATTACAAAATTATTTTTTAAAAAAATGTTCTAAATAAGGGTTTTTATTATACTAATAATATTTAAAGTCATTTTTACCCATATTTTACTATTAACAAAAAATTTGGAAATTAATCTTTTTTTCTGGTTTTCCAAATGGGGTACTTTGTGATTTTTTCAACAAAAGTATTGAAGAAATGTTTTTTTAAATGACACCATATGAACATATTTTCTAACTATCATTAATATTTTTTCTATTAAATATTACTCTACATGTTTACAAGGTAATTTTCAATTAAATAGTTTTCCTTTATAATTTCAAAGTTTTTTAATAATCTATTTCAAAAAATGGAAATGTTGTTTTTCTCTAATATGTTTTAATGATATTTTATTGATATTTTTATTCAAAAAAGGAAAAAACCTTCATTTCACTTATTCATTACTAAGGATATGATCAAATGATACTATCATTATTATTTCTCTAGATGGTTTATTTTTAAGTTAAAAAAATCTTTATGAAACCTTTTTATTTTTCATAAGTTATGCTGTGATGAAATTATGAGATGTTTATGAAACCATTTTCTTTTTCAGGGGTTATACTATGTTGAAATGATAATAAAAATGATTTCTTTTCATGAGTTTTGATATAAAAAATGCCTTATTATTTTTTTGGCACAAATATGAATGATTTTCATTATGTGAGTGGTGAAACCTATATCTCCCTCTAATGAAAAGTGTAGATATTTATATATCATTATATAAATAGAAATAGAATTAAGTGTAAACCTGGTACAGTAAGGAACCATGTACACTGTAATAATCTTGGGAGTGAACTTTGAATACTACTATGGTTTGGGGTGTTAACCCATTCCACTATGATATATTTTTCAATGATCCTTCAATACTAAGTAAAGGATTTTATATACTTATAAGTATTCCACAATTTTATGTTTTATGATAAAATTATTATTTCATTGATCATGTTCTTTTATTGAATTATTAATAATGTCTTATATACTGCAAATTATTATTCTAGGACTCAATATTTTGATCTATGAGATGAAAGGTATGGTTTTACAATATTATGATCAATTTCTCATAGACTTTTTCATGTGTTATGCTTATATAATCATTGATATATTCCTTGTGCACCATTAATAAGAAATAGATCTCACTAATTTATAATGTTTCCATTCTCAATGTTACGAAGAATGTTATTATATATCATATATTTCTGAAGTGTGCTAGATATTAATTAATAATTGGGAGAAAGTGTAGATATTTTATGAATCAACTGTTTATGTTTCTATGTTTCAAAAGATACTCGACCTATATGATTCTTACATGGATAAAAATTTTATACAATGAATTTTAATCTATTAAAATAAAATATATATGTATGAAAATTAGGGGTCAATATAGTTGGTATTAGAGAATATTTTAGTTAACATTTAATAACTAATCCAACAAAACATTAGAATGAACCCTATGGATATGTGTATGTATAGGATAAAATATTAATGGTTTGGTAATGATCATGAATAACCTAGATAAACCCTAGGGTGTCATAGGATATGTTTTAAATATATATAAACCCTATAAATTATTTTTTAGGATTATGTGTTTTCCCAACATGATTATTATTTATGAAACTATGTTATTTGTTTTTAGTCAATGTTTGGAAGCTGGAGAAATGGTGTTAATGTTTAATGTGATGGAAAATTAAATGATTTTCCTCATGAGAAACAAAATGTTATAGGAGCTTGAATGAAAAGTCATGTTACTATTCTCATACAACATTCTTAAGCTATGAATCAGGTTAAGCATCCAAACAACCAAATGAGGGAGAAATATTATATTGAGTCCATCACAAGGAAATTAACACCTTATTTTAGTGTATCCACTAATATAATAGTCACTGGGAGATAGATTAGTGGAATTGAAAATCTATTTTCAGTTATTTAGTTTTCATATCATGAGAATTTTATTCCAGTTGTCTATAATTTTTAAGGAGAAGCGGATGAGTAGTGTAATATTATCTATAACAAGAGTAAACAAGATAAAATTGAATATATGTATTTGAAAAAAAAATTAAAACATATTTTCAAAAAGTACATTCTTGAAATTATTCATATGAAAATAAAAAATTAATTCCTTAAGATAAAATATAAGAATGATGGATCTATGGGTACCTATAAGGAATATTTTGAATGCCTTATGAGGTATGCTTCTAATATTAACATCAAACCTAAATGTAAGGATTATTAAGTCTTTAGTGGATTAAAAACATGTATCTAAAGGGAATTAGCCATAATATATTTCAATAGTTACGAAGAAATCATTCAATTCAATATCAATACTTAGGCAGAGATTTGAGTTACCTATTAATCTCATGGTATTGATATGAAAATAAAAATTAAATTCAATGGGAATTATAAAAACCACATATAAAAGAATATGTGGTTTCCTTTATGGATTAAATTTTGAATGAAACATGGGGTAATTTTTTAAGGGAATTGGTAAATTTTTCATATATGTAGATGAATTTTATAGGGAAATCGAACGATGAAGTGATGGAAAGATGTTAGATAATGATGTGAATAGAGAGAAAACTCCATAAAATGCACCACCCACACTCCATTGTTTTAAATTCAAGGGGTATGGAAATAATGGTAACCGATGACTAAATTTTAGGGTTATTGATGGTGATCAATGTCAAAAACATCTTAATCCTAGATTAAAATTGAAATCTCATACGATCAATATTTTTGATGTGGGGTCTAATAGAGGCATGGTGAAAGGTAGACATACCATCAACTCTTGAAGAGTTATATCTAATTTGATTATGGATCTAAAAACACATTTATATCTAAATAGTTTTCTTTGGGTATCATAAAACAACCTCAAAATTAGATGTTGATTTTTTTTTTGTAAAAACCTCTAATGGTATGGTAGTCACATCCCAAGTCTATGATTCTTATCCAGTTGATATTTGGGGGAATCTGTTTCATGAAATTATTTCAATTATTCATCGATTTAAATTTGATTTTAATTTTGGGAATGAATTTTATTTATTTTCATTAATCCCACTTCAATTTATGATGTAGGGAAGTTATGTTGGATATTCCAAACCAACAATTAATCTCCAATCAGTGTGATGAGAAAAACTAACTTTTTATGGAAGTTATATCCATCTTATATGTCAGGATTCATATTTGAAAAGAGGTGTTTATCTTAGATTGTTGGGGAGAAACTCAACATCAATGAAATGATTAATTTTTGGGAGTTTATTGATGAATTTATCAAATAATTTTAAATTATTCCATATAATTGTGAAGTTGAGTTTTCAAAAGAACTCATACATGGTGCTACACCAATTTGAAATACTCCATATAGAATGAACCTAATTGAGTTGATAAAATTAAGATTATAGATGGATAAACGAGAATATTCATTTATTATCAAGAACATAACAAGATAATTATCAAGAATAAGTATCCTCTATCCCAAATTGATTAATTTTTGATCAACTATATAGAGATGAATACTTTTAAAAGATTTATCTTCATTAAGTATATCACCAATTAAGGGTCATAAAAGGAGGATATACCACAAAAATCATTTTGTTCTTGGCATAGACACTATGAAATTATATTTATTCCATTTTACCTTATTAATTCCCCCAGTATCATCATGGGTTTAATGAATAGATACATTATAGATTACTTTGATCAGTTTTTGGTAGTCTTTAGTGGTGATATTTTGATATATTCGAAATCAAGGAAGAGAATGAAGCTCATTTAATTTTTTTTATGAAGACACTTAAGAATTTGTATCATTATTAAAAATTACCAAGTGTGATTTTTTTGATGAAATATTTCATTATTAGGTAATATAATTTCATTGTAAATGAGTATATCCTTAAAAGATAAGAGTCATTTAATGTTACCCCAGACTAATAACTATGAATAAGATCTTTTGTTTTCTTGGATTGGTTGTATATTATCGGTGCTTTGTAGAGAATTCCTCATGACTGTCTAATCCACATACCATGTTATCTCGAAAAGGATCTATGGTCTTTGGGATATATAAATGTGAAGAAGATTTCAAGGAACTAATGAAAAGTTTAGTAAATGAAATTGTGATTACTTTATCCTATAGTGGAAGAGGATTTTAAATCTATAACGATGCATAAAATAATGGATTATAATGAATTCTCATGAATAATTATATGATGTTAGATTATTTCTCATGAAAATTTATGGTCCATGAGAAAAACTAACAAAATCATGATTTGCATTTAACTATGGTAATTTTTTTAGTAATTATATGAGCGCATTATCTATGTGGAGAAAGGTGCGACATATATAATGATAAAAAAAATTCTAATGTAAAATTTCACACAGAATGAGATAAACATGAGGAAAAGATGATGGTTAGATCTTATTAATGATTTTAACTTCACCATACATTTCCACCCTAAGAAAGAAAACATGGTAGAAGATGCTCTAAGTCTAAAGGATCATAGTATCTTATCTGTAATGAGGATATAAAATTATCTGATATTTAAGTAAATTGAAAAATTTCAATCATGAAATATTGATGCAAGGGGAGAAATATTATCTTTCCAAAATGATTGTTCAAGAATATTTCTAAATTATGATTAAATAGGCACATAAAGAAGATGTTGAGTTATAAAATATGGTGATAATTGTTATTAATCTTGACCTTTATTATGATGGAATAATAAGGTACTATAACAGTGTATGTATTCCTTTAGTGCCATATTTGATGAAATAAATATTGGATGAAGCTCATAGTTCTTCATTATCTATTCATACTTGATGTATGAATATGAATAGAGATTTTAAAGTGTATTTATAGTGGGATGGAATGAAGAGAGATATTATAGAGTACTGTTTCTAGTGCTCTGTATGTTACCAAGTTAAGGTTGAGAGATCGTAGTTAAAGGGGATGTTATAACCATTACTCATGCTATAAAGGAAATGAGAAAACATAACCATGTATTTTTTTCATTAAAATATCCATACAATATAAAGGATATAATTCTATTATAGTTGTTATCGATGTCATTATGAAGTCAGAAAACATAATTTCTATTTGAGATTATTTCTCTATATATCATGATACAAATTTATACATCAAGGAAGTGGTTAGATTTCATTTTGTACCACTATCAATTGTATCTGATTTGAATCTAAGGATTTAATTGATGTTTTGGACAAGTCCTAAAGTGGATATAGAGATAGAGGTAAGTTTTATCACTTATTATCATCCTAAGGTAGATGGAAGGTTTGGGAGGACCATTTAAACTCTATAATACATGTTAAAATCTTAATATTTGGAATTGAATGGTTTTTTGGATAAAAAGTTTTCTTTAGTGTACTTTTCATGTGACTATAGCTTTCACTTCAGCATTTAGATAGCTCTTTATGATGCCCTCTATGGTCAGAAATATTTAACTTGAACATGCTAAAATTATATTAGAGAAAGAAAGATATTGTGACCTAATCTATTTGGGGAAATTATATATAAGTTTTGGATCCATTAAACTACAAATAAGAGCATCTCAGAGTTGAAAAAAAATTACAATTACAATCATTAGAAAGATAATGAGATTGATTTATATTAAAATATACTCTTGTAAAATCTCCTTAAAAGAGGGTGATGAAATTTTAAAATAATGGAAGTATAATAACATGTTAAATTGAAACATTTTAAATTCTTGATCATATCAGGATGATATATTGTTAATTTTTTCTTCCATAGAATATATCTCAATTTGAAGATGTATTCCATGTATCACTTTGGATGAAGTATATAACTGATCTATAATATTTACTAAACTCAGAGATCATACCACTAGAGAAATATATTTCTTATGAAAAAAATTCAATCTAGATTATAGATCATTGAGATATAGTGCTATGAAACATGACCACTCGACTGGTAAAAGTTTTATGGTGAAACAACCATTTTGAGGAAGCTACACGGGAACCTGAGAATGTGATGAGCTAGAAGTATCATCATATATTTATACCATAGTGAAAAACTTCATGGGAGAAATTCATTTTATCAGGGATTATAATTTAATACCCCATGATGTTAATGAAATATTTATCTTTAAATAATTTCATTTATTTGATAACTTTTGTTATACACAATAATGAGTTTAGACAAACCAAAAAATATTATAAAAATATTCTGTGCTTATTATCATCTAGTAGTTGGATTGGTGGGTATAAATAGTTTTAAATAGATTACAAAAAATATATTTTTAACCTATTTTATAAAATAATTCATTAGTTATCAAATTATTACAATTAACAACAAACAAACTTTTTTTGAATATAAATGTTATATTTTTTTAGAAAAACTATTTTTATTTCATTAATTTAATAAATTAATCTCTATTGGTGAATTGTTTTAATTAAATTTATCTATTGTTTACATTATCAAATGTTTTAAAAATGCAAAAAATATTTTCCTAAGAAAACTATTAGAAAAAATCTTATTTTATGTGTAATAATTTATTTTTCTAGAATGTAGTTTTTGTTTCATTTTGTGGAATTATATTAAAATTATTTTATACCTCTTATAGGTGTTGGTTAAAAAAATTAGTTACATGTTTGGAATCAATAGGTTTAATTTTGGTAAATAGGCCCCTTTTATCATTGGTTAAAATGAATATTCAACATAGAAAAATTTATCACCATTTTAAAGGGTAAATTTGGTTAATCTAAATTATAAATAATTGACAAGGACAGAATTTTAAATGAAAATTATTATTAGATGAATTAAACTATAGCATTATCACCTTCTTATCTAAAGTAATTTTTATAATGGACACTTGTCCAAGAAAATTCTTTATATATTATTTAAAACAAATAATGATTCAAAATGTTACTCTCTTAGTATGAAATAACCTTTATGTTTTCACATAGAAAAAAACTAATTATGGATGAATGTTAATAGTCCTTATATAAATTATGAATATATATTAATAATGGTAATTTATTTATAATATTTAAGTAATATATATTTACATTCAATTCTTACACAATGCCAAAACAATATTTATTCAATTAATAGAAAAATAAAATAAATTATTTTTAAAATAATAAATTGATATAATTTAAATAATTTATAGCGTTCCAGAATTATTTAGGAGGTTTATATATTTCCCTTGAATTTATTTTAAAATTATAATGATTATTATTTAGATTTAAATATCCATATATTTATATTTATTTCATGGGTCGTATGATTCAAAAGTTACCTAGGTGGTAAGGGTTTTATGTGATAATTTAATCATTTATCAGAATTGTTTTTCTATGTTTATAATGATGGATTATTATGATATATATCTAAAGAAACTCATGAATTTTATTTTAATCTTATTATTTATTAAAAATAAATTTCTCCTTTCATTTTCCTTAGCTTATGAACTCAGGGGACCAAAAATATGTTTTTATGGATAATCTATTTCATTTCTCTCTTCGGTCAAAATTTTTTTTACTTTCATATCCATGCTTTATAAAAACAAATTTAAGTATTTTTTTACTATTATACTAAGATTTTTTAATTTCAATTTTACCCATGATTTAAATTTTAAAAATTGTTTTTAAATAATGTTCTTTCCATTTTCTAAATGAGGTATTTTTTATTTTATTAACAGTGTGAATGGAATGTTTTTAACTTATATGACATAAAATAATTTTCCAACCATCATGAATAATATTTTATATGAATGTACCTTTACATGTTCAAAAGTTTCTACAAAAATAAAAATGTTTAACATTATAATTTCAAAATTTTTCAAAATAATTTAGTTTTCAAACGGATAAGTTATTTTCATCAAGAATGTTTTAATGATCTATTAATGCTATTTATACACATCAAAGACAAAAAAACCTATATTTCACATATTCTTTGTTAGGGATATAATACAATGATATTATCCTTATTCTCTTATGTATGGTTTCTATTTATGATGAAAATATTTTTATGAAACCCATTTCGTTTCCATGTGTTATGTAATAATTCAATGATGAAATGTTTATGAAACTCATTTATATTTCATGGGTTATTTTATGATTGAATGTTTATAAAACCCATTTATTTTCATGGATTCTAATTTGATGATTTTTTGATCTTGTGGTATACTTATGTATGATTTTTATTATGTGATTTATTAGGCCAATATGTCCCTCTAATGAATTGTGTAAAGATTTAAATCACATGAGATAAATACGACTAGAATAGGTTTTGAACCTATTTCATTAAAGGACTATGTACACTATAATTGTCTTGGGAGTGAACCCTGACTTCTATGACGGTATGGGGAATGAACCCATTTAACTATGATATCCATGGTAATGATCCTTGACTATTAAAGAAATGTTTTTTTGTTATTATTTTTATGCTAATAATCAATGTCTAATACTTATGTTAAGATTTCATGGTTCTTATTCATTGATTCTCTTATGAATCATGTCTTTTGAATTAAAAAAAATTTAATCCATGAATTAATATTGGGATGTTTTATATGAAATTTTTGGATTTGAAATGTTAAGATCATGTTATAATAACCTTATTCTCCTATTATTATTATTTGATCATTGATATATCTATTTTTACCCTTACTGAGCATCTAAGATCATATTTTCATTTGTTTTAATTGACCAACTTCTGAAGAAAGTTATTATGTATAATATTTCAAAGAAGGGTGCTAGTTATGTAGAAATAATTAGGAGACAATGTAGATATTTTATGAACTATTTGTTTCTATTTACATGTTTCAAAAAATATCATACCTATATGATTTTTTAATAGAACAAAATGTTATGTAACAAATATTCATCTATTAAGAATTGATATCTACATATAAAAAGTATGGGCCTCTATAGTTGGTATAAAAGAATTGTTTTTTAACCTTTGTAAACTAGGATAGTAAAACATTAGTAAGAACCTAAGGGATAAGTGTATGTATAGGATAAAATCCTAATGTTTTTCTAATGATCACGAATGAACTAGGTTAAACCTATGGTTTCATAGAATAATGTATCTATATTTAGAAATCCTATAAATTATTTTTTTATAAATATGTGGTTTCCCAAAATGATTATTATTTGGCAAAAAATTATTTTGGGATTAGTTTGTTATTAGAGCCCAAATGAATTCTGTTAATAGTTAATGATATAAAAAATGGAATGATTTTACTCATGAGAAATTAAATGTTATGGAATTAGGAATGTAAAATGTTGTTTATATTTGAAAAAACACTCTCAATATATTAATGAAACTAATAATCCAAACAAGAAAAGAAGGGAACAATATTTTGTTGAGTCCTTCATGAGGAAACATACTCCTCATTTTTGTGTGTCCACTAATCCCCTAGTCACTTAATAATGGATTCGTACCACTGAAATGACATTTTATATTATTCATTGTTTGGAACATGATAAATTTATATTATATATTTGTCATTTGTAAGGTGAAGTAGATCAGTGGTGGAATCTTACTAAGAGCATGAGTGAATAAGAAGAAATTGAATATATGGAGTATAATGAATTTAATTTTTTTAAATAATTAATTTACTTGTATTATTCATTTAAAAAAATAAATAATTCATTGAGAGAAATTAGAAGGATGAAAAATCTATTGGTAATTTTTGGAAAATTTCTCAAGACATGCGATGTACACTTCTAGTATAATCAACCAACTAGAATGTAATGTTGATAGATTATTTAGTGTCTTAAAACTAAGTATCCCAATATAATTATCCATAATATACATCTATAACTATGAATAAATTGTTCTATTTACTTTAAAATAGAAAATTGACATTGTAGTTACCCCTAAATCTCATGGTTTTAATAAGAAAATGGAAATTGAATTCCAAAGGAAACTCTAAAAACTCTAGAGATAATAAGATGATCCATTCTCAATACTCAGAGTATGGGAGGAAACATGGATGAAATTGTCTTATGGTAAATAGAAAATTCTTCATATGAGGAAATGATGTTCCAAAGGAAATTTAATACCAAGGTGATGGGAAGAAGTTAGCTAATGATGTGGATAGAGAGAAATATCTTATAAATACATCACCCAAACTCTAGTGTTTTAAATTTAAGGATTTTGGTAATTATGATAAATAGTGCCTACATAAAAAAATTAATAACAATGATTAATTTAGATAACCTATTAATCCTATAGGAAAATGAAAATATCATGTGATCACTATTTTTGATGAGGGGTATAATAACAACGTGGTGAAAAGTACATTTTCCATCCTATAAAAATAGATAATTCATTATATAATAATAGATGTACACACTCTTATAAATATATAGATTTTTATAAGTTAATAATAGTACCCAATTTAAAATTATAGGCTTATTTATTAGTAAAACCCCTAATGGTGTGATGATTGCATCCCATGTATATGATACTTCTATGGTTGAAGTTTGTGGAAATGCGTTTCCTATAAATATTTTTGTTCTATTCTTCCTCTAGTTGAATTAGAGGTAATTTTTAGCATAGATTGGATTTAGTTATATAATATTCAAATACCCTAACTTCTCATAAATATAATTTATATCTTAATATAAAAATATTCATTATATTACATAATGATCCATGTCAGAATATTTTTGGTCCAATTCCATTGGAAACATTGAAACCTAGTCAACCAGTTCATAGGTTAACTACATATTCTCCCAATAATTTCTTCATATATAAAAACCTTATTATACTTAACAAACAAAATTCCTTTCTTAATAACCTAGTCAAGACGAAAATAATGGTTGAGCTCTAATGCATAGTCATTTTAATCAAGGGAGATATCAAGGATCACAAAAGAATAACAAGTGCATAAGGGTATGAGAACATGAAATTATCATGTCAAAACAATACCTTGAATATCATATATCATAAACATGAGTTATTTAATAAATAATAGTAGTTCGTAATACATTAATAATAATATAATCAAATTTAAAAATTCATGAGAGAATAACATTGGCATAAGACACAAAGTTGTGGCATACACATAACCATTAGAAACCTGATGTCAAGGCTACCATCCAAGACATTCATAAAATGTTAGGATTTGGATAAACACCTCTGTATATATTTCCATATTGTGATAAATTCCCATGTACCCTCTTTCATTCTTCGGAAAGCCTCCCATTTTACCTCATTCGGGGTTCAAATAACCTCTTGTGTATACTCTTTCAGGATTGGGATAACAAACCATCTACCCATTGACCTCATATAACATTAATCAGTACCCAATGAATTGAAGGGTGATATAGGTCCCACTTGTCACATAAAATATAAATTTTTGTTCCACAAGATCATAAAACCATCTTAATATCATATATATTTAAAATAAATGGGTTTCATAAACATTTCATCATTGAATAAGCTATAGAAAATAAGAGAGTTTCATAAACATTTCAATATTAATCATAAAATAAATCCTGGAAAAGTAACAGGAATCATAATAATATCTTTATATTAGAAATAAACCATCTATAGAATGAATGAGGATTGTAAAATTTTATCATATCCCCAGTAAAGATTATGTAACATCAAAGTATTTCATCTTAGATTGACAATGAATTTTAAATTTCACTTGGAACATTTCACGAGGAAAATAAAATTTTCATATAGAAAATAATTTTTTTAAACAAATAATTCATACAAAAATTTAAAAATACTTTTATTTAAAAATATAATTTTGAAACTTATAATATTATCTTTAAAACATTGTGTGGTTATGATGGAAGAAGATTTTATCCTTGACGCACACATTAAAACAATATCTCATAACATAAATTCATTTAAATCCAAATGAGCTTTATTAGGAAAATGAAAATAAGATTCCTTTAAATTGTTTTTTTAAAAGTCAAAAAAATATATATTTAAAAAATAATAGGAGATTTGTAAAAGAAATTTTAACATATTTTTTAGAAATCATGGATATGGATGAAAAATGATTTTTTGACAGAGGAGAGAAATAAAGTTTATTTTTCTTAAAAACATTATTTTGAACTCTTAAATACAAAAATAAATGGAAATTAAAGGAGAACATGTATTTTTATAAAATAAATAATGGTGGATAAATTTAATTATATTATTGAGAGATATATCATAATATTTTATCTTCATAAGTATAAACATAATCAATCCTGATAAACAATAAGATTGTATCGTAAAACCCTTACCACTTTGGTGACATTGATTCGTAAGCCCCATGAAAAATAAAATAAATAAAAAACATAAAATATAATATGTATAAATATATTCATGATATTACTTGTCAATGGGGATTTATATACTCCTCCTAAAATAATATATGTGCATAACATAATGTATGTCACAAAGAAGACAAATTGAGACAGAAATCCCTTACCTTAAGTCTCAAATTCCTTCATACAAGTTTGATACTCATGTATAATAAATACTGAATTATTATAAATATTTTAAATAAACATACATATATATTATAGAATATACAATTTACTTATTACTTTTTATTACCCCTTTATTAATAATTCCTTATTATAATCACGTTTCGAGTAATAACTACTTTATTTTTCATGTATTCATTAACTTCTTATTTTTGATCCTATTAGTTTGATCATTGTTCCATATTTACTAGAATGTTAAAAATGATATAAATATCATAAATTTTTTTATATATATTTTTATATTAATTATAATCCATAAATTTTAGAGATTGAAAATTAAATACATCATTCTTAGAGATGGTAGACCATACGTATACCAGAATGCTCTTTCCACATTCTCGATGAATGAAATAAAAGTATTTTATATAATATATTAATTTTCAAATAATATTTATTTCACATAAATCACATATATTAGTTATATTTCCTATTATTACCTTCCATTTAATGTGTAAGTGAAAAATAATTCACATTTCTCTACAAGGCGGTAGTTAGCCGTTCAAATTAGCGGTGATATTGTATTCCCATTGTATGGAAAGTAAAAAGGTATATGTTATATAATAGTACAAAAATTATTATAATATCATAAATATCATATATAGAAATTATATCCATAATTATATCCAACTGTGAGAGGTTTTGATGAAAAAATGAATAACATCGGTTCGCGATCCGGTAGTCCGCCGTACACATGATTGATGGTTTCATTTCTAATTTTCTGGAATATGATATACATGTAGGTTCAGAAATAAAAATAATAAAATATATGTATATGTTAGATACTCTTATTATTATATTATCATAGTTGAATAATATTTTAATGTGGTGTTAGAAGAAATATACAAAAACACATGTTTAACAATTTTGCCTCTTCTTTTGAGAGGCTCATTAGGTTTATTCCTAAAGCCTTCATAGGGGGAATTCCAAATAAAGAAAATACCTATAGGATGTGGGTAGCGAATTAAGGAAGATATTTGGGTTGGTTTTGGAGTATCAAAATAGTTTTAGAAGTGTGAATAAGAGGGGAGAAGCAGGTTGCCTTTTAATTATTCATAGTGCCAGTTTAACTTTCACAATGGTCAAGCTGCTAAGGTTTTATGGTTGATGGAACATAGATAATTGTGGAGATCATATAAGCATGGGTTATATGATGGTTCAAAGAGTGGATTCAGATCTGAGTTTGGGGGAGAACTGAAATTCAATGGTTTTCCAACAACAAAATACTATGAAATTATAATACATTGAAAGAGTAATGAATTTACAGAATTCTTAAAATTTTATTGTTTATATTGAAAATTTAATTATTATTTACTGTATTGAATTTTTGTTTTTGGGATAAGTCAGAAAAAACAAGAAGAAATAATATTCGATGAAGTATATGCACCCATTGGGTTTCACTAAAATATAGGAGCATGAGAGGTTCCATGTACCTTTTATCACTCCCCCTTTTTAGCAATATTATTTCCCTTGATTTTTTTATTTTCATGAAATAGTATTTATTTCAGAAACTGCAAAATTTAGAGGGATTATGCTTCCCCTTTATTAAATTTATAACATCAAATGATTCATCATCAATGAACCTCATGATCAATTTACCCCTTTCATTCTCATTCATAAAAATCATCACTTTAAACATTTTATTGAATACCACATGAATATTTGAGGTATATTTATCCAACTTTATTAGGAAACAATTTCCACCAAAATTACCACTATAAAATGTATTATTATCATGTTATATTAGAGAGTTAATAAAAAATTGGAAAAGAGTCATAAAAATTCATTTAAACAAACCATGTTAGAATAAATTTTTAGAATCAAGAAACTATGTTAATAAATTTAAGGATTTTCATGTCACTCACTTACTTATATATTCTTAAGAAACTTGTAAATTTATGTTTCTTAAATATCTAATTTCATGTGATTTTAACCACAATTAGTTTAGAAAATAATTATATAACCAAAAAAGTACCATGTGTGAGTGTGATAACACATCCTCAACCAATTAAAACCACTAGTTCATCATAAAATACTAATATTATATGTAATTATTTGTCTTTAATTATTTATAGGATATTCAATATATATGGTTAATGTTAATTATCCTTTAAATAGTCATTAATAATTCCTTGTAATATATTTAGTTCATAACACTAAGAATTTACAATCATCAATGTAATACAATTGAGTTTATATTACATTATTTTTAATAACAATTAGTATATTGGAAATAAACATGGTTTTATCATATGGATATTCATTAAAGAACATTAGTTAATCCATGAATATTGACATTAAATTATCATTTTACCTCTTATTTTCTAGGGATTGTGACTACTTACTAAAAGATTGATACCCCATTTAGAGTTCCAAAGTTAGCATGATACTATTTGGAAAGCTCAGATATGGTTGTGACACTAATTTTATTAAATGTCCATCTCAAATTAATCATTACATCATCATATAAGTATGTATTACCATATTAATCATAGATTATCCATGATTGGTAATTTATGTCACATTATTATCATGTTTTTTAGGAAATAATTTGAATTTCATCATCATTAAATTTACCTCTAAAATTATGCATATTCCCTACTAAATATCTCTTATCTAGTTGTTTTCAGAAACTTATCTTTAGAATCCTTATTGGTATATTCCAATACCACTTGTTTCTCTATGTCAATTTTCAATACAATAAATCTTTCTCAATTCTGTCACATCTTTACTGTGCACTCATATCATTTGATATAATATACACATTGGATCACATATCCCCCTTAATCATATATCACTCCAATCATCACAAATAAAAAATAAGTTAATGGGTAGTGGGTTGTCTAGTAAAATCCAAATGTAGTGGAAAGTGTATAGACATGAAATTAGAAACCATTACTTCTGATTTTCATCTAAGGTATTAGAGTTATTTTATATTGTTTCTCACCGCATGTAGAAACATAAATTTTAATATTAGATTTTATAACTAAAATATTATTCATCTAGGTCACCTTTTCTTAAGTGTGTCTAATCTCATTGATTCAAGTTAAATTATTTTATATGACACTAATTCCACATACACCATTCATGAAATACTTATTTTTAGTGTTTCATTTAGTGATACCAATATTGAAATATTCTACATGAGTATATTCCTTTCCATTATTATTCTCCTCTGAATTCATGTATATTACATAAGTAGTGATATTTTTATGGAACCACTTGAGAGTGTTTACTTTAATTCTATAAAATGATATCCTCTTCTAGTGATAAAAGAATCCAAAATTTCATTCTATTTATAATTTTTAAATGATTCCATTATACTTTTTTCCTATTTCATAGATATGATGAAACATTACTATTTGGTATTAATTATCTATATATGCTTCTTTTAATTCAACTTATTTTGATATTAATGTATCAAAATAGAAAATAAATCCCAAAAAACTCATACAAACAACACTTATATGGAATAGCCACTCCTAATAGCATTATGTAGCCTCATCAACTCCAGTAATCCAATTTCCAAGTAGCACACACATGACAACAGACCTAGTAGCACAAACTAGGTAGCACACTAATATTTTTCTCAACATATTAATATTTTTTTCATCTATTTATTAGGAATATATGTTAGCCATTTTATTTGGAATATAACCACATTTTAAAATATAACATGTCTTCAGCCTGGTAACATCCATTATCATCTTCATAATATACTCATAAACATCATTAAAAAAATGATATGTTCTATATCATAAAACATTGACATCCACTTCCAAAAATCCACATCAATATAGACTCCATATTAATCAATAACTTATGGAAATTAAATTTAATTTCATAAAAACATTACAACTTTTTCTAAAAAAATCTAAAACATATAACTTAAAAAAAAGATTCACTTACACCACTGGGTAAGGGGTTTCTTTTTACAATCTCATTGTTTATTGAGTGTTTTTTATTAAGTTTTCTATAAGGAACCATCCGTAAACATTACATAATCTTGAGTTAATCTAAGAATTCACATTGAGTATCTTTTTAGGATTATTGTTTTAGAGAATTAGGTCATAACTATTACATACTAGAGCCATACATTAGACAGTAAAACTCTTTATCCACTTTTTCCACCAAGGTAAACCCTTTAAACAAAACATGATTTCCTTTTTCTTGATAAAAATATTCTTGACATATTCCTTTTTATTACCCATACTTATACCCTATGTAAAACATTTCAAAATATTTGGATGAGAGTAAAAAGATCAGTAAGGAATATAAAATAAGAAATAAAACCATTATTCAATGAATATTTAAAAGGCTTGAAAACATTTTCATAAAACCATACTTCTCACCCATAAAACATAAACAATTTAACTTACATAATGTAATCATAAGATTCTTAAAAAACTTTATAAAAATAATAAAACAAAAATGTAACACGTGATATCCATATCATACTTATATTTCATATTTCACAGCTACATAGGGAGTGACCTTGATGGTTATGTTTGGAATACCCACCACAATATATTCCCTAAACTTCTTAGGATAAACCTCAATGTTTACCTCCATCATGTTACCCAATGCATTAGAGAGCTATCATGGGATCTCCCACCCTCAATTTATCATAGAACCACCCATATACATAAATAATGACCAAGAACCATAAAATAATCATAATATAAAAACAATATTGCCACATTGCAATCATAAGATATCATTTCAAGATATTGATATAATCAAGTAATTTAAAACATTAAAAAAATAGTTTTTAATCAAACTGTCCCGTACCAATTTGAATCTTTTGAAAGTAATTTATACATTAAAACACTCATGTACATATAAATAAATCCTTAAAATTATTTTTAAAACATGGACACTAATGAAAATGATTTATAATAATAAATATTAAAATCATTTATAATGATGTTTCAGTTAAAGAACCCCTTACCACTTGAGAAACACTTCAATAAAAATCATTATAGAATAACATTAATACAAAATTTAAATATCATGATACAATATTAATTCATGATATAACATTTCAAAAGGGTTGTATATATACCTTATATAATAATAAAGGTGCATAACATCAAGATATGCCTGAATGAAAGGATATTGAGATGAAGTCCCTTATAAAGATTATATCATTAGATTAAAGATAAATCAATGACATAAATATGTGTGACAAATATAAATACACCAAATATAAGTATATATTTAGTGTAAAATAATCATAGGTCATTCATGCATATTCTTGGTAATACAAAACCAATGTCATGTATATTTAACTCAATGAATGGAGATTGAGTTAATATTTCCTTTACCTTGGGTTTGACTTGTCTAGTTCGTTAATTAAATTCATGAATAATAAACTTAGATTAATTTTTTAATTTCTTCAGAACCTTTTTAAATATTATTAATCATTTTTTACCACTTATTACAATTTCATAACAATTAGTTTATTATTTGAGTTTATATCATATGTTTTGTCAATGTTTGGTACTTGAGTAAAAATGAACTTGTTTTGATGAAAATTATCCATGTGGTCTGACGTAAATAGTATATAGAATTATATTCAAAATTTAAATATAATATATATCCTCTATATATATATTTATAATATTCCATAATATTTGGAGATAATAAATGAAATGCACCTTTCATGGAGACGGTAGGTCGCACGTACACAATAACGTTACTTTCATTTCTTTTTCATATTAATGGAATGAAAAAGTAATGATAAATAGGTATATTATAATTCAATTATAATATCTAAATTATATATGAAACATAATTTCATTAACTCCATCCTTTATATATTCCATGTATGGAATGAATGAGTCATATCACTTTCAGGGGGCGGTAGTCCACACTTCCTCAAAAGAAATTATCTTATTTACACATTATGGAAAGAATAAATGAATATTGTAAATAAAAATTAAATAAGATTATATAAAATATAAATATAATATATTTCATATATAAATACAGTTTCATAATAATTGCTACCATGATAGGGGGTAGGAGAAAATTTAACAATCATCATTTTGTGAGGCTGTAGTTCACCGTACAAAGAAGAAGTATGTTCTATATCTATTAGATGGAGGTGTGTATAAGTGTAGGTAAAAACCCTAGAATAAAAACATCCTATTATATTAAATATATTGTGTTTTATAGAATAATGTAATAAATATAGTTTAGTTGTGGGAGAGGAAAACAAATAAATGAAAGGAGCATGAGAGAAGACGTTACCTCTAAATCAGGTAACTCCTTTTGATTTGAGACAAAATGATTTCATGAATTAGCATATGACCAAGTTAAGGATTATAGAAGTAAGGGAGGGATTTTAGGAGTTTATTTTAGTAGAATTTGGAAGATTAAATGGGACTGAGAGGTGTAAGTAAGAGGGTAGAGGTGATGGACTTTTATAAATCGAATGGGGCACTTTAGGAAAGTCTTGAAATATTATTTTATTATAAATTGATTTTAGAATTATAATTGATAAGAATTCATATATTTCAATGATAATATTTTTATGGGTCTAAATCATTTCAACCAATAGGTTTTAGAAAGTTTAGGTCGCAAATGTAACCTTATTTTTGGCTTCAACCTTTAGTTAAATAAATTAACTCTTACCATGTTTTCTTGTATTTTTACACTATATGGTTAATATAGTTACTTTAAAATTCCAAGATAACCTCAAGTAGATAATTAATAAATTTTTTAACATTATCTAAGTTAATTGGCAAAATCATATATTTTTAGGATTATTATATCATTTAATAAAATAATATCTGTTTTAAAAACTCATTTATATCAATTTTTGTTATAATTTGTAATTGATTTTTGTTAAAACCATAAAAAATTGTTCATTCGTAAAACTAGATTAAATAAAATATTACATGTAATAATAATACATAAATTTTTTTGATGGATTTTTTTTTCCAATTACATTTATTTTAATATTTATAATATCATTTATATGAATCTTTCATTAATTAAGTAATCACCGTATCATCATTGTGTCACAAATAACTTTATTTATTTAATAACCTATAATTATAAATAAAATACAATGATATAGGAAATATTTTTATATTTATAATGAATATTTATATTCAAATATATAAGTTATATAACCCTATATTAAAATTGTTTTACTAAAAATATACATGTTTATGTCATATCTCTCTTTACTTTAAATTAATTATTATTATAATATGTCATTATTACACCCAAGTTGCTCCATGTGGTCCTAAATTCGACCCAAGTATTCTCATGGTAGGAAATATATCGTTAAATAGAATTAAGACATGCTTTAGGGTATTTTTACATTATTATAATATTATTTTTTACACTTATTTACCTGATTTACCATTTAACAATGGTAAATAAAAATAATTACTAAAGATACTATTCATTTTGTCCAAAAAATAAATGGTACCTATTTACATAATCTGTACCTTATTATTATAAATATTTAGTCCCTTTTTACAAATTGAAAAAAAAAATTTAGAGTAATTAATTTCAAATTAATTCCCATTGTCCAAATGATAAAATGGGTTTTTAAAAAGTAATAATTATCAAAAGAATGATGTGTGGTTATATCTAATTTCAAAGTGAAATTACTTAAAATGACCAAACTTGGATTAAATTATAAAAAACTATTTCAATTAAACTTTAAAAATAATTTAAATTAAAATATAACTATATAAAAAAATTAGACAAAAAGGAAGTTTTAAATTAAAATCCAGTATTTTTCACTATTCATTAAAAAATGAATTTTATCAAAAAAATACACAAAACTATAGAGGTAAATTTTGATTTACATCTTACAAAGAAGAAGTTTATTTTGTACAATGAAGCATATAAAAGTGAAAAAAAATCAATTTAAAAAGGGTTTCCATCAAAAGGTAGTAAACTTGTATTTTTTTAAAAAATACTTTTTTTATGAAAAAATTGGATTTGTTTTTATATACTATCTAGAAAACTTATAAGATGAATTATAAACATTACATAGAATATATATCATATAAAAATCCATAAATAGTGATATAAGTTTATAAACACAATTATTATCTTTTAAATAGGTTTTCATTAAAACACATCCTTTATATTCAACTATTTTTTATTTCTATTTATAAGAAATTTGGTAACCAATGAATCATTATTTAAACATGTATAAACCATATTTTTATAATTAAGTTGATAGTATTAATTCCCACCATTTCAAAATCTAGGTTATAATGGTAACATTAAAATAATAATATATTGTTGTTTATTTAAGTTCGATGTAGTGTATCATGTGCGCTATTGAACATAGTGTTTCTTTCTTAAAAATCAGGATGTTACATAATACCCCATTTAATAAATTGGATCCTCACAATTTGAATTTGGAGTTGGTAATAAGGGTATGACATCTCAAAATACATTTATTACAAACCCAGATGGGAAAAAAGGTTAATAAAACTTCCACCATAAAATATAGAAAGTAAAGTCCAAAGGTCACCCAAGATAACACATAATAGGGTTACATATAGGAAAACATGGATATGGAATAAAAAATAGCCATCTTGTTCTAATGGATAGTGATATAAAACATGATAAGGAGTAATTTAACAACCAGAAAACCACAAACTTTTAATGGGTTAAATGGTCTTTGATTTCATAATAAGAAAATGTAAAGGGAAAACATTTTTGATTTAAGATCCACTTCATTATTTTGAGGAATTATTTTAATACATAGAATAATAAAATAAGTAGATATACTTACATGACATGTATAGTTTCATCCCTTATTCAATTTCCATAATAAACTCATATTTTTCTCCAAGTGATGAGTATTTAAGATGAATTTTTCAGGCCTAAAGTAGTATGATCAAATTATAAATACTCATATCATTCAAAAAAGGTTAACTATTTATAATACCTTTAAAAATTAACCAAAACCAAAATGGTTAGTACAAATCAAATAATCCCCCCAAAAGAATAATGCTTTACAAGGAGAAGAACTACGTTTAATCTCCAAAATTCAACAGTAATACCCAAGTTTTACATAGATCATTCATCAAAAAAATTTCTTAAAATTTCTCAAAATAATACAAACTAAGATTGAAACCCAAAATTCATAAGGATTTGATCACATTGTCTTCCATGATAAATCTTAACATTTATCTCCAAACAACATCGACTACTCTTAAAGTCTCATAATTAAAATTAATTAACCTAATAACATATTATCCATTACAGGTTAATCATTTCCAAAAAACACCCAAATCTCCATATGTCCACAATAAAAACATAGATTATTGAAAAATAAAATTCAATCAGTACTCCTCAAATTAAATCCCATAGAATTCTATTTTCTATAGGCATATAGTGTTCTCAATAAATTGAACGTATTCTAAAATAATATTTATCACATTATCACCAAATCATTTTCCTATACTAAGGATATCCATTTGATAAAACATAAGTTACTAAAATAAACTTATTATTAATCCATAAAATCATTTAACTAAAAATAATAAGTCATTCTAACCAGGTATTTCACATAGGCCAATGGTAGGTGATAAATCTCAGTTGCACTTCGGTTGTGGTTTCGATTCCAGCAGCTTTTTCTGACGTGATGGTTTGTCACACAGTCTGTGTGTTGTCCCGTTTCAAAAACTTTATAACTTTATAACATTCCTAAAAAATGATATAAAATCCTCAAAAATAACTATAACATATATTAATCTCAAAGTTTATCTCATACCTCACATTTTTCATTCCTAAAATTAATAACCCATAATTTCCTCAAAGGTGAATGTCTCCAAAAATACCATTAGTCACCTTAATATTTTAGATCATAAAGCCTCAAAAGGGGTTTCTAAGAAATTGAAATTATGAAATACCTTAAAATTAGAAACTCATGATGATATACCTAACCCTTAAGAAAGCATCTCAATCTATAACTTGTTGAAACCATCCTCTGATACCAACTATAAAGTCACAACCTTAAACATTAAAAAATAATAAATTAAGCCATGAAATCACATTAAGGTTATTTTTAGGTTTAGAGTTTTATAGAATTAGACCATAACTATTACATAACAGTCACAGGAATTACATGTGAAAATTTACACTCAGTATACAATTTTTCGACCAAAGGAAACCCTTTAAACAAAACACAATTTCTTTTTTCTGGATAAAAATCTTATAGACTTCTTCCTTTCTCTTAGCCATCCTTATACCATGTGGAAAATTTTTCCAAATCATGGGATGAGAATGGAAAGATCAATAAGGAATATAAAATAAGAAATAAAACTTTTAGTCCATGAAGATTTAAAACCCATTAAAACATTTTTACAAAACCATACTTCTCACCCATAAAACATAAAATATTTTTCTTACATCATGTAATCATAAGATTCATACAAAACTTCATAGAAATAAGAAAACCTAAAGGTAACATGTGGAATACATATCAAACTTACATTATTTATTTCAATACTATGTAAGGAGTAACCTTCATGGTTACGTTTGGAATACCCATCATAGTATATTCCCTAACTCTCTTAGGAGAAACCTTAACATTTACCTCCATCATATTACCCAATGCATTGGAGAGCTATCATGGGACCAACCAACATCAGTTTATCATTGAACCAAACATATACATAAATAATTCCCAAGAACTATAACATAATCATAACACATAAAAAAATCATAAAGGAAAAACAATATTTCCACATTGCAATCACAAGATATCATTTCAAGATATTGATATAATCAATTCCTTTAAAACATTCAAAACGAAGAGTTTTGAATCAAAGTGTCCCATACCAATTTGAATATTTTTAAAGGAAATTAAACTTTAAAACCAATCTTGTACATATAAATAAATCATTAAAACCATTTTGAAAATATAGACATTAATGAAAATGATTTAGAAGAATAAATATTTAAATCATTTAAAACTATGTTTGAGTTAAAGAATCCCATAAAACATGAGATATACTTGAATAAAAATCATTAAAGAATAACATTTAAAAAATTTAAATATCACGAGACTATATTAATTCATTATATCAAATTTCAAAATGGTTTTATATACACCTTATAGAATAATAAAGGTGCATAACATCAAGATATGCCTCAATGAAAGGAGAATGAGAAAAAGTCCTTTACAAATATCATATCATTAGATTAAGGATAAATCAAAGACATATTATGTGTGAAAAATATAAATACACCAAATATAATTAGATATTCATTGTAAAACAATCATAGGTAATTCAAAGATATTCTTGGTAATACAAAACCAGTGATATGGATATTTTACTCAATGAATGGTGATTGAGTTGATATTTACATTACCTTGAGTCCCACTTATCTCGTTCATTCTTTAAATACATGAATAATAAAATTAGATTAATTTATAATTTCCTAAAACTATTTTAAAATATTATTCTTCATTTTATATCACTTATTACCGTGTCATAACAATTAGTTAATTATTTGAGTTCTTGTCGGATGTTTTGTCGATGTTTGGTATTTGAGTCAAAAACGATGTTTTGATGCAAATTATCCAGGTTTTCAGAAGTACATCATATAAAGAATGATATTCATGATATAAATATCATATATATAAAGTATATATGTATATATAATAGTCCATAATATTTGTAGAAAATAAATGAAATTCACCCTTTATGGAGATGATAGGCCATACGTACGCATGAACACTACTTTCATTTATTTTTCATATTAAATGAATGAAAACTAAAAAATACATAGGTATATTATAATTCAATTATAATATATATGTTATATATAATACATAAGTTCATTAACACTATCCTTTAAACATTCCATGTATTGTTATGAATGAGTCACATCACTTTGAGCGAAAGGTAGTCCACACTTCCTCAAATGAAATTATCGTATTTAAAAATTATGTAAATCAAAAAGATATGTTGTAAATAAAAATTAAATAATCATAGAGACATTATAAATATAATATATTTCATATATAAATAAAGTTACATCATAATGGACACCATGAGAGGTGGTAGGATAAAATTGAACAATCATCGTTTTCTGTGGTAGTAGTTCACCGTACAAAGAAAAAATTGGTTCTATATCCATTATATGGAGGTGTGTGTTCGTGTATGTATAACCCTTATCATTAGGGTTTGTATAAGAGAAAAAAATAAATTAAAGAATTTTGAGAGAAGATGTTACCTCTAAATCTGGTAACTCCTTTTGATCTGAGCCAAAATGATTTCTTGAATTTCCTTTTTCCCAGGGTAAGACTTTTAGGAGTAAGGGAGGGATTTTTGGATCTTATTTGAGAAGAATTTAGATGATCCAAGGGTTTTGGATATGTGAGTAAGTGGATAGAGGTGGTGGACTTTATTAAGAGAGAGGAGGGGCACATTATGAAAGTCTTGAAATATTATTTTATTATAAATTTATTTTAGAATAATAATAGATAAAAGTGATATATTTCATATATAATATTATTATGGGTCTAAACACTCCAAAGAAATAGTTTTTAGAAATGTTTAGGTCACAAATTTAACCTTATCTTTTGGATTTAACCCTTAGTTAAGTAAATTAACTCTTACCATGTCTTCTTGTATTTCTATAATACATGGTTAATATAGTTACTATAAAATACCAAGAGAACCTCAAGTGGATCCTTAATGATATTTTTAACATTAAATAAGTCAGTTTGTATAAACATAGACTCTTATGACTATTATATAATTTAATAAAATAGTATTTGTTTTAAAAACTCATTTATTTCAATTTTGAAACTATTTAGTAATTGATTTTTGTTCTAGTCATAAAAACATGATTCATTTGAAAAAACAAAATTAAGTCAAATTTATCATGTCATAATAATCCAGAAAATTATTTTATGGCTTCAAACCATTCAAATTAAATTTATTTTAATATTTATAATTTCATTTATTGGAATCTTTCATTAATAATGTAATCACTGAATCATCATTATGTCATAAATAAATTTATTTATTTAATGCCTATTTTTTTTAAATAAAATACCATTATATAAGAAATATTTTTAAATTTATAATGGATATTTATATTCAACGATATTAGTCATATAACACTATAAAAATTAGTTTAGTAAAATGATACATGTTTATGTTATATTTCACTTTACTTTAAATTAATTTTTATAACATGTCATTATCACACCCAAGTTGCTTCATGGGGACCTATATTTGACCTAAGGATGCTCATGGTTAGAAATATCTCATTCAATAGGATTAGGACACGTGTTAGTGTAGATTTATACTATTATAATATTATTTTTACCCTATTTACCTGATCTAACCTTTAACCATGGTAAATAAAAATATTTACCAAAGTTACTATTCATAATGTCAAAAAACAAAAGGGATATATTTAAATAATTTGATACTTTTGATTCGAAACATGGAATACATTTTTACAATTTCAAAACAAATAAGTTGCAATAATTAATTTAAAATTAATTCCCGTTGTCAAAACAATAAATTGGGTTTTTAAAAAGTAATAACCATCAAAAGATTGACGTATGTTTATATCTAATTTCAATAAAAAATTACTTAAATGACCAAAATTAGATTAAATTATAAAAAATAAATCAAATTAATCTTCAAAACCAATTAAAAGAATAATCTAACTATATAAAAAGATGAAAATGTAGTTTTGAATTAAAATCCAATATTTTAAACCATCCATTAAAAACATGAATTTTGTCTGAAAATTACCAAAATTCAACCAAAGTGAATTTTTATTTTCCAATTCTAAATAATAAGTATATTTTGTAAAATATAACATATAAAAGTGACACAAACTTGATTTAAAATGGTTTTTCCATCAAAAGGTGGTAAAATTGTATTTTTTTTGAAAAAAACTTCTTTTATCTGAAAAAATTGAATTTGTTCTTATATCATATCTTGAAAAAATATAAGATGAATTATATTTATTAAATTGAATATATACCATATAAAAATCCATAAATAGTGATATGGTTTTATAAAAACAATTATTCTCTTTTAAATATGTTTTCATTAAAACACATCCTTTATATTCAATTGGTTTTTATTTCGATTTATAATAAATTTGGTATCCAATTAATCTTTCTTCAAACATGTGTAAATAAAATTTTTATAATTTTGTTGATACTATTCATTCCCTCCATTCCAATGGATTGTTTATAATGGTAAAATTGAAAAATAATATTTATTTGTTCGTTTAAGCTCGATGTAGTGTATCGTGTGTGCTATTTAATATAGTTTTCTTTA
Organism: Viscum album; assembly: GCA_963277665.1. NCBI lineage: Eukaryota > Viridiplantae > Streptophyta > Magnoliopsida > Santalales > Viscaceae > Viscum > Viscum album. The sequence continues at coordinate 102,828,602 of OY728140.1, forward strand.
TTAAAACCTAAGATGATATATCCTACCACCATTAATAAATTTCATCCTCCAAATTTTAATTTTGGGTTGATAACTACGGCATGACTTTTTAAAATACCTTTATTTCAAACCCATATCGAAAAAAGGGTTAATAAAACTTCCACTTTAAAAGATAGAAAGTGAAGTAAAAAGGTCACCCGAGAAAACACATACTAGGGCTTGAAATAGGAAAATAGGGATATAGAAGAAAAACTAGAATTATTATTCTAATATAGAGTGATATAAAACATGATAAAGAGTAAGTTAACAATGAGAAAACCACAAACTTGTTATGGGTTAAATGGTCTTTTATTTCATAGTAGGAAAATGTAAATGGAAAAAAAATTTGATTTAAGATCCACTTCATAATGTTGAGGAATTATTTTACTACATGGAATAATAACATAATTAAATGAACTTAATTTACATGTAGAGTTTCACCCTTAAACAATTTCCACCACAAACTCATATTTTTCTCCAAACAATGAATATTTAAGATGATTTTTTCATGCCTGAAGCACTATAATGAACTTATTAAAACTCATATTATCTATAAAAGGTTAAATATATATTTCTACTACCTTAAAAAACAAACCAAAATTAAAATGGGTAGAACAAGATCAGATAATCCCCCAAAAATAATAATCCTTTACCAGGATAAGGACTACTTTTATTCTCCAAAATTCAATAATAATACCCAAGTTCTATATAGAAATTCAACAAAAAAAGTCTTTAAAATTCTTCAAAATAATATAAACATAGATTATAACCCAAAATTCAGAAGGATTAGATAACATAGCCTTTCATGATAAATATTAAAATTTATCTACAATTAACATCGACTACTCTTAAAGTCTCATAATTAAAAGTAATTAACCTAATCACATAATCTCTATGATAGGTTAATCATTTCCATAAATGACCCAAATTACCATATGTAAATAATATAAACATAGATTCGTACAATATAAAATTCAATCATTAATCCTCAAATGAAATCCCATATTATTCTATTTTTTTTAGGCGTATAGTGTTCCCAAAATAGAGAATGTCATCCAAAATAAAATTTATCACATAATCGTCAAATAATTTTATTATATTAAGGATATCCAATTGATAAAACACAAGTTCCAAAAATCAAATTATTATTAATCCATAAAATCATTTATCTAAAAATAATAATTCATAATCAGGGACTTTATATAGGACATTGGTAGGTAATAAATCCCAGTCACACTTCATTTGCGGTTTCAATTCTGGGAACTACGTTTTATGTGATGGGTTATCACATAGTCTGGGTGTTGTCCTTTTTCAAAAAATATATAATTTTATAACCTTTTCCCAAAAATGATATAAAAACCTAAAAATAACCACAACATATTTTAACCTCAAAGGTTATCTCATACCTTTCATTTTGCATGCCAAAAATTAATAACCCATAATTTCCTCAATGGTGAATGTCTCCAAAAATTCCATTAGTCACATTAATGTTTCAGATCATGAATCCTCAAAAGGGGTTTCTAAGATATTTGAATTATAATCTACCTTAAAATTATAAACCCATGATGATATCCCTAAACCTTAAGAAAACATCCAAATATTTGATGTTGTCTAAACCGTCCTCTAATACCAACTATAAGGCCCCAACCTTAAACATTACATAATCTTGAGTTAATCCAGGAATTCAGATTGAGGATATTTTTAGATTTAGATATTTAGATAATTTGGCCATAAATATTACATAATAGACCCAAAAATTATGTAGGGATAATGACACTCAGTATCCACTTTTTCAACTAAAGTAAACCCTTTTAACGAAACATGATTTCCTTTTTCTTGATAAAACTTTTCTTGACTTCTTCCTTTCTCTAACCCATCCTTTTACCACGTGGAAAACACATAAAAATATTTGGATGATCATAAAAATTTTATTAATGAATATATAATAAGAAATAAAACCGTTAGCCCATGAATATTTAAAACCCATGTTTTTTTTTCACAAAACCATACTACTCACCCATAAAACATAAAATATTTTGCTTACATCATGTAATCATAAGATTCCTAAAAAACTTCATAGAAATCATAAAAAAAAAAGGAAATCCATGGAATCCATATCATACTTAACATTGTAGATTTCACAACTACATAGGTACTAACCTTCATTATTACGTTTGGAATATCCATCACACTATATTTCCTAAATCTATTAGGAGAAACCTTATCGTTCACCTCTATCACGTTAGTCAATGCATTGGAGAGCTATCACAGGATCACCCACCATTAGTTTATCATAGAACCATATATATTCATAAACAATTCCCAATAACCATAAAATAATCATAACACATAAAACAATCATAAAATAAAAAAAACATTACCATAGTGCAATCACAAGATATTATTACAAGATATTGATATAATGATTTCATTTAAAACATTCAAAAACAAGAGTTTTGAATCAAAGTTTCCCTTACTAATTGAAAACCTTTGAAAGTAATTTTCACTTTAAAAAAATCATGTCTATATAAATAAATCCTTAAAACCATTTTAAAAACATGGACATTAATGAAAATGATTTTGAAGAATAAATCACTAAAACATTTAAAATGATGTTTCAGTTAAAGAATCTCATACCACTTGAGAAACACTTGAATAAAAAACATTAAAGAATAACATTAAAACAAACTTTAAATATCATGAGACTATACTAATTCATGATATAACATATCAAAACAGTTGTATATACACCTTATAGAATAATAAAGGTGCATAACATCAAGATATTACTCAATGAAAGGAGATTGAGATGAAGTCCCTTACAAAGAATATATCATTAGATTAAGGATAAATCAATGAAATAATTATGTGTGAAAATATAAATACAAAATATATAAGTATATATTTAGTGTAAAATAATTATAGTTAACTGACAGATACTCTTGTTAATACAAAACTAATGACATGGATATTTAACTCAATGAATGGAGATTGAGTTAAGATTTCCCATACCTTAAGTCCAACTTATCTCTTTCGTTGTTTAAATTCCATAATAATAAACTTAGGGTAATTTATACTTTCTTCATAACCTTTTTAAATATTATTATTCATTTTATACCACTTATTACCATGTCATAACAATTAGTTAATTATTTGAGTTCATATTAGACGTTTTGTGGAAGTTTGGTACTTGAGTAAAAAATGAACTTGTTTTGATAAAAATTATCCATTTTATCATAAGTACATCATCTAAAAAATTATATTCATGATTTATATATCATATATATCTAGTATATATGTATTTAGAATATTCAATAGTATTTTGACATAATAAATGAAATTCACCGTTCATGGAGATGGTAGGCCATACGTACGCATGAACACTACTTTAATTCCTTGTCATATTAAAGGAATAAAAAATAAATAATACAGAGGTATATTATAATTATATTATAATATATATGTTATATATGTTATATAAGTTCATTAACTCCATCCTTTATATGTTCCATGTATGTCATGAACGATTAATATCACTTTGAGGGGATGATAGTCCACACTTCCTCAAATGAAATTATCATATTTACACATTATGGAAAGCATAAAGGTATATAATAAATAAAAATTAAATAAGCATAGAGACAATATAAATATAATATATTTCATATATAAATAAAATTCCATAATAATGGCCACCATGAGAGGTGGTAGGATAAAATTGAATAATCATCATTTTGTGAGGCAGTAGTTTTCCGTACACAGAAACAATGTGTTCTCTATCCATTAAATGGAGGTGTGTGTAAGTGTAGGTTTAAAACTTAGCATAAAATCATACTATTATATTTATGATACTGTTTCTGTTATAAAATAATGGAATTCATAGTGATTAGGGGTTGGAGAAGGAAAAAAATAAGTGAAAGGAGCTTGAGAGAAGACGTTTCCTTTAAATAGGGTAACTCCTTTTTATTTGAGCCAAAAGGATTTCTTAAATCTTTTTATGCCAAAGGTAAAGATTATAGAAGGAATGGAATGATGTCAGTATCTTATTTGAGAAGAATTTGGTCGAGACAAGGGAATTGAGAGGAGTGAGTAAGCGGGTAGAGGTGGTATACTTTTATAAGTGGGAGGAGGGGTACTTTACAAAAGTCTTGAAATATTATTTTATTATAAATTTATTTTAGAATTATAATATCTAAAAAGGGATATATTTATATTTTAATATGATTATGGGTAAAAATAATCTCAAACAATAGGTTTTGAACAAGTTTAGGTCACAAATGTAACCTTATCGTTTGGATTTCACCCTTAGTTAAATAAATTAACTCTTACCACGTGTTCTTATATTTTTACACTATATGGTTTATATAGTTACTTTAAAATGAAAATATAACCTGAAGTGGATAATTAATTAAAATTTTAAAATTATCTTAATCATTTGGAAGGATCATATATTTTTATGACTATTATATCATTTAAAAAAATATTATTTTATTTAAAAACACATTTAGGTCAATTTTGACACTATTTAGTAATTGATTTTTGTTAAAGTCATAAAAACAAGATCCATTCAAAAAAATAACTAAAATATAACATGTCATTATAATCCAAAAAAATAATTAATGGCATCAAAATTATCAAATTACATTTATTTTAATATTTACAATATTATTTATTTAAATCTTTCATTAATAAGGTAATCACTACATTATCATTGTGTCATAAATAAATAAATTTATTTAATTTTTAAAAATTATAAATAAAATAACATGATGCATGAAATATTTTTATATTTATAATTAATATTTATAGTCAAATTTATTAGTAACATAACCCTATATTAAAACTCTTTTAGTAAAAAGATACATGTTTATGTTATATTTCTCTTTACTTTAAATTAATTATTATAACATGTCATTATAACACCCAAGCTGCTCCATGTGGTCCTATATTCGACCCAAGGATGATAATGGTTGGTAATATCTCATCCAATATGATTATGACGTATGTTAGTGTATTTTTATATTATTATAAAATTATTTTTTACCTTCATTTACATGATTTACCCTTTAACCATGGTAAATAAAAATAATTACTGAAGTTACTATTCATAATGTCAAAAAATAAAAGGGAACTATTAAAATAATTTGGAACTTATGATTCAAAATATGGAATAAATTTTTACCAATTCAAAACCCAAAAGTTTAAAGAATTAATTTAAAATTAATTCCTGTTGTCAAAACGATAAAACATGTTTTTAAAAAGTAATTACCATCAAAATATTGATGTACGTCTATATCTAACTTCAATATGAAATTAATTCCAATGACAAAAATTGGATTAAATGATTAAAAATTAATCAAATTAAACTTTAAAACCAATTAAAATGACTATATAACTATATAAAAAATTAGATGAAAAGGCAGTTTTGAATTAAAATCCAGTATTTTTCACTATTCATTAAAAAATAAATTTTATTAGAAAAATATAAAAATTCATCCAAAGTAAATTTTGATTTCCCAATTATAAATAATAAGTTCATTTTTTTAGATAGAACATATAAAAGTGAAAAAAACTCAATTTAAAAATGGTTTTTCATCAAAAGGAAGTAAACCTATTTTTTTAAAATACTTCTTTTATCCGATTTTTATATTTGTTCTTATATAATATCTAGAAAACATATATGATGAATTTTAAACATTAAATTAAATATATAACATATAAAAATCCACAAATAGTGTTATGGTTTTATAAACACAATTATTATATTTAAATAGGTTTTGTTTAAAACACATCATTTATATTCAATTGGTTTTTATTTCCATTTCTAAAAAAATTGGTCACCAATGAATCAATATTTAAAAATGTGTAAACTAAATTTTTATAATTTAGTATATACTATTCATTACCATCATTCTAATGACAAGGTTATAATAGTAGTAATTAAATAATAATACTTGGTTGTTCATTTAAGCTCGATTTAGCGTATCATGTGCGATATTGAACATATTGTTTCTTTCTAAAAAATAGGGATGTTACATTTTCAATGATAAAATATTATGATATATCTATAAATAAAGTAATTAATTTTATTCTCATATGGTAATTTATTAGAAATTAATGTTTTCCATTAATTTTCCTCAACTTAAGTACTCATGAGACTACAAATATTTTCTTTATGGAAAATAAAATTCATTTATATCATCGGTCATAAATCCATTTTATTAAATATAAATGTTTTATATAAATTAATTAAATAAGTTTTCATTATCTTACTATAATTTTAATGTTATTTTTATCCATTTTTGACTTTTTACATAATGGGTTTAAAGGAATCCTTTTATCATTTTCCAAACAAGTTACTTTGTGATTTTCTAAAAAATGTATTGAAGAAATTTCTTGCTCTTATAAGACATAAAATAAATTTTACACCATCATGAATAATACATTATTTGGTGATTCCTTTGCCTGTTTTCATGGTTATTTTTAATGAATTGTTTTATTATATTTTCATAGTTTTTATAAGTTTTTTTTCAAAATGGGATGGTTATCTTCCTCAAGAATTTTTTATTGATCCTTTAAAAGTGTTTATATGTGTTTAATGGTGATTTAACCATTAAAATGAAATATGTAATATTTAAATTAGATTAAGTTACAAAATTTCACTCTCCTAGTTTGTAATATCCACTTTGTGTTCATATAGAGACAAAAAATAGTTATGAGAATATCCTAATATTTTTTTGTTCATAATGAATGTATATTTATGATGGATGTTTATTTTTAATTTTTAAGAATTATATAATTATATTATATAATTACACAACACAAAAATAGCATATATTAAATTAATGGGAAATAAAATAAATTATTCTGAAAATATTAAAATTTCTATAATTTGAGTAAGTTATAATGTTCAATGAATTTTATATATGAATATGACATATTTTTATTTATTTAAGAGATTATATTGTAATTAAAACTTTTCATTTTTATATTTATAGTAAAATTAAATTAATAGTGTCAAAATTAAAAATAATAAAATTTAATGAAAAATATATTTTATTAATTTTTTTAAATCATAAAAATATTGACATAAGAAAAAGTGGATAATATATTATAGACAATGATATCACTTGGCCATTTATGGGCCATTTTTTAGATTTTATATAAACACTACAACCCTTTAATATAGAAATTTTTTTAACCAAAGTAAAAATTAAGATTTGTTAACAAAGGGTGAATCAAAATGATAATGTTTAAAATTACACAAAAACATGTTGAAATTATGTTGGTGTTTGGGTATATAAACCAATATTACATTAGATTATAATACCTATAAATTTAGAGAAATTTGGTGTAATAAACCAACCTAGGGAAGGTAGAAATATCACCCATAGTGGACCACCCCAGGGTTAAGTATAACAACATGGAAGAAAAATGCCTCATGGTAAATATGATCATGTAAAAACAAAATGTTATTTCATTTAAGAAAGATAACATTTCCATGAAACATTAAATTTTAATATAAACAACCCAATCCAGAAATATAAAACATGACTCAACTAAACAACTCCCAGTGTGACCATTTTTCACCACCTATCCATCCCACTATGAAGATGATGATAAAAATAGAAATCCACATGCTACAAAAGTCCCATATATTTACATGATTCCTGAAAAGCCACATCTACAACCACCTAATGGTAAAAAACAGGGTGTGAGAAGAAAATCCTAGTATGATACAACCAAAATATATATAAAAGTTATAATATAAATAATTCATATGTTCTAACATTAACAAATATCCACTTTACAAAGAATGGAATTGAAGTATATCCATTGGTTTTCATAAAACCAATCCATATTCCATAAATCTTGAAATATGTTGAGTATGTAAGAAAATAGGTTAGCTCCCCTTAGATAAACCATAAGATAAGCATGTGGGAATATAACCCTGAAAATACCATCATGTGATGAACCAATCACAAATGAATAAGAACACCATTTGGGATCTAACATATTGGAGTTTATTCAAGACACAAATTAGAAGCTCCAATATAGGACTATGGTTGACCCAACCAATATAACCTCTAGTGTCATTACACACACTAATGTGGCATAAACCACTTATGGAATCACACAAAAAATGAGTGATAAATATATTCCTAATGTACTTAAGGTCACCTATTGTTTAATTTTTGTTAGAAGAAATTTAAAAACTATGATCACAGTTAAAAAAAAATTTCCACATTAAACACTTTCCTATTCTGGGTATGAAGAACCACTTTAAAACCCAAACCACGATTTGAATATTTTAATCAATCACTTTGTGTGCTAAAACACATTTAAAAAACCCTATAAAAACATGAATCTCATCTAATAAAAATATTAAAATTTTAAATAATTCATTTTCTTTGCATAACCTAAATGAATTTATAAGAACACCAAATAATTCAAGAATTAACCTCTTGTATAAAGAAACCTACCTCGAGAATGGAGGAAAACTAATCGAATTCAACCAAAATGATTGGAAACAGGTAGATCTACCTTTGATAGACAAGACACAGTGGAAAAAATGAAAAGTATCAATTGATATCACATCTTAGTAATTAGATAGATGGGAAAACACAACACATACTATTGAAAACCCAAGATCCAAACGCTAAACATTGAGATAGGATATTACACATATCCGAAGGAAGAAAACCAAACACACCTATGATCAACAACTCTATGAATACCAATCTAATGAAGGTAGAAATACCCAAAACACATGGGAGGAACCATGGCTCAATATATTTGGCTGCACCATGAAAAATAAGGGAGTTACACAAGTGGAGAATAAAACCCACTAGGCATGAGGGTTTTTTTTCATAAGTCTCAGTCAGAAACCATAAGTTTATTATAACACATATAAGAAAAACAAATATTTCCATGGGTTATTTTTCCCTTAATATAAAATTTTAGGTCATAAAACTGTGTTTTATGACATAAAACTATTTTACATCCTAAATTTTTTTTGGCTTAAAGCACATCCAATGCGTATTCCCAATAATGAACTTACACCGTAAAACCATCATTTATGGTTTAAATATCTCATACATTTAGTAATAAATAAAAACCTTTTAGGAAACTCTAAAAAACATCCCAACACCCACAAAATTTTTAAAAACATCTATACCCATACTGGATTAGTTCAACCACACATATATCCAATAACACAAGTTCATTTTAATATGAAATACCTTCTGTCTAGAGTCTATAATCTAAACATGTTTCTCAACCGCCATGATGTCAGGCTCATGTTCCACATACTCTTACTAAATCACATGGAAAAGATCTAGTTGATATATCCTCATCTAGTAAACCTAAAACACATCATGGACGAAAATGAAACAAGATGAAAATTCCAATATATGCAACACCTTGAAAAGATTATCCAAAATCACACTGGGTTTAACAAACATCAATTCCATATTACATTATCAATGTTGGAGTTGGTGTCTTAGTACTAACTATTTGTACATTTATTGTATAAATATTAGATTAGTTAAATATTAATAAAACTTCTTATTATATATTGTTTTTTAATCCATAAATCTAATGTAATAATTTCCTAGAGTATATGTCAAATTAATAAGGTCATAATAGTTCCACTCTATGATGAGTAACTTGATGTGATTTGACAATATTCTCATAAAATGTGTTTTTGTTTGGATAAAGTAATATTTTGGGAAACATAGTACATAGACGACCAGGCACGAGTACTCGTAAGGAGATGAGGATTCTTCTCACGATGTTTGCACTTGGTTTTATCCAAGATGGGAGATTATGAGAACAGACCCACCAAAAAGAATCTTTTATGATTTGGTGTCATCAAATATTTCTATCTACGATCATTTTTTATGGTCCTTATAATTTTAAGATTATTTTTAATTCATGTTACAACTCATGTACTTATATGTCTTTAGTAAACCATGACTACAATAGTTAGAAGAGAAGTTGGATACGTTGGGTGAATCACAAATGACATGTCATTAATGAATAAATAGAGTAAGAATTTGAACCTTCCATATTTATGGAAGTTGATATCTCATACCATTTATTAGAATAGAACCGATGCATAAATTTCCCTGGCCATGGTGTAACTATGTGTTTATTTCAGATAGTTAAAGAAAGACATATCGAGCATATAGGTTGGTGATGTAGATGTGAAACCTTCTTTATGAGATATTATAAAGAAGAGATTATATTACAATGTGAGAATTTTTATGTGGGTTTCAACATTGTGACATTAAGTTATCTCTATTAGGTTCCTTGACCCATTACTAGACAATGATCTTAGACTTTATGCAAGCCCGCCTAATAAAAATGAGATATAATCCAAGAGGGTCACACATTAAATATTTTTATTGATATTGATTAAATTATATTTGAGTATAATTAATTTAATAGGTAATATTCTCAAGTCCGGGGAATAATTTTATTCATCTTATATTAATCGCATAAATTAAATAGATATTTATTCATCAACATGTGAATAAAATATTTATTTTATTTATTGAATATTTTGATAAATATTTATTTTCTAGATTCTGAATAAAATATTTTTTTATGAATAAAATATTTATCAAGTTATTCAATAAATTACAGAGGAGTTATAATAAACCAAGATTGAGTCTGGTGATAAATATAAATTAATAAGACCATTACAAAATATTTTTTATTTCACAAGTTGTCACACACCACTTAATAGAAATAATATAATTATTATTATGTGGAATGGGGTTTATTAAAGGTAATAAATGTTATTTAAAGGTTGGTATACAATTAAATAATATTTTAAATTAAATCCTAACACTATAAATAAGAGGATATATCTATTATGTAGAGTATCTAAAATTGATAATAGAGAATTACTACATAAAAAAAATTCTCTCTTAACACGTCCTTCTCTCTCCCTCTCAAGAATGAGAAGTTTAAGAGAGATTTCCTCAAGACTGAAGTACGAGCGATCAAGAATGAAAAATGTGAGACATTCGACTCACCGCACTAGCACTTGAAGATCAAGTGGTGTTGCTTGGTGATCATAGGATAATGTGTGGATTAAGGCTATAGGGATTTTATCCTTAGATCCTCATAGCACAATGAAGGTAATCCTAAGGGGTGTTTTCGGATGGTCAATATTCACCAACCAAGAAATTTCTTATTCCTAGGTATTTATTTCTTCAAATTTTAAATAAATTAATTATTAATTTTATGTGCAAGATCATTGATCTTGGTTTAGGGAAATGATTATAAATTGAAATTTTAATATATCACCCACCCCTACATGCTTCCCATGCACTGAGAACTATCAAGTGGTACTAGAAAGGTCATGTTTAATTATTATTATTATTTATTTGATTTTTGATCAATGTGAAATTATGTCTAGATATTCATTTCATATTTTTTTCTTTAGTAAAATTTGAATTAACATGTTATCAACAGGTAAATCATGGTCGCATTGTGTTTTAATTTATTAAATGTTTAAGAAAAATTGCAAAATGATTAGAGATTCCATCAGGAAGTTCCAAATCATTGGCTGGTAAAACTGGGTTAGACGACGTGCGGTTGGAGCACACACCATATACCCATGCACATTGTATCTATATGCACAAAGAAAGAAACATACACATGGTTATTTTATTGTACACCTCATGGGGACCAAGCCAACCTAGTGCACGGTAAGTGAATACAGGGTTTTTTAGATGGCATATACTCACCGTGTAGTCTGGCCTAGTTAACACACCAAAGCCCCAGGTGTGTGACATGGATATACGGACACTGAGGCATATGGAATGCAGATACATGTACACACTGTGTAGTCTCCCATTAACAAAAAAATTAAAATTGCATTAAATTTTAAATTTTCAGTATTATAACTTTATTTTATTTATTTTCACACCATTATGGGTTTGAAAATTTAATAATGGGTTTAAAGTATTTTAAATGCCCATATAATTTATGGTAATTAATATGTCATTATTGGTTATACCGTTTATTTTCCATGAATTTCATTAATGATGGGTATCTCAAAATAAGATCAGATGATCATTAAGATAAAAGGAAATTAATTAAATAAACAATTAATTAACTAATTAATGAAAGTGTGTTTATATTAAATAACAAAGTATAGAATAAATAAATGAATGATAACTATTTACTTTTGTGTATTTGTTGTATGTATGACCGTTCATGAGCTTGACGAAGAACTATATATGTGTTGGATATTTTAATTTAATTTATTGTATGAGTTTGGAATTATTTAATAATAAATTAAATGATGGCCTATGAGTCATTCCTCCCTCCATTATTATATAGGGCATACGTTTCCAAGGATATTTTTGTAAACCCCTTTGACCAATAATTTGGTTCCCCTCACCTACATGTGAGTAATAAATATTTGTAATTATGGATAATCCCAAGGTTGATAGAGGCGGCTCATGATGGAACCATAATGATGAAAACCCAGGTGATACATAGGTGGATAGGTGGAATGTTGTAACTCATGCCATGACTATCAATAGGAGTTATTTCTTGTTGGTCAAAGGATTATTTAATATCCTCTCATTAATTTTTCAGTTAGCTAAATCACATGAATAGTTCATTTAATTAATAATTTATTTATTTCTATTAAATTATTTATTTTATAGACGCAAGACCTCAATCACATAAATAAATAAATTAATGCACAAAGAAAAAAATTCAATAAATGAATTATGCATAAATTTTTTATCCAATATGGTTAATTAATTAATTAACATATACTTAATATTAACATGATATGTAAAAAGATAAAACAAGATACAATTTATGGATAATAAATTAAAATTTCTCAATTATATATGAGTTCAGACTAAGCCTTCCATTATATTGTCTGGAATGAAACCATATAACTAAGTGTAGTACATGACCAATGTATGTAAAATTACTTTTATCGGGGAATTATCACCAGAGTTTTGGGTTGAATTATCTGAAGTTATATTGAATTTAATATTCAATGTATGTTCAATACAAATTTGGAGGCAAGTGTTGATTAAATCCATGTTAGGATTTTTGGATAGGGGAATACACTCAACGGATCAAGGAGCTGCAAGTCTGCAGTTGGCAAGACTGCCTACCTAATTACTTTATTATGGATTTCATAACCAAAGCTTGGATCATTAATAAAAGTAATGAGAATCCATTCCACTAGAATGTTAATGAAAATAGACATTCCAAGTTTAATGGTGGGGGCTATTGAGACTTGATAAAATAGTGGGAGATTTAATAAATAAATAAATAAAAATATTTAATCTCACTTATTTTGTAATCAAGAAAACTAATAATAATCTGGTCTTTTTAATTGCAGAATAAAATGTAAAGTTCATTATCCACACTATCCCTATGATCAATATTAATGAAATATAACATCCTTTCTAGAAGTTCTTGGAGTGGTTTAGATGCCTTCGATTTGTGCTATGCCACAAATGGAAAATTTACATGCTAGAATACTCAATGCCTGATCCGCCTGCTAAAGAGGTGTGTTATGAAGAGTACATTGTATATGAAAAAAATTTAAGCGATGTGGTCGATGATCAATGTTTGATGCTTTCATTGATGTCTAGTAAACTAATGAAGTCTCATAAAAAATGGATGCATATAAAATTCTTGATCACATCCATTGTCTTTATTAAGAGAGAGATAAACAAGAACAGTTTGAGATTTACAAGGTGCTCTTTCATAGAAATCTTGGAGAGGGTGACCCAACTGGGCCTCATGTAGTCAGGATAATTTTCTACATTGAGTTCTCAGAGGTTATAGGGTTTAAACTCCCGGAATAACTAGTCCCTAACCTCATTCTAGAATCACTCCCTCAGAGCCTATCTATATTTGTTTGTGAATGAATATCATTGAGAAGTATCTACCAGATCTTCTTACTCTTTTTTCCAAGTAGATAAGTATATGAAGTGTGAAAAACCTTCTATCTTTATATTAAAAAAATGAAAAGGGAAATTTAACAGAATTATGCCCAATTATTTTTCACACCCTTACTAAAAGAGGAAGATCAAATGGAAAATAAGGGAATATGATGCTTCCTATTTCAATTGTGGAAAGAAGTTCCATTGGTAGAAAAATTTCACCCAACCAAAGAAGCAAGGGGAAGTTTCAGGTGAATTTTATATCAAGTGAACTTTATCTGTTTCTATAACTTGGGTATTAGATATAGCTTGTGGTGCTCACATTTGTATTCAAATACATGAACCAAGTGGGTTCAGAAAGATTGGTTAACAAGTGGTAGATATTAGAGTAGTGAATAGAGCTAAACTTTCTGATGTATCTATGAGGGACAACCACCTCACATTTCTAACCATAATTATCTTGGTTTTAAAGGGTTTTTATTATGTTCCTTTAGTTACCAGAAACATTAATTTTGTATACAAACTTGATACAGATGGATGTATATTAAAATTTGGGAATAAATGTTTCTTCTTTTATAAAGATAGAATTTATTGTGTTAAAGAACATTTAAATAATGGTTTTTATGTGTTTTATGACATGGAACAAATAATGGAAATCAATAAAGAAGCAACTTCACATGACTCATTCCAAACCCAACTTCGGCATCACCGGCTAGGTCATGTAAATGAAAAATGTCCAGCTAAATTACATCAATATGGATATTTAGATTCTTTTTAACTAAAACCACTTTTTGTATGCCACATATGTTTACATGAAAAAATTACCAAATCCCCATTTAGTGGTAAAGGTCAAAGGGTTAATGAGATTCTTGAATTAGTTCATACCGATGTGTGTGGACCATTTTCTATTGAAGCAATGGGTTGGTACTCATACTTCATAACTTTATTGATGATTTTAGTATATATGGATATGTCAACTAAATGAGGAAAAAGTCAAATTATTTTTAAAAATTCATGGAATACGAGAATGATGTTCAGAAATAGCTTGGTAAGAATGTTTAGAAACTTTTCTCATACCATGGTTGACTTTATTGATTATCTACATAAGTTTAGTATTTTATCTCAAATCACTCCTCCTTATACACCTCATTGGAATGGTGTAAGTTAAATGAGGAACAAAACCTTGTTGGACATGTTTAGATCAATGATGATTCATTCAAGTCTTCCATTATCCTTTTGGGGATACACATTATAAATAGCAGCATACGTACTAAATCAAGTTCCAAATAAAGAAAAATATTGTATACCATTCCCATTATGGTATGGAATGAAACCCATGTTCTCTTACATACATATGTGGGTTGCGAAGTATTTTTTATAGCCTCTTCATGTAAAAATATTGTACCGAGAGGCACAAATTGCATCATTATAGGATATCCCAAAGAAACAAAGGGATACTACCTATACAACCATTTATACAAAAACATTATGGTTGAAAGATATCTCACATTTCATGAGGAGGATCTTATATCTAAAAGAGATAGTGTGAGAGAAATAGATTTCAATGAAGTTCAAGATAAATATACATAAG
Source organism: Viscum album (assembly GCA_963277665.1). Taxonomy (NCBI): domain Eukaryota; kingdom Viridiplantae; phylum Streptophyta; class Magnoliopsida; order Santalales; family Viscaceae; genus Viscum; species Viscum album. The sequence goes on from OY728140.1 coordinate 102,844,151, forward strand.
AGTTGGCACACGAACAAATTATGAAAAGCATTATGGAAGAAGAAATTGTTTTAGAGACACAATTATTGTGTAGGATTACTAGATAGGTTAGAGAATTATAATGGCATAGTTTTCTAGTCTCTGTGGATAGTGAATCATTATTAGTTGATAATAATTACCACCTAACCTATAAGTAAGTAGTAAGTGGAACAAATGTTTCCAAGTTCCAAGAAGCTATGAATTTTAAAATAGATTTCATGAATAAAAAAATATTGGATTTTGGTAGGCCTTCTAGTAGATGTTAAGCCCATTGGTTGAAAATGGGTATTTTAGATGAAAATGGACATGGAAGGACAAGTCCGTACTTATAAGGCATGTATGGTTTCAAAAGGGTTTAAACAATGTCAAGGAATTGAATATCGTAAAACCTTTTCACCAGTTTCAATAATGAAATCCATCAAAATTATACTTCCCATTGAGAATTTCTGTGATTATGAGATTTGTAAAATAGATGTCAAAATAGAATTCCTTAATGGGATCCTTTAGGAAGATATCTAAATAACACATCTTGAAGGGTTTTTGATTCCAAAGGTTTCCAACAAGTTATGCAAGTTAAAAAGATCCGTTTGTGGATTAAAGATATAATCTTGGTCATGTAACATTCATTTTGATGGGTACACAATAGAATTTGGTTTCATAAAGATTGAATGCAATACATGTATCTATAAATATTTTAGTGCCTGTTTAGTCATTTTTTAATAGTATATATTGATGATAAATTACTTATTGGAAATGAAATACAAGTCTTATAGTCTGTTAAGGCATAGTTTAAAAAATGATTCACTATGAAGGAATTGGGCGAGGAGGAATATATTAATGGGATCAAGATCCATCGTGATAGATCCAAGAGGTTGGTCGGCCTAATTCAAAGTATGTAAATTGACAAGATACTCAATAAATTCAGTACGAGACAATCCAAGAGAGAATTGTTGCGAGCATCACATGAAATTTATCTTTCCAGGATAATGTGTTTTCAGACACATGAGTAAAGAAACAAATATGGCAAGGATTCCATACACATATATGATTGGGTCATTCATATACGATATTATATGTACTAGGATAGATGTTTCCTATGCGTTAAGTGTGGTAGAAAGATATCAAGATAATCCAGTGACTACCATTTGATGAAAATCAAGACTATTCTTAAGTATATGAGGTATACTAAGGATATGTTCCTAGTTTATTGAAGGGATGAGGAACTAGTCATCAATGTATATGCATATGCTAGTTTTGAAACTAATGAATATGATATTAAGTCATAAAAGAGATACATATTCACTTTTAATGTAGGTGGTGTGAGATGAAAGAGCTCAAAGTAGGTTGTGGTTGTAGATTCTACAACATAGTCAGAGTATATTGCGGCTTCTAAGGAAACTAAAGAGTCAGTTTGGATGTGTAACTTCATCCAAGATCATGATGTGGTAAATAAAAATAAATATCCTATCACACTCTATTGTGATAATAATTTAGCAATGGATCTTTCAAAACATCCTAGGTTACGTTAGTGGATAAAACACACACTTTAGAAGTATCATCTATTGAGGTATTTTTCTTAGAGAGGTGAAGTTTCAGTGAGCAGTATTTCCATGGAAGACAATGTGGAAGACCCTTGAATAAAGAATTCACTTAGAAGAAACATGATAATCATGTGAGGTTTAGTACACTGAAGGTTATAGGTAGTCTTCTATAGTCCAAGTGAGAGTTTATAAGAGTTTTTGTACTAGGACCAACAGTTTTTACATTAATTACCTAAATATTTGATGTATTTAATATTAATAAAACCTCTTATCACACATTTTTTATTATTTTTCATGACTCTAATGTAATAATGTATTAGAGTATACATCACATTGATAAGGTCATAGGGGTTCCTTTCTATAATGAGAAACTTGACGTGATATGAAGATATACTCAAATAATGTTCTGCAGTTGGATAACATACTATGATGGGACACATTATACATAGACTGTCGGGTGCGAGTACTCTTAATAAGTTAAGGCTTCTTCTCATGAAGATCACACTTGGTAATATCTAAGATGGGAGATTATGAGAACATACCTACTCGTAGGAATTTCACATGGTTTGGTGTCATTAGATATTATAATATATGAGCATTTGTGATGGTTCATAGGCTTTAATATTATTATTAATGCATGTTACAAATCGCGTACATAGATGTATTTCATAAACCATGAAAATAATAATTCATGGAGAACGACGATATGTTGGGTGCATCATGAGTGTCATGTTATTAATGAATAATTTGAGGAATGATTTTTCCCTTCCCTCATTATGGAAGCTGATATCTTGGCCTTTTGATTTGAATAGAACCATCACATTAAATTTCAGGGACATGGTTTAATGACGTGTTTATTTCAGATAGTCAAAGAATGGAATATCGAGCATATAGGTTAGTGACCCAGATGTGAAACCTTATTGTTGAGATATTGTGATAAAGGGATTATATTATATAGTGACTGTTCATACATGGTTGTCGACACAGCAACATTAAACCCTTTCACTTGGATTCCATGAACCCTTGCTAGACAGTAATCTTGGATTTTAGGAAAGCCTAAAAATTCCAACAAGAAATAATCCTAGAGGGTCACAAACTAAATGATTTCATTGATCTTGATTAAATTCTATTTGAGTTTAAGTAATAGAATAAATAATAATCTCAAGTCTGAGAAATAATTTTATTCAAGTTATATTGATTGCATAAATTATATAAATATTTATTCTACGACATGTGAGTAAAATATTTATTTTATTTTTGAAAATTTTAATAAATATTTATTTGATATATTGTGAATAAAATATTTATTTATGAATAAAATATTTATTCGGTTATTCAATAAATTCTAGAGTAGTTTGAATGGACCAATACTGAGTCTGGTGGCACATATTACTCAACAAGACTATTATACAATATTTTTTATTGTGCAAGTTGGAGTGCACCACAAAATAGTAATAATATAATTATTATTTTGTGTAATGAGGTTTTTTAATGTAATAAATTTTATTTAATGTCCACTATGAAATTAAATAATATTTTAACTTAAAACCTAACTCTATAAATAGATGGCTATTTCTATTTTATAGAGTATACAAAATTAAGAATAAAAAATTATTGTACACAAATAATTCTCTCTCAAATTCTCATTCTCTCCCCCTCTTGAGAATGAGAAGTTTACGAGATATTTATTCATGACCAAAGAACAAACAATAAAGAATGAAAAATGCAAGACATTCAACTCACCACATAAGCACCTGGTGATTGAGTGGTGTTTCTATGAGATCATAGAAGCACATATGGATCACTGCTTGAGAGATTCTATCCCTAGATACTCACATCACAATGAGGGTAATATAAAAGGGTCTTTTGGACAATCAATATTCATCAACAAAGAAAGTTCTTAAGACCATGTATTTATTTTGCCAAATATTAAATAAATTAATTACAAATTTTATGTGCAAGATAACTATTATTGGTTTTCTGAAATGATTACTAATTTTTTTAATATATCTCCTACATTTTCACACTTCCCATGCACCTAGAACCATTATTCTACCCAACCGACATTGTCCTAAGTGAGTTGAAAATCTAAGAAACACATGATCACCAACCTTAAACTCTAGCGACCAATAATGAAGGTCTATATAAAATTTATAAAAAATAATTTATTTGATCCAAAACTTCCAAACCAATGATCTATTTTCTATCATTTAGAAACTTAGTCTCAGTCCAACTAAGGACTACTTTCCCAACACTTCACAGAATAAGGGAGATCTACATGACTACCCATAATACTCCTCAATGGGGTCTATCTTAATTGATGTCCGATATGTATTTTTATTGAAAAAATCAACCATATATGAATGATTTTCCCAAGAACCACCAAAATCATGAACATATACCCATTTCACATGCTTATGAAATTGGATATACCCTTTTATCTATCCATCTATCTACAGAAGATAAGTCGTGCTCAATTTCAACTAGGAACCCATTGCCTCTTGAATTTCTTTTCCAAAACCTGTATGTGAACCTAGGCTCCCTTTTAGAAATAATCGTAGATGGAATCCCCTAAAGTTTCAAAACCTATCATATATATAGGTCTCTGACTATTCCACATTCATCATCTCCTTGATAGGGATTTAATGAGTTAATCAATGGTCACTAAAATAGCATCCATCCCACTAGCAGTATATGGTAAAACAAAAATTAATTATATAAAAACAAAATCCAAATTCCATACCAAAATGGGTATGATATGTAACAAAATTAATGGTCTCTAGTGTTTCTTTTTAATTATCAAACACGTAAGATACCATGATAGAAAATACGCAATCAATAGTCTCATCAATGGACACTAACACTAACATCTCAATTCATGATATATATTAGTAGTCCTATAGTTCAATAACAAATAATAATTATTTCACCTTAACATCAACTATAGTCTAAGTAAAAAAGGAACAACCAACCCACTTCATAAACCAAAAGCACTATTGGGAGATTGATACACTGACTCGAGGTCTCCCCACCATCTACGATTTTACTAAATCACTAGAACTCAGTATCAGGTACCATCCCAAGTCAAAAACACCCATTAAAGGTTGTGTAAAAATTTATCAAAGACAATTACACCTACCAATAAACATCATTCACTCCTAAGATCATCTTAGAAAAAAACTCATCAGAGATAACTCCTCCATGTATTCCTTCAAGGATTGTGTTAGTAATTTCCTGCACAACACATCAGGGACCACCTTACCTTTCCCAAATGTATAATAAATATCAAAATAAAAAGTTTGAAGATAATTATCCTTGAATATATATATTATACTTTCATATCCCTATTGGTGAAAATATTATTCAGGATATTATGATCAGAATATACCATAAAATATTTCCCAAGGAGGTAGTGACACCAATTTTGAGTGCATGCACAACCACTTCTAACTCAAGATAATGGATAAGGTAGTTCATCTCATCATGGAATAAATGGAGAGAAACATAGGATACCACTTGCCTTCGATAAATCATGACATTCCCCAATAGTGTACCAAAATAATAAAAGAAAACATTATAACCTAAAATTAGTTACAAAACAGTTAAAATTGTAGTCGAATTCAACCACACCATTAGTTTCTCAAAAGATATCAACGATTTTTCATTCCATAAAAATGTTACACCCTTAATGATAAAATCCATCATAAGTGATTAAAAATTGGAGAAGTCATGTACAAACCCCAATAATAAATATCTATCTGCAAGAATAATAAAATCTAAAACACATTTCTAAGATACTCATAATAAATAACCACCTATACCATTTAGGATTCAATGAGGCATCCCCATAAAAAATTACATGCCCCATAAATTTCACTTTTTAATTCATAAAATCTCATTTGTAAAGTTAACCATACAGATTATGTACTATAAAGGTTCTAATAATGATATCCCAATAGTCCATGTACTCCTACTATGACTTGGTGTATGCTAAAATATCACCCACAAAAAAATCTATGAACTAAAGAATGACTAGGATTATAAATTGCATATATATTGTATGAGAGTTAGTGATACTAAGTGAAATAAATATAAATTTTAAACTCTTAAATATATTCCTAAATAAATTATTAGGTATATCCACTTCTCAAAATATCAAATTTTGTTACCCTTACCAAAGATGAATATTTTAAAACAAATGATACCGTCTAAACTGATAGAAAAATCAACAATATTGGATAATGACAATTATTTATTAACTATCACCTAATTAGACTTTTAAAAATCCATTCAATGTCTAAGGTTCATGTCTTCCTTCATAGAAAGGAGTATAGGAAATGTCCATGGTGACATTATAGAATGAAAAAATACCTTATCCTCTTGGTATGCAACTTAACCTTAACTTCTTCTTGTTCAGTATGATTCATATGAAAATATGGTTTAGAAATTGGAATTGTACTTGATAGAATTTCAATAGTAATATTAACCACTCATAATTGTGGTAAAATATAAAAATAATCTGGAAGGACCTAATGGTAGGAACACACAATTTAAGGAAGTGTACTACTAAAAAAAGGATCAATGTCATTAAGGAATATCTCTTCTAACTGACAAGAGATTTATACATCATATGAATCAATGGTCCCTAATCTTCCAGAACTAGAATCCCACTCCCCCAAGAAGACATCACTGACTCAATATGGAGATAAAAACTATATTAGATGAATACAATGGTTGATCTTGGACATACCACTGATCATCCAATCCATTCTAGTAATCAGGTTAGAGATATCAAGAAGAAGAACCAAGAAGTCCCACTCCACCTCAAGATCGACTATCATCACTTGAAAGGATGGACACTTTAAAACTTTTTTCGAACTATTTGTCAAAGTTATAGAAATATCCAAAAATAATGGAATAATATTCAAAAAAAATCCCCAAAAATCAACAATATTTGATGACATAAAACAATGGGTAATACTTATATAAAAAAAGTTAACTCCGTAGAATAAAAAATATATGATATATCTCTAATAGCAGCTAACCCTTCTTCTAATTCCTTTAGTGAATACTCTTATTCATAAAGATGCCCAGTATTATCTTCACCTTGTTCATTCTTAATCATAAGAACATGCCCTTGTAATAATGATAAGATCCAACCCATTTTGATGAATCATAAAAAAACTGGGAATCCTTTATGAGAGTGGATCCAACCTTACTGTTTTGGGATTTACTTCCATAGAAATGCCTAAAATATACAGACTGTCTACAATGATGAAAAGTATTGGTAACCTATTTTTAGTTAGTCTTTGTATGAACATGAATTATACACTGTTTGAAAAAAACAATTTGTTTTCCTAAAAAAACCTCTCAAACCGATCCTGATGTAAAATGGGTACCTTTGATCTTCTTTTTAGGGCCAAAATACATAACCTAGATAATAACTGCACCAATTGAAGCTATGAACTAAGCTATTTCCCCATATATGTCTTCTTATTCCAAACCTGACTTATCAACTACCTCCACAAATTTCAAAAGAAATAAGAGAATAAACATCAACCGAATATCATCACTCAATCCCAACACAAATATTTGAGCCTTAGGTAACCATTAGTGACTAGATCCAGTCCCAAATGGACCAACTCAACAAAACTTGTTTAATACTCAAGAATGGAATCCTCCCCTTGATATAAGGCTATAAACTCCAAGGTATCTTACCCATGTAATGTGTCTAGATGAGATTTATGGATGAATATTTTCTTTAATGATTCCTAGGTAAGATCCTCATGCAACTTTCCTTGGATAATAATGTCCCACCATATCCTTCCTAGTACCTCAAACGTATATGTGGTAAAACCCAAGTTAAATTCCTCAAGAGTATTCAAATGTTTTATATCCTCTCAATCTTCTCATGATCCTCATTTGATTCATTTGTCCTATTATTACCACGAAATATTATTTTATTTCACTTAGTAAATATTTAGGCATAGTCCACCAATCATCCAAGGTTACCCACACCAACCTGACCTAGAGTCTAAATAATTTGAATTATAAATTCTACAAAAGAAGAGTACATGGGGGGATTATCTTATGAATTTAATCTCACAGCTTCATCGCTCGGACTTGAAAGAGATTTTCAAGGAGGAATTTTATGATAATGAGAAGATAAAAACCAGTCATTCATGAGAAGATTCTAAAATACAAAGACCAAATTCAAATAAAAAATCCGTATCAATGCTTTAAAACAAGTATTTCAAGTATTTATGAATTCATAGAAAAAATAAAAAAAACCATAACAAATAAATATATCAATTTAAATAACCCCAAAATTAAGTTTATTAAAATAAACTCAACCACCATGTCTCAAGATTCATGAAAAATACCTGACCACCCATGGTAAATCGGATTCGGTCACAGGAGTGAGATATCATGTCCCCATTTCAGTATTTCTTGTAAAACATCCAATTATCTTAACTCCAGTCTACCAAGACACCAAACAAAAATTATGGAGTGTCACAACACTTTAGGTTAGGTATTTCCTATGATACAAATTTTTAATAAACCAACCTATTGTAAGAAGACAAGTAACCCAAGGGGATATTCCATAAGGTGAAGTATTAAAATATGTAAGAAACATGTATCAGGATAAAATAAAATAAGTAAAAACACTAGGGTACAATGTGGATGCAAGGGAATATATCTACGAGGCATAAAAAGTTATGATAAACAATTCAAAACAGAAAGCTAAAACATTACCATACAAAACAAGTCCATGTGAAACCATCTGTAACCACAAAGCCATCCCACTACAAATACGATGACAATAAGAGAAACTAAAATGGTAAATAAGTCCCTTGTCTTTACATGAGTCTTAGAAAACAATATCTATAATAACCCAAGTGAAAAATATAATGTGTGTGAAAAAATCCCAATTTAATATCACCCCAAAATCTATTCAAGTTTTAATATCAAGAATGAATATATTTTAGCTTTAGAATATCTCCAGTTTACAAATATTTCACATAAAATAAAACCATTTTTTAAAAACAATCTTTTGTTTTCATAAAAGAATACCATATTCACAAAATTTGGGAATATGTTTAGCAGGAGTGATAGAAGGTATGAAACCATGGATATACCATAAGATAATAATGTGAGAATATTACCATAAAAATACCATTAATTCATAGACCAATATATAATGATAAAGAACACCATTTGGGCTCTGACCTATGGGTGTACATGCTATATATGAATGAAAATCCCAAATCCTAGCATAAGGTAGATGCAAACAATATAACCTCAAGTTTCATTACACACATTAAAATGATGTAAACATATTATGGAATCACACAAACAATGAATGAAAATTCTATTATCATCACACCTAGGGTTACAAAATGTGCTATGTTTGAAAAAATCCATTTAAAAACCATGCTCACATTTAATAAAAATAATTCAAATCAATTAATTTCTGATTTTGGGCATAAAGAATCATTTCAAAACCAAAAGATCTATTTAAATAATTTAATCACATAATTCTATGATTTTTAAGTAAAAACCATATAAAACATCAATATAATCCAAGAAAACCATTCCAATGTAAAGTAACACATTTTTATTTAATATTCAAAATGAATTGACAAAAAATATAAATTCATGAATTAACCACATGTTTAGGGAAAGAAACAACATGGATAGAGGAAACCTAATCACCTTCAATAATAAAAATATTAAAAAGAATATCGGACATGAAATGTGAAGGAATGAGGTAAAACTATAATGGATTTATTAAGATAAAATCCCATTTATTATACCAATGAAAAAAATACTTCACATTCCAAATCGGAATTGAGATAAAAAATAAAAATAATTAGAGTGGAGATCAAACATACAAGAAGAAAGACACCCAACCACACTGGTGACCAATATCTCCAAGAAATTATATATATTGGGAGTTGAAATACCTAAACTTTCTTGTGAGGAACCAGACCTCGAGGGAGAAAACCTAACCATGATGTAAAAGGGAGTTATGTGAATGATGAATGAAATCTTATAGGCATGGGGGGTTTAAAATGTAAATCAAACATTTATGATTCAATTTCACATATCTCATATATTCTTAAAAACATATCACCTTGGGTTAAACTTTCCATAAGAAATTATATTACATTTTAATAATGGGTTTTTACAATGTTAAATCATTTTCCAACCTAAATGGTTTTATGGCCTGAAGCACTTTCGTGGCTTATTCCCAATGATGTACATACACCATAATCTAGAAATATACAATTTAAATATATCTTATAGGTAGTAAAAAATGTATAACCTAATAGAAAACTACCAAAAAAAACATGATTCCCTCTAAATAAATTTACACAATTATATCTAGACACAATTAATTGAAATAAAAATACATCCCGAATCAATAAGACATTTTCCTTGAAAAATGATCTCTTTCACCGAAAGTCCTAAAATTAAATCAATAAAAAAGAGATAAAAAAGAAGTTAATAAGTACCAAAAATATTTTATTAGGATTCTAAATATGTCTTGATAATGGATTTTTTATAATTTAATCTTTTGAGAAATTCCAAAAGTTCCCCTCACATCAATTATAAAAGAGAAACACCTCCCTAACTTCTTCACACCACTATGTGCCTTAAAAATTGAAAAAAAACAACCAATTTTACTTTTAAAATTAATTTAAAAAATTATATTGGTTCGGTTCTTCCAAAATTTCAAACCCTAGAGCCCTTTATAGAAGATCTAAATGAGTCATTTTAAAGAAAATGTTATCGCTATTCCAGATCACCTTATTTTTTCAATCATATTTACCTCCATTAAATAATATTTATTTTTCAAAAAATAATAACAAAAATATCCTCAATATTCTAAAATTTTATTATGATCATGAAAACACCATTATACAACCTCATTTTCATCAAATGCTAAGTGAAAATATAGCTCAAGCGTACGTATGGATTACCGTTTCCATGTAGAGATGCAATTATTTTTTGAGTACCATATTTTATGGATGAGTATTAGTATTAGTTTAATATTAAAATATTATATTAATTTCAAAATTATTATTCTGGGATAATAATATGGAATCAATTTTCTTACCATCCAATCCATTGGGAAACAATATCACTTTTCATGTGTATGTGGGAACCACCATCTCCACGATGTTTCATGATTTATTTTTCATTTATATTTTACTTGGATGGTAATGGGAAGGAATTTGTTAAATATATATGTTATATATATTATAATTATTATCTTTTAAAGTTTAATTAATATTTATCTTTATTTTTTTCCATCTTTTGAAAAATGGAAACAATATTTTTGTGTATGTATGACATACTATAACCATGAATGGACTAATTAATTTTTCATTATTGAAAAAATATGTCTGATTTAAATTTTTTTTATAATTAATATATATGAAATTTATGTAATGATTAATATTATAGAGATGTTAGCACTATGATAAATTTATAAGGAATAGAACTACTTAAATGAAATACTTATGACAAAAAAATAGTTAACACCTGAAAAAGATTATATCAATAAATTATTAATAAAATAGATTGTTGAAATGTTATAAATGGTTAAAATATGAAAGTAAAAGTATGAAAAAAATCTAGTATATAAGTATATTAAATTTAAATTTATTATATAGGGGTATATAGTTTTTTTAAGAATGTAAAACTCGAGGTAACAAGTTTCCTGTTACAATCTCATTATTTAAATGGATTATTTATGATTATGGATACTATGAAAAACTATTTTTATATATATCTCAAGAAACTAATTAATTTTCTTATCATATTATTATTTAATTAAATAATTCTTTACTTTAATTTTTATCACTTTATTTACTCTATATACTGAAAAATGCTATTAAGGATAATCGACTTCATTTTTCTCTAATTTCCAAAAACCATTTTTATCCAGATCTATGTTATCAAAAAACAATTTAAGGTTGTTTTTACTCTTATTTATTAATGTCATTGTTATACATTATTGAATTTTTGAAAAATTGTTTTAAATTAATATTTTATTCCATTTCCATACAAGTTATATTTTGACTTTTCCTATAAAAATATTGAAGGAATATTTTTTAACTTATACGACATGAAATTTTTTTTCCACCATCATGAATATTTTTTTTTGTTGAAATTTACATTACAAGTTTACATGGATATTTTGTAATAAAAGTTTTTCCTTTATATTTTCTAGTTATAATGTCATTTTAATGGACACATGTCCATGAAAATGACTTATATATTATTTTAATCAATAAATGTTACAAAATGTCACTCTCTTAATTTTAAATATCCATTATGTGCTCACATGGGGACATAAAATAGTTTTGGAAGAATCATAACATTAATTTTGTTTATAATGAAATTTTATTCATGATGGTAATTTATTTAAATTTATTAATAATTATATAATTACCTTAAATACTTAGAAAATGAAAAAAAATATCTATTTAATTAATCTAAAAAATATTATAAATGATTTCAAAAATATTAAAAGTAATATTGTTTGAGTATGTCATATTTTTTGAAACATTTTATAGGTTAATATAAAATATTAGTGTTTTCTAAATGATTATATTCCAATTTAAGCTTTTTTCTTTATGTTCATTATGAAATATTAATTTAATAGTGTCCAAATTGTCAATAATAATATTTTATCAAAATAATATCTTATTAAATTATATGAAAATCAAAAAAAATATTTAAAAATGAAAAACTAAAAATTATATGGTCTATTATGGAATAAATTGTCCATTTAGGGACAAGTTTCACCTTATAAGTAAACATTACAACCATTTAATATTGAATATATTGTTCTCATAGTTAAAAATAAAATTGGTTAACCAAGGGTTAATCAATATGATAAGGTTTAAAATGGAACCAAAATTTCTCTAAATTCAATTTTTTGTTAGGATTACAACCCAATCCTATATTATATTTGAATACATTTCCATTATGAATAATTTTAATTGGTAATTAATTTATTATAATTTACTATTTTATGAAATTACAAAAGTTCCTATCACCTCAATTATAAAAGGGAATATCCTCCCTCACTTCTTAATACCACATTGAGCCATCTAGCTCAACCGAACTCTACCAATTTCCCTTCTAAGCTTCCCTAAAAACATTATAGAGGTTTTTATGTTCACTAATACAAACCATAGAGATAGTTAGGGGATATATAAATGATTTGTTTCAAAGTTGGTAATCACCTTAACTGATACCATTATTTTTATTCTCTTCATTAACAAATCTAAATATATGGTATTTATCAAATAATAATAACCTAATTATCCTAAATATTATAATATGGTATTATTCATCTGAAACAACCATTATACACCCTCTTTCTAGTAAAATTAAACGTGAATGTATCTCACGTGTTTATGTACGGATTACTGTATCCACATAGTGATATAATTCATTTCTTACCAACCATTATGGATGAGTATTATGATGTGTTAAATGTTTATATATTATAATTAAGAAATAATTTAACTTATGATATTATAATATAACATCTATGTTTTTACCATAAAATCATTTGAGAAATTAAAATACTGCTCATGCATATGTGTAGACTATCACCTTCACAAAGTTTGGATGTGATCACACCAACATTGACGCACCCGAACCCCACTTCACAAAGCGATGTGATTAAATTTTTATTTATATTTTAGTTTTATGGTAATTAGGATGAATTAGATGAATATATATGGTTTTTATGATAAAATAATTATCATATAATGGTTAATTATTATTTTTATTGGTTTTATACCATAATTCGAAAAATGAAAACAATATTCCCACATATGTAGGGATAACCCTCTATATGAATGGTGTAATTCATTTTTCTATCTATAATATTTATGAATGAATTTAAATTTGTATATAATTAATATATATGATATTTATACCACGATTAATATAATTTAGGTGATGGAATAATGATATTTTTATGAGGACCAGAAGTAATGAACTAAAATACTTATGAAAAATGAAACAGTTAACTTAAAAAATGACGATTTCAAGAAGAAATTATTTATAAAATTGGGTGGTGAGATTTTATAATGGGAATATATATGATAATATAAGTATGAAAATTAATATAATATATAATTATAATAAATTTAAATTTATTATACTTGAGGTTAGAGTGCTTTCAAAGCATGGTGTACTTAATGTTAGGGTTTTATGTCATAATGCCATTATTTAAAGACATTGTTTATGATTAAGTTATAATGATGAATTATTATGATATAAATCTAAATAAACTTATTAAATTTATTATACTATGATTATTTTTTCAAAAAACATGTTTTTCTTTCATTTTAATCATCTTATGTACTCAAGAGACCAAAAATATGTTTTAAGGAAAATCCACTTCATTTCTATGTTTGGTTGAAATAAATTTTTCTTATATATAAGTGTTTTCTAAAATTATTTTAAAGAATGTTTTTACTATACTAATATTATTGTTTTAATTTATTTATACCCATTTTTTATGTTTACAAAAATAATTTCAATAAAATCTTTTATTCATTTTCAAAATGAGGTTAATTTTAATTTTTTCCATAGTGTGAAAGGAATGGTTTTTAACATATACGGAATGAAATAATTTTCCCTCTATCATGAATAAACATTAATTTTAAGCTTCCATTATATGTTTACAATTTTATTTTTAATTAAAATATTTTATTTTATAATTTTATAACTTTTATTAAATATATGATTTAACAAATCGGTAGGTTATTTTAAATAGATATGTATTAATGATATTTTATTAGTATTTCTATTAATAAAAGTAAAAAATCATTGGTTTCAATTTTTATTTTTCAAGGGATATGATCTAATAGTAATATAATTATTGTATCTTTATATGGTTAATTTTTATGATGATAAGATGTTTATAAAATCTTTTTCATTTCTATGGGTTATAATATGATGAAATGATTTGATATTTTTGAAACCCATTTCTTTTCCCTGAATTTTTATATGATGAAATTTTTAGGAAGCACATTCATTTTCATGGGTTATAATATGATGAATATTTTATGATCCCAAATAAAAAATATGTATGATTTTTAGTAATTTAAATGTGTGACCAAAATCTTGCTCCAATGTATTCTGTAATGATTGATATATCATGAGATAAAAAAATTGTAATGAGGATTGAACCCATTTATATAAGGGAAATTTTAAACTTGGATGGTCTTGAGTGAGAAAATTTAATATTTATATGGTTTTGTGAGTGAAGCCATTCCACTATGATAGTCTCAGAAAAAGCCTTCATTATGAAGGAAATTATTTTCTATTCTTATGTGTATGCCAAAATTCCTTATCCTGTTCAAATGTTATGATATAATGGCTCATGTTATTTAATTAAATTAGGATTTCTATCTTATAGAAATCCATTATTTATTCCATGTATCATGATTAGTAAGTATTGTATACATTGTATTGTTTTCAAAACTTAATCTCATGTTCCAAGACCCTTTTCTCTTGCAAGGAAAATATGATCATTTATATCTCAATTATTTACCCTTAACAATCATAAAGGATCACCCTTATGTTATATTTAATTTACCAATTTTATGAATAAAGGTATTACATATTATATGTCCATGAAGGGTGATAGTTATGGAGAAATAACTGATAGAGAATGGAGATATTTTATAAACTAGTTGTCTATGTTTTTATGTTTCCAGTGATACTAGACCTAAATGTTTCTTGTATGGAATGTTATGTAATGAATATTTACCTATTAAGATGTAATATCTATGTATGAAAATTATGTGGTTCTATAGTTGGCATTAGAGAAATTTTAGTTAACATATGGAAAATATGATGAGAATAATTCAGTAAGAACAACATGGATAGGTATATGTATAGTATGAAATCTTACTATTTTGGAAATAATCATTAATAAACTTTGTAAAACCCCTATAACAGTATCCCAAACATCGTTACTTACTTTATTAAATTGGAATATATAAAACTGTTGAATCTCAAAGGACCAATCCATTTAGAAGTCTTGGAAAATAGATCACATACATGAACATTACATTATAATTCAAAACATAAAATAAAAAATTGATAATACTTTTAGAACACAATTTATCTCCTAAATTAACCCTACATATCATTCATAATACACATCTTCACGTCCTAGTAAAATAAACATAATAAATGGGTGAGCTAAGATGCTAAGTAAGGGTTAGCATACAATAAAAGCTATTATGAGTAAATAATCATGAACATCAAGGAAAGGTGTATAATTGAAACATAAGACACTTAAAAAAAATCTTGAGCATAATATGGAAATAATAAATCAAATAGATCTATATAAACATTCACATAGATGTTTTACTAGTTGAATAATGACATGTAATATCAAAAAATAATCTCATAATGTGGGAATACATAATATCAGACATCATAAACAAACTGTTGAGTCTTCAACTAAGAAACCTAATATAAATGGGTAAAACCCAAAATAGTTTTTCTCATGAGACTAAATGATTCATCGATGGGGTATAATGGGCCCCACATTTCACTTTCTACGTCCAATGTATTTCTCATATAAAAAGGGTAAAACATAACCAACATAAACATTCATATTTAAACTAGCACAGGAAATGTTAATAAATTAACTGTAAACCATGAATGGTATCAAAATAGCACATACATATTCAAATATATTATAAAGCCTTCAATAAAATATGGTAGATTTTATCATAAGAAATCTTCTTAAATTAAGCATAAAATCCAACAAAGGATGTCGACATCGATGAAAACAATCTAATAAAATCATCAAAATTTTTTGAGAGAAATATCACTTTTAATATTGAAATTATTTTAAAAGGGGTGGACAATTTTAAAATATATCATTTTCAGTGAAACCAATCTTGTGATTTCTTAAAGGAAATTTCTCTCAAGCCGTATAAGTTAAGAAAATATCATTCCTTCAATATTTTGTTTTTCTGAAAAGTTTATAAAGTTCTTCATTTGGAAAATGATAATAAGATTCCTTTCAATTTTTTTTCATAAAATGTAAAACATGGGTAAAAATGACTTTAAAAAATTGTAGATAAATAGTATGAATTTTTCTAAATACATTTTTAAGATACATAGACATGTATGAAATTTGTTTCCCAGTAAATACATATGTATAATCAATCATGGATAATAATGAGATGAAATGTTAACACTTACCCTTTAATTTTTGTTTATTGGGGGTTTGTTAAACTCCTATATAATGGTTAAATTATGTTATTAAATTGTACCTGAACTATTTTTATATATATGATATCATATATGATCCTCTAATATCATTTTGTTAATAAGATTTCATTATTACCATTCTTTTGGGTGTTAACTGCTTCATTTTATTATGTTTGTTTTGTCATGTAAGTCATGTTTCTTATATAAAAGATATATTTTCTTAATATCATTAATGTTATTAAGTTTATAAATATTATATTACCTCATAATATTTTTTATAATCATTATTTAATGGTCAACATGGAGAATTAATCTCATCACGTCGTGGAGACGGGAGGCCGCACGTACGCATGTGCGGCGATATCATTCACTTAATGGTTAAGTGGTAAGGATTTGGATGGTATATTAATTATATAGAATCAATATAATTTAATTTTTATTTTTTTATATATTATATTCATCGTTATACCCATCCAAATAATGTGGTGATGAAAATCAAATTACACGACAACATGGAGACGGTAAGCCATTTGTACACACTCATGGTGATATTATTTTTTGTAGGATGGATAAATGAAGTAATATGGTTTTACTATAATCATAATAACATATAAAAGTATATATGATACTAGATTTATTACTTTATTATATAAAAAACATAGTAAGAGGAAGTAGAATAATAAATTAATTTAAATGAATTGGTAAAACAATTACCTCTTCATCTCCAGACTTCCTTGGGATATCCTATTAGGGACAGTAGGGTTGGTATTTTAAGAAGTCAGGGACCTTAAAACATTAACTATGTGTGTTGGGAGAAGAACTTTTTATGGGTTGGTCGAGCCGGAAGGCTCAATGTGGTGTGAGGATGTGAGGGAGGAGGTGCCCATTTGTAAGAAATGAGAGGGGAAATCTTGAAATCCTTTAAAATATTAAATTAATATAAATCTATTTTAGATTTAAAATAGCTCCAAAGAGATTTATTTAAAATGAAAGATGAATATGGGTTTAAATCATCTCAAAAAATTATTTTTACTCATGTTTTTGTCACAATATTAACCTTATCTTTTGGATTTAACCCTTAGTTAAACCATTTAACTCTTATCATGAAAACTTGGATTTTTTACTCGTTAGGGTTAATATAGTTATTATAAAAAGCCAAAAAACCTAAATTAGATCATTGATGAAACATTTAACATTATTTTAGTAATTTAGTGCCTTTTTATTAATTTTTTTATGAATTTTATATCATTTAATAAAATATTACATATTTTAAAGTATCATTTATGTCAATTTTGATACTATTCATTATTTGTTTTTAAATATCCTAACAACTTGATAAATTCAAACCATAACTTATAATATACCAATACAATATATAATTTATCTATTAAATTATTTTATTTAATTAATTATGTCAAATTATATTTATTTTAATATTTTTAATATCATTTTATTGATACTTCCATTAATTTAAAAATTATCGCAACATTATTATGAAAGGATTTAATTAATTTTTTTAATCTCTAAAAAGTAAAAATAAATTATCATGATGAACATAAATTTCTCATATTTCAAATTAATATTTATATTTGAGTTTATCTTATGTATAACCATGTATTAGTAATGTAATATTTATTAAAAAATATGAGTATGGCATTTTACACTTATATTTAATTAAAATATTATAAATGACTTATTCTTACCCAAGTGTCATAAAAATGAAATAATATTAGAATAAGGTTGATTTTGGTTGTAACCCACATATAGAATGAAATTAGGACAAGTTTTTGGGTAATTTTATAATACTATAATATTATTATTACCCTTAATTACTTGATTTACTAGTAATTGTGGTAAACAAAAACGTACTAAAGTTACAATTCATAATATCAAAAAATTGAGTTGATCCTATTATACTTTAAGTAAAATATTTATTACAATAGTGTATATTTGGTATTCCAAATTCAATTTAAGGAAGAGGATAAATCAATTTTAACACTAATTTCGTAGTTATAGTGAGTAGGCAGGTAGAAGGAAACATTCAACAGTTTAATAAGTTTTTATATCTAATTTCAATATAAAAATGATTAAAATAATGGAAATTGGATTAATATATTTATTTTTGATTTATTGTGATCAATTAAAATTATAATAATCATTCAAATGAAAAGTTTGTTTTTTAACTATAATGTAGTATTTTTCACTATTCATCAAAAAATGAAACTTCATAAAAAAACACCAAAAATTTCAACCTCACCTAATTTTGATACTCAAAATTGAAAAATGAAGTCTATTTTGAAAATTTCAATTTATAAATTTTTAAAAATTTATTTTTAAAATAGGTGTGGAATTAAAAGGTGGTAAAATTCACCACAAAAAATATATAGTTTTTATACATAAAATCAAATTTGTTCTTCTATAATGGTCTCGAAAACACATAAGATAATGGTTATATACATATGTTTCATAATTTAGTTAATAATATTCATAACCATTGTTTAAATGGATAGGTTAACAGATCACAGTGCACTTAAACTCGGTGTTGCGTGCAATACTAGCTATTAAATTTATTTAAAAAGAAAATGTACTGTGAAATCTTGGGGTGTTACATTATTCCCTCCAAAAACAACTTTCATCCTCAGAATTTATATAATATCACCTAATAAATATAATTTTATAGTTCTTCGTCATAATTTCATTAGGTTCTCATGTTTCCACTTCATTTTTATGGTTTCTCCAAAAAACCTTTACCAATCAAGTCATCTGATTCCTTAACACCTTTCATCTAGTGTCAAGAATCTTGATAGTATCTTCATAATAAGACACATTAGGTTCCAATTCTATTTCTCTATAGGTGAGTACATTCATTGGTTTTTCCATGTATTTCCTTAAAATTTATGCACGAAACACATCAGGAACTTCAGGGAGAATTGGCGACATTGCTAAAATGTAAGTTATAGCTCCAATTCATTATAGAATTTCAAAAGGTCCGATAAACCTGGGATTTAATTTTCATTTCTTACAAAATCTTATAACACCCTTCCATGAAGATACCTTCATGAAGACATGAATTCTCATTTGAAATTCCAAATCCATCCATCAATTATCAACATATATCTTTTTCTTACTTTGAACTACTTTTATATGGGTTTGAATAAACTTGACATTTTCCAATTTTTCCTCAACCTGTTATGGGCATAAAAATTTCATTTCACCAACATCTTCCCAACAATTTGGTGTATGAAATCCCTTTCCATATAATGCCTCATACAGTTTCATATAAATACTTGAATGGAAGATATTGTTAATAGGAAATTCTAAAAAAGGTAATTAATGATCCCACATCCTTTAAAGTCAAGTGAGAACAATCTAAACATCTCTTATAAAGATTATATAGTCCCTTATGATTGTCCATCAGTTTGAGGGTGGTAGGTGATTCTTAAATGAAGATCTGTATCTAGGGCCTTCTGAAGAAGTTTCTAGAATTTTTATGTAAAATAGGGCTCACGATCAGACATAATCGATAGAGGTAGACAATGAAGTCTTAGAACTTCATTAATATTTATTCTTGATAAGAGTTTAAGTTTTAAATATTCTCTTATATGAAGAAAATGTGATGATTTGTAAGGTTGATAAACAATAAACCATATCACATAATTCCTTCGAAGAGTATTTAGTATCCCCATGAAAAAATCCATAATAATATCATCCCATTTCAAAACAGGTATAGGAAGAGTTTGCATGAATCTTATAGGATTTTTTAGCCTTCACTTATTAATAAATCAGACATCATGACACATAATTAGAAATTTACTTCTTTATATTATCCTACCAAAAATGTTCCTTCAATTATCTTTACATTATTGTTTTACTAGGTTGTATAGATAAATTTGAGCTATGGTCATCATGTAATAATTACCTTTTTTAGCCTAAGTATAGAGGGAACATAAAGAATCTTCCAAAATTTAAAAATTTCATATTCATATACAAACTCTATAAATTTTCCATTATTCGAAACCTTAATTTTATTCTAAAATCATCATCATCAAATTGAGAACATTTTATCCTTTCAAAAAAATATGGTTTGGAAACCATTTGAAAATGTAGTTATGTTTTACCTACCATGATAATTACGACATCCATATTTACTTGATCTATGAACATATGATTCCTTTCAATTCATATTTTGTTCAGAACTCTATGGTCCTTCATACTCAAAGAATATTCCACCATATATTACTTCCCCTGGTGGCATTGAATTGAGAAATCACAATCTGTGAGATTTTTGAGCAAACTCCTTTTCCACATGTTAAGTTATTTCTATGAGAAAATATATTTCAAACTCTTATGATCTTTATATATCTCACATCTTTCACCATAGAGATAGTGTCTCCATATCTTCCAAGAAAGGATTACTACATCTAACTCAAGATTATAAGTTTGATAGTTCATTTCATGAGTTTTTAAATTACTTGATGCATATGCAATAACTATATCATTCTACATAAGGAAAAAACCAAGTAATTTCCTTGATGCATCGCTATAGATAACAAATCAACTATTTACTTATGGTATAATCAAGATTTGAGCATTGACCAATCTTCCCTTATATTCTTTATAACATTATTCACACTCTTTTTCCATAAGAACTTAACCCCTTTAAATCTAATCTTGTTCAATGAGTGATCCAATCGATATTTTTTTGAAAGAAACACTAATAATAACCTACTAAACCAATACACCATTATACCATAGTTATGCTCGTTAGTTCATGCCATTCGTTGACTCCCATTATCTTTATTGAATCATCCGATATTACATCATTAGAAACAATATGGTTAAGAAAAGATATTTCCTAAATAAATAATTCACATTTTCTTAATTTACCATATAACTCTTCCCTTATGAGATTCCAAAGGATGATCTACAAGTGATTCTCATAGCCTTCATAATATTTGTAATACACTATAATATCATCAATTAATACCAAAAAAATCATCATGTTATTAATTGAATACTAATTTCATTAGATCCATAAAAATTGATGGTGCATTAGTAAATCCAAATGGCATTACTCTAAATTTTTAATTTCCATACCTCGTCAAAAAAGTTTTCTTCATAATGTCTTCCTTCTTCATTCTCTATTTATGATATCCATAATGAATGCCAATATTCAAAAATAATTTATCTCTATGATGTTGATAAATTAAATAATCTATATAGGGTAGATGATACTTGTTATTTATTATGATTGAATTGATTTCCTTATAATCAATATATAGTCCATGGAACCATATTTCTTTTTGACAAAAACAATAGGGGCTCCCTATGGAGAAAAACTAGTGCAAGTAAATACCTTTTTACCCAATTATTCATATTATTTATTACAAACTATTAATTCCACTATGGCTATCACATTGGGAGACTTTCATATTGGTCTTGCTTCAGGGAATAAAACAATTGAAAACTCAAATTCATGCTCTCTGGGGTGTCCCAGTAATTCCTCAAGAGGTACATCATTGTATTCCATTACAATGGGTATATCCTCAATTTGAATATTATATTATTCATCCCTAGATGTTTTTCTCTATTCCTTTTCATGAATTTCATTTAGTAAAGATACTGGTGGTGGATCTAGATAAGGATCTGTTATTCAAGTTTCTACTTTAAAGATAAGGGATTCTTCTTCTTCCTCACAAATAATCATTTCCTTCTTATTGAAAAACATTTTTGCATCATATTTTGTAATCTAATCTATACCGAGGATTATATAAAATTCAATTATAGATATCATTACAATGTTAGGAACTAAATTATGTTTATGTGTCATAAAAGATATTTCCAGACATATCTTTGTTTCTACGAGACTTCCCTGAGAAGTTTTGACTAAAAACTCTTTTGTTAAATCAAAAGAGAAATGTCTAATTTTATGGGATAACATGGAACATATAACATAAATTGATGATCCAGAATAAAACAATGTATTGGATAATTTTGAAGATATGATTCATGTAGATGCCAAAACATCATTAGGGGATTAAACCTCGATAGTGGTTTTCACATAATCATGGACTTTCTCCCTTGGCCTTTTTTGTGGAAAATTTCCCTGAAAATTTGGAAAATAAATTTTATAATGTCCCATTTATTTAAAATGTTAACATTGAACATTGGTATCATCTTTGTTTCTTATTCAATCATGGGCTTAGTGGCATTTTTATCCACAATTGAAACAAACTTCTATTCCCTTTAGGAATGTACTAGGGTGTTTCTTGCCACAATTATTTCATGATGTAATGTCATTTATTCCCTTCTTCCCCATATACTTATTTCTTTTTTCAGAGTGTTATGCATCCATATTCTTCTCTTTCTTTCCTTTAAATTCATAATATTTATATAAATATTTTTATGTCTTGATAGCACATGAGACTATATCGTCTTATGATGAGAAATATTAGGAGTCCAGTGCCCTACAAATGAATGGTTTTATACCTTTAAAGAATCAACCAATCATACTATTGATATTGAGTACATAATCTGTAATATGCCTTTCTAACCTTGTAAAGGTAGCTATATACTTTGCAACATTTTCATCCTCCTTTTATGTTAGATAAAAAAATTTACTCTAAATATCTACATGTTGTTCAGGAGGAATGTATTTTTACAAGAAATGCTCTTTAAATTCCCTCCATTCCATGTTATTTATTTTTTCAACCTCCATCATGTTTTGAATCAATGACCACCATTGATATGCATCTCTTGAGAGATGATTAATTTCCATGAAATCCTTATCCCTTTCATTAATTCCCAAAGTAAGAAATATCTTATCTAATAAACCTATAAATTTCATAGTTATACATGGGTTTTTAGTCTCATTGAATAATGGGGGTTTTTTCCTCATGAAGCAGTCAAAAAGTTTTCCTAAACCTTGTGAATCAGGGTGCTCCCTACTGGTAAGGTTATTGTTTATTACCAAAGTTACCTGTCCCAGTATAGTTATAAGTAGTTTATCACCTATTGCATCTCCACCTCTAATATCATTATCTTTCATAAGATGGAATTCCCTACATGGATTATGTATATCGATTCAATTTCTCTTCCTTCTACTAGGTTTCAATTCAAAACAATGGAATACACTCGATTAGGTTATGAATCATAATTCAAAATTTTGACCTAGTAAAATTCATAACATAAATTGAAAAATTTATTCATATCTAATCTCATAATAATTAAAATTATTTCTTTGTATAAATATTTATTTTGAAATCCTTCATAATGGATTGTAAATAAAATGTGAATTATCCTAATCATATACCTCAGTAGTGTCAAACAAGGTGCACAATAATACCCGTTGTCGTGTACCAAGTTACGTTGAGTCGGGTTCGACATACCTTTTCAAAGTTGTTACCCCAAGGTATATCTATTCGAAAACTGCATCCACTTATAGTATCCAGATATGGATATATTTCTAATAAGATTCACATAATTTATAACTTACCAAAATTCTAGGCTGTTCTTCTGTACTTATCTTGAAATTCTATCTTAGGGTTATGTTCCATAATATTTTTTTCTTAAATCTAGTTTCTAGGTTTTATATTAAACATAATATAATACCAACTGTAACACCCCTACCCTAGTAGCCTGGAGCCAGTGCCTCACTTTGTTACATTGGTATAGATATAGTTTTTTAATCCTAAAGTACCGATCCATTTAATAGTCTTGAAAAAAAGATTACAGACATGAACGTTACATTATAATTAAAAACATAAAATAAAACATAGATAAACCTTTCAGAACACCATTGATATCTTAGATTAAACCTACATATCAGTAATAATATACATATTGTCATTTTGGTAAAATAAAACATTAGATAATGGCAAGTTCATATGCTCAATAAGGGTAAGAGTACATCAAAATCCATTATGAGTAAATAAGTATAAACCTTAAGGGAAGTTTCATAATTAAAACATAATGCACTTAAAAATAAAATTGAGAATAAAATTGAAAGAATAAATCAAAAAATTTATATAAACATTTACATAGATATTCTACTATTTGAAGAGGGAATTCATAATTCCTAATATCATAAACATACTATCAAGGATTAGGCCAAGACAACATACATAAATGAGTAAAAAACCAAACTATCTTGTCTCATTAGACCTATATATGCATCTAGGGGATATAGAAAGCCTCTCCCATTACATACTATGTTCAATTAATTAATCATATGACAAGGGTAAAACATAACCAACATAAACATTCTTATTAAAACTGACATACAAAATGTTAATAAATTAACCATAAACTGTGAATGTTATCAAAATAGAACATCCACAGTCAAACATATCATAAAACCTTCAATAAAATATTGTAGATTTTATTATAATAAATCAAACTTGATTAATCATAAAATCCAATAATATATGTTAAAAAAGATGAAAAAAATCTAATAAAATAATTAAAAATTCTTAAGAGAAATTTCCCTTTTTTATATCGAAATTATTTTAAAAGGGCTGCACAATTTTCAAAGAATTTTTTTTAGTTAGAATATTCTTGTAAGCTTGTAAATTATTTTTCTATAATGTCATCTAAGTTAATAATAGAACACTCATTCTATATTTTTTTGAAATGGACATAAAGTACCTTTTTTGTAATATGAAAAAAACATTTCGTTCAAAACATTTTATAAAAAGTCAAACATGGGTAGAAATGAAATTAATTTTTTTATAAGAATAGTTATCATAATTTGGAATACATTTTGAAGAAAAATTGGCATGGATGATAAATATTTCCCAGTAAATACTAACGTTCAAACAATACTGGATAATAATGAGATTGCAAAGTTAACACTTACCTTGTAAATTCCTATAGTTAAGGGTGAATTAACCTCCTATATAATGGTTAAATCATGTTATTAAATTATAAAAAACCTATTTTTATATTTATGATATCATATATGATCCTCTTATATATTTTTGTTAATAATATCCCATTACTATCATTGTTTCAGGTGTTAACTACTTCATTTTCTTATGTTTGTTTTGTCATGTAAGTTATGTTTGTTATAGAGGGGTTACATTTTCTTCATATACAAAATGATATTACATTAATAAATATTATATTCACTCATCATATATATTTTTATAATCATTCTTGAATTGTTAACATAGAGATTGAATATCATCACATCATGGAGACGATATGCCATACGTACACATGAGCGACGATATCATTCCCATAATGGTTAAGTGGTAAGGAAAAAGATGGTATATTAATTATAAAAAATAAATATGATGTCATATGTCACGACCCGTCCTCAGGTCCCATGCCGTGACTACCCCAAGCCCGCCTTCCATAGGCCAGGGGCTGGTGAGTAGCACCAAGGCGTAATTCCTGGTAAAAAGGGAAGGCATTGCCTTTGTAAAGTAGACAAACACCACAGAGTAAGCAAGAAGAAGTAAACACTAAGTAAAAACTGGGTACAACCGTAAGTGTGGAAAAGTAAGTGGGCCAGAATACAAACCCAAACTGAAAGTAAAGTACAACTGAAAAAGGGAGTACAACAACTGAAAAAGTAAAGCCGCAACGTCGAGCCATCCACTGTAAGTACCACCTGAAGGGTGGGTACATATAGCCTCCTCAGCTCCTCGGGTCTAGCCGTCCGATCCGTGTACGTCCCGCCCAGTGGTCCACCTCTAGGTACCGTCTCGACCCCCAAGCCTCAACATGATCAGCGTTGTTCGTTATCTGCAACCAACACAACGTAGTGCGGGCATAGCCCGTGCAGGGGTGAGTATAAGCTACTCAGTAGGGACCCCGAGACCCCCGAAGGTCTCCCAGAATCCACAAAGGATAATCCACAAAGGAAAGATACAATCACGAAGTAACATCCGACACTACTTAGGTATATGCCCATACATATACCGAGGTTATCAATTCCAGTTCGGCTCTAAAATCTGAGCCCAAGTTCGATCACATCCACACAGGATAACAAAACACAATCCACGTAGGAATGCAAGACAAGATTCATCTCACACAGGTTTACTTCTTCGTATGAAGATAGAGATGATCAGATGTAGCCACTGATTCATCTAAGCCGTCGGACCCACACATGACCGATAGGTACTAACCCCCGAAATGACCCACAAAGGATCGATAGGTACTAACCCCCACAATAACCCACAAAGTATCGATAGGTATTAACCCCTGCAATGACCCACAAAGGATCGATAGGTACTAACCCCCGCAATGACCCACACAGGATCGGACCCACACAGTATCTATAGGCGCTGGCCCACACAGGACCGCTGAGCGCTGACCCACATAGGATCTGACCCACACAGGATCGGTAGAACTGATCAACGTAGGATCGCTGAGTGCTGTAGTCGTCACCGTCGAATCCACAGAGGATTTCTGTATAGTCGTCATCGTCGTCGCAGTCGCAGCCAGCTCTAGGGTTCCCACACACAGCAAGCTCCTTCGGGAGGGTCTGATCCATGAGCCAAGGGACTGATATGTCAACTGACCCGTAGTCCGAAGTTGATGTATCCAAAAGTTCCGTATCGTCAACAGAAACTCAACGGCACAGATGACACGTCAATCGAACGCCCAGTCTGAGAGTTATTGGATTTTTCGTCCCAGGGTCCTGGTTGGTTTTTATGATAAAACCAACCCAACCGTACTCCAACTGCATCGAAACCACGAGCGGAGTAATCCAAAAATCCGTCTCACTAAGAGGAATCCATCAAAGTCGACGGCACGTCAATCGGACGTCCGAAGCTCAAGTTATAAGCGTTTCTCCTCCGAGGGCCCGGTTGGTTTCGTGTACGAACCAACCCGGCCGAACCCAAAGTTCTCTGAAACCTTGACTGTAATATACCGAAATGACCGTCTCGATCCAAGGATCGCATCGCAGCTGATGGTGTGTCGAACAGAGGTCTGTAGCTCATGTTATGGGCAAAAGACCGAAAGGGGTCCGGAAGTGGGGGTTTCGGGCCCGGACCGACCCGACCCGGGTCCGGCCCGCTTGGGCACGGCCCGGGGCGCTGGCGTTGCCCGATGGCCAGGTGGCTTGGCCGTTTCTGCCGAGCGGATGCACAAAGGGGGGCGCCACCCCCTTGAATGAAACCGCGGCCCCGCGTGGGGGCCGCTCCTTGCCAACGGACGCGGCATAGCACCGCGTCCCTACCTCATCGGTCCCACGCGGTCACGGGACTAGCAGCTTGCCACCGCGGCGGAAGCCGCAATAGCCCTTTTCGGCACCGCCGCCTCCTGGTGGTCGGTCAGTGCCGGCCGCTGCCTCCGGCCGCTGGCACCGCCGTGCCGGCGAGCTGTGCTGGTGGGGTTATCCGCGAACCATCAGACGTGCTCCGGTGGTCCGTTTTTCCTGCCGTCTTCACCAGTGGACCTCCCAGGACCAACTCTTCACTGAGAATACCTCAAAATTCCCTTGCAGCCTGCTTCGTCATCGCCCGCCGATCCGCACACCAAGAACAAAGAAACGGTGGGTTCAGACTTGTTCGTTGGTCCACACCCACCACGTTAGCGGTTTAAACGGCTTCCGAAAAATTTTAAACACATGACGAGGATATAAATCACATAGATTTAATTTAACCAAAACCCCTACCTCAATAAGTTGATGATTCGAAGATTGTCACGGGAGAAGGAACGTCATGGAAGAAGCGTCCCGGAAGAAGCGTCGCAGAAGAAGGATCGTCGCGTCGCAGAGAATGGATTCGTCGGCGTCGCGTCGTCGGTCTCCGAGGATCCAGAATTCTTGTCGACCTTCGTCGGAGGTCAGCGTTCTTCGCATTCTTCACGTTCTTCGCATTATTCGTCGAGGAAGAAGTGCTTCACGGCTTGATTGATTTCTCCCAAACCCTCTTGCACAACCCACCTCTAATAAAATAAGAATTGTCTTATTTTAGTAACACACAAGCCAACGTTTAGAATTTCAAAAATAATTGAAACCATCAATTAATGAATTAATTGATGATTTTAAACCGCCCAATTAATGAGGGGTTAATTAACTAGATTAAACGCAATGGTTGACTTCATTAAAAAGGGGGGTGCAGGTGTGTTACTTAATTAAAGGAGGGGGGTTGAAAAATGTGGGGTTCGTGTGGGCCCCACCCCACAAATATCCTACCTAGTGGTGTAGGATATTGTTGGTCCCACTTTAACCCCTTATCTTAGGTTAAACAACTTAATATAAAATAAATTGGTCGCACCATTTTATTTTATTAATTTACTTACCCCGAAAATTTAAAAACCACACCCGAGCAAACGCAACTCCGGAAAAGGTTTTTCTAAGCAAAAACCGGCGCTGTGATTTCTTCGGTTACCTCAGAATTCAATTCCGAGCACCGGTTCAAAAGTTAGAAAAACCCGCTCATTCGTTCACTGAATGTACCCGAGCCAAACTTCGGAAAATGATTCCTGGCACACCGGGCCTCAGAATCAGGTGCCGTCAGAAACTGCGTTCTTGTAAAATCCTAAAGCAAATTAAGAAAAAAATTCCCTTGAATTTTATAGGTATTTACATCATGTTTATTATTTCATCCATTATATTCATCATTATACCCATCCAAATAAAGTGTTTATGAAAAACAAATTACACCACAGCGTGGATATGGTAAGTCGTATGCACGCATGCATGAAGATATTGTTTTTATTAGGATGAATAAAAGGAGGAATATGGTTTTACCATAATCAAAGTAACATCTAAGAATATAGATGATACAATATTTATTAATTTATTATGGAAACATCATAACAATAAGGGCTAGAAGAAGAAATGTACTTAAATGAACTGGTAAAACAATTACCTCTTCTTTAGTGGGCTTCTTTTTTATATCCTTTTAGGGATACTAAGGTTGGTATTTTTAGAAGCCGAGGACCTCAAGAAAATTTCTAATATTTTTGGTAGGATAAATGGATAGGTTTTGGTTAAGGTAGAAGGCTCAATTTTGTTTGAAGAAGTGAGAGAGGAGGTTACCTTTTATAAGATAGGGGATGGGTAATCTTGGAATCCTTTAAAATATTAAATTAATATAAATTAATGTTCAATTTAAAATAGTTCCAAACTCAGTTAGTTTGAAGAAAATATGAGTATGGGTATAAATATAATTAAAAATGATTTTTATTCATGTTTAGGTCCCAATATTAACCTTATGTTTTGGATTTAACCTTGAGTTAAACGCTTTTACTCTTAGTGGGACAATTTTACCTTTTTTACTTGTTAGGGTTAATATAGTTACTATAAAATAAAAAAAACCCAAATGAATCATTTATGACATATTTAACCTTATTATAGTTATTTGAAAAAATTAAATATTATTATGAATTTTATATCATTTAATAAACTATAATTTATTTTAAAGAATAATTTATGTCAACTGTGATACCATTTATTATTATTTTTTAAATATCATAACAGCATGGTAAATTCAATTTTTTAATATATTAATAAAAACTCTAACGTATCTATAAATTTCTTGGATTTCATTAAGTATGTCAAATTTTATTTATTTTATTATTTTTAATATCATTTATTTGAAATATCTATTAATGAAACAATTACTGCATCATTATTTACAAGTATTTAATTATATTAATTCTTCTATAAAAATTAAAAATAAATTATCTTGATGAAAATAAATTTACCATCTTTTAAATTTATATTTATAGTCAAATTTAACTTCTGTAGAACCATTTATTAAAAATGTAATACTTATTAAAAAAACATGAGTATGATATTTTTAAATTATCTTTAAATAAAATATTATATATGTCATATTATTACCCAAGTGGCTTTAAAATGTTATCATTTCTACCAAAGCTTTATTTTGGTTGATAAAAAACTATCCAATGAAATTAAGAAAAGTTTTAGGGGAATTTTACAACATTATTATATTATTTTTACCATTAATTACTTGATTTACCCTTAAACGTGGTAAATAAGAATTTAATAAAGTTACTATTTATAAAATCCAAAAAATAAATTGATCCTCTTATAATCTAAATATAATAATTGTTACTATTTATTATATTAATTTTTCCAAATTCAATTCAAAAAAGAGGCAAATTAAATTTAACACTAATCCTGCAGATGTGGTGAGTAGGCATGTTAAAGGAAACATTCAACAATTCAACACATTTTTATATCTAATTTCAATATAAAAATGATTAAAATAACCTACATTGGACTAATATATGTATTATTGATCTACTGAGACTTTAAAAATCAATTTAAATTATAATAAATATTTATATGAAAAGTCAATTTTTTAACTACAATGTAGTATTTTTCACTATTCATAAAAAAATGAAACATCTCAGAAAAATACCAAAAATTCACCCTAAGCTAATTTTGATATTCAAAATTCAAAATGAATTCTATTTTGAAAAATTAAATTAATGAAATTTAGTTTTAAAATAGGAGTTCCATTAAAAGGTGGTAAAATTCCTCCTTATATATATATATATAGTTTTAATGAATAAAATTTGATTTATTTTATATAATTGTCTAAGAAACACATACGATAAATGATATATATGTATGTTTCATAATGTGGTTAATACTATTCATAAACTCTATTTAAATGGACCAGTTAATAGATTGTAGTGTGCTTGATACTAGTGTTTCGTGCAACACAAACTGTTGAATTTATTTAAAAAGAAAATAGACTATGAAATCATTGGGTGTTATAACTATGGTCAGGCCGATGTTTTCATAGAAAATAGTGTGAGGATTTAGAAATACTATAAATGATTTTTAATAATTATTTGGTTTCCCAACATGATTAATTTTCATTACACTATTCTTCATGGGTTTAGTTAATCAATAGAAAATGAATGAATCATATTAATACTAAATGGGATGGAAAATGCAATGACATTCTTCATGAGTAACTGAATGTTATAAGAGACGGAATAAAAAATCTTATTACTATGAACAATTTTTTTTACTATATGAATCACGATGAGAATATAAATGAGGAATATAGGGAACACCATTTAGTTGAGTACTTTATGTGGAAACTTCCGCCTTCTTTTAGTAGTTACACTAATACACTTTCCACTGAGAAATGAATTAGTACCATTGAAAAAATATTTTCCATTATTTAGTGTTTTGAATATGAGAAAGTTATTCTTTATATTTATTAATTAGAAGGAGAACTAGATAAGTGGTGGAATCTTATCCAAATCATGAGAGAATATGGAGAAATTGAATCTATGGAGTGGGAAGATATTACATAGTTATTTTTAAATAAGTAATTTCCTCTTTTTATTCATATTAAAATGGATAAGAAATTACATGAGTTAAAATAGATGGATTATGAATCTATAGGTACTTACAATGAATATTTTATATGTCGTTAAAGGTACCCACATTTTATTATCATCATACAATAATGTAATTTTTTTAATTCTTTAATGGCATAGAAATGATATGAAGTTAATTATACACTAGGGAATTCAGTAAGAATGAATAAATATTTTGATGTGCTATCAAGGTGGAGATGAAGGTTTGATTTCCCATAAATTTCCTGAATTTTTTAAGAAATGAAAAATATAAATTAAAGGAAATTATAAAACCACAGAGAGAATAATCTAAGCTTTCCTTCATGTTCAAAATGTAGAAAGAAATGTGGGGGAATTTTTTTAAGGTAACTGGTAAATATTTAATGTGTCGAAAGGAAGTCCATAAATAATTTAAAAGTTGATTCAAAGTGAAGAAGTTATCCAATGATGTGAATAAATAGAAATTTCAACAGAATTAGCACCCACACACATGTGTTATAAATTATTGTAGTATGTGTATTATGCTGAACAATGCCAAAATATGAATGTTAATGATCATTATCAACATGAAAAAAATATTAAGCCCAGAGATAAAGGTAAATACCATGAAATCAATATTTCTGATGAGGGGTATAATAATGACATGGTGAAATGTCTACTTATAAATCAATCTTAAATAGATAATATCCTATTTGATTCTTGATCTACGCACTATTATATATATATGTGATTTTATATGAGTATCATAGTATAACATTAAAAACTAGATATTGAGTTAGGAGTATAAAAATTATAATGGTAATATGGTCGCATCCCAGGTCAATGATGCTTCCCATGTTGAAGTTTATGAGTATCTATTTTGTTAAAATATTGATGTTAAACCTCTAGTGGAATTAGATGATATTTTGGGTATTAATTTTCATTCTTTACCTAAATACCACATAAATTGATGATGGAGGGAAGTTATATTTGATATTCTAAGACAAACTCTGATCTCATATCAATTTTATGGAAAAATTAACTTTTTATGGAAATTATATACATATAATGAGGAATTATTTTAATTCAGAAGTTGTTTTTATCTCAAATGGTTGGTGAGAAACTCAAAATTGAAGATATACCTATTGTATGGGAGTTTATATATTTCTTTCCAGAAGGGTTATCTAGTCTTCCACCAAATCATGGTGTTGAATATTTAATATAAATAATACCTAGTGATGCACCTACTTCCATGAACACCTATATAATTGAATTGGTGTAGTTTTATGAACTAAAAATAACTACTATAGAAATATTGAAACAGATTCATTCTTCCAAGTGAATCACCTTGGGGTGAACTTTTTCTATTTGTTAATAAGAATTATGGATTGATTCTACTACCCATTGAATATCAAGACAATAAAAAG
This sequence comes from Viscum album, assembly GCA_963277665.1. Taxonomy (NCBI): domain Eukaryota; kingdom Viridiplantae; phylum Streptophyta; class Magnoliopsida; order Santalales; family Viscaceae; genus Viscum; species Viscum album. The sequence continues at coordinate 102,877,701 of OY728140.1, forward strand.
ATCACTATCTGGAATAAGTATCCTCTACCTTATGTTGCCAATTTGATTTATCAACTGGATAGAGTTGAATATTTTTCCTAGATTGATCTTCATACCAGATATCATCATCTAAGGGAAAAGAAGGAGGATATACCTTAGAAAAGATTTTGTACAAGGTATAGAAACTATGAATATATAGTGATCCCGTTTGTTCTCAATAATTCCCCCATAATATTATTAGATCTAATAAATACAGTCTTTAGAGGTTACCTTGATCGGATTGTGGTTTTATTTATATATCATATTCTTATAAATTAAAATATAAAGGAATATCATTAAGATCATTTGACAATTTTTTTCATGACCCTAAATAAGGTTAAGATTTATGTAAAATTTAACAAGTGTGAATTTTGTGTTCAAATTGTTTCATTCTTAGATCAAATAATATCGAGTGATGGTATACCAGTAGTCACTTCAAGGATTTATGTTATTGAAAATTAGGCTATACCAACCACTATATATGAGATAAGTATTTTTCTTGGTTTTCCTATATATTATTGGTGCTTTGGGTATAATTTCTCATAGGTACCGAATCTAGTCACCAATTTTAATTGGAAGGGATTCTAGTTCCTTTGGAAAATTTAATAAGAAGATTATTATATGTAACCAAATTGAAGGATAGGTAGTGTTCCTCATCTTACACTACCCTGTAGTGGATAAGGGTTAGTAATATATAATGATGCATCAAATAAGGGACTTGTATGTGTTATCATGAAAAATTACATAGTTATAGCTTATATATATGGATAATTTAACTTCCAAGGGAAAATAAGTCAACTCATGATTTTTAGTTTCTAATGGTAATTTCTCTATTAATTATATAGAGGAATTATTTATATAGGGAAAAGAGTGAAATATATATTGATCAGAATAGTTTAAAATATATTTTCACTCAAAAAGAGATGAACATGCAATGGATATATTGGTTTTAGTTGATTAAATATTATGACTAGTCCAATTATTATCACCTTGGGAAAGAGATTAACGATAAATATACACTCAATCAAAAGGATCATACTAGATTATCTATGTTGCGAATCACAAAAAGATTCAATATTTTTGGACATGAAATTTATGGAACTTGAAATATTAAAGGAAGAGAGGAAATATTGTCCTTTTCAAATGAGAGTTCAACCATCTTTTCTGATGGAAGATGTAGATATGAAAAATAAGATTAAACTTTTTTCTGAGTTCAACTTTGATTATGATGAAATAATAACATTTTAGAATATTATATGTGTACATTCAGTATCAAATTTGAAGAAGGAGGTGATGGATGAATCTAATCCATCTTCGAAGTATGAATATGTAAAAATATTTTAGAGAGTATTTATTGTAGGATTTCATGAAGATAGATATTTCATAGTTTGTGTCTATATTCCTCTTATGTCAGTATTTGATGGTATAAAAACTAAAGTCTAAGGTGATGTTACAACCATTAACCATACTATAATGGTTATAGGAAAACATCCCCAATGATTTTTTTCATTAGAATCCCCAACATATCTAAAGGGAATAATGATATTTGGGTTGTAGTCGATCTTTATACGAAGTCAGCACACTTCATTTACATTAAATAAAAATTTTATCATGATCAAAATTGTTAATTATACATTATATAATTTAAATTAAATAAAGTTACCCAATGCCACTCTTTCAGTTTTAAATATCATTTTTTATTCACATGCGAAGAAAACATAGTTATGAATGAATCATAATAAATAATGAAATTATATTCAGGATGTTAATTTATTTATGATTTTTATCTTTTAGATACATTCCATACATGGTTCCACAATGTGCAAATAGTATTTATTCAATTAATGGGTTAATAAAATAATCGATTTTTAAATTATTAAAAGGAATATAATTTTATTAAATTATAGTTCATGAAAAAATTTATAGGTGAATATGGTACTTTAACATTGATTTTAAAGAAAATATTTGAAAAAAAACTTTTTAGTTTTGTCATTAAAGTCGAATTAAATGGATATTGTGAAAAATGACAATAATGATATTTTAACAAAATAATATTTAATTAAATTATTGAAAAATAATAAAAATTATGAACTTGGACAAGGTATGTATGATATGGTCAAAATTTTCTTTACCTATTGTTTTATGGGATGATTTTCACATTATATTTAAACATTTCAACAATTAATATTGAAAGATTTAGTACCGTAGATAAAATTAAAATATGCTAACTAAGGGTGAATCCCAAATACAAGGTTAAACATGACACAAAATTATTTATAAATACTACTTAATAATGGGTTTATAACCGTATCTAACATAGATTTAAATAACTATCCATTTTGATGAATTTTTATTGGGAATGAATTTATTATAATTTAATATTTTTTGAAATTCAAAAATCTACCCTCACCTCAATTATAAAAGGTAATATCCTCCTTCAATTATGTTCACCACATTGAGCCTTCTAGTTTGAAAAAATATTACAAATTATATTCTAAAATTACATAGTCAGATTCCATAGTTTTTGGTCTTCCAAAAATACCAACCCTAGAACACATTAGAGGAGATCTAAATGAGTCTTTACAATGAATAAGTAATCATATTAACTGATTACTTTATATTATACTATTATTTACCTATGATATATATATATATATAATTATTCATAAAATAACAAATTAATTATCCTAAATATTCTTAAATGTTATTATGATTATGAAAAAACCATTATATACACCATCTTCCCCATAAAATGAGATGTGAAATTAGCGTTTTTGTATACGTACGACTTACCATATCCACATAGAAATATAATTTAATTTTCATAACCACCTTTTATAGATGGATATTATTATGGGTTTAATTAATAAATATGATATTAATGATTCAATTATGATTTTTTAATTATAATATCACATATACCCACTTACGATCAAATCCATTTGAAAATGATGACGTGTTCGTGCATACATGAGGACTACCACCTCTTCGAAGTGGTGTGATCAATTTTTTATTGATATTTAAATTGGATAATAATTTAGAAAAATGTGATGAATATATATGATATATATGATATATATGATATAATAAAGATCTTGGATTGTTTAATTAATATTTACCACTCTTCCATTCCATTTTTTGAAAAATGAAAATGATGTTCATGCGTACGCACGACCTATCGTCTCTATGAACATTGTAATTCATTTTAAAATATATAACATTCACGGATGAATTTAAATATTTACATATCTAATATATATAAAATTTATATCATGATTAATACTCTTCAGATTATTGAACCATGATTATTATAAAAGGACCATAACTACTAAACTAAAATTCTCATGACAGAGGAAACAATTAATACCTAGAAATGGATATTTCGATAAGAATTTATTGAAAAAGAAGTTTTTAAATGATTTAAATTGATCATATATGATATTATAAGTATGAAAATGACTTATTTATAGAATTATAAGATACTTAAATTTATTATATAGGAGGTTATGGTGATTTTAATGAATGTAAAAATCAAGGTAAGGGATTTGCATCTCAAGTTTATTTTTTTGGGACCTAATCCTTATACACCCCTTATTTAATTTAATTAGTGTATACTATTATAATTAATTCCTTTTATGATTCTTACTATACTTATTTGGATTTATATGTCCATATAAATATATTTATTTCAGGGGGATTATGATTCAAAATTTACCATAGTGGTAAAGAATTTATGTTGCAATATCATTGTTTATAAGGATTATTTATGATCATGTTTACAAAAGTGAAATCTCATAATCTATATCTAAATAAAAAAATATATATTTCTTCTAATATATTTATTTATATAAAATAAAATATTTAATTTCATTTTACCCATCTTACATACTCAAGAGTCTGAAAATATGTTTTTTAGGAAAATTAAATTCATTTATCTCTTTAGTAGAAAATCCGATTTCTTCTATATCCATATTTTCTAAAAATAATTTTAATAAGGTATTAAAAATTAGAGAATGATTGATTTTTTATTTTCACCCATGATTGAATTTTTAAAAAAATTGTATAAAGGGAATATTATTTTTAGTTTCCAAACATGGGAATCTATTACTTTTCTAAACAATGTAAGGAATATTTTTTATATAATATGACATGAATATATTTTATCACTCTCATGACTAATATTTTTATTTAAATATTAATTTATAAGTTTACATGGTTTTTTAAGGAAGTTGTTTTACTTTATAATTTAAATATTTTTTTTTAAAATATGTTACTTAGAAATAGAAAGTTTATCTTCCTTAATATTTTTGAAATGATTTTATAATGTTAGTTATATTAATCAAAGATGAAAAACCATTATTTCAATTATAAATTTTAGGGATTATTATCCAAGGATACCATCCTTATTCTTTCTCCTCCTGGTTTATGAATATAATGAGACGATGTTTGTGGAACCCATTTCTAGTCCATTGGTTATGCTTTTATAAAATGATTAATTGTTTATGAAACCCATTTCTTGTCCATTGGTCATGCTATCACACCCTTTTTCATATGTTATGATTATATGATCATTGAATTATCCCTTTATTAACCTTATTGAGAATTATAGATCATGCTTTCTTATGTTTCCTTTACCAGGTTATCAATAATGGTATAAAATATGCTTTTTATAAGAAGGGTGATAGTTATGAAGAAATAATTGGGAGACAATATAGATATTTTATGAACTAGTTTTTTATGTTTCCATGTTTGAAAAGATAGAATAATTAAAAAAAATAGCAGACATAAAACTGTTATATAATGAATATTCATATATTAAGATGTAATATCTATGTATAAAAATTAAGTGCTAAAATGTTTGGTATTAAATAAAAGTTTAGTTAACCATTGGAAATAAGGATGAGAAAACATTGGTAAGAAATCAGGGGATATGTCTAAGTATAGAAGAAAATCATATAGTTTTTCTAATGATCATGAAAGACCTTGGTTAAAAAATAGGTGTCATAGAAGATAGTGTCACAATTTTTACATCCTATAAATTTTTTGTCATGTTTTTGTAGTTTTACACCAAGATTACTGTTTCTCACACTATGAATTTAGATTTAAATAATGGTTAAAATCCTAATGATTCAAATTAATGTTGAATGTAATGGTAAATGAAATGATTTACCTCCTATGAAAATGAATTTCATGATGTCTAGAATGAAAAATATGATTTCTGGGGTCACACATATTTCTGAGGATATTAATCCCACCAAGCTTCCAAATGATCAATAAAAGGAACAAAATTCTATTGAGTTATTTATTAGACAACGCACACATTATTTTTATAGGTCCACAAATGCAACATTTTATAAGAAATTGATATATACCATTGAAAAGATATTTTCTATTCTTCAATGTTTGTAAAATTAGAAATATATTCTATCTATTATTTGGAAGGTGAAGAAAATAAAAAATGGAATATTATCAAAAAAATATATAATAAAAAGAAAATGAATCTATGTCATGGGAATAATTTAAAATATTATTTTTCAAAAGTATATGTATTCTTGAAATAAAAATGGATAATGAAATCCATGAGTTGAAGAAGCTATATGGAAAACATGTTGGTAATTATGAGGAAAATTACAAAATACTTGACAGGTATTCTTCTACTATTATCATCCAACTTGATCGTATTATTGATCAATTTTTCAGAAGAATAAAACCAAGTCTTTAATAGGAATTAGGAATAAGTCACTTCAATATGCATGCAATTTATTTTTATTTATTCTCAAGATAGAGATAAAGATTAGAGTATCCCAAAAATATAATGGTTTTGATATGAAAAAGAAAATTGAATTGATTGGAAATTATAAAAACCATAGTGAGAAGAGTACATGTTTTTCTTTATGCTCAGTGTGTGGATAAAAACATGGTGGAAATTTTCATAAGGTAAATGGTAAATGTTACATGTTTGGAAAATAAGGAAATTAGGAAATAGATTGTTAATGTAATGGGAAGAAGTTATCCAATTATGTGAATAGAGAGAAAGCTTGGAAGAATGAACCACGTATACTCTTGTGATTTTAATAGTATTATTATACAACCTTTTGGGAAAATCCATAGTCTAATGATGATGATCAATGTCAAAAACCTCTTTACACCATAGAAAAAGGGATGTCTCACACAATCACTATTGTTGATTTAGTGTTTGATAATGAATTGGTGAATGGTTTTCTTACTATACACTCTAGAACTTTAATGTGTTATTTGATTCTATATCTACCCACTCTTTTATATCAAATGAATTTTATAAGGGTATCAAAGTACCACCTCAATGATTCTATGTTGAATTAGTATTAAAAACCCTAAATGGTTTTATGATCTCATCACATGTCTATCATTCTACTCTAATTGATGTTTGTGGGAATATTCTTTATGAAAATATTGTCATTTTCCTACGGTTGAATTAGATGTTAGTTTTTTAATTTATATTGTTTAATTAAATAAAACACACATCAATTTTTGGGTAAGGAAAGTTACATTTTATATTCTAAACCAACCTATGATAGGCTGTTAGTGTGGTGTAAAACCTGAACATACAAGGGAAATTACCTCTATTGTATTGGACATGATTTTTATTAAAAAATATAGTTTATCTAAAATTGATGGGTATAAATTCAACATAAATTATATGCCTGTTTTTTTGTGTTTATTGATGTATTTTCAAAATAATTTCATGGAATTTCACCTAAACGTGAGTTTGATTTTTCAGTATAACTCATACCGGGTTCTACACCTATTTCCAAGACCACATATAAAATTACAATGAATAAGTTTCAGAAATTAATGAATCAAAACTAGGAGAATATTTAAAATGATTCATTTTTCCTTGTCTACTAGCTTTGAGTTAAGTTGGTCTATTTATCATGAAAAAGGATTGATTGATGTGACTCTAACTTTATTATTAAGAACATGACAAGATCACTATCATTAATAAGTATTCTATACACCATATTGGGGTAAAGTTTGAAAAAATACATGGATATCAATACATTTTCAAGATTTATCTTCATTATAGATGTCATTTATTGGCGTTCAAGAAGGAGGATATACCATAAAAAAACTCAGTAAATCATTTGTATACAATGAATTTATAGTGATGTCTTTTGTATTTATAATTACCCTACTATATTTATGTATTTAATGAATATGGTATTTAGAAATTATGTTTTTTATTTTGGTGTAGTCATTATATTTGAAATGTTTATATATTCAATGAGAAAGGAATATCCTAAAGATCACATGTGGATTGTACTGAAGACCCTTACAAATGGGAAATTTATGAAACATTTACCAACTCTAAATTTTTTGCTTCTAAATGTTTTATTATTCGGTAATATAATCTCATGTAATGGTATATGAGTATACCCAACAAAGAAAAATGTTATTGAATATTGTTCCAAACCAACCACTTTGACTGAGATTCATAGTTTTCTTGGGTTTTATAGATATTATCGGGGAATTATGGGGAATTTTTCTGGGATATCGATTCAAATCACCATGTTAACTTGAAAAATAGTCACATCCCTTTTGATGGATGAATGTGATAAATGGTTTAAGGAACTAAAGATAAGGTTAGTCATTTCACCCATGCTTATACTACAATATAGTGGATAAGGGTTTGTAATCTCTATTAATAATGAATGAAGGGAATGTGATACCCCTTCATATATAATGATATTTCTATATCTTATTCCTCATAACAATTGAAGGTTCTTGATCAAAATTACCAACCTTGTGATTTGGAGTTAGTTTCATTTTTTTACATTAATGATATGGCGGAGTTATCTCTATTAACATCTGTACTAATAAAAAATGTTTAAAATATATTTTCACTTAGAAGGATAAGAATAAAGGATAATTAAGATGGTTGGAGATGATTAGTGATTATGATTTCTCAATACATTACCAATCTAGGAATGCGAACATGGTGGTAGATTCTTAGAGATGAAAGGATCATTCTAGCATATCTATAATGGGGATCACAATGGATTAAATATTTATAGGAATTCAAAGTATGGATCTTAAACTCTTGAAAGAAGTGAAGAGATATTATCATTATCAAATGAGGTTTCAAACATATATCTACGTGAAGATTAAAGAGTTGAATAATGAATATATAAAGATGTAAAAGAAGGTGAAAAAGGTTCCTAATTTCAACCATTAATATAATTAAATAATAAGGTTCAATTACTATGTATGTGTCACTCTAGTACCAAATTTGAATAAGTATATGATGGATGAAGCTAATAGTTCTACACTCATTATTCATCATAGATGAATGAATATGTATACATATTTAAATGATTTTTTGGTGTGATGGCATGATGAGAAATATTTAAAAGTTTGTTTCTCAATGTTTATTATGAAATAAATTTAAGCCTAAGAGATAAAAGTATAAGGGGATGTTATAACCATTACACATACTAGAATTAAAATGGTAAGCAATCACCTTGGATTTTTTATCAGATACTCCATAACATCTAAAGGGAATAATGTTATTTGGGTTGTAGTCGGCCGATGTATGAAATAAGTAGACATAATTTCTAATAGATAATATTTATATATTGATCAAAATACATGGTAATACATTATTAAAGGGATAGTAATTCATGTTCTAGAATAATCAATTGTATTTGATGAGGATAAAAGGATTACATTGATGTTTTCAAGAAGACATTAGCAGGCTCTAAATATAGAGATAAATTTCCTAAATTATTATCATCATTAGATAAATATTATGTGTAATGATGTGTGTTTTTACTTGAAAGTCTTTTGAATACTTCTAAGAATAATAATGAAAGGAGGAACCGAGTTGTAATGGGATTCTAGGGCTCAGAGAGCCTCGACACAGTATTTTTAAAATACTAAATATATTTTTTCATACATGTTTGGTCTTTATGGAAATGTGAAAGAACTCACTAGAAGAATATCATATAAGAAATTTGAGATCATGGTAGAGTTTGGATTTTTATTTTTACCCTAGGCGCAATAGAAAATGTTTCAGCATCGAGAGTTTAGTCGAAGACGAGTTGGAGACGGGGCATTTAAAATGGGAGTTAACTGATTGTAATTGATTAAAATTAAGTTTTCATCCCCCAACCCTTTGTTTTGTGTAGAAATAGGAGGAGGTTCTCTCCCCCATTGGATGACTGATGAAACTGATCCAAATTGAAGTGATGAGTTTCTTCCAATCTCCATTGATGGGGCCCATCATCATCAGATCGAAAAGCAACATGATCCATGCTTCATTTTAGATCCAATGCTTTAATGTTTCTTTCTTAAGGTAGGAAGATTTGAGTCTTAGTCCTGAACCACGTTTTTATGAATTGTTTTACAGTTTTAGATCCCCTATTACGATTACTTGAGATCACTTATCGGTCGATCTATAGGTTTTGGGGAAAATTGGTGTGAATTGAATGATTCAAGAGGTATTTCCCATCAGAATTACTGTCCACATAACATATAGAATTATTAAACATGCCAGGTTTTATTCCCTTTTTTGGAATAAGACATTTGGGGATTACACTCCATGCATCAGGGTTACACACTGTGTTGTCACCCCATGTCATGTGGCTAAAGGGAATAGCTTGGATAGTCAGGTGATAGTACATATCCGTGTAGAACTACATGGCTAATGTACATCGACATGAGGTGTTAGACATGGGCACAAGAAAGTGAAACATCCACGATGTTGTTTAACCTTGATATGTTGTGTACCCAGTGGTACACACCATGTGTTAGGCATGGTTGGACGAGCCATGTGAAGGAAGAACATGACTGAGGGCCGGGTGAGAAAGGGCATTCCATGTACAACTTGTAAATGCCATATATGCCTACATGAACATAGAAACTATTTAAACAGGAGATACGACATGGTGTTCAGGTGGCTTTACATGTCATGTGGACCCTAGTGCATGTTATGTACTCTCCTAGGGATCTTCATGAGACCTTCCATCTTGTGTATCTCCTTTTCCAGAACTCGGATTTAGGCTTGTGAGTATCCTATACAGAGTAGTTTTCAACATAGAACAAAATGGTGTCCTCTATAGTGTTCTATAAGAAATTATGTGACGTGTTTCGATCATGATTTTATAGTAGCGGTGCTTAACATTGGGCAGTAACCAGGATGGATCACTGGGTTGACGTCAGGGTCGAAACCTTTCCCTATCCCCATAGGATGTTGGTCCCCTATAATCTTTATTCTTCTATATTAGTGATCCAATATGGTATTATGGAGTGGGTTCCCTACCCATGGTGATGTTGTGATGAGATTTATGATAAGTGTGATTCTCCTTTCATCGATACTTTAACAATGATGTTGATCAGTGTGTTTCTTGGAGAGAGATTCTCAGATGGATACTCCCATGTGGGATCTGGGTGAAGGTTTCCCTTACCCATATTATTTAGTATCGACAAGACTCCCCATGACATGGATGCAGTTTCTTTACCCATGTGGAATTTATCTCAAGGATGGTACTCCCCTGTTGAACCAGGGTGTGGGTCCCCTATACGTGGAGTCGGTACTCCCCTTCTATGTTGGGGAGTGGGTCCTCCATATGTGATGTATAGATAGAGTGAGTACACCCTGTTATGTTAGGGTGTGGGTCTTATATTCTTAGATTCGGTATTTTTTTATCATATCAAGGTGAGGGGACTCAATATGTGTTATCATTGAAGAGTTGGTACTCCCCTGTTATCCCAGGGAGCAGTTCCTCTAGCTTGGGGTTGGTAATCCCCTATCGTACTTATGTGTAGGTCCCCCATAGTGACCGCGCTAGTAGGGTGGTACTCCCCTATCATGTCAGGGTGCATGTACTCTATCTATGATGCTGAATTCCCCAGTATTATTAGGGTTCTCATCCGATATCCTTTGATTGGTACTCCCTTATCGAACTAGGATGCAGGTCAACATATACATAGTAGTACTCCACAGTCTTCTAGTACCAGCAGGGAGCATGTCCTCCATTATAATCAGATATCCCTTGACTATATATTATAGTTACGAGGATAAAGTACCTACACTAGTTACATGTGATACTAGGTTTAGAGTTAGTATTCCTTTAATTGTAGGGTCATGTTGAGGTGTGAAGCCCTCTATTATATTTCTCAAGAGAGGATGCAAACATTGTGTATTCTTGAACAGTGCTCGCTCAATTGTGTGCAGTGGTACTAGTGAGGAGAATGCCTCTCCACTTGGGTTCTTACAACCATACATTGGGAACAAAGTAGTGTTTATATGACCTCTAGTGATTTTCAGTAGAGTTTTACATAGTGACATGTTCCCTATAGAGTGCATTCCCTTAGACATACCATCATTTATGGTAGAGTTGTTCTCAATATAGTGTATCTCTTGGATGGGTGAAATCTGGGATGGAAGAGTCATGAAGTGTGTTCCCATGGTTGTGTGTTTCCTTTTGATCCTTGAGTAGAATCTTGTAGCTGGCAATGTGGTCGGAACCTCATGAGAATTGTAATCTTTGATATGTATATCTAGGTGATTCTGGGATTCATTACAGCATTTTCACATGTCGGGGATGATACCCCTTATGGACTAAGCTTACCGGTAAAGTATAGATGAAGATGGTTTAAGATGTTGCTTCTCTCTCAATTGGGTTCCATCTAGCTAGGTCGAGTGGACTTTTTACTTTCATTTTATCCCTTTTCTTTTGGATTCTTTTGGGGAACCCACTGAGTATTGTTATACTCACCCCTGTACAAGATTTTTCTACATGTGTTGTGTGTTTTGAAAACCATAGATCATTCTATAAAGTCCTAAGAGGACCTGAAGTAGGCCAGGCTTAGTGAGATAGACCAACCAAGGTATTTATCAGATCTAGGATGAGGAGCTTTCAAATAGTTTCATTTGACATTGACCTATCCTTCTGAGCAGGTTGGACACTTTTATAGTTTTTAGTGGATGTGTGGTTTCCCATTTATGCCTTAAGTACTACTTTTATACTCTAGTATGGGATAGATCTATGCATGAATTTTAGTTTCTAGCTATTTATATATATGTGATGTTTCGTTGAGGTGTTTTTGGGTGTATGCATACAAGTAATTTAGGAAAAGTCCTCATATCTATTTAATATTCCTACTCGATGATAGTCACCATCCCCTAACCTATTATGGATGGGTTTGGGGAGTTCTGGTCAGGGCCACATTGCATCACATCTTAATAGAGTGGTATTAGAAAGGGTTACACATTGGGATTATAGTGTCATGAGCTTGTTTAGGGTTTCATAGTGATAGGGTTGGGGTGTTTTGAGTTTTGATCTCAGGATAGATGATCTGGTGTTAGTGTGGTGGAAGACGTATCCATTAACTAGGACTATGATAACCTGTTTTTCGACATGATACATTTGGAAAATAGTCATACAAAAATAATGGTACATGAATTACATAGGATTGGGTTATGGGTTCCTTATCCTTCTTGAGTCATATTCCCAGATATACTCTTTGAAAATGATGCATCTTTATTTTTTTAGGATTCCACCATGAAGATAGCCAAAACGAGTTCCATGACAGGATTGTGATGAAGATCCTTTATGAGACGAGTCTTCAGTGCAGGGAACTAGTTTTGAGGTGGTACCTATGAGTGTTATACCATTTGATACACCACCCATTGAGTAGCTGGTTGTACTAACTGTTCAGGTCCAGGATGCATGTAGGATGAGTGCACTGCACGAGTTCTAGAGGCACCAACCTCTAAGGAATCAGAGTGATCTAGACCCCCAAAATCTATTGAATTGCTTGATGCAATCACATGTGTTTTCCTAATTGTAAGGACACTTCCTGATCAGATGATGGTCCTAGTGGGGATCATTATATAGGGTTTTTCTAGGTGATAAAAGATTCTAGTGACGCAGACCCATGATGAGGTGAAAATAACCTAGGTAGATTTGAGAGGCTCTTCAATGAAGATTCATACCCAAACACATTGAGATCAATTCATATCCCAGATCTTATGAAGATTTATAAGGGTATAAAGACTACAGAAGAGTGTTCAACAATTTTCATAAACCAATCTTGGTACTCATTGAATATGGTTTGAGACCCGTTCTTCGGAGCCCATACCTTTGATTTGGGCCTCTGAAGAGACATCAAATAAGGTATGGTTTCCTTATTCCTTCCACTTATATGGGGGTAATAGAGAAAGCTATGGTAGTAGAGAGATTCCTGGTAGATGGATGGTAAGATTTGGACCACAGTGGTGGTCACTAGGCTGAGTCATCTTCATTAATTTACCGATGAAAGAAGAAAATATTTCATAACAAGAGGCATAACCATGCTTAGACCCAGTCATGTGGGCCTATAATGTAGGAGTCACACCAAGGATTAGGTCAACCGTTGGAGATGTGTTGTTACTCTTGTGATGGAAAAGGACATATTTCTCGATATTTTCTGACCTGTTGTGTTGGTGAGAGGGTACAGGTTGACATGCCTCTTTAGCAGAGGCAGAGCATGGAGCAGGGAGTTCCAGTCATGGGAAGATGTGGTGTAAGAGTAGGTAGAAAATTATAAGGTGTAAGATGGATTGATGTATTTCCACCACCACCCCTAGGTGGTCCACTCCAGGATTAGAGGACTGGAGGAAGAAGGTTAGGAAAGTAGCAGGTCATAGAGGCCTTTGATCTAGAGGCTCTGAGGATGAATAACGGTACATTATTTTTCCTTTATAATTTCTACAGTAGAAACTGTTAGATGTTGTTGGGAGGTAATAATTTCATTCTGATTCTTTCTTGAGGATTAACTAGGGTTATGTGGGCTGTTGGTAGAAAATAATGTTGGTGTTGTTGAAATAGCTTTGAACTCCCAAGGAAGAGGGACACTTTCCCCACTGAGATGTATTATTATGATGCAATCATAACCATGAAGGGGAGTTAGTGCTTCCCAAGTAGGATAGTGCCAAGGTTTGGTGTATGGGTTTCTTATACTTGTGTGTTCAAGTAGAGGTTGTGCACTGAAGTGTTAGATAAGGTCCTGGAATTTGCATTGGATATTTATTTCTAGACCCTTATTCATGGAAGCATTTTTAGAGGAAGATCCTTTCATAGAACTATTCAGTTGTCACAGAGTTAGACCCTATAATGTTTCCATTGTGTGGATTTGTTTCCTACCATTCATGATTAGCTGGGATACCACTAGTGGGTGTGACAATGTTTTTGGTTTGATGATCTGTATTATAGGTGGAGATTCATGGACAAAGGGGATGGTAAGACCCATTTTTTACACTTGTGAAGACTTGTTTTGTTCATTTGTACCATTGTGTGCTCGGTGTCATACTTGAGAGTAAGATTCTTGAGGAGGTCATGGTGTAGATCATCTAGGATTGGATTTAATCTATGGGGTTATGTTGGTAACTGTATGAGGTTTGTGAGGTGGTTTAACACTTGAACCAATGATTGCTGATGGACTATAGTGATTAGAGTTTTTTCACCTATCATATCTGAGGATACATGTGCCACTTGTTTCATGGTGTAAAACTAGTTGTATATAGATGTGAGTGTGGTCTGGCCAGGGTGGTTCTCTTGAGTGTGTTCTTGTAAGTAGAATGAGAACCCTTGGGGATCTCTCTAGCATGGGAGTTCTAGCTGGGATCACAATTTATTCTCCTTGTGCATAGGCTTTCACTTTTTAGGGATGAAAATACATAAGGTTGGGATAATTTAATGAATTAGTTTTTAACTAATAATACTTTAGAATATTTCTAAAAATATTTCCAACACCATGTTTTGAGTTGGAATGGGGTTTCAGGGCCCAGAGATCCTTGACATGGCAATTTCAAAATATTAAATATATTTTGTCGTGCATAATCAGTTTCTATTGAAATGTTAAATAACTTCTGAATGGGGTCTCAGATCAGAAATTTGATACCACAATTGAGTTCAAAATTTCGTGTTTACCATAGGCACGACATAAAATTTATCTGTTCCAAGAGGTCGATCAAAGACAAGCTAGATATGGGGTGTTAAAAAGGGTAGTTAGCTGATTTTAATTGATTAAATCATTTTTTACTTCCCCAACCCTTTTGTGCATGTATTAATAGGAGGATGTTCTACCCTTTTCTCACCCTTTGGACGATGGACGAAATCCTGTGAAATCGAAGTGATGGGGTGCAGTCGATATCCCTTCTTAGCACCGATCATCATTAGATCAAGGAGTAGTATGATCTGAGTCTTGTTTTGGAATTGAAACTTTTGCATTTATCCCTTGAGGTAGGCGTATTTTAGTTTTACTCTAGATAATTTTTTATGTATTGTTTTAATGTTGTAGAGCCCTATTACGATATCATGATATCCGTTCTAGGTCAATTTGCAGGTCATGGGGAAACTAGGGTGAATCAGGAAATTTCCAAGTTAATTATCATAGGAATTACCATCTACACAGCATGTAGACCAATGGGACATTCCATGTTTTATTCCCATTTAGGGAGGATAACCTTGGGGGACTACACATCGTGTACTGGGTTTACAAGCCATGTAGTCACCTCATGTCGTTTGGATAGAGGGCATGGCCAGAGAAGTTATCTGATAGTACTTGGCTGTGTAGAACTATACAGACTATTTACATTGAAATGGAGTTATAGATACATGCATGGGAAAATGACACATCCAATAGGCCGTTTATTCGGAACATACCATGTATCAAGTGGTGCACACCATGCATGAGGTACGGTGGGATGATCTATTTGGAGGAAGAACACCGATCAAGTCCAAGTGAGGCAAGGAACAAGGTTCATGGATTATAAATTCCATATAAACCTACATGACCAAGAAAGTCATGTAAACAGAAGAAATAGGTAGGTTATCAAGTGGGTTCACATGCCGTGTAGACCCTAGTGCACGTCGTGTACTAACTTTATGATCTTATGGGGATCATTTTACTTGTTTATCTCTTTCAACAGAACTCAGATTTTGGATTTTAAATAGATTATCTTGAGTATATTTCCATATATAACATGATGGTGGCCTCCGTAGTGGCCTGTTTGATATGATGTTTCATGTTTCAAGAATGATGTTGTAGTAGTGGTGATTAACCTTGGGTAGTGAAAATGGAGGATAATTGATTTGACATCGGGCTTGGTACCATTCCCTCTACCCTTAGGATGAGGGTACCCTAGACTCTTTAGGCTATTTGAGTGATCCTCCATTATTGTATCTCGGTGCGGGCCACCTACATCTAGCGGTGTTGTAATGAGAGGTATGATAAGCATGACACGCTTTTCAGCAGCACTTTTTTGATGTTGTAGACCAGTGCAGTTCTTAGAGAGAGATGCTGGGACTGATTCTACCTTATGGAATCTGGGTGTGGGTTTCCCTTACCTGTCTACTTCGGTAGATACATGACTATCCACATCATTGGTGTAAGTTCTCTACCCATGTGGAAATTCTATCGGGGATGGTACTCCTCTATTCGAAAAGTGTTTGGGTCCTCTATTCTAAGAGTTAGCACTCCCATACTGTGTTAGGGAATGTGTCTTCCATATGTGATGTATAGATAGAGTGGGTACCACCCTATTATTTTAGGATGAGCATCGTATATCCTTGGAGTCGGTACTCCCCTATTGTATTATGGTGTGAGTCCTCCATACGTGTTATCCTAACATAAATGGTACTCCCCTATTGTACCTGGGAGTGGGTCCTCTAGCTTGGGGTCATTACTTTCCTATCACACCAGGGTATGGGTCCCCCATAGTGAACTTACTGGTAGGGTGGTACTTATCTATCATTCTATGTTGATGGTCCTTTATCTACAGAGTTTTAATCCCCTATCATATAAAAGTGTGGGTCATCTATCCTATGAGTGGTACTCCCTTGTCAGACCAGGGTGTGGCCATCATCTACAAAGTAATACTCCCCCACATTTGAGTCATAGAGGGGAGTGAGTACTTCATTGGAGTTAGAGATCCCTTAGTTGTTCAGTACAATTATGAGGAGTGGTCCCCTCTACTAGTTACATGCGACACCTAGTTTGGAGTTACTATTCCCTCGATTATAGGGCAATGATGAGGCACAGGTCCCTCTGTTATCTCTTATTAGAGAGGATGCACGCAATGCACATTCTGGATAATTCCTCCCTCAACTATGTTCTATAGTGAGGGGTGAGTTTATCCACTTGGATTCTTAAAACCTTTCGTTGGGTGTAGGATAGCATTGTGAGGACCTATGGTTATGGGCACTAGAGTTTGAACAAGTGAGATGATCCCGATGGATAATGTTTTCTCAAACATACCATCAGGTGTTTTTGAGATGTTCCTGATGGAGTGTATCGATCATATAGGTTTCATCTTGGATGGAATAACTCATGGAGTGTGTTCTAATAGTTTGTTTTCACTTTTAGAGACTCGACTATAATCTTTTATCTAGTTTTGAGGTTGGAGGCTCATAAGGCTTAGAGTCTTAGATGGGTATATCTGGGTAATTTTTTGGAGTCCTTGTGGTGTTTTCTTGTGTCTGGGTGGTCACCCCTTGTGGATTGATCTGACTAATTATTTATAACTGAGGATGCTTCATGATTGATATTCACTCTTGATTGGGTTCCCTCTAGCTAGGTTGAGCGGTATATTGCCTTTCAGTTTCTCCCTTTTCTTTTAGATATTTTTGGGGTGCCTACTGATTATTTTTATATCCACCCCTACAGAGGATTTACCTGAATATATTGTGTCATAAGTTGACCAAAGAAAATTTGATGAATTCCCTAGAGGACTCAAGAAAAGTAGAACTTAGTGAGCTAGGATGATCGAGGTGTTTACTAGAGCTAGGATGAGGATCTTTCTATCATTTTTATTTGATATTGATCCCCTCCTTATGAGAAGGACAAATGCTTTTACTATTTTTGTTGGGATTGTGTTTTGAACTTGTTTTCTTTTAGAACATTTTTTGTATTATGGTTTCGGATAGATATATGAATGCATATTTTTTTCTATATTTTTATATCTCAATTCTGTTGCATGGAGGTGTTTGTGGGTGTGTGCGTATATGCACTTTAGTAAAATGCGTCCCATATATGTGATATTACTACTTGGAACTAGTCTCTTGACCCTGTACTATTAGAGGCGGTCTTGGGGAGTTATGAACCATGCATTTTTGGGTTGATTCATGACAGTAAGTATTAGTGGAAAAATAAACTGTAGATGAATTTTTGGGAGCATGTTTTTTGTATTTCTTAGGTGGTTGTTATCAATAGCTTCCATTGGTGTCATTTTCTTACAATAATAGTTTTAAATCTTGTATTCATATGTCTACATATGAATCCCTTTGATGTATGCTTTGATGGTGTAATGAAACATAATTTTTTAATGATAAACGTTTTATGAAAATGTGTTCTATATTATATTATACACAAAAAACCCATGTCTATTTAATAATGGAGTGAATATAAATGGAAATTTAAACACTTATATTTAACCATTATATGACCATTGGTTAATTATGACCACTGGAAACTATACTCTTGATAATAATTGTTATGTTATAATAATTGTTTATAAGTATAAATGACAAAGGAAAATTAATTTAGAAAGGAGAAGCGATGGAATCAACTAGTAGGGTCATTCCATATAAACCCCATCTATCATAACATGGGAGTGTGGTAGAATCATAAGGGGTTTAACTTGTCCAAGACCGAGTTGATCTTCAAGAAGTGGAGTAAGAAAGAAATCTCATATAGGTAAAATTCATGTCAGTGGAAATTACCAGTCCAGAATAGTTATCCAAGCATTCCCATGAATCAATCACTATTGTTCACCATAACCTTAAGTCATATGCGAGTGTTATAAGGGGTTATATGCCTCAACCCTAGTTACTTAAAAGAGTAATTCCTTTATATAAACAAAATTTTTATTTCATCACATCCATTTTAAGAATATTTATTATTAATAAAATTGAGATTGAATTTGATAAATTGATTTTTTTGGATAGAAATTGTACTTTCCAAAAAAGATATAAATATTTATAATATACCATGATATTAGGAATAGTTCTTATTTTAATGAAGTAGTATGATAAAAACACTATTATTTAAATATAAAGGATACAATAATTTTATTTTTTTCCAAGTGTCTGAAATATCACTATGCATTTTGAATCAGCTATTATTTTTAAAATATAAGGTTTCATGTATTTAAAATTTATAATTATCATATCTAGAGATTTATTATGAAAAAATAATATCATTTATGAAGTTAGAACATCAAAATTAGGTTAGGGTGAATTTATAAGAATTTTCTAAAATACATTTTTTATTTGTGATTAGTATAAATACAGTTTGGGTTTTTCAGTATGTTTAATGACACAATAGGGTGAATTTATAAGAATTTTCTAAAATAAATTATTTAGTTGTGAATAGTAAAAATATAGTTTGGGTTTTTCTGTATGTTTAATGACATAATTATTATTTCATAATTATGTAATAACTAATTTAGCACAATACATAACTAAAATATGTTATTTTATAAAAATCAATTATTTTAACAGATTTTAATAAATTTTTAAATATATAATTTTCTTTCCAAATTCTAAAATAGAAACATCAACATTAAAAATGTTATTTTGTGAAAACATTAAATTTCCTTTCTAAAATAATTAATATAAAGTGATGGTAGACCCTTATTGATTAAAATAACATAAAAAGTGTCCCTGGTTTTGAATAACATGGGAAAATACCATGGAAAAGCCCATAGTTTTTCATTTACCACTACCTTGGCATCCAAGGACTAAATTTAGAATTTAATAAAAAAATACCCCACTTTTTCTATAAATACCCACCAATTTATCTATTTAAATTCACCAAAAATTCTACCTCCACAAATATATGGAAGTTTTAGCTCCCATGATTTCTTCCCAAGGTCTCCTAAATCCCCCAAGGTCTCGATTCTAATGTTTTAGGAACTACTCTTCAAGGTATGGGAAATATCCTTCTTTTCTCTTCGTTTCAAGAATATATTTTTGTATATGTCTTATGGATATTTTGGTGACTCTATGTTATTTCCTTATTATTTATTACCATACTAAAAAATTATGTTTTATAAATGGGATATATTTTTCCACTCTCTTTTTACCCTTTTATAAAACCATTTTTATAGTTGTTACGATGCTAGATTTACTTTACAAAATTTCTCTCTTTCTCCTAAAGAAATTCCATTTTATTTTCTTTTTATGAATACCCAAACCTATTTATTTTCTAGGGGTTTTAACCAATATGTTGAAATGATATATTTAATTCTGGGATTTACATACAAAAAACACCCATTCCCTTTCTGTGGTTTAAAAATGACACAATGATCATGTTCTTTAAGCACTTTTTAAAACGTCATTATTTTGATACAAAACCCATTTAATTTATTCTGCATAGGTTATTTATGAAATTTTTTATTATAATATATGTGGATCACATTAATTAATACATATGACCAGTTCTCCTTGATAGTTATCTAATTCATTAGGTAGATAATTTAATCTCTAGAGATGACTTGTTTTACAATACCATGGTGAATAACCTTTGTAATTATTAAGACACCTTAGTGAAAAACCCTAGTAATATTCTGATTAATGTATCTTCAATATTTTCTATCCACATTTCCATGTTATGATTCATGTTCTTTTTATTACGATATGCCCCTTTTTTCTTTTCTCATGACGTTATTATATCCATCAAGTTCTTATTCATATTTCTCAAGATCACATGTAAATTGTTTCCCTTTCTTACCCTTACTGGGCCTTATACTTACCCTTTCATTTGATGTAAGTCCCCTGGTTATGAGATGAAGTAAATGTACCTAAGATAAACTAGTTATGATTTCATTCTAGTTTATTATAATAATGTTTTATGTTTTCATATATTATGTCCATTTTTTTCAAGAAACTAAAATTTAAAAGATCCTATGTTTCTACAATATAATGAAAATTTAGGTAATAAAAAGGTGGGATTCCATAGTTAAAATCAAAAGATAGTTTATTTATTTATGGAAATTGAAATTTTATAACTTTAGGAATAACCTTAGGGACAAGTTAATATATTAAAAAACATACTGGAATTTTGGTTAAGTATTAATTAAGTGGTTTCCAAAAAACTAAATCCTTTTTTGGTTACAAACAATTGGATGCGGCTCTAAAATAGATGTACCTAGGGGTAAAACCTGAAAACAAATCTTTGAGGTAGACATTAACTAAAACTCGGGCACAACAACGGGCATTTCTGCACGCTAAGTTTGACACTCCTAAGGGATATGTTTGGTTAATCACAAGATTTTTATTAACAATTAGGAAGGATTTATAGAAAAAGTGCTTTTTTTAAAGAGTAACATATTTAAGCATGATTATTCTGTACATAAAATTACTTTCTCATTATGGTCTTCTTGTTTTAGAAAATGGTGGGAAATAGGAGGTACTTCATAAATAGTGAGTTCAACAGACCATGCACTGGTGAACCTTTGATGGAAGAAGGAATGGAATAATTCATGAGAATGATGAATTGACTGACTCATGTTAAGAACAATAACATGAATCAAGCCATGATACCGGATTCACCTAAAAGGGAACAACTTTCCATTGAGCCATTTATGTGTTAATGACCACCTTCTTTCATTGGATCTACCAACCCATTGATTTTTGAAAAATGGATAAACTCTTTAGAGAAGATATTTTCTATACTCTATCATTCAGAATATGATAAAGTTACCTTCTATGTGTACCATTTAGAGGGAGAAGGTGATCAGTAGTGGACAATGATTAAAAACATGAATACAAAAAGGGATATTGAAGCTATATAGTGGGAAGAGTTCAGGGGATCCTTTTTTAAAAAATATTTCTCCTATTGGATGTGAATGAAAATGGACTAGGAACTCCAAGAGCTGAATCAAAAGGAAAATGAATATGTGGTAAGCTGTGTGATGAAATTAAAAAGTCTTTCTCTCTACACCTCTATATTTTTTATGGATCTTAATGGAATGGTTGGAAGATTCTTCAGTGGACTAAGACCCCATATATAGAATAATATTTCCAATCGATACTATAAAAGATATGAGGAGATAGTGTGAGGTATTATGAAGGTTAAATTTGAGTTTAGGGAGATTCAGTGGCCCCATAGATCAAATGAAAATAAGAGATCAATAGATCCAATATTAGGGAGGAACTTTGATCATGATAGAGATGTAAATAAAGTGAAACTTTCTACAAACAACAAATGTGGGAATAAGTATCCGAGGAACTTCTTTATCAGGAGAGGGAAATTTTACAAGTGTGTATGAGATATCCATATTTCTAGGAATTTTCAAAGTGTGGTGAGGACTCAACTTCTCAGCACTGAAAACAAATTAAAGATGGTGGATGACCATCCTGAAGTCCAATGCATCAAGTGTAGATAACATTGGATATTTCCCAATAACTGTCCAAATCAAAAGATAATAAGGGGAAATCACCATCAACATCAGCATAGGCCGAGGGAGCAAGGTAAGTATTTTTCTATTATGAAGGATATAATTGAAGCTCCATATGATGTGGTTGTAGGTACTCACATTTTTCTCTCAATGCTAGAAAATAATTTTGTTGATCTAGTTTCTACGCATTTCTTTACTTCCTCCAAGTTTAAAAATCATATAGAATCAATTCATAAACTTATAGAAGTATTTTTATCATTAAGGACTCTTGGATGGATTATCCAAGCATCAATTTTTCATAGAAACTCTAGTATTCACTTTGGTGAGCACAATCTCATCAAAAATATAGTAGTCATTCCCATGATGTAATTTGACACTTTACTTGGGATGGAATGGATCTCAATATATAAATATAATATAGACTAAAAAATTTAAGTAAATCATAGTAGTCTTGAATGGAAAACCAATAGTTGCTTTCAAAAGAGATATATCTCAACCTGATCTTTGTCTAGAAGAACATCCCGTGGATTATTTTAAGAAATGATCTGCGAAGATAAAGAAGGAAATAAAAGTATTTGAATACATAATGTCCCAATCATTTAGGAATATATTTTTGTACTGGAAAATGTGTTACATGCTCTTACCCCAAAAATAGAGTTAGATTTATCTATTGAACTCATTCATAGATCAGATATGTTATCAAAGAACCCATATAGAATAGAAAATGTGGAGATGGAAGAATTATAGAAACAACTACAAGATATTTTGGAGATGGGGTTTATCTAACCAAGTGTGTATCCTTGGGGATCACCTATTCTCTTTCTATATACGAAGTACAGATCAATGAGAGTATGAATTGATTATAGAGAACTTTATGGGATCATAGTGAATAACTAGTACCCTCTTCCATGGATTGATGATTTATTTTACCATCTTTTTTGGATCAATTCTTCTCTAAGATTGATCTTCAATCTGGTTATCATCAAGTGAGGGTGAAGATAGAAGATATTCCAAAGACTGCCTTTCAATAAGAAAATGGGAATTATGAGTTTGTTTTTATTACCTTTTTATTTACTAATTCTCCTACTATATTTATGGATTTGATGAATAGAGTCTTTAATAACTACCTTGATAAAATTTTGGTAGTTTAAAATGATGATATTATGACATATTCCAAAAGTCATTATGATCATGGGGTTCATATAAGGGTTATTTTTCAAACACTAAGGAATGAGAGTTTATTTGAAAAGTTTATCAAAATGTGAAATTTGGTTAAAATAAGTTTGTTTCTTTGGGAAAATTGTAACCAATAATGGAAAATTAGTTGAACCTACGAAGAAAAAGTTTGTAGAGGAGTGGCCTCATCCTACAACAGTAACTGAGATTTATAGTTTACATGATTTAGTAGGATATTATATGAGGTTTGTAAAAAACTTTTACAAACTTTCTAATACACTAACTATGTTAAAATGAAATGGGAACAAGTTTATCTAGACAAAGGAGTGCGAAGAAAGATTCCCTGATATGAATAAAAGATTGGTTATTGAACCCATGTTAACTATACCATTTATCATATAAGTATTCATTATTTTTTGTGATGCATCTCTTAATGGGATTGGGTGTGTCCTCCTGAAGAATTACTAGGTGATTACCTATGCATCTACATAGTTAAAGATTATTGAGAAGAACTATCTTACACATAACTTAGAGCTAGCTATGGTTGTTTTTACCCTGAAGATACAGATGCACTATCTTTATAGGGTAAAATGTGATATATATATATATAGATAAAAAACGTTTAAAGTAATTTTTCATGCCATATGAATTGAACATGAGATAAAGGAGATGGTAGAAAGTTCGTAAAGACTGTGATTGTTCAATTAATTATCATCATGGAAGAGAAAACAATGTTTTTGATGCATTAAGTTGGAAATACCCAATTATTTTGGCAATGATGAGGATTCGAGGAGATCATTTGATTAAAGACCTAGTAAAATTGGACATGAGAATCATAGGGGAAGAGACATCATTAACCCTATACCAAATGAATTATCAACCATCGTTGCTTGATATGATCATGAAATATCAAATAGAATATGATTTTCTATAAAAGAAGATAGTGGCTGTGAAGAATGGTATGCTTTCAGAGTTCAATATTAATTAAGAAGGTGTACTAAAATTTAATACAAGGCTACATATTCCATCTATTATGAAATTAAAGAATGATATGATGGATAATGCTCATAGATCTACATTATCTATACATCATGGAGGAACTAAAATATATAAGGGCCTTCATGATCATTATTTCTAGGATATCATAAAAAGGGATATTGTTTACTACACTACAAGGTACCTGGCATGTCAATAGGTGAAGGCTGAGTGGCAACTTCCAAAAGGGGTATTACAAAAACTACCCATACCAACATAGAATAAGGATAATATCATTATGGATTTTTTCACTTTTCTCCAGAGAACAACCAAAAGAAACGATGAGATATGAGTTATAGTGGACCGCCCCACCAATACTGACCATTTTATCTCTATTTGGGATGATTTATCTCTTGGCCAACTTGCTAAGATTTACATAAAGGAAGTAGTGAGGTAGCATAGAGTGCCACTTTCTATCATTTCTGATTTTGATGAAAGGTTCACATAAAAATTATGGAGAAGTCTTCAATATGATCTGATTAATAAATTGAATTTCAGTATGGCCTATCACCCCCAAACTGATGGGAAATCAAAAAGGACTATTCAAAAACTTGAGGAAATGATGATAACATGCTCAATAGAATTTAAAGGTGGATGGGATCAACATACCCCATCATTTGAGTTCTCATACAACAACATCTTCTATTCTAGTATTCAAATAGAAAACTATGAAGCACTATATATGAAGTGATGTATAACTCCTACTTGTTGGGATGGATTTTGTGAGAGAAAGCTTCTTGGGCCTAATCTTGTGCAAGTGATGATAGAAAGGGTTCATTCCATCCAACAACACATATAGGATACTCAAAGTTATCAGAAGATATATGCTAAAAACAATCTAAGGGACTTGAAGTTTGATGTTGGTGACAAATTCTTCCTTTGAATTTTACCTTGGAAGTGAGTTTTGTGGTTTTGTAAGAAAGGGAAGCTTATCCCCAGGTACATTAGCCCCAATGAAATTCTTGATCACATAGGAGTAGTGGACTATCAGCTAACACTTCTACCAAATATAGCTCATGTTCATGATGTATTCCACATATCTCTCTTGAGGAAGTACATACCAGACCCTTCACATGTACTAAATCAAGAGGCTATACAAGTGGAGCATGACCTCTCTTATGAGGAGTAGACGGTGGAGATCTTGCACAATAGAGGAAAGGTTCTACACAACAAGGATACCCACCTTATCAAAGTGTGGTGGAGGAAATATAAAAAAGAAGAAGCTACATGGGAAACAGATGAGACAATGAGATAGAATCACCCAAACCTTTTCTCAATGGAGAGAATGATTTGAAATTTTGAGGATGAAATTTATTATGGGTTTAATAATTTAATGAACCAAAAGTTTTGAATGAAAAATGTTTCCTGAAAATGTGTGTAATTTAATATTATAAAAAAACATATATCTTTAATAATGAAGTGAATATAAAGGTAAATGAAACCATATAGATTCAAATATTATGTGACTATTTTATACTATATTATTTATAATAATTGTAACATTATAATTGGTGTTTATAAGTAGAAATGACAAAGAATAGTTAATATAGGGAGGAGAATCGATGACCTCAACTAGTATGTTTATGCCATATAAAGACCATCTATCAAAACTTGGTAGGGAGGTATAATCACTTGTGTTAAATAATGACCAATCATATAAAATCTTCAATAAGTGAAGCTAGAACAAAATCTCATACAAGAAAAGTTCAAGTTAGTGTAAATTACCAGTAATGAAATATTAGTCGAGCCTCCCCATGAAACTATCACTATCGTACAACTTATCCTTATGTCATATTATAGTGTTATAAGGGGATACATGTCTCAGATTTAGTTACTTGAAGTGTAATTCTTTCGTATAAATAAAATTTTTATTCCATCATTTATGTTTTAAGAATAGTTTTTCTTAATAAAATTGAGATTGAATTTGATAAATTGATTTTTTCAGATTGAAATTGTACATTCTAGGGAAGATATAAATATTTATAATAAGTGAAGATATCATGAATAATACTTATTTTATTTAAATATTATAATAAAAAAAATTTATATGTATATAAAGGATAAACTAATTTAATTTTTTCCAAGTGTCTAAAATTTCACTATGTATTTTCAATCTGCTATTATTTTTAATAAATATGGTTTTTATATTTATAAGTTTATATTATAATATTTGTAGAATTATTATGATAAAATAAATATCATTTATGAAATCATCACTTTGAAATTAGGTTACAGGGGAATTATGAGAATTTACTAAAATACATTATTTATTCATGAATAGTAATAAGAAAGTGTGAGTTTTTCAGTATGTTTAATGACATAATCATTATGTAATAATGATGTAACAACAAATAAACACAATAAAATAATTAAAATATGTTATTTATTTAAAACAAAGTATTTTAATATATTTTAATCAATTTCCAAATATATAATTTACTTTCCAAATTCTAAAATGGAAACTTTACCTTTAGAAATCTTACTTTGTGAAAACTTTAATTTTCCTTTCCAAATTAATTAATATAAAATTATGGTAGAATATTCTGGATTAAAATAACATAATATGTATCACAATTTTTCTAATACCATGACAAATTAACATGGGAAAGCCCATGGTTTTTCATTTACCACTACCTAGGTGTCCAAGATCTAGATTTAGAAATTGATAATAAAATTCACCTCTTTTCTATAAATACCCACCCATTTCTCAATTTCTATTCACTATAAATTCTTACTCCAAAAAATATTTGATATTTTTACCTCCCAATAAGTCCTCCCAATGTTTCCTAAGTACCCCAAGGTATTGATGCTCATGTTTTCGGAACCAATCTTCAAGGAATGGGAAATAACCTTATATTATCTTCATTTCAAGAATCTATTTTTGTATATATATTATGAATATTATGGTAAATCACTATTATTTAATTCCTATTAATTAAATTAATGCTGAATTATGTTTAATCAATGGGATAATTCTATACCCTCTCTTTTTCCACTTTTTCTAAAAACAAGTTGTATACCCTTTATGCTGTCAGATTTACTACACTAAATTTATTTCATCTCCTAAAAATATTCTCTTTTATGTTATTTTTTTTAAATTCACATACATATTTACTTTCCATGGTTATTCACCAATTTGTTTCAATTATTTATTTTTTTCTAGTATTCACATACATAAAACATACATTCCATTTTCAAGGGTTAAAAACGACATAATGATAATGTTCTATTAAGCACTTTTTAAGACACCCTGATTTTGATACGAAATCCATTTCATTAATTCTCCACAGGTTATTTATGAAATGTTATATTATCATGTATGTGAATCACATTAATTAATATATATGAAGCGTTTTCTCTGATGGAACTCCATTTCTTTGGGGGGATAATTTGATCTCTAAATATGATATGTTTTACGATACCTTGGCGAATAACCTTGGTAATTGTTATGACACCTTGTTAACAAACCCCAGTGATATGATTATGATTGTCTCATTTCAATTTTGTAGCCACATTTATATGTTATAATTCATTTATTTTTATTATTATATTTACCATTTTCATTTTCTCATTCCTTTATTATATTCTTTGTGTTCTTATTGATATTTCTCAAGATCACATGTAAACTGATTCCTTTGATTTCACTTAATGGGCCTTATGCTAACCCTTTTCTTTGATGTATGTCCTTAGATTACGATATTTAGTAAATTTAATTATTATAAACCTATGATGTATCCTTTAAATTGTATTAGATAAATTGGTTAAGTTTTCAGGTATTACATAAAATTTTACCAAGAAATTAAACATTAAATGATCCTCTATTTACACAATGTAACAAAAATTTAAGTAATAAAAATGAGGGATTCCATAAAATAAATAAAACATGCTAGAAAAAATATGTAAACAAGAATCCATTCAAGATTTATCTGGGCATGGAAATAGTAGAGAAGGTTATATCCATTCATCACCATATAAAGAGTAGCTCAATGTCGATAAGAAATTTATGGTGGCAATCATAAAAAAGAACTATATTTTGATGTTTGTGGAAATGTATTACAAAGAATATTTCACCAGAATAAGGTTTTGAGATTTGAAATGAAGGGAAATCTAAGCCCTCCACATATCAGTCCTTTTGAAATTGTTGACTATATCAGGATGATAGCTATTCTATTTAAACTTCCACTAAATCTCTCTTAGGATCATGATTTCTTCCTTGCATATCTTTTGAGGAATTTTATACATGATCCTTCACTTGAAAGAAAAGAAAATTCAGACCACTATGGAATTCTATTTCTTATGAAGAATAACCCATAAAGATTTTGGATTTCATAAATAAATTCTTAAGAAACAAGACCATTATAACACCCCAAGGTTTAATAAGATAAATGAAATGCATGAATAATTTTTTTAAGTATACATTTATAACTATCCTTTAAACATAATTTTTATACTTCTATGTTTTTAATTTCAAAAAATGGTCATCTACAATTGTGTTTAGTAAGTTTTTTGGATTTTGATGAAACCATCTTATTTTTAGTGAATAGTAACATACCCTTATGAGTAGTAATATGACCCTAATAAATAATTATTTTTATTTTTATTTTATTTTCTTAATTATTTAATGTAATTACATCTTGGTTAATTTTTCAATGTGATTTAAAAGCAGTTATAGAGTTAAAATTATTAAGTTTTTAATTAAGTATGATTTTATTTAAAAATTAAATTAATAATATTTAGAAAATTATTTTCAAAAATCAGAGTTCATTTTTTAATTCTACATGTCGAAAAATGGTTAGGATGAATTTTTGGGATGTTTATGAAATTCTTGAATTATCGATGACTAGTGAAATATGGTAAAATACAGTATATTAAAATTATCAGTAAAATACACTAATTATGACATCATAAGTGACTTAAGGCCACATGTTTTGAACTCACAAGACATTATTACTACTTGGGGTCACATTTATTAAGACTATTCATATTCTTGAGAAAAAATATTATAATAATGATTAAAATAATGTTAAATACCTCCTCTCTTCTACTATAAATACAAACTGCATTCCCCTCTCCCTCCTGCACCTCTCAATCCTTTATACTTACTTAATTTCTTCTCAATACTCCTCCCAAGGATCTTCCCCACTTCCTTGAGATGTTGGTTTTACCAAAAGACCAAAACTAAAGGCCTTATGAAATATCTCAAGGAGAATAGATCAAGAGGTAAACATCCTCTTTTGTTTTATTTATTTCATTCATTTTATGTTATTATTTTTAATTTTTTTTGGCTTATGATGGGATATTTCATTCCATATCCCCCTTAATTCCCATATTATGTATGAATTATGAGATACACCTTTTCTCCATTAAAATAATTTATGAAATTTTAAGAGACATTGTTATGCTGCCAAATTTTCATAAGGGATTTCTCAACTTTACCCTTTTATTTCAAGATTCCCTTATTTTATTTTTCTTTCCACTCCTCCCCTTATAAAAGAGGAATGAATGATATAGTATATTACATATTCTTGATTTCATCCTTTTTATGGAATAATCCCCAATAAATTTTATCTTCTCTCCCACTTATTTAAGAAACTAAAACACTATCCGTGATGTGTCAATTTACCAACATCGTGAACGATGTGATTTTAATTTATTTGACGTTTTTAAAGGCTAGTCATTAAACCATTTTTATGGATTAACCAAATTATAATTTATATATTATATCTTATATAAGGTTTTGGAATAATTTTATACACATGTTATTAATTTATTAAAAAAATCATTTCTTTACGATCAAAGAATCACCAAAATGGCATAAATAAATATCCATAATGTTTTAACATATGAATCATCCTCATTACATAACTCAAAATGATAAATGGTATAATTTATGGTTATGGAAATATATAAATATCACTCAATTCCAATTATTTTTTTTACACCCAATCCACAAGAATATACATCATGAACTGATCATGGAAATCATGTAAAGAACACACCCAAAACAATGTAAGGAACAAAATACTTACAATAAAAGGGTGAAATGATGTAATGAAATGATCATATAAGGTGTTATAAATATGGATATGTTTCTGTATGATATTAATAACACTCCTTTAACCATTATACAAGAGTTTTTGACAAGTTTTAAGTAATATATGCCCGAGGTAAGGGAATTCTTAACCCAATTTCCATTCTTTGGGTTAACCTTCTTATTTATTCATTATCTAGCATTAATATTTTTGGTGTGAATATTTTTGTTTATATTATGTTTCACTATGTGTATTTACAGTGTATACATGTATCTATTTCATTCTATTAATTATCACTCCAATTATTTTTTATGGGACAATCTTTTTAAAATCCTTTTAAAAATCTCTTTAATAAAATTCAAAAGGATTATTTTTTTATGTATAAGGAATGAGTGGTTTCTTATGATTTTAATGATACTTTATTACCATGATATGTTCCTTTAACATTATTTATGTTGGGTTGAGCCCATTATAGCTCAAGATATGTAGGGTTGAGACCATTATAGCTCAAGATATGATGGGTGAGCCCCATTACATCTCTCCAACGCATTGGGTACTCTGGAGAAGAATGTTGGCCAAAACGCTATTCCATGTGTAAGGGTGAATGTAAGTTTGATATGGTAAATATTTCCCAAGGAAACTACATTATGTTTTTATGCATATGAGTTTTTATGATTATGGTTTTTATTGGTTTTTATGTTATCACTTGGCTAACTCATTCTTTATTTATATCCTTTACTAAGTTTTATACTCATCCCATGTTTTTAAAATGTTTTTCATAGGATATAAGGATGGGTAATAGAATGAAAGGATTAGTGATGTTTGATATGGAGTGTTTTCAAATAAATCATGTTTCATGTTTTAATGTTTTATATCTTGAAAAAATGGATACTATTTTTGTAGTATCCTCTTGTATGAATGTTGTATGTCATTTATGTAAGATATCCTAATTATTTACAATTATATACCCAAAAATATCTTCAATGTGTAATAATGTTTGGTCTTGTGTAAAATTCAATATTAAGTAACATTCTAAGGTCGGGTCCTTATAGTTGGTATCAAAGGATGGTTAAGATAACTTTGGGGGTTAAGATGATATTAATTGAGTACCATAAATGATTTTTACATTATGATTAATTTGAAATGTTATAGAATTTAATTATTACCATTTTTATTCAAATAAGTTATGTTTTTACAAAATGTTTTTTCATAGAAGAAATAGGGAAGCTGATGTAGGAAGGCATCAGGAGGCTGATGTCTGCCTGAATCTGCAGCTCGAAATGGTGGGAATCAGAACCAAGCAGTTTGTTGTAGCAATAACTCAGTTGACTCAAGAAATTAATGGGGATGATATGCATGCTAGAGAGGAACATGATATACCATGATGAAACATATCTTCTTTGGATAATTTTGTGTGGTAACATCCTCTATCATTCAAGGGTCTTTGGGATGTGAGTTTGAGCGGGCGGCATCGGGATGAAGATGGTGAAGACGACTCATTTCTCTACGGTGTGGATCAGTTCGGCTTCAGCATTGATGATTATGGTGGTTTTCAGTGTGTGATCGATGGTGATAGCGGGACATGGGCCGGCTCGTGGTCTGATCATGGTGGTGTTTGATCGGTTTTAATTTTGAGTTTTTGAAATTTTCTCACGGTTCTTTGAATTTTGAATTTTGAATTGGTGGATTTTGCAGTGGTTGAATATGTAACGTTTGGGTTTGTTTTGGTTCACACTAAACCTTTAAAAGTGTCTTTTAAAAATAAAAAAAATAAAAAAAAATAAAAAAAAGATTGTGGATAGTTTAGAATGGGATGATTTTAAGAATATTTTTTTAGAAAAATAGATTTTAATCTAGTTTGAAACCATTTTTTAAGAGATTTGGATTAATAAGTGTTTAAAAGATATGAGAATCTTGTTCATTGTGTCGAAAAAGTTGAGATGGAGTTTTTTGACATGTGTGTTCCTCATAATGACATGAATAAGAAGCTGTCAGGTTGGCAGGAAATGGGGAAGAACTCGTCAAAGAAGTCTGGAAGTAAGAAAATGAAATTACCTTCTTGTGAAAAGTGTGGTAAAAGGCTTCTTGGTGAATGTCTTATAAATTCTAGGAAATGATACCAATGTGGAATGTTTGGAAACATGTCTCGTGAGTTCATGGAATGTGTTCCAAAAATTAATGAGATGCCAATGGTGAGATGCTTTAAGCATAAGGAATTGGGTCATTTTGATAATGTTTGTCCGAAGCTAGTTACTCAAGTAGAGAATCAGAAAGATTGGAAGCAGAAGGGTTTGGTAAAATATATTTTAACCACTTCAGCAGATGTTGAGCCATCAAATGAGGTGGTATCTGGTATATTTCTTGTTTTTATAGATTTCTAAAATGTGTTGTTTGATTCAGGGTCTACACATTCCTTCATTTCTGAGAATGTTTTTGAACAATTGGGAATTTAACCTCATGAAATAAATCCATATCTCATGGTAAAAACTCTTGAAGTAAATATTTGGAAAAAAGAAATTATAATAATATTCCTATACTTGTTTTTGTAATGATTTTATGCACAAACCTTGTTGTTTTTCTTCTATTAGAGTATTATATTATTTTGGGTATGGACTGGCTTTCTTTTTATCATGCTAAGATATATTGTAGAGAAAAAGAAGTTGTTTTTTCAAAAAGAATTTTAGTTTGTGTACAAGAATGAACCCATAATATTAATAACATATCAAGAAGCTAAGAAAATGATAATGGATAGAAATGAATGTTATCTTGCTCATATTTTTGAAGATAAGGGAACTATCTAGATTAATGATGTACCAGTGGTAAATGAATTCCTGGATATTTTTCCCATTGATTTTCCCAGTGTTATTTCTAATCAAGAGGCTGAGTTTATTATTGACTTAGTTTCTGATGCTAAGACATTATCTAAGCACCCATATTGAATTACCCAAATGGAACTTCTAGATTCAAAAAGGAAGTTGTAGGAATCATTAGACAGAGACTTCATCCGACCAAGCACTTCACCATGCGGCGCTCCTATATTGTTTGTTAAAAAAAGAGATGGTTCAATGAAAATTTACATAGATTATAGAGCCTTAAATAATATTAATATTAAAAAAAAGTTTCTTTTGCCTCATATCAATGATTTTTTTTGATTAGATCTAGGGAGCACATTATTTTTCAAAGGTGACCTAAGGTCAGGGTAACATCAGTTGAAAGTAAAGGATGAAGACACCCTAAAGACTTCGTTCCATTCTAGATATAATCATTATGAATTTTTAGTTATGAATTTTGGGTTAACTAATGCACATGCTGTATTCATGGATCTTATGAATAAAATATTTCATGAGTTCTTGGATGTGTTTGTGGTTATGTTTACTGATGAAATTATGGTATATTCTAGAAGTAAAGACGAGAATGAAAAAAAATTAAGGGTTCTTTTGAAAACCTTAAAAGAAAAGAAACTGTATGGAAAATTTAGAAAGTGCAATTTTTTGGTTGCAACAGATTTCTTTTCCTGGGAATTTGTAAATAAAGATGAAATAACAGTTGATCCTGATAAAACAAATGTGGTTAATAAATTGACAAGAACTAAAAATTTTATAGAGATTCATAGTTTTCTTGGATTAATAGGTTATTACCAATGGTTTGTTAATACATTTTCACGATTATCTTTCCCCCAAACTAAGTTAACATGAAAAGGGGTTAGATTTTTTTGGACAGAACAATGTGATGTTTGTTTTTATGAACTGAAGAAGATATTAAAGAATGATCTAGTTTTGGCCTTGGATTACCGAAATGGGGAGTTTTCATCTACAATGATGCTTCATTAAAGGGAATTTATTGTGTTCCGATGAAGAATGATCAGGTAATTACTTATGCTTCAAGACAACTAAAACCTTATGAGTTGAATTATCCCACACATGTTGCCTTGAGTCAAAAACATCATGCATCATTAACCATGTTATGTTTAGAACATAATCCCTTGATTAATGATTTGATGAATTTTTTCATAGAAGTTTTCAGTGCAGGGAATACATCTGTTTCGTTTCAGGTTTCAGTGTGGTCATCGTTATCAGACAAAAATAATCAACTGCAAAAGGAAGACCGTGAGATTCAAAAAAAGGTAGTATTGGTTATATTGGGTAAGTTGCAAGAATTTAATATTGATAAATATTGCATTTTATGATTTAAAAAGGTTTTATGTGCCTTTTGATTCTTAGTTAAGGAAAGATTTGTTTTTTAAGATCATATTTCTCCATTTTTAGTTCTTCCTGGAAGTACTAAGATGAATAGAGACCTTCGGGAGTATTACTTGTGGGATGAAATGAAAAGGGATATTACAGAATTTACTATGAAATGTTTGAAAAGTCAACATGTTAAATTAGAGTGGCATTTTCCAAAGGGGATGATTTAGAATTTTCCAGTTCCAGAGTTTAAATGGGTGAATATATCCATGGACTTCATGGTGGGAATACCTAAGCCTTCTCAAGGTAACAATGCGATTTGGGTTATTATTGATCTGCTGATAAAATATGTAAATTTAATTTATATTCAAGATACAATGTCATTGGATCATATTTTTCAAATGTACCTCAAAGAGATTGTCAAGTTACTTGGAGTTCCTCTTTCCATTGTATCTGATCAGGATCCTAGGTTCACATCTAACTTTTGTAAGGGGTTTCAGAAGTCATTGGTCACATAATTAAATTTCAGTACATCTTTTCATCCTCAATTGGATGGGTAGTTTGAATGAATGATTCAAACTTTGGAAGATATTATTAGAGCTTGTTAAATGGACTACCAGGGAAGTTGGGATCAAAATATTTCTTTAGTTGAGTTTTATTACAATAATAATTTTCATTTCAGTATACATATGGCACATTTTGAGGCATTGTATGGGAATGAGTGTCGAACTCCAGATTTTTGGGATAAAGTTGGGGAAATGAAGTTGATGGGACTATAATTAGTAGAGGAAGTGGCTGAGAAAGTGAAGATGATCTTGCAACACATGAGAACAGGTTAGAGCAGGCAGAAAAGTTATGAATATAATAGAAGAAAAGACTTCTCTTTCGAGGTAGGTGACCATGTTTTCCTTAAAATACCTCCTTGGAAAAGTGTGATGTGTTTCAGTTAGAAATAAAATCTAAGTCTATGATTCATCGGTCCTTTTGAAATCCTAGAGAAAGTTGGACCAGTTTCATACCGAGTAGCTTTTCCTCCAAGTTTATCTTAGGAACATAATTTTTTTCATGTTTTGATGTTGAGGAAGTATGTGCCAGATTAATCACATGTCTTGATCTCAGAAGCAGTTCAGCTAGAAGAGAACCATTATTATGAAGAAAACCAATTCATATTCTTGATCAAAGGGAACAAGTATTGTGGAATAAGGTAATCCACCAGGTAAAGGTTTTGTGGAAAAACCACATGGTCGAAGAAGCAACATGGGAATATGAAAAATCTATCAGGGAAAGGTACCCTCACTTATTTAATGTGTAAATAAAATTATAAGGACGTAATTTCAAGAAGGTGGGGATAATGTAACACCCCAAGGTTTTAAAAAATAAATTAAATTCATGAAACATTGTTTTAAGTAGATATTTATAACTATCCTTTAAACATTAGTTTTCTTCTCTTATGTTTTTAATTTTGAAAAACATTCATCTACAATCGAGTTTAGTAATTTATTTGGAGTTTGATAAAACCAACATGTTTTTTTGGTGAATAGTAACATGCCCTTATAAAGAGTAATAGGAATACTAATATGACCCTAATGAATAGTTAATTTTATTATTATTTTATTTTCTTAAGGATTTAAGATAATGACATCTCGGTAAATTTTTTAATGTGATATAAAAGCAGTTATAGAATTAAAATTGTTAATTTATGAATTAAGTATGATTTTATTTAAAAATTAAATTAATAATATATAGAAAATTATTCTCAAATAATGGAGTTTAATTTTAAATTCTACACATTCGAAAAAAGTTAGGTTGAATTTTTGATATTGTTCTGAAATTCTTGAATTATTTATGAATAGTGAAATACGGTAAAATATTGTATATTAAAATTATCAGTAAAATACACTATTTATGACATCATAAGTGATGTAAGGAAACTTTATTCGAACTCAAAATCCATTATTAATATTTTGGGTAACATTAATTAAGACTCTTCATAGTCTTGAGAAACAATATTATAATAATGATTAAAATAATGTTAAATACCTCCTCTCCTCAACTATAAATACCACCCTCATTACCCTCTTCATCCCACACCTCTAAAGCTTTTATCCATACCTATTTTCTACAAAATACTCCTCCCAAGACTCTTCCCCATGTATTAGATCTGCTGGTCTCACCAAATAGTGAAAAACAAAGACCTTAAGAAAGATCTCAAGGAGAAGAGATCAAGAGGTGAACATCCTCTTTTGTTTTCTTTCTTTTCTTTCATTTTATGTTAATACTTTTAACTTACATTTGATTATATTAGGATATGTCATTACATATCCCCATTAATTCCTATATTATGTAATAATTATGATATACCCCTTTTCTCTTATCAAAATATGTTTTGAAATTTTAAGTGACGTCGTTAGGGTGCCAAATTTTTGTAAGGGATTTATTAACTTTTATTTTATTTCTAGATTCCATTATTTTATTTTTCATTACCCACCCCATTATCCAAGAGGATTGAATGATCCATTATCTTAAATATTATGGATTTGATCATTTTTATTGAATAATCACCATTACATTTCTTCTACTCTCCCTCTTATTCAATAAATTGAAACACAGACCGTGGTGTGTCAATTTACCGATATCTTCGACGATGTGATTTCAATTTATTTTACATCTTTAAAGGATGGTCATGAAACCATTTTTATGTATGAACCAGATTATAATTTATGTATTATATATTATATAAGGTTATTTAATCATTTTATACATAGGTATTTAATTTATTAAAAAAATGAGTTCTTTACGATCGAAGAATCGCCAAAATAACCTAGAAAAATACCCATAGTGTTTTAATTATAAATAATCCTTCAGAAAGAAATAAAAATGATAAATGTTATAATTTATGGTGTTTAAATTATTTAAATATAACACCATTCCAATTTTTGAGTTTCTCTCCCTATCGACAAAAATATCCATCATGAACCGATCATGGAAATCATGTAAAGAACACGCCCAAAACAATGCAAGGAGAAAAATACTAACAATTAAAGGGTGAAATGATGTAATGAATTGATCATATATGGTATTATAAAGATGCATATATTTCATTAAGATATTAATAACAATATTTTAACCATTATACAAGAGGTTTAAACAAGTTTTAAGTAAGGCAAACTCGAGGTAAGGGAATTCTTAACCCAATTTCCTTTCTTTGGGTTAAACTTCTTCTTTATTCATTATGTGGTATTAAGATTATTAGTGTGTTTATTTTTTGTTTATATTATGTTGAAATATATGTATTTACATTTTATGCACTCATCCATTCCATTATATTAATTCCCACTCCAATTATATTTTAAGGTACATTCTTTTTAAAATACTTTTAAAACTCTCCTTAATAAATTTCAAAAGGATTTATTTTTTATGTATATTGCATGAGTAGTTTTTTATTATTTTAAAGATAAATTATTACCATGATATGTTCCTTGGACATTACTTATATTGGTTTGAACCCATTATTTCTCAATATAAGTTGGGATGAGCCCATTACAACTCAAGATATAATGGGTGAGCCCCATTATAGCTATCCAATGCATTGGGTACTCTGAAGATGGAAGTTGACCAAAAGGTTATTCCATGTGTAAGGGTGAATGTAAGAGTGATATGGTAAATATTTCCCAAGGAAACTACATGATGTTTCTATGAATATGAATTTTTTATGATTATGGTTTTTTATTAGTTTTTATATTATCACTTTATTAACTCTTTATTTATATCCCTTATTGAGTTTTGTACTCATCCCAAGTATTAAAATGTTTTTCAGAGGATATAAGGATGGATAATAGAAATAAGGGATTCTTTATTTTTGATATGGAGGGTGGTTAAAGAAATCATGCTTTAAGTTTCATTGTTTTATATTTTGAAAAAAATTGATATTGTTTTATTGGTATCCTATTGTATGAATGTGGTATGTCAAGTATGTAAGACATCCTAATTATTTATATATATAATCCAGAAAATATCCTCAATGTGTAATAATGAATGGTTTTGTGTAAAATTAAATATTATGTAACGTTTTAAGGTTGGGTCCTTATACCACACCCCTGATCAATGTTCGTGGTGAAACCACCAATTTGAGGAAGTAATGTGGGAACTTGAGGATGTGATTTTGTAGAAGTATCCTCCTCATTTTGTATCAAAGTGATGAATTTATATGGTGAAATTTATTTTATTGGGGGTAGAATGTAACACAACAATATTTATGTAAAATTTTTATATTCATATAATTTGAATTCTTCGATATCTTGTAATACGCGTAACATCGAGATTAGATGAATCAGATAACATTATTAAAATATTATGTGTCCATTATTTTATAGTCATTGGATTTATGGATATGGATAGTAATACAAAAATTATAAAAAATATATGTTATATATTTTTTATATCATTAATTTATTCGTTATGAAATGATTAATATTAAAAATAAAGTATTATTTCAAATTAAATGCGATGTTTTTTATGAAAATTGTTTTTATGAATGAAATGTATTATTGAAATAATAAATTAAATGGGTCACTATTGATGAATTATTATATATATATATATATATATATTATTTACAAAATCAAATTATTTAATCATTCAATAAATATTTTTCTAGGAATTGGATATGAATAAATCTATTTTAATGCATAATTTATTTAAAATAACCATTCTTGTCTCATTTTTAGTACATACATTAAAATTAACTCCTTTTATTTTAATGAATTGAATTAGAAAAAATTAAATACATATTTGGAGTTAGTAAGATCAAATTTGGAAAGTATTCCCCTTTTATTTTCGTTTAATATAAATAGTAACGGTAGTAAAATTTATCTCCTTAGTAAGGGAATTTCATGTTAATCGAGATTAAAAATAAGTAATAGCACCATAATTATTCACCCTAATTATTATTGGATGAAGTTAATTAATACCTTATTAAATTTTCATATAAATTTAGTTTTTCAACATAAATGTGTCTAAGAAAATAAAATATATATTATTTAAATCCAATAAAGTTACACAATAGAACCCTTTATTTTTAAATATCCTTTATGTGTTCATATAGAAAAAAACTAGTTAAGAATGAATTTTAATAGTAATTTTCTGAGTAATGAAATAATTTTCATTATTTTAACTGATTTATCATTTTTTTGTTTCATATATTTTCCCTTAATGCATATACATAGCTGAAACAGAATTTATTCTATTAGTGGAAAAATAGAATAAATGATTTTAAAAATAATGAAAGTGATATAATTTGAGAAAGTTATAGTGTTACAAGAATTCTATAGGTTAATATTATATATGTTTTTCAAGTTAAATGATTATATTATAATTTTTACCATTTATTTTTGTATTTTAAGTCAAATTAAATGATTTGTCTCAAAATTTATAATAATGAAAATTTATCGGAATAATACTTTATTTAATTATTTAAATGTTATAAATCAATTGAAATAAGAAAAATTCGATTAGATATGGTATATATGAAATTAATTGTCACATTATGGGGGAATATTTTCTATATATGTAAAAAGTGAGATCCATTAATTTTGAAAAAAGTGTTTTCATAGTTAAAATTAAAATTTGTTAACTGATGGTTAATCAAAATGATATGGTTTAAAATGAAACAAAAAAATACCAAATTCTATTGGTTTATATGATTAAAAACCTATACCACCTTATATTCAAATTCCTAACCATTGGGAGTAATTTGTCTCTGGAATTAATTTTTTTTATAATTTAATCGTTTAAGAAATTAAAAAAGTGCCCCTCACATCAATTATAAAAGGGCACATCTTTCCTCCCTTTTACATCACATTGAGACTTCTAACTCATAAAACATCTAAAAAATTTTCTATTCATATTAAATAGGTTCCATTCTTCCAAAATATGAACCCTAGATCCCTTTAGAGAAGATATAATCGATTGATGTTTTCAATGAAAATGTAATAACCTTTATTGATCACATTATTTTTTTACTCTTCTTTACCTCTTATAAATTTATGATATTTATCTTAAAAATTAAATTTGAAAAATATTCTAAAAATTTATTATTATTATTAAAACATTATTATGCACATTTTCAATATAAGATAATAAGTAAAATTATCACTCATGTGTACATATGGTTTATGGTCTCCACATAGAGATATACTGACTTAATTTTTTATTATTATTATGAAAACACTTTTGAGGAAAATGTGAGAAACCACACATGACTTCACCATTTCACCAGTTTACCACTTAAGCACTTCCCCACTTCCCCACTTAAAACAATACAATCCTTCACAAAAAATGGCATTCATGCACAATAGATGGACAATCCATTCAAGAATTAAAACCTACAAACCTTCATAGCTGGAGCCAAAATCATCAAGAGAAAGTCGAGGTACCACGAACCAGGAAACATGAACATCAGAAAAGATAGACAAGACAAAGAACTGGTCTCCTTGTGTGCCCAACAGTGTGACCATCGACACCAGCCCAAATCCAAAAACCCGTCATCAGACACCTGTTGGAGTTTGCCCAAACCCTCCAGCGACGTGTAATGACCCAAAAGACATCCACATAGAGATAAATTTCAATTTTAATCACCAACCACTATGGATGGGTATTATAATGGATTTAATGTTTATATATGACAATTATTAAATTAATATAATTATTGAATTATATTATCACATATACATACTTACTATCCAATCCCATGGGAACCTATAATGTTGTTCGTGCGTATTTGTTGACTACCACCTCTACAAAGTGATGTGATTCGTTTCTCATTTATATTTTACTTGGATGGTAATATGTATAGATTTAATGAATATATATGATATATATAAAACAATAATAATCTCTTAAATGTCAATTAATATTAACCTTTCTTTTTTTTTCATCCATTAAAAAAACATAAAACATCGTTAATGCGTACGTATGACCTACCATCTCCATGAACGATGAAATTCATTTTTCGATATATAAATTTTTTGGATGAATATAAATATTTATATAATGAATATATATGATATTTATGTAGTCATTAATATTATGCAGATTATGTAACCATGATAATTATACAAGGACTGGAAATACTAATATGAAATAATCATGATAAAAAAATAGTTAACATCCAAAAATAATGATTCTATTAAAGAATTATTAATATATGTGGTTTTTGAAATGTTATAAAGAGATAATATATGATAAGATAAGTATTTAAATGAGTATTTTATATAAGTATAACATATTTAAATTATTATATAGAATGATAGAGTGATTTCAAAGCAAGGTGAACTTGAAGTAAGAGTTTTATGTCATAATCAAATTATTGATCAAGATCGATTATAATGATGTTGTGATGATAAAATTATATTATATAAATCTCAAGAAACATATTAAATCTATTATCATATGGATAGTTATTTTAAAATACTTATTTTATAGTTTTTCCCTGCCTTACATCCTCAAGTGACCAAAAATATGTTTTAAGGGAAAATTAAATTCATTTGTCTCTTCGGTTGAAAACCCATTTTCTTCCATATCCATATTTTCTAAAAAAATATATTAATAGTGTTTTTAATATTATAATATTAATTTTTAAATTGATTTTTACTGATATTTTTATTTTTACAAAAGGGGTTTAAAAAAGTATTTTTTTCATATTCAATATAGGGAGCATTGTGATTTTTCACAAAACATTATGGAAAGATTTTTTAACATATATGGTATGAACAAAATTTATCGAATTAATGGTCATTGAAAGTTTCTATAATTACTCTATAAGTTCCAATTGTAAATTTCACAAAAATAAATTCTATAATTTTTTTAAGAAAATTTATATTTTGGAGAATTGTTTTAAAAATTGAAATGTTATTTTCCTCAAAAACAATTTAATGAAATTTAGATTCATCAATGAAAGAAATATCAATGTTACTTTTTATTTAATAGTAATAAAATAAATTATTCCACATATATTCATTCAATATATTTTTTATTTTTATGATAGAACAATTTTTGTGAAACTTGTTCTATTTCCACATGTTAATCTATGTTGAAATGTTTATGAAACCCATTTCTTTTCACGTGTTCTGATATGATGAAGGATTTATGATATTTTAAACCCATATATAAAATTTTAATTATTTTATGATTGGGAGATATATATCACACAAATTAATTTTTAAATATTGATATCTCATTAGATAAACTAGAGAAGAATATGGAGTGAACCTAATTTAGTATGGGACTTTTTCCACTATAAGCATCTTGGGAGTGAACTTTAACTACTATAATGGGATGGGGAGTGAAACCATTAAACTATGATATTATTTATAATTATAATAGAGAATTATTTAAATTACTTTATATTATTATGTTCATGAAACAATTCCTTGTCATATGTCAATATTATGCTATCATGGATTATGTCTTCGATTCCTTTACTATTTAGGAATTATAAAATCAAAAGCTTTATGCTATGACTCAAATGATAAGATCAAGTTATCAGACCCATTTTGTCATGTTATATTGATATTATTTTTGATATCTACTTTGTTTACCCTAATTGAGCAACCGTTCTCACACTTTTCTTATGTCTCCTTTCCCATGTTCTAAAGAAAGGTTTTATATATGATATGTCTATGAATGGTGGTAGTTATGAATTTATAAGTGGGAAACAATGTAGAACTATTATAATCCAAATTTTTATGTTTCTATGTTTTAAATTAAAATACACTTAAATTATTATGGCATGGGTCAAAATGATATGTTATGAATATTCATCCATTAAGATGTAATATATTTTTATGATAAGTAGTTTATGTCCCATTTGGGCACCTAAGTTAAAATTAATTTAAAAAATTTATATTTATTTAATTAGATAAAATGAATTATATATTTATAATCAGTAGGTTTATAGTATTTAAATATTTCCCTTTTATTTTTCTCTATATTAATAGTAACAGTGGTAACATTTGTCACCTTAGTAAAGGGCATATCAGGTTAATATAGATTAAAAATACATTATATGAACATATTTATTTATCCTAAATCTTATTAGATTAAGTTAATTTATAAATTAATACTTTAGTATTGAAATTTAATTTTTAAATGGACACCTGTCCATGAAAATGAATTATATAATATTTCAGTCAAAGAAAGTTACAGAATGTCACTATCTTAGTTTTAAATAAACATTGTGTGTTCTAATTGGTAAAATAACTAGTTATGAATGAATATTAATATTAATTTTTTTCATATTGAAATTATATTAATTATAGTAAT
Source organism: Viscum album (assembly GCA_963277665.1). Lineage (NCBI taxonomy): Eukaryota > Viridiplantae > Streptophyta > Magnoliopsida > Santalales > Viscaceae > Viscum > Viscum album. Next base: position 102,921,893 of record OY728140.1, read on the forward strand.
TTATTTATAATTTTTAGGTGTTATATAATTACTTTAAATTCATACAAAACGCAAAAAAACTTATTTAAATAATAATTGACTAAAATAAATACATTTGATAATATTAGATGTGATATAATTTGAGTAAGATATATTGTTCTATGAATTTTATATGGTCTAAAAGCACCTAAAATATAAATTTATTTATTAATTTTCAATTTATTTGTATAAATTACAACCAGTTAATATTGAAATTTTTTTAGGGTGATTAAATTTAAAATTTGGTAACTATGTTTTAATAAACATAATAAGGTATAAAATGGAATCATACATGTATAAATTATATTTTATGATGGTATTAGAACCCTATACCACTATATCATTTTGTATTTATCCATTTGGAGGTATGTTTCTTTATTTAATTTATTCATTTGTGATATACTAAAATTACCCCTCACTAAACCTAAAAAAGGGAACCTCCTCCCTCATTTCACTATAAAATATTGAGACTTATATCCCAACCCACTACTTCCAATATATATTTTAAAAATCAATATCTATATTCTAGATGTACTAGTTTTACCAAAACACCAACCCTATGTTCTTTTAGAGTATATCTAAAGGAGTAATTTTAAAGAGGAGGTTATTACTATAACCAATCACAATACATTATACTCTTACTTTACTACTATAAATATGTGGTTTATATCATAAAATAAGTAATTAAGTATTATAAATATGATGAAATGTTATTAAAATTATTATAACACCATTATACACCCTTTTTCCAATCATATGTGAAGTGAAATATCACTTATGCATATGTACGACAAATCGTCTCCAGGTAGTGATACAATTTATTTTTCCTCGCAAAATTTTATTAATTAGTATTATGATAGTTTTAAAATTTATATATGATATTTATGAACAAATATAATTCTGTAATTAAAATATCGTTTCCACATTCTTACTATCTAATCCTTCTGGAAACGATAATGTCGCTCGTGCGTGAGTTTGGACTACCACCTCCATGAAGTGAGGTGATGCATATTTAATTAATATTTGACTTGGATTATAATGAGTAATAATTTGATGTATATATATGAAATTTATGATATAATATATCTCTTTGAAGGTGAATTAATATTTACTATTCTTTAATTCCATCTGCTAAAAAAAGGAAACAATGTTAATGCATACATACGACTTGCCATCTCTTTGAATGTTGTCATTAATTTTTCTATTTATAACATTTATAAATGAATTGAAATATATATATATAATGAATATAAAATATATTTAAATAATTATTAATATTTAAAAAATGATAGAACCATCACAAATGAACAAGTAGCAAAACTATAGAACATAGAAACTCATGATAAATGAAATAGTTTACAGTTGGAAAGTGAAAATTTTAATAAGAAATTATTGATCGTATGGGGTGAAGAAATGTAATAATGGGATAATAAATGAAATTATAAGCATGAAGATAGTTATTTTATGTAAATATAATAAATTTAAATTTATTATATATGATCTTAGAGAGCGTTTGATGAAAGGTGAACTCGAGGTAAGGGTTTTATTTTACAATTTCATTTTTATTAGGATTATTTATGATTAAGATTTTATTATTTAAATATTATTATCTATATATCAATAAACACATAAATTTTCTTATAATTAATTTATTTATTAAAAATAAATGTTTTCCTTTTTTTCTTCAAATTATATACCAAAGATTAAAAATATGTTTTTAAGGAAAATTGAATTTATTTCTCTCTACTGTCAAAATAAAATTTACTTCTATATCAATGTTTTCCAAAAATGTTTTAAAAAACGTTTTTTATATTCTCATATTATTTTTTATCCATTTTTTACTTTAAAAAAATGGTTTGAAAGGAATCTTCTTGTCATTTTCCAAATGATGTACTTTTTATTTTTCTAATAGTTTTAGAGGATAGATTATTTAACATATACACCATGAATCTATTTTACCAAAATCATGACAAGTCATTTAATTGAATATTACTTTACAATTTTGCAAGGATATATGAAAAAAAATATTTTCCTTTATAATTGTACATTTTTTTAAATAATTGATTTAAAAAATTGAAAGGTTATTTTCATCCGGAATGTTCTAATTATATTTTAATGGTATTTCTATTTATTAGAGACAACATCCCTTGATTTCACATATTATTTTCTAGGGATATTATCTATGGATACCATCCCTATTCTTTTTCTATATGTTTTATGTTTATGATTATAAAATTTTATGAAACCTGTTTCTTTTCCAAAGTTTATTCTTCCTTATATTAGACTATAATGAAATGTTTATAAAACCCGTTTCTTTTCATGGGTTAGGTTATGATAAATTCTTTATAATCTTGTGGTTCAAATATTTATGATTTTCATTATCTCATGGGTGGGAACTATATCTACCTCTAATTTGTTGGGTAATGATTGATATCTCATAAGACAAACATAAATGGAATAGGGAGTTAACCAAGTTCAATAAGGGAATATGTCTACTATGATAGTCTTTTGAGTGAAAATTGATATTTATGATGCTTTTGGGAGTAAACCCATTCCACAATGATATCCTTTGAATTGGTCCATTAATACTAAGTAAATGATTATATGGGATTATTGTTATACCACAAATCAATAACATATGCTAATATTATGCTCTCAAGGATCATGTTCATTTATTATTTTTTGACTCATGTCTTATAAAATGACATGATTTATTCCATGACTCATGATTATGATATATGATATGAAGTTCATGGTTATCAAATATAAAACTAGAGTTCTCATACTAATTTTCTCATCTAATTAATACATGATCAATGGTATCTTCCTTGTTTACGCTTACTAATCATCAATTCCCACCCATTTCTTCTGTTTTCTTTCCATATTTTATGAAGAAATATATTATGAATTATATGTCTAGGAAGGGTGTTAGTTATGAAAAAATAAGTGGGGTAGAATGTAGTTATTTAATGAACAATATTTTTATGTTTTCATGTTTCCAATGATAGTACACCTAAATGAATATGGAATATATTGAAATGTTATGTTTTGAATATTTATCTAATAAGATTTAAAATCTATGTATGAAATATATGGATCAATATAGTTGGTATCCGGGCAAAGATTAGTTAACATATAGTAACTTGGTTGAGAAGTAATTATTAATAACCCATGGAATAAGTCTATGTATTGGATATAATCTGAAATTATTGGTAATTATCTTGAATTTTCTTAGTTAAACCTAATATTTCATGGAAGATTGAGAAAACATTTATACATCATAAAAATGATTTTCATTATTATGTGGTTTCATATAAGGATTATTGTTTCTCACTCTATAAATTCTGGGTTTTTTCAATGGCTAAAACCAAAAGGAATTGGGTTAATTGTGAATGCGATGGACAATGTAATGATTCTATACATATGAAACTGATTATTATGGGATCTATAATGTAAAATAATTTTTTTGTGCTCACCCAAATTTATGAATCTATAAAAAATTCAAGGAATACAAATGTTAAATTGAGGAAAAAATGTCTTATTTTTTCCTTCATGATGTAACTTCCACATACTATTAGAGGGTGAACTGATCCACTAGTCATTGAGTAATGGATCAGTAACATATAAAATCTATTTTCCATTATTCAGGGCTCAAAACATGAGATCATTATTCTAGATATTTATCATCTGTATAGAAAATTTTATTAGTGGAGGAAACTTATCCAAAAATCGATATAACAAGAAGAAATTGAATCTATAGAGTCAAAAAAATTTAACAACTTTTTTTTTCAAAAATTGAATTATTTATATTATTAGTCTGAAAATGGAGAAGGAAATCCTTTAGTTTAATTATAAGGACGATAAATCTATTGGTACCTAAGAAGAAAATTTTACAATACTTGAAAGGTATACTTATAATATTATCATCTAACCTAAAATTAAGGTTCATTTATAATTTTGTAACACCTTAAGGATTTGCAATATTTTCCATTTATAAAAAATTTAATTTTGTTGATATAGCTTGTAGTAAAAGCAACATTGAGTCTATCTTGCATTACATGTAACAAAAAAATTCTTCAATGGATTGTATTATACACAAGATTGTGTTTTATCACAAAAATTTAATTATAATATTTAAAATTAAAATTATCTCACAATCATTAAATTTATGGTTATAATTAGGATTAATTAACTTATGAAAATAAATGGTTGAATTCATTGGTAACCAATTAATTAACCAATTGAATATGCAGAAAATGTTATTGTGAACCAAAGGTGTATAAAATTAAAAAATTTAATTAATTACTAATATAGAATTACATTAATTAATTTTATGTATTTTATATTCAATAAAATGTTCTACTTTTATATTATTAATTTTATAGGCATAATATAACAACAAATCCAATTTGACACATAAAAATCTACATTTTTCTAAAAATAGTTTTTCTGCCTTTTAATGGCACAATTGTTTTAAAAATAAAATTTTAAACTTTCATAAATTTAATTTTAAAAAATAAAATTCATTTTTGAAAAATTAATGTAAAATTTTATTTTGGTGAATATTTTATATTTCTTTAAGAAGTATCAATTTTTGATGAATTGTGAATAATACAGAATTTAACTGAAAACAGAATTGTTATCTAAATAATTTACAATGTTAAATTATATTTGAAATTATATTTTAAAAAAAATTTAAATAAATTATACATATATTAATCCAATTTAGGACATTTTAATAAATTTAATAGTTAATTTTATATAATAAATTTCAAAAAATTTAACATTTTCACTTTAAAACCCTACTTTTTCTTCACATATGTGGGGTAAAAATTTCATAGATTTCAACAACTTATGTGATTTTAATTTTTATAAATGGATTCCATATTTTTAATAATAATAATTTATAATTTATATTCTGGTAATTTTTTTTGAAAAGTTGTTTTTAGTGAAATCAATAAAAAATAATTACAATGATTAAGGTAAAATGAGTTTATTTAGTGGTTAAACATTAATCTTATGGGGAAAACTGACCAAGAAATTTGTTTAAAAACCCTTGGATAGGCCATATGTCAACCACATAACCTCTTTGGTTAAAAAATACTTATTATTGGAGGCACATGATATAATTTAAGTCTCCCAATATTGTTTAGCTTTTTCGATTTACAAGAATACCACTCCTCATCCAGTATAAAAGGGCACTCACCCTTCACTTATTCACACCTCTAATGCAATTTTAGTATTCCAAAAAAATCCCAAATAAACTTAAAAAATACCTCCCATAATTATATAATCTTTTTCTACATAAATCATACCATGTAAGGATATTAGTATAAACGAAAACGAGTTACTCAAAGAAGAGGTCATATTAATCAACTTGTACTTTTTTTTAATTTCCTTCTCCACTACTACAAATTATTTATATATAATGTTTAAATATTATAATAAGAATATTAAATATTATTAAATTTAGTTATTCTTTTATAATGACCTATAAATTCAGAAACTTTCATCAAATGAGATGCTCAATCGTTGTTCATGTGTACAACATACTATGGCATTGTAAACCAATGTTGTTTGTTCTTCCATTACCACATTTCATGGTTTGAAATAATGATGGATATATAGTTTATATATAATATACATGATATATATAAATTATTTATGATTCTATAGTTATTATATAATATTTACCTTCATGACTTCAATTTTGTGGTAATATGATAATATTGTTTGTGTGTATGGTGGTCGACCACCTCGCGAGTTATGTCATTCATTCACACATTACATGGAATGCATTAAATATATTTTTAATACAAAAATGTGATATATATGAAATAAATATTATAATTTAATTATAATATATATATATATATCATTTACTTTAGTTTCTTTTAATATGACCATAAAATGGAAACATTCTTCATGCGTACGTACGACTTACCATCTACATGAATAGTATATTTCATTTTCTATAATAAAATTTCATGGATTACTATAAATACATATATAATGAATATATATTATATTTGAATCATTATTTAAATTATTTAGAAGATAAAATTAGGATCTTAATGAGATAAAAAAATACCATGTCAAAACATACTCGAAAACAAGGGAATAACACCCAAAATAGTGAAAATAACAAAGGATTATTAACAAATAGATGATAAGATTAAATAAATGAATCAAATATAATATTATAAATATTAATATGGTTCTATTATAAGTTAATAAATTTTTTAAAAAAACTATATATCAGGTTAAATCATCTACGACCAAAAGTAATGTTTAACGTTGTGGTATTTCTAGTCTCACTTTTATTTCGGCAAGACTTATGCCATATTCCCCAATTGTTTATTTTGTGTGGGGTATATACTACCATATGAAATGTTATGTCATTAATATAATTTTTTTCATGATATTAAAATATTAATTTGACATTATTTCTTCATTTATCTCACGATTTAAAACTCACCCATGTTATAAGAGATTTCATATCATTTTAAATTCTATTAAGACTAATTTGTTATTATGAACCAGTTCAATTTTATATTGAGTATATACTACTCCATTTACATGTAATATCAGCTTATTTTAATTATTTATGGAATCTTAAAGTTTTAATTTGAATTATTTCATCCAAGGGGATTTTATATTTGAAATTTACTATGTGATGAAAGTTATTGTGAAATATCACTTTCTTTTGTGATTTTTACCTTTGTCTTGTAATAATTATATTTTTTAATAATTTTTAATTGTATAATAAAATTATATTTTATATATATAGTCTTGGTTAATGGATATTATTATTTCCTAAAACATATAACATTTTTTACGTAGGGTGTTTACTTTGAAAGTTAGTTGATTTTCTAAGGAAATATTGATAAATATGTATTCTTTACTGAATAATGATATTTGATAAGGCACATTGTTTATAAATTAAATTTACTATTTAATATATGTTGAATGATTTGGACTATAATTTATGGGTGTTTCTAATAATTTATATATCCCTTTGATTTATTGATAAGTTCTCAAGAGACATATTAGTTGGCCAAATTAAATAAGATTCTACCTATAGTTTTAAATTATCTTGTGAAAGGTCTTGATGGTATTGATTTTATTGTTCCTTAGAAATGAAATATAATAAATAATAATTTCATTCATTTATAATTAAGTTATTTTTCATATTTATCCATGATATTGAATCATTGAAATTATATATGGATGTATTTAATTCTCATTCTATTGATTAAAGGAAATATGTTTCAGTTTCTTACTCTGCCAAATTGATTATGCCTTATCCAGTTACTTAGCTCTACATATTGAATATAAATATTATTTTTTATTTCATTATATTTACTTAAACCTTATTAAGCATTTGGGATCTCCCTTATTTTGTTTTCATTCTCCTAGATATGAAGATTAATTCATACAATGAGTTTCAAGGATGCTGAGATATTACATTGGTTATAATTTACTTTCTTTTACCAATGTATTATGGGTATCATGTATATAATATGGTTCTCCAAAACTGATAAACTATTTGTTCCTTTGGTATTTGAATCATTTATCAATGCTAATGTAATAAAGTAAGCAACCAGATATGAGCTTCTAGGGTCAAGGTCATTATAGTTGTTATCAAAGGAAGTTTAGTAGAAACCTTTGAAACTAGATTTATGGGAAAATAGATTAGGCAACATAAACCTATGATTAACTTTGAGGATAAGTATACAGAAAACCTAAATAAACCATTTTTATAATTATGAGAATAGATACTCATAAAATTTTCAGTTTATGCTAATTATTTTACTAGTTTTGGGAATATACATTCTGTTTTATAATGACATGATCTAATTAAGTATATACCATTTTTTAGAAATGGTGAATGGAAGGAAGAATTATATTAGTACTTATGTAAAATATAGAGATTGTCCTCCTGAGAGAACCAATACAGATGGTATTTGAATTTTTTGAATTATGGCTATACGAGGGCGAATTAATCCCGTTATGAAAAATAAACTTGCCCATATGGAGAAACATATTCCTCCATGATATTATCCTTTAATGGGTCCCTTTATGTGATAGAAGACCCATCGTTTAGTGGGCCAACAAATCCAATTTTAGCTAAGTAATGAATTATGTCTCTAGAAAAGGTATTTATTTATTTGGGATGTGGTAAAAAGGAAAAGGTTACACATGTGGAGCTTTGTCTTAAAAATTATGCTAATCAATGATGGTCCTTAATCGACCATAATAGGAAGGAAGGTGAAATTGAACTCATGAAATAGAAATATTTTAGGTATTCATTATTTGATAAATATTTCCCTCACACACAACAAATAGAGGGGAATACAGAGTTTATTTTCTTAAAGTGAAGGGAAGAAAAAGTTGTCGTGGATTATGAAGATACAATTAGAAGCATGGATCTGTATACTCAAGATTACATATGAAACATTGAATACAAGATTAACCATTTATTTTAAGGGATTAATCAATGTCTTAGAAAGTCATTGGTCTCAAAAAAAATTTCGTCATATGGAAAAATAGTTTTATACTCCGTCAAAATGGAGAAGGAATTCTATAAATATTACATGTTCCAGGGAAACCAATAAAACAGTTGGCTATATGAACCCCATCAAAGGGAATGCGTCAAATAAGAATAAGATACCATAAATTTTCCTACATTGTGAAAACTATAGAAATATGTACCTTGGGAAATAATTGAAGTGATTGAGAGATTATTATATGTGTGGATATTGGGGTAACCAGGCTCATGAATGCAAGTGGAGGAAACAAATCAATTAGGTCCAGTGCTAAAAATTCCTGTATATGGGGTACTACACAAATGAATTCCACAAGAATTAGGGTAATCTACTATATAAGAGGCCAATGTATGATGTCCAAACTTACATGATCAATACAGTTGAGGTAGAAGTTCCCAATGATGTGGGGGTAGGTACATTAATCGTATCTAAAAATTTAGACAATAATTAATTTTATTTTGGATCATCCCAATCCTTAAAAAATACCTAGTTTTATAATAAAATTAGACTTTTATATTTTTATTTAATATAGATGTTCTTGGTAAAAACTTCTTAGATAAGTCTTATTACAAATATGGTATGTTAGGAAGTTCCCATTATAATACATAAACATTCCTTTTTTTTTCTGACATTATTATTATAACTATGGTTGAATTTTATTTAATCCTTGGTATGGACTCAAAATTCACAAAATAATGAAAAAAATTATTAAAATAATAATGAAATTATGACTTTTGTGGAAGACATAAAATTACTTATCATTAGAACAAAAAAACCCATATGATTCTTATCTAGACCCACCCCTAGTAGCTTTACTAAACAAATTGGTGAATAATATCAAACGAAATGTACTGATGATGAAGGTAATATTACAATTGAAAATGTACCTATTTTATAGGAATACATTGATGTATTTCTTAAGGACTTACCTGAACATACCCCAGAGCATGAAGTTTAATTTTCCATTAATTTAATCCCTATAATAAGACCAATATTAATGAATCCCTGTAGAATGTCTACTGTGGAATTAGTAGAGCTAAAGAAACCACTAAAGGGTTTTAGTAATAAGGGATTTATTCACCATTGTGTTTCACCATGGGGATCCCCTATTCTATTCATTAAGAAAAAATATGGATCCATGATGTTGTGCATTTATTATAGTGAAATGAATGATATTATGATAAATAATAGATATCCTATACATCATATTAATGTCTTGTTTGTTCAAATTTAAGGAGCCCAATATTTTTCAATTTTTGATCTATTTTTCTAGGTTTCACCAATTATGAATAAAGAAGGATGACATTATAAAGAAAAAAATTTAGACAAGGTATGGAAATTATGTTTTCACAGTAATTCCATTTGTATTGAATAATTAAACCTTTATTTCTTATATATAATGAATATAGTACTCATAGAATATGTTGATAATTTTTTATGGTATTAATTTATGACATTATAGTGTATTATAAACACTATTAGGACCATGAGAATCACTTCAACATAATTATTAAGACCCATATAAGAAAATATTTATATCGGAAATTTAGTAAGTTTGATTTCTTTCTTTAGGAAGATTCTTATTTTGGCCATGTTATCTCTAGAAATGGAATCTCAATTGATCCTGTAAAGACAATAACATTATGAGAATAACCTACACCAATAAACATAACTGAGGCACATAGTTTCATTAGTCTTCAATGTTACTATTAGTGATTCATTAAAAACATTTACCAATTAGATAACCTATTATCCAAGATTACATGTAAATTGGTTAATTTCTTTCTGAAAAAGGAATTTAAATAATGTTTTCTTTGAACTCAAGAGGATATTGGTCATTGCTCCAATTTTGACTCTAAAATATGGAAGTGATGGTTTTGTGATATATAGTGATGCATCAGATAAAATATTTTTGTGTTTCATAATGGAAAATGGTAATTTTATTTCATATGCATCAAGTAATTTGAATAATCATGAACAAAACTACCCAACCCAAGATCCTGAGATGGAATATGTGATATTTTATTTGAAGATATAGAGGCATTATTTATTTGGTAAAATATATGAGATATACATGGATTATAAAGTCCTAAAATACATATTATCATAGAAATATATTAATATGAGACAAGGTCGATGGATATATTTACTCAAGGACTATGATTTCTCACTACACTACCAACTAGGAAAAACAAATTTGGAAGAAAATTCATTGAGTATGAAGGATCACAGTTTTCTGACCCAAATGAGGATTTAGAGAGATCATTTGTTCGTGGGTCTAATGAAGACAAATATGATAATTACAATGGAATAATATAAATTAATCATTTTTCAAATGATTGAAAACCCATATTTATAATTAAAGGTAATGAATCTTTAATATGATGATTAGAATTTTTAGATGAAAATTAAATATGTGAATGATGAGAATTTTGCAGATTTCATTTGTGAAGGTGGAGTTCTAGAATTTGGATACTGATTGTGTGTCCTATATATAACCGATCTAAAAAGGGTATAATTATATTATTCTTAATACACAAATTTTTCTATACACCCTAATAGAGAAGAAATGTGTAGGGATATTATTGATCATTTTTGTGGTATATCATGAATTGGGAAATTATTGATTATGTGTCTAGATGTTTGGTTTTTCAACAAGTTAAAGATATGAGGAATCTTCCTATATGATTCATGAAACTGCTTCCAATTCCTATGTGGAAATGGGATGGCATTACTCGGGACGTTTACCTAGGACTCCCAATGTTTCCCATAAATAATGATGCAATATGTGTTGTCATCAATCTCCTAACCGAATATGAACATTTATCACGGTAAGTGAAGTTATAACTTCTGATAACCTTGAAAGGATCTGTATTAATGATGTTGTGAGACTTCATGATTCAACTCTCTCAATTTTTTCTAATTGAGATATATTATTTACATTAAAATTATCGAAGATTGCTCAGAAGGATCTAAATACTAAGCTTCAATATGAGCACTAATTTCCATCCTCAAACTAATGTAAAGTATTAAAGGACTATTCAAAAAATGAAATAAATTTTGAGATCATTACCACTTTAATTTCATGTTATGTGGAATTATTATTTGCCTTTGGTAGAGTTTTCCTATAATAATAGTTTCCATTCAATTATTTAAATGTAATGAAGTGAAGAATTAAATGTAAAGAGATGTTGAACTCCAACTTATTGAGAAGAAGTTGGTGAAAGGAAACTTGTGGGCCTAGATATTTTTGAATATATATAATATGTAAAGTTTATTTATTCTCACATTATAGGAGATCAATGTAAGCCAAAGAGTTATGCTGATAATATGAGGAATGAATTGGAATCCAAGTGAGAGATTATTTTTTTTGTGAATGAATCTCAATAGAAAGGTATTATAATGTTTTGTAATAAAGGGAAGTAGAGTCACATGTTCATAAGAACCTTTGAAATTATTGAAAATTTGTATTTATTTCATATCTTATATAAATTATTCCAAACCACTCAAAATTACATGATGTGTTCCACATATCTTTTCTAATAAATTACATTCCAATCAAAAAACATGTTCCAACCTCGGATGAAATAGATTTGTAACTTGATATATCATTCTTTGATGAACTTATACATATTATTAATACTAGAGATAAATTATGGAGGAATCATACCACTCATCTGGAAAAGATACTCTGGAAGAATAAAAAATGGAGGAAGCAACATGGGAACCAGAAGTGATTATAAAAAATAATAATCCTCATTTGTTTAGAAGGCAATATCTAGAAAATTTAAAGGATTAAATATTTGTAGGAGGGAAGAATATAACACCCAATACTTTAATTTTTTTTATTTAAGAATAAATTTAATTATTTTGATATAGAATGAAATATATGAAACACTGACTTTATATTATGTTACACAGAGCAACAACTTTATTAGATGGATTGAATTACATACAATAAAGAGTTTTAATAAATATTATTAATATTATTTTTTAAAATGAGAATTAACTCATGGGAATTAAATTCATGGTTATAATTAGGTTTAATTAACTTATGAAAATATATGTTTGAATTCATTGGTTACTAATTTATTAACCAATCAAATATAATGAAAAATATACACAAAAGGTGTATAATATTAATAAATTAAATTAATTACTATAAGTGTGTGATCATAATTAAATCTATATATTTAGATTTTATACTTTTTTTCACATTCATCCAATATATTTTATATGCATAAGACAAGAACAAAACCAATTTGATGCAAAAGAAGCTATATTTTACTAAAGGAAGTCATGCACCTTTTAATGGCACACTTTTTATAATATAATTATTTAAAACTTTAATAAATTTTATTTGAAAAAATAAAATTAATTTTTTAAATTGGAATGAGAAAACTATCTTAGGGTTAATTGTTTGTAATTTTTTAAGAATTTTTATTTCTGATAAGTAGTGAAAACAAGGAATTTAATTCAAAACTAAATTTTTTATTTAAATAAATTATATGGATAAATTAATTTTTAAATTATTTTTAATGTTAAATTTGATTTATTATACAAATTTTAATCAGATTTAGGTCATTTTAATGAATTTTATAGTGAATTTTGAAATAATAATATTTTAATCTTTTGAACATTTTCACATTAAAAACATGCTTTGTTGTCATGTATGTGGGATAAATTTTGAATTATTTTCTACAAATTATAGGATTTTAATTTATTAAAATATATTACATATTTGTAATCATCATAATTTATAATATATTTTAAGGTAAAATTATATTTTTAGCAAAACATTTAGTGAAAAAATTGAAATTAATTACAAATATTTTGGTAGAATCAAGTTTACATAGTTGTTAAACATTCATATTAAGGGGTCAAATGGTCTAGATATTATTAAAAACCCCATTAAGGGGCCATGGTTCGACTATATACCCTCCTTTATCTAAAAGAGTTTATTATTGGAAGTACACAATGTATGAGAGGCCTACCAATATTGTTTAACTTTTGTTATTTACAAGAATTTCACTCATCCTCCACTATAAATGGGGACTCACCCCTAACTTATTCACGTATATCAATCAATTTTTATAATAAAAAACCTATGAAAATAAAATCCCAAAATCTCTAAACTCATCCTAGAATATGTTTTTTATTTGTGGGAATAAATCAAACCAACGGATAATTTTGGTGTAAACCAAAAGGGGTTACCCAAAGAATAGGTATCGTTCATTAATAAGAACATATTTTATTTCATTATATTACACTTCAATTATTATTATATATTATTTATATAATATTCGATGAATCTTAAACATACTTAGATTTTTTTATTCTTAGTTTTAAACCTACTACTTCACACACTTCCATCACATGGTATACACAATAATTATTCATGTGTACGATATATTACAACCTCATGAACCGATGTTGTTTTTTCTTACATTACCACATTTAAAGGGGTTAGAATAATGATTGATTTATAGATTATAGAATATATATATATATGATATATATATATAATGTATTTATTCTTCAATAATTAATATATAATACATACCTTCATGTGTTCCATTATGTGATAATATGATAACATTTTTTATGTGTCTGATATACTACCACATCGTGAAGCGATGTGATTCATTCAAATGTTACAAAGATTATATTAAGTATGGTTTTAATTAACATATGTGACATATATGTCATAAAAAGGACACTTAATTGATAATACATATGTATATATTACTTTAATTTCTTTTAATATGACAAGAAAATGGAAGCAACATTCATGCGAACGTACGACCGACCATCTCAATGAGTGATGTTATTCATTTATTATCCCGAAATTTCATGGAATACTATAAATACATATATAATGAATAAATATTTTATTTACATCATGATTTAAATTATTTATATGCTAAAATCAATATCCACATAAGATGAACCAAAAAAATAACAAGCCAAAGGATACTAAAAAACAATGAAATTGTCACCCAAAATAGTGAAAATAATGAAAGATTGTTAATAAACAAATGATAATATTTTATAAAAGAATAATATATGATATTATAAATATTAATATGTTTCTATTTAAGTTAAAAATGTGTTTATAACCACTGTACTGGTGGCTAAAGAAAGTACATCCAAAGAGAAAGCGTGAGGTAAGGGGATTTTTAGTCTGACTTTTGTTTCAACAAGACTTATGACATATTCAATAGTAATTTATTTTTTGTGCTATCTATAATACTCTATGAAGTCTTATATCATTATTATAATCTATTTCAGGATATTAAAAGTTTTAAATGATGTTATTCCTTCATGGATCTCATGATTTAAAATTTATTCGAGTAGTAAGTGATTTTTTCTCAATTTAAATTCAATTTAGTCTTAATTGTTATTATGAACCAAGGTATATACTAATCCTTTGACATGTAATATCTTAAATAATTAATTCATCATGTAATTTTAAATTTTAATTATTTAAATCAAGGGATTTCATTTGAAAATTACCAAGTGATAAAATTTACTTTGAAATATCACTTTCTTTTATGATTGTTAACTTTATCTTGTAACAATCATTTTATTGAAATCATTTTTAATTAGAAATTAAAGTTATATTAAATAACCATAGTATTGGGTTATAAATATTATTATTTAGTAAACAATATACATTTTTTTCATATGTATTATACATCTTCAATTATTTGATTATCTGGGTTAATATTGATAAATATATTCTCTTTACTCAGTACAGATTTTTGATCCACATTGTTTATGTACAAAATTTGTTATTATATATATATGGAATTATTTTTATTGATAGGTATGGGAGTGAAATGAAATTTATATATCCCCTTTATAAATTTTTAGGTTCTCATGGGATAAATTAGTAGGCCCAATGAAATGGGTTTCTACTAGTAGTTTTAAACCATCTTGTGAAAGGTCTTGATAATATAGGTTTTCATGGGACTCAAACATGGAATACAAAAATCAAGAACTTAATTCATTTATAATTAAGTTATTATTAATATTTATTTATGATATTTTCTATTTTAAATTATCTATGGTTGTATTTCATTCTCAGTTTTTGGATTAAATAAAATATGTTTCAATTATTTACCATGATATATTTATTCTACCTTATAAAATTATTTAAATGGAATGTGTGATAATTTATTTACTTTTCCAAATTTATTACTATTATTTATTTATTATTTCATCAACATTACTTAACCCTTACTGAACATTTTATCTCACTATTCTGTTTTTTCCGTTCCTGAGGATTTGAAGATAAAATTTTCAAATGATTTTGAAGGATGTTAAGAATTTTCATTCATTGTGTTTTATTTTATTATCCCAATGTATTATGAGTATCATGTATGTAATTTGGTTTTCTAATAATATTTAAATATTCATTCCTTTGAGGTTTGAATCTTGTATCTGTGCTAATTTAATAAAATATGGCATTGGATCTAGGATTCTGGGGTTGGGGTCATTACAAATCAGAGAAATAAACCAAAGTCTCTAAAGGGAGTTATCCATAAGGGATATCAGTATCTATGATGGAATACTTTGGTGTGATATATAGTTGTAGATTGAGAATGTAATTATCCATAAATCTCCTTGTTTTTATAAGAAATTATACATATAACTGAAATGAAATTTCAAAAACCAAAGAGAGAATAAGGTGATATTTTCTTTATTCTCACATTATAGAAGGAAACATAGAAGAAATGTTCTAAAGGTAACTCTTAATATTTTTAAGTGTAGAAAAGAACATCCTTGGGAAATCGATTTCCAAAGTGATGTGAAAATGTTAGGTAGTGATAGGAATTGAGATAATTTTCCAGAGAATGTACAAGTTACACTCTAGTATTTTGATTTCAAGGAGAATTGGAATTATGTTAAACATTTACCAAATATAAAGGATAATTATGATGATCAATTTAAATAACCTCACAATCCTAGAGATAAAAGGAAATATCATGTGATCAATATTTCTTATAAGGGGTAAGATAATGAAGTGGTGAAAGGTACCATTTCTATATACTATGGAACATTTAATATCTTATTTGATTATATATTTTTCCACTGTTTTATATCCAAATAATAAGAGGGCCTTAGGATTCATTGCCCTCAGGTGACGCAGCAGGCTCCCATGCCCTAGGCGTTGGCGATGAGGCCCACTCTGGACCCTCCCCATTCGGTGGGGGAGGGTCCTTCCTCGCCTCTCTCAGACATCTGAGCTCCTCCCTTTGCCCCATTTTCGAACCCTGACTTATTTCCCTCCTTTCCTCAGATTTCCCTTAGCCCGAAAGTTCCATAATGTTTCGAAGGCCTCCCACTTCTATCAATCTCAAATTCCGAATTCACTCAGGCATCTGCTCTACTACAGTTCACCCTGATATCTTGTTTCAACAGGCACCGACCATTGGTGGATTTCTTCGATCACTGCATATTCGAATCATGGGGTTTACAGGAGTGGGCTACAGTTGGTCTCCTCAACTCCAGACATGTTATGATAAGGTTCGCCTCCAAAGAAGACATGGTTCTTTCCTGGTCGAGCACTCCCTGAACCTGCAATGGTACTTGCTTTTTCCTCTTCAAATGGTCATATGACTATCACATGAAACAAGACTCTTCCACACTGGCGATTTGGGTTAGATTTCCAAAACACCCTCTCCCTTTCCAAAATACCTCAATTCTTCGTATGCTTGGTAATCTTGTAGGGTGACTTCTCTGTACTGATAGTAGAACTAGGGCTATGTGCCATCCAATTTCTCCAAGGGTGTGTGTGGAAGTGGATGTATCGAAGGCTCCAGTTGAGTCCTTTTGGATTTCCATGGGTGAAGAATTAAGATATAACCAACGTGTTTTCTTTAAGCCTTGGTGTGATTACTGCCTATCGTGCAAGAATTTGGGACATGTCTTGACGGGCTGTAGGTGAAGTTTGGGGTATCAGGGAGCAGCTTTAGAGGTGCAGGCATCTGGGGATGATGGCATGCATCTGGTTCTCTTTGGTGAAAGATCTAGTGATGGCTATGAAGGCCTAGGTCAAATCACAGGAAAGGCAGACGACAAGTCGGTTTCGGGAGGGTTAGAGAAGAAAACAATAGAGAGGGTTATACCTCATGAACCAAGTGTTGCTGGAATTTTCAACAAGATGAAAAGGGATCTGGCGAGTCCTCCTAGGGAATCCTCAAAACCATGGGATGCAATAACCTGTGCTATGACTGTAGCTAATTCAGATAAAGACAAGGCCGATCCCCAAGTTCTGGTGGATTCTCTCAATGTTGATGTTCCAAAGGCTAAGGGAAATGTGGCCTCTAATACTTATACCAATGCCATGGTTTTGTGAGCAGGGAGTAGTAATATCTCGAAGAGAGTGAACCCTTCGTCTAGCAAGAAGAAGTCTCTGGATGCCCAGAAGAGGGAACAGTCACCACATGGTGTAAGTATGCAGGCGGATCCTGGACAGGAAATGAGGAAGGCCTTGGAAGTTCTCAATTTGAGCAACCATTTTGACAGCTTGAGTAATGAGGGAGGGAGTGATGGAAACTATATTTGTCCATCTAGAACAGAATCTGAGGGGGATGGAAAACTTGGGGATGATAATGTTTTAGGTGGGGATTGTTCATCCGTGCAAAATCTAAGAAAGAAGAAAGGGAACAAAGAGAAAAGGGACCCGGGGAAATGCATTGTTTCCAGGAATCCGAAATCAAAGGGGCGTAAAGACTATTCCCATCTTTCGAAATCAATGGAGACTTGATCAGCTAAAAAAGATAGAATTCCCGAGGTTCATGAGACCCGGACAGTGGAATATAAGGAGTTCCAGTTGGTGGGAGACACCAAGTCCCATGAGCAAGCCAAGAATTCCTTTATGGCAGAAGGTATCTCTATAGCATTGGCAGCTCCTCAAGGAGATGAAGTCGGGATGGTGGGGGGCATCAAGGGGAGGTTCATCGGAAAGCAGGGGAGGTGGTCCCCTTGCATCTTTCTCTTTCCCCCAAGGAGGGACATCATGGTCTATCAGGTCAAGAGGCTGAAGTTTTTGAATCTCCTTTGACAATCTCGGTGGATCCGCAACAGGTTGATAATGCTGTGACCATGGAGAAATCATGGGACATTCTTATGCACTCTGAGGAAGATATATTAAAGAAGGTTTCGATCATTCATGCTTCTAAAGCGGACACGGAAAGGAAGAATGGGAGACCAATTCAAGTTGAAGTAGGCAGGGAGCTGGGATATTTGATTGATAAACAACATTTAATTATGACCAGAGGATTCAATGAGAAGAAGATATCAATGGAAGAGTTCTTGCAAGCATGGGACAATCTGGATTCTCAATTCAAAGAGACTTTCAAAACCGAACCAGATATAAAGGTATCAGTATTTTCTTGGATATTATTTCGGGAGGTTGCTTCCAGTATTTTTAAGCTGGTTTTCAATAATGCCAATATCTGATATAGTATTGTCCCTTGTTGAACATGCATTTTCTCACTTTTTTCCATAAAAGTGTTTTCCAATAAAAAAAATAACTTTGGCGGTATATCCAAATAATATCAATGGGTATCATAGTACCACATAAAAAATTAGATGCTATGTTATCAGTAAAAACCCCTAATGGTATGATTATCACATCCCAAGTCAACTATTATTCTCTTATTGAAGATTGTGGGAATTTGATTTCTAAAAATCTTTTTAGTCTACCTCTAGTTTAATTAATGTTATTTTTGGAATTTATTGAATTTAATCAAATAAATCCCACATCAATTTCTAAGGAATGAAAGTTACATTTGTTATTCTAAACCAACATATGATTGCCTATCAGTGTGTTGAAATAAATGAACATAAAATGTAAATTACATAAATCATATAGGTCATAATTCCTACTCACAAGGGGTGTTTATCTTATATGGTTAGAGAGAAACTCAACATTGATAATATAACTCTTTATTTTAGAGTTTATTATTTTCTTTTTTTTCAAATGGTTTCCTAGTATTTTAAAAAATAATGATGTTTTTTCAATAGACTCATACATGGTGCTATAACTATTTACAGGACACCATATAGAATGGCTTGATTTTTTTTCATGAATTGAAGAATAAAATCTTGAAGAATATTTATAAAAGGATTCATTATTCTAAGTGTGTCACCATGAGGTTCAACTATTCTATTTGTTATTATAAAAAATTAATGCGACTCTATAATTATTATTTAGATCATAACATGATCAATGTAAAGAACACGTTTCATATACCCCATACTGATGAAATTTTTGATCAAATACTTGGAGATTAATATTTTTCTAATATTGATCTTACTTTTGGATAACAAAAATTGAGGGTCATAATGGAGAATATACAAAATGCAACATTCCATACATGGTATAGATACTATGAATTTATAGGGATTCTATTTTGTCCTACTTATTCTCTTACAATCTCTATGGATTTAATGAATAGTATATTTAGAGATTAACTAAGTCTACCTATGGTAGTAATTATAGATAATGTTATTTAATATTCAAATGCCAAGAAGAGAATGAATATTATTTAAGAAATTTTATCAAAACACTAAGGAAGGACAATCCCTATGAAAAGTATTCCAAGTGTGTATTTTTGAAATGAAAAGTATTACTTATGGGTCATATAATCTCAAGTGAGGGTATTTTAGTAGACCTATCAATGATATATTTTATTAAACATTGGACAAGATAAACCATTATGACTGAGATATGTGGATTTCAGGGTTTGAATGGATACTATAGATGCTTTGTTTTGAATTTTCATGGATATAGAATCTAATATCTATGTTAACTTAGAAGGGATCCATGTACCACTAGATAGATAAAAGGTAAGAATGTTTAAGTAATTGGAGATAAGGCATGTCAATGTATCTATTCTTACACTACCCAGTAGTTTAGAAGGGGTTTTAATCATTATAGTTGTACAAATATGTAATGGTATGTTTCCTCATGAAAAAATATGGTTTTATATTATTATTCATGGAAATTGAATGTCCAAGAGAAAAACTAACTAACTCATGATTTGGAGTTAGTTGAGGTACATTTTTCATTCATGATATAGATAATTTATCTTTATTGATAATGGTAGGTCATATATAAGGATAGAATAGTATAAATTATATTTTCATGGAAACATATATGAATATTTTCCAATGAAGCTGGTTAGAGATGATTATATTTTATAAATTCATAGTACATTACCACACTAGGAAAGTGAACAAGGTGGAAGATCATTAGAGTTTAATGGATCATTCCATCTTATCTATGATGAGGATCACAAAATATTTGATATTTTCGGACACACAAAGGATGAATGTAGAAATATTGAAATAAGGGGAGAGAATATATGTTTATCAATTGAGAATTAAACTATTTAACCATGTGAAGATTTATAAGTAACATAAAACTTGATTTTGATGGAATAATATGTTTTAGGAACCATGTATATATCCCTTTAATATCATATTTGAAGAAGGGGCTAATGGATAAAGCTCCAAGTACTATATTCCCTATTCATTATAGAATTATAAAGATTTATAGATATATGAATGAGTATTTCTTATGGGGTGTCTTGAAGAGAGACATTGTAATGTATTTTTCATGGTTCCTAGTGTGTTAACAAGTTAATTCTAAGTAATAGAAATATAAGGGGATGTTACAACCATTAAGAATACTTAAATGGAAATTGGAAATCATCACAATAGATTTTGTAATCAGACTTCTAAAAATATATAATGGTCATAATGTAGTATGGGTTGTAGACAATCACCATATGAAGTCAGCACACTTTTTTTCTATTAAAAATATTTATCTATTGATCAACATGCTCAGTTATAGATTATGTAAGTGGTGATATTGCATGGAATACCACTATGAATTGTATCATATCGATATCTAAGGTTTAACTTGATGTTTTATAGATATATTTAGAAAAATATGGATACAAAGTCATGTTTCAGTACTGTATATCATCCTCAGATAGATAGTTAGTATAATAGGACCATTTAGACTCTAGAAGAAATGATGATATCATAATATATAGATTTAAATGGAGCTTGTGATCAAAAACTTTACAAAATTATTTTTTAAATAGTATCTTTCACTCCAGTATATAGATGGGTCCATATGAAGACAACTATGTTAGGAAATGAAAAAAATACAACATTCTAGAATGTTGTTGGGTAAATAAATAAATCGAGACCTAATATAGATGAGGTAATTTAATAAAAGGTTATATATATTAAGAATAACTTAATAACTACTCAGAGTCAACAAAAAAGTTTTGTAGATATTAATCGAAATCATCTAGATATTAAAGATGGTGAAAATGTATTCCTACCAATATGTCCTTAGAATAGGGTAGTGATATTTGAAAATAAGGGAAATCTATTACATAGGTATAACGATTAGTTTTCGATTCTTTATCATTCTTGGATTGTATCTTATGGATCAGAACTTCCACCGAATATATCTCAATTTCATGATGTGTTATACATATCTCTCCTTAGTAAGTACATATATAATCATTAACATGTATTGAAATATGATTTCATACCATTAGAGGAAGACCATTCATATAATAAACAACCATTAGTGATTCTGGATCATAGAGAGAAGGCTTTATGAATCAACACCACTCACCAATTAAATGTTTTTTGGAGAAACCACCAATTTGAGGAAGTTGCATGTGAAGCTGAAGATGTGACGAGGGAGAATAATCGTCATCTTTTTTATTAGTTTAAAAAAATTCAAGGGTAAAATTTATTTCAATGGGGGTATAATTTATAACTCCATGATTTTTATTAAAAATTTCTCATTAAATAATTTGATTTATTTAATTTCATACATTATACACAATAACGAGTTTAGATAAACCCTGTAACAATATTAAAATATTAATTCTCTGTTATCACCTAGTTATTGGAATGGATGGTATGAATAGAAAAATCTATATTATAAAAAATTATATGGTATACCTATTTTATAAAATAAATATAGTAGTTATCTAATGATTAGAACTAAAAACATATTGTTTTAATATAAAAGTTATATTTGTTTTCTGAAAAATTGTTTTATGCATGAAATGTATTGAAATATTTATAAATTCAATTAATCACTATTTTTGAATGATTTGATCTAATTTATATACAATTTCATTATTAAATCTCTTAAATAATCAAATAATATATTTCTACTCATAGGATAGTTAATAAATCAATATTTATGATTTAAAATGTAATTTTTCTAAAAAATGTGTTTTTTTCACATTTGGAACACTTATATTAAAATTAATTTCATCCAATTATATTTAGTGAATAATATAAGATAAATTGATTCTTTAGATTTAGGAGTACCACGTTTGAAAAAATTTCCCTCATTATTTTTGGTTAATTTGAATAGTAATCTTTGAAAAATGTATCAACTTGGTAATGTGTAAATAAGTCTAATCAATATTAAAAATTTGTTATAAGGCCATTAATGTTCATCCAAAATATTAATGTATGAATGTTTTTAGACCCATAATACCTTAGTCTCTAAATTGAGTTGCTCTATGGACACTTGTCAATGAAAAGGAATTATATATTATTTAAATCAAAGAATGTTACAAAATGTCACTCTCTTAGTTTTAAATATCCATAATGTGTTCAAATAGGAAAAAATAGTTATGAAAGAATATTAATATAAAATTTTGGAATAATGAAATTATATTCATTATGGTAGTTTATTTATAATTTTTTGGTATTATATAATTACATAAAATTGTTACACAACACCAAAACAATATTTATTTATTAATTAAAAAAAAATACTTTTGAAAATGTTAAAATTGATATAGTTTGAGTAAGTTATAGTTTTACAATAATATTATAGGTGGTATTATTATATTTATGTTTTTTCCACTAATTATATTATAATTACAAATTTTTCTTTCTTCCAATTCAAATTAATTGAATAGGGTCAAAATTGACAATAATGGTATCTATAGAAATAATATTATTCAAAATTATTTAAAAATAATAAAAATATTTAAAAAGGAAAAGGATGATATAAAATCACTGAAGTTGCAACCAATTGGCCATTTATGGAATTATTATTATCATATATTTAAATATTAAAATCTTTTAATATTGAAAAATTTGTTTTCATAGTTAAAATTATAATCGGTTAACTATGGGTTAATTAAAATGATATAATTTTAAATGACACCAAAATTAGTATAAATTCTATTATCTCATGGGATTAAAACACTATCCCACCTTATCATAGAATCCCTATGAATTTTGAATAATTTATCTTGAGAATAAATTTATTATTATTAAATGTTTTGAGGAATTCCAAAAGTTCCTCTCACCACAATTATAACAGGGTACCTACTCCATCCCTTATTTACACCACATTGAGCCTTATATGTCAATTTGTTTTGGAAATTATCTATTCTAAGCTTCCCTAGTCAATTTCTTGATGTGATGTTCATCCCAAAATTCTTAATGTAGATATCTTTATAGGAGATCTAGAAGTATCATTTTATTGAAGTGGTAATCTCCTTAACTAATAACATTATCATATAATCTTCATTACATCCACTAAGTATATGGTATTTTCACATCAAATAATATATTCAGTTTCCTAAATGTTATAAAATATTATTATTATTATGTAAACACCGTTATACTCCATATTTTCTATTAAATGAGAAGTGAAATTATCGCTCCTACATACGTACGACTTACCATCTCCACATAGTGATACAATTGATTTTTCATCAAAATAATTTATGGATGAGTATTTTGATAAATTTAAAATTTATATATTATATTTATGAAATAATTATATTTGTTTAATTATAATCTCAGTTTACCTTTTTACCATATAATCCTTTGGGAAATGATAATGTTGCTCGTGTGTACATGTGGACTACCCCCTTCATGAATTAATGTGATTTGTTTTTCATATAAAATTTTCATGGATCTTAATAATCATGAATTTGATTAATATATATGATAAATATTAAATAATAATTGTCTTTTAATGTTTAATTAATAAATACCTTTCGTTTTTTTCTATCTTTTGATAAATGAAAACATTGTTCATACACACATACAACCTACCGTCTCTATGAATGGTTTAATCCATTTTTTTCTTTATATATTTTCTGATGTATTTAAATATTTATACAATGTATATATATCATATTTATATAATTATTAATATTCTAGATATTTTGGAACAGATAAATGAATAAAGAACAAAACTACTAAACTAAAATACTCATGATAAAAAAAACAGTTAACACTAAGAAATGAATTTTTTTTATAATATATTATATTATAACTATGAACAAGATTATGGTTTAAATTCATAATAAATATAAATTTATTATATAGGATTTTGAGTGATTTTTAATTAAGGTGAACTCAAGGTAGGGGGTTCTACATTAAAATCCCATTGTTTATCGGGATTGTTTATTATTAAGTTTAGACGATCAAATATTATTATATAACTCTCAAGAAAAATATCAAATTTCCTTTCTTTAGGTGATTTATTTTAAATATATGTTTTCCTTTAATTTTCATTATCACATGTACTCGAGAGATAGAATATATGTTTTCAATAAACATTTACTTTATTTTTATCATCGATCAAAACCAATTTTATTCCATATCCATGTTTTCTAAAAATATTATTTTGAAATTTTTTAGTGATATCCTTTTATTTTTTAATTATATTATTATCAATGTTTATATTTTCAGAAAATAATTTTAAAATAATATTTTGGTCATTTTTTAAACAAGGTACATTTTATTTTCTCCAATAGTGGGAATGAAATGTGTTTTTTAACTTATACATAATTAATGAACATTCCCACCACCATGACTAATCATTTTTTATGGTTTCCTTTACCAATGTACATTGTTATTTTCAAGGTAAATGTTTCATAGTGTTATTGTGAAATTTTTTAAATAAGTGATTTCAATAATGGAAAGGTTATTTTCTTCAATAATGTTTAATGATATTTTATTAATTTTTTTATTCATCAATGTCAAAAACCATTGATTCCTCATTTTATTTATTGGGGATACAATCCAATAATTCCATCCTTGTTCTTTATCAAAATAATTATTTATGACATGATGTTTATGAAACCCATATATTTTATACTATTTAATCTTTGATGAAATTATGAGATATTTATGAAACAGATTTCATTTCCATGGGTTATGATATGTTGAAATTTTTATGATACCCATATCATTTTATGGGTTATGATATAATGAATGATGAATGATATTATGTTAGACATATATATGATTTTAATTTTTTGCTGGTGGGAAGTATATCTTGCACTAATTAATTTTGTAAAGATTAACATATCATGAGATAAAATTGAATGGAATGCATAGTGAACCTAGTTTAGTAAGGTACATTATTCTAAATGATATTCATGAGAGTAAAACATAACTAATATTATTTTCTAGGGAGCGAACCCATTCGACTATGATAGTTGTGGAAAATTTGATTAACTACTAAGGAAATGATTTTCTTTGATTATGTGTATGAATCAATTATAAATTTTATGAAAAATTTATTCTATTATTTATCATAGTTTTTTATTCATCTATGATTAATATCTTCTGAACATCCAAGCTATATTCCATGAATGAATGTTATGATCTATTATATGCAGAGTATGATTTTGAAATGCTATGCCCATTTTATCATTCAATTTATCAAATTTTTTCTTATATAATCATTAATATCTCCCTTTTGTACCCTTGACAAGCCTCAAGACTTACCCTTTATTATGTTTCCTTTCCCAGATTATGAATAAAGGTATTATGTTTGATATGTATAAAATGTTTTATAGTTATAAATAAATAAGATGGAGAAAATTTAGGTAGTTTATGAACTAGTTGTTTATATTTCAAATATTCCTATGATATTGGACCTTAAGAATTTTGGTGTGGATTGAAATGTAATTTAATTAATATTCATCAATTAAGATGTAATATCGATGTATGAAAAGCATTTTTCACAATAGTTTGTATCAAATAAAGGTTTAGTTAAAATTTTGAATCTATGATGAAAATACATTAGTAAGAAACCTTGGGATAAATCTAATTATATGATAAAATACTAATGTTTGATAATGATCATGAATAACCTAGGTTAAACCAAAGTCATCATAGGAAAATGGGTCACAATTTAGACATCATATAAATAATTTTTAATGATTATGTGGTTTATTACCATAATTATTATTTCTCACACTATGCTTTTTAGTTTTAGTCAATGTTTGAACCCAAAGGAATTATGTTCTTGGTGAATAAAATTGAAAATACAATAAATTTACTC
Organism: Viscum album; assembly: GCA_963277665.1. Lineage (NCBI taxonomy): Eukaryota > Viridiplantae > Streptophyta > Magnoliopsida > Santalales > Viscaceae > Viscum > Viscum album. The sequence continues at coordinate 102,948,848 of OY728140.1, forward strand.
CAGAGTATCTAAAAAATATGGGAGATGTTAGGAATAATATTTTTTCAATCATTACTTTGTTTTCTGAAGATATAAATCACATTGATCATCTAAATAAAAAAAATATATTGCAGGAAATTATGTTGATTCATTAATTATGAAATATAAAACAGATTTTAGTGGGTCCACTGACACACTAGTTACTTAGAAATGCATTAGAACCATTGAAAATTTATTCTCCAGTTTATAGTGTTCGGATAATGAGAAAGTTATCTTGTATATTTATCATTTAAAAGGTTAAAAATATTAATTTTGGGATCTTATCCAAAAAATTATTAAAAAAGAAGAAATTGAATCTATATAGTGTGAAGAATTTGAAAATTTATTTTTCAACAAGTAAATTCCTTGGATTATTCAGAAGAATATGGAAATGTAATTACATAACTTAAAATAAGTTTGATTAATTTTTTAGTATCTCTGATGAAAATTTAACAAGATTTGTGAGGTACAAGATTGGTTTTGTCATCCAACCTGAATGTAATGTTGAAATATTATACAGTGTCTTAAAACCAAGTTTCTAAACGTATTTTTCCATAAGGGACATAAATATCCATAATGAAATCATTCATTATTCCATTAAGGTGGTGATAAATATTTGATTTACCTATCTATATAATTGTATTAAAAATAAATTAAATATATAAATAAATTGAAATTATAAGACAAAAAGATATGAAGTTTATATTTACATTATAGTCAAAATGTGGTTGGAAACATCTGGGGAATTATCTTAAGGGAACCGGTAAATGATTCATGTGTGGAAAGAAAGGTCATCGGTCAATCTAATGATGATGTGATACAAATAATTTAGCTAATGATACGAATAGAGAGAAATAACAAAAAATTGAACTGCCCATGCTCCACTGTTTTAAATGCATAGAGTATAGGATTTAGGATAACTATTTCCATAATCTAATGGACATTTTTTATGATCATGTCATCATCCTTTAAAACCCATAAGAAAATAGATATATCATATGATCACTATTTTTAATGAAAGGTATGATAACAACATTATGAAAGGTACACTTAAGATCAACTATACAGATTCTAATATCTTATTTGATTCTATATATACCCACTATTTTATATCTAAAGTCCTTTCTATGGGTATCATAGAAATAAATGTACAATTTTATATTGAGTTAGTAATAGAAAACCTTAAAGGTATAATGATTGTATCCAGTGACTATGATTATTTTCCGGTTGAAGATCATGTGAATGTATTTCTTGTAAGTATTATCATTCATCATCTAGTTTAATTTGATGTTATTTTAGGAATGGATTAACATTGTTTATATAAATACCACATCAATTGATGATAAATGGAAGTTATGTTTGATATTCTATTCTAAACAATGATCGACTATCATTATGATGAAAAAATGAGAATCTTATTCAAATTACATCCTTTATATGGTTCATGATTACTATTCATATTGGAAATTTATATTAGATGGTTGAGGAGAAACTCAACATAAAAGATATTCATATTGTGTGGTATTTTATTGATGTATTTTCAGATTAATTTCTTGGTCTTCTAGAAAATTTTGAAATTAGGTTTTCAATAGAAATCACACTGGGTTCTATACCTATTTCCATAAACCCATATAGAATGACCTTAATTGAGTTGCATGAATTGAGGAAGAATCTTCGTAAGAATTCTGAAAAGGAATAATTTTTTCTTGTTTGTCTCCTTGGTGTAAACCTATTTTATTGTTAAGTTCAAAGACAGATAATAGTGACTCTATAGTTATTATCTAGAACATAAAAAGATCATTATCGATAACATGTAACCTCTATCAAATTTTGATGACTTTTTTATTAACTATAGAGATCATAGTACATTTCAAATATTGATATTCATTCTAGAAAAAATAATTTTATAGTCAAATGGTATATGTACACAATACAAAATTCCATATAACTTATGGACACTGCAAATCTATAATAAAACCATTTTATCTTACTAATTTCCCTTGTGTCTTCATTGATTTATATGAATAGAGTCTTTATAGATTACATTGATCATTTTCAGGTGTTCATTATAGATAATAATATTATATATTCAAATAGAAAGGAATATCATGATGATTATTTTATAATTGAGATCCTTAAAGAAGGAGATGATTTTTTTAAAAAAAATTACTATTTTGAATTTTTGATCTAGGAAGTTTCATTATTATGTCATATAATCAAAAGTGGGGTTATATAAATATATGATTAAAATATAGATTTTATTGAACATTGGAAAAGGCCATGTACTTAGACTGGGATCTTTAGTTTTCATGGTTTTCTAGATATTTTCATCAATTTTTGGAGAAATTTTCATAGATATCAAATCCACTAACATTGTTAACTCATCATGAATATATGTTCTTTTAAATGGATGAATGTGAAAAAAGTTATAAGGATCTGAATTGAAGGATAGATAATGCACTAGTGCATACACTACTCTATATTGGAGAAGGTATTTTAATCTATATAGATGAATCATTAAGGGGATGAGAAGTTTCCTTTTCTAGAATAATACAGTTTTATCTTATGCCTCATGATAATTGATGTCCCATGAGAAAAATTTCACTACTCTTGATTTATGGTTAAATATGATATGTTTGGAATTAAATATATGGATAAATTACCTCTATAGATAATGTTTTGATATATAAAATGATAAGAAAAGTTTAATATATATTTTACATCACAAAGATCTAAACATTTACAAAAAACTATGGTTGGTGCTGATTTATGATTATGAGTGTTTAATTCAAATCCATTATAGTAAAGAGAATATGGTGGAATATGTTATTATTCCAAAGGATAATTCTTTCTTATCTATTGTGAGGATCATAAAAGACCATATATATCAAGATATTAAAACTATGGATCATTAAATCGTGAAGGAATGTGAGAAACATTATCATTCCTAAATGAGTAGTCAACAATATATATTTGAGATGATTGATGAGGAATAAAAGGGAGATGTAGAACTACAAAAGAAGGTTTAAAATGATCCTCATTCCAACCTTTATTATGATGAAATAATAAGATTTAGGAACCATGTATGTATCCCTACAGTACAATATTTGACAAAGACTATTATGGATGAAGATCAATGTTCAACATTCTCTATTTTTCATGTATGTATGAATATGTATAGTGATTTGAAAGAGTATTTCTAGTGTGATGGTATAAAGATAGTTATATTCAGTGTTTCTATTGTGGTTCTTTGTAAGTCATAATGTTATGGATTAGAGACAGGTTTCTACGGTGATGTTACAACCATTACCCAGACTATAATCGAAATGAGAATATATCCCCATTGATATTGTCATAAGAATCCCCATAACTGTCACGACCCATCCTTGGGGCCCGTGCCGTGACTACCCCAAGACCTACTTCCATAGGCCAGGGGCTGGCGACTGGCACCAAAGGCATAAATCCCAACTAAAAAGGGAAGGCATTGCCTTTATGAAATGAAAACACACACAAACAGAGTACAAGTAGAAGCTACACTAAGTAAGCAGTAAAACAAACGTTCTGAAAAGTACAAGGGGATGGAAATACAGGCCCAAAAGAAAGGTACAGCTACAACTTAATATAAAGTACAACTCAAAGGACAATAGCTGAAAGTTGACAAGCAGCTCCTAGATCGTCCTCTGGCTTCCTACCTGAAGGGTAGGTACAGATGTCCTCCTCAGTACTCCACGTCCGTCCGTCTCCTCCGGGTACCGACTCATCGTGAGATCCACCTCCAGGTACCAACTCGTCTTGAGATCCACCTCCGGGTACCGACTCGTCGTAAGATCCACCTCCGGGCACCGACTTGTCGTGAAATCCACCTCCGGGTACCGTCTAGCTCTACAAGCCTCAACAATGATCAGTGATGTCCATCATCTGCAACCAACACAATGAGGTGAGGGAAAATCCCATGCAAGGGTGAGTATACAATACTCAGAAGGGACCCTAAGACCCTCAAGGTCTCACTAAATCCAACAAGGATAATCACAAAGAAAGTTCTCAATAGATAACCCTTACATAGGTATAAGCCCATACTTATACCTAAGTTACCAAGTAACCCATCTCAACCATGAGGTATCACATAGATATGAAGTCGATGGATAACCACAACTTAGGTATATGCCCATACATATATGTAAGTCATCTATTAACCCATCTCAATCATGAGGAAAACACAAAGGTCATTGACTCAGCTCAAACCAGGATTTTCATTATCAAAACGGCAACTGCTGAAGAGCTCTGTCTCTAACAAGTACAATGATCCTCTCATGACTCCGAGGTATTGCTCACTAACCTAAGACTGCTGAGGAACTCCTCCTGTCGAGTACCGCAGGTCAGCCACCCAAACACAATAGTGCTTCCCACCGGGGTCTGCCACCCAAACACAGTAGTGCACCCCCCCTAATAGCCTGCAGAGGTATTCCTCCTGTCGAGTACCGTGGGTCTACCACCCAAACACAGTAGTGCTCCACACTATGGGTCTGCTACCCAAACACAGTAGTGCTCCCGACTGGGCTATACAAGTCACTCCGACTCGAGTCGGACAAGCAGTCTTCAGGTCTCAACTAGATACACGGTCTCCATACTCCGTACGCTCGTCTCTGTGAGGGTCCACTCCACGAGCTACTGGTCGATACTCCAAGTATCACAAAGTCCTAGGAAGAAGTATCTCAAAGGGCCGCCTCGTCATAGGGGTATCAACGCAATAGACGACGCGTCAATCGGACGCCCGATCTGTGAGTTATTAGCCTTTTCATCCTAGGGGCCTGGTTGGTTTCGTGTACAAACCAACCCGACCGTATCTCAACTGTAACCTGAACTCACATAGGGTATACTCATAGGGACTGCTTCTCAACGGGATCAACAACGCCACTGACGGTTCGTCAAATGGACGTCTGGTTTGAATGTTATCGGCTTTTCCGTTCCAGGGGCCCTGTTGGATTTCGGGTACAATCCAACCTGGACATATTCTAAATGCATCCAAACCTTAGGTGAAGTATGCCAAAAGTTCCTCCTCATCAAGAGGAATCTAACAAAGTTGACGACACGTCAATCGGACGTCCGGAGCTCAAGATATAAGTGTTTCCGCTCTAAGGGCCCGGTTGGCTTCGTGTTCGAACCAACCCGTCCGTACCAAAAGTTCTACGAAACCTTGAGTATAATATACCGAAACGACCGTCTCGATCCAAGGATTGCATCTCAACTTATGGTGCGTCAATCAGAGGTTCTTATCCCAAGTTACTGGCGTTTGAATGGAACTGGTCGAAAATAGGGGGTTGGGGCCCGGTCCGACCCGGCCCAATACCCCCTGGGTCGGCACGAACCGGGTCGACCTGACCCGGGTCCGGGTCCATCCCATTAGGGCGCGGCCCGGCCTGGAGCGGGGACCCGACCCAGTGTGGCGGCCCGGTCCGGCGTGGCTGGTTCTGCCCGGCGCAGCCGGTCCAGCCCAGCACGGGCGCCGCGCGAACGCTTAAGGGGGGGGGGGGGGGGGAGCCACCTCCCCCTCTGACTGAACGGCGGACCCGCGGGGGGTCCGCCCTACCGCGCTGACCAGGGGTTCAAGCCCCTGGTTTTTCTGGATCTGGCTGGCCGTAACGGCCGACCAGGTGTGCCACGCGGGGCCAGTCGGTCCCGCCTCCTGAGCGTCGGTGGCTGGCGGTTCCGGCCGCCCTCCCCTGCTCCGCCGCGGCCAAAGGCCGCGACCTTGGTCCGACAGGCGCGGCATGACGGCGCCGCGCCCCTCCGCCGTGGCCCGCCCCGGCCGCGGCCCTCCGTGGTTATCCAGCGCGGCGCGACGGCGCCACGCCCCTCCACCACGGCCCCACTTCGGTCGCGGCCTCAACGGCGCTGCGCGACGGTGCCACGCTCCTTCACCGCGGTGGTATTCTTCGTTCCCGCGCAGTGTCGTTGCACCGCGCCGCCTCCATCCCAAACCGCAATGGTGAACATTAACAAAAAGGGGGAGGGGGATCGGCCGTGTTCGTGCTGTCCGAACTCCTCCCGTTAAAATGATAACAGGCAGCCCAATGTAAAACAACTTCGACCAAGCAAGCACAAATTTAATCCATTAAATTTGAACTTAAAACCCTACGTTTTTTCTCGCAATCAAATATTTCCAACCCGCAACATATTCTTTCACGGATCAACTTAATATTGAGTTGATCCGTGTTCTTTGTTTCAGAAGGAAAAAAACATGGGTTTATTAACATTCACAAATTAATCCCCTACTTCGTGTCGTTCGTTGTTTGTTAACGTTATCGCAAGAGGGTGGACATCGGATTGTCGACATCGTCCCAAGGGGGGAGATGAAGATGACGATGGTCACTGGCATTCATCGCTTCCATCATCGTCGGTGTGCACCTGAGGAAGTGACGTCTCCTCTCTTTTTGTGAAGGATGAAGAGGATGTAGAACCATTTTTCGTCGAGGGAGGAAGTCGTTTCTTCGTAGATGAAGGGAACTCTCCTCAAATCCTCCCAAAGTATTAGCCAACCCCAAAATCTCATAAAGCTTCCCTCTTTTAAAATATCTCCAATCAATTCAAAAGGATTCAAGAGGTGAGACAAATAAATTAATAAGGTTATTAATTATCCTAGTCGGCCTCATTAATCTTAGGAGGTGGAGAGGCTCCATGAAAATAAATGTGTGGAGTTTCCATGCATTTAAACAAGGGGGTGAGTTATGGGGAGGTCAAGGGGGTTATGGGGGAGGTGAGGAGTTAGGGTCTCGTGTGGGCCCTACCACACTAAACTCTCCCATGGGAGGTTAGGTGGGTGTGGGACCCACATCTATATCCCCCTTTGTTTAAAATAACCTCCTTCCATGAATAAAATTTGTGCACAACAAATTTTATTTAATTCAACTAAACCCCCAAAATTAAACCTCAACCTTCTCAAAACGCAACTACAGAAAAGGTCCCCTTAAGAAATTAATGGTGATGCAGTTTAATCGGTGCCCTCGGATTTCAATTCCAAGCACCGGTTAAAAATATAGAAAAACCCGCTCGTTCGTTCACTGAACGTACCCGATCCAAACTTCAGAAATTGATTCCAGGCACACCGAGCCTCGGAATCAGGTGCCGTTAGAAACTGCGGCCTCGTAAAATTCTAAATAAATTAAGAAAAAAATTTCCCTGAAATTTCTGGGTCTTTACATTACTACCACTTCAGGGCTTTAAGTCCCAAAAAAGTTATAACACAAACTAGGGAAACAAAAGTGGTACTGAGCACGCATCTGAGCCTTTCACTCCCATGTGCTCTCCTGGTGGTTCTCTTGCTTCCAATGAGAGTGCACCTGAGGAATCGACCGTTCACGTAATAACCTCTCCTGTGGATCCTCGATATCCACTGTAACCTCCGTGCATGTCCCCCTGTCATCGACGTCCAACTCCCTGAGGTGGATGATGTGGGAAGGATCATGCACGTATCTCCTCAGCCGAGGTATGTGGATGATTTCATGCACCCGGTGCAACTGAGGTGGAAAGGTAAAGCGGTAAACCACCCCGCCTATCTTTCTGAGGACCTAGAAAGGTCCGTTGAACATCGGAGATAACTTTCCACCTTGGCCACATCTCCATAAACCTCGTCGAGGTGAGACCCATATAATGACATGGTCGTCATCCTCGAACTCAAGAGGCCTCCATTTCCTGATTAGAGCAGAAACTCAAAACTTCCGCTGCCATGAGGATAAGGTTGACTGACTCAAAAGTGATTGACCGTACCCTTCTGTGCATGTGTTTATCCTGTGCTGCCTGGGGTTTCTTTTTCGTCGACCAAGGAAAACCCATCCCAACATTGTAGATTAACCACATCCTTTTTGCCTAATACAGTCAATCTATGTATGAACTATGGATCCAATCCATACTCAGACCAAAATCGTAAGGCCTTGACGCTGTCACCAAGAGATTTCGACCGAAACTCTCACCTCGAGGGTCAGATCACACTGTCGGTGTAAGTGTGATTATCGAGTCTCCTCCCAAAGGTATCTTCATACGTGAGGGTCAAGTCTACGACTGACCAGAAACTCTAGGTCTGGGACAAGATTTGTGGAAGGAATGAATGATTCGTATCAACGTCTGTTACTATGGCAGCTAGTAGTGGACACAGAATGTCCCTCGAATTATTCTTAGAGCCATTGGGTCACACTCCTTGACCGAATGCAGCTTCTCTTTTTCCCTGCCCTCCAGCTCCCTGAATCTGGTGGGGATAACAAAGGCGGTTGGTTGTAACATGTTGAAATGTACACCACCTCATGTTGTTCTCCAAGATCTGCCTCCACATCTGCTACTCCGCGGACTCATATATCCTTAATGCTTCCTCTTCCTGAAACATTTTACATGACTGAGTCTCTGAGACTGGTGCCAGTTTCTTGTTTCTTACTGCACTATGCAGTCTTCATCCTCTCCTGGATGATCTGCACCTTCTCTGCCTACGATCTGTAAGAGCTGCTCAGATTTTCTCCTTTGCCGAGAGGAGAAACTCATTCTCATCCCCTGGATGAACCTCACCCATTTCCTAATACAGTCAATCCTGACATGAATGATGTATTCATGCCATGGACGATGTCGTAAGGCCTCGACGTTACTACCAAGAGATCCAACTATCACTCTCGCCTACAAGGGTCGAGTCGCACTGTCAGAATCAGTGTGAGGTCACTGGGTCTCCTCCAGTAGAAATCTAAAAAGTGATAGTCAAGTCAAAAGTTTTTAACTGGGACCTCTCAGTATCAACCAAACAAATGGACATGATAGTAATCATCACAAAGATAAGTGTCTTTTATTACTGCAGCTCATAGTATAGAGACACAAAAACAACAACAACAACAACATGGAACTAGAAGTTCAAGGGACAAAAGAAATCTACTAGTTCTGCTCCTGTCCACCTGCTTCCAGAGCTCTACTGCCTTGTCCACCGCTCGGCTGTCGCTCAACCACTCACCGCTGCTTCTGTCTCGGTGGCTCCTCCAATGCCTGAGGATCAACTGTTTGAGGAGTCAGACAGTCACGTGCCATGTGACCCTTACTTTCGCATGCATAACATTTCATGTCCCTTGCATGGCTGGCTCAGCTTCGTGTGCCTCGCACAACCAAACCTGTATTCTGAGGCCGCTCATCTACTGGTCTGGTCCTCATGGACCCCTGCATCATCTGTCTACTGGCTACAGATGATTCGGCTGCTGATGGAAGATCATGCGGCAAAGGCAGCAGCTCCTGAACACGCTCGGGGTGTAGAGTCACTGGTATAAACACCACCCTAAAGAAGGACTCGAATTATTCCCATGTGAATGTCATCTCATCGCAAAACTAGAGCATCCGGCTCCACCACCTACCTGCTGCTGCATGAAGTAGGCTGGTAGCAAAGATCACCATGAATTCTAATGGATTACCCACTATCCTGAAAAATCTCACCATAGCCTACAGCCAATCCTCAGCCACCTGCGGGTCCGTCTCTCCCCTGAACCTGGGTGGCCTCTAGAGCTGGAACTCGTGCAGTGCGCTCAAATGACGTGCACTCTCCGCTGTTGGGGCAGGTGGCATCACTGGCTCTATGGGTGGTAGTATCGCTGGTGCCTCAACTAGAAGAGGGCCCTATACCGAGGCCTCATCGCTCGGCAGGCTGTCAGAACGTACATATCTTGGGGTTATAGCTAATTGTCCGCGGAAAGACATCCTGAAAGAAACAGATGTGACACAGTCAAACGATTATACCTAGTGAGCTGACATGGTTTGATTTGTTTTAAGGGAAAACCTTTGAAAAACACACGCAATTAGTGTTTTCATGCACTGAGTCAGAAATCAGAAGTCAGGGTCCTGGTGTATGGATACATCAGTCGCCCGCACCAACACTAGATTCCCTGAACTGAAAACCACACTCGGTACCCTTAACACTATTTCTTCACAATAAAGAAAAATCAGATATATAAGTTATGCGGTAGAACTGACTCCTCTGATACCAATTTGTCACGAACTGTCCTTAGGGCCCGTGTCGTGACTACCCCAAGCCTGCCTTCCATAGGCCATGGGCTGGCGACTAGCACCAAAGGCGTAAATCCCAACCAAAAAGGGAAGGAATTGCCTTTATGAAACGAAAACACACACAAACAGAGTACAAGAAGAAGCTACACTAAGTAAGAAGTAAAACAAACGTGTTGAAAAGTACAAGGGGCCAGAAATACAAGCCCAAAAGAATGGTTCAACTACAACTGAAAATAATGTACAACTCAAAGGAAAACAGCTGAAAGGTGACAAGCAGCTCCAGGATCATCCTCTGGCTTCCTACCTGAAGGGTAGGTACAGATGTCCTCCTCAGTACTCCACATCCGTCCATCTCCTCCAGGTACCGAATCGTCATGAGATCCACCTTCGGGTACCGACTCGTCGTGAGATCCACCTCCGGGGACCGACTCGTCATGAGATCCACCTCCAGGCACTGACTCGTCGTGAAATCCACCTCCGGGTACCGTCCAGCTCTACCAGCCTCAACCACGATTAGTGATGTCCGTCGTCTGCAACCAACACAATGAGGTGTGGGCAAAGCCCGTGCAGGGGTGAGTATACGATACTCTATAGGGACCCCAAGACCCTCAAGGTCTCACTAAATCCAACAAGGATAATCACAAAGAAATTTCTCAACAGATAACCCTTACTTAGGTATAAGCCCATACTTATACCTAAGTTACCAAGTAACCCATCTCAACCACGAGGTATCACATAGATATGAAGTTGGTGGATAAACAACACTTAGAGATATTCCCATATATATACATAAGTTATCTAGTAACCCATATCAATCATGAGGAAAACACAAAGGTCATTGACTCAGCTCAAACCAGTATTTTCATTATCGAAACCGCAACTGCTGAAGAGCTCCGTCTCTGACGAGTACAGTGATCCTGTCACGACTATGAGGTACTAATCACTAACCTATGACTACTGAGGTACTCCTCCTGTCGAGTACTGCGGGTCATCCACCCAAACACAGTAGTGCTTCCCACCGGGGTCGGCCACCCAAACACAGTGGTGCACCCCCCTAATAGCCTACAGAGGTACTCCTCCTGTCGAGTACCGCGGGTCTGCCACCCAAACACAGTAGTGCTCCCCGTCGTTGGTCTGCCACCCAAACACATTAGTGCTCCCACTGGGCTATACAATTCACTCCGACACGAGTCAGACAAGCAGTCTTCAGGTCTCAGTCAGCTACAAGGTCTCTGTACTCTGTATTCTCGTCTTAGGGAGGGTCCGCTCCACGAGCTACTAGTCGATACCCCAAGTATCACAAAGTCCCTAGAAGAAGTATCTCAAAGGACCGTCTCGTCATAGGGGTCTCAACGCAACATATGGCGCATCAATCGGACCCCTGGTCTGTGATTTATTAGCCTTTTCATCCTAGGGGCCTGGCTGGTTTCGTGTACAAACCAACCCGACCATATCTCAAATGTACCCCAAACTTACATAGGGTATACTCATAGGGACCGCTTCTCAATGTGATCACCAATGCCGTTGACGGTTCGTCAAATGGACGTCCGGTCTGAAAGTTATCGGCTTTTCCGTTCTAGGGGCCCGGTTGGATTTCGGGTACAATCCAACCTGTCCATATTCCAACTGCGTCCAAACCTCAAGTGAAGTATGCCAAAAGTTCTTTATCTTCAAGAGGAATCCAACAAAGTCGACGGCATGTCAATCGGACGTCCGGAGCTCAAGATATAAGCGTTTCTGCTCCGAGGGCCCGGTTGGCTTCATGTGTAACATCCCCAAATGATAAAGGGTTAAATGACTAAATGATATGACACATGTCAACAAGGTGCACCTTCCTTTTTGGGAGCCTACCTGGTTAGAAATCCACAGTTAAGCGTGCTTGGCTTGGAGTAGTGATCATGATGAGTGACCTTCTAGGATGTTTTTCCAGGGTGTGTGTGAGTGAGGACAAAGCACACTGGAAAGGACAAGTGTTGGCCTATGGGGACTTTCATTAGTCAGATGACCCATTCAGGAAGGTGGATGGACCTTGGGGTGGGCCCCACGTGTCTGCAGGGCAACTGGGGGTACCTGGTAGGCCAGGACCTGACGACCATGTTAAGTCGGGGTGTCTATGCTGTCACCGGGACCCGGTTGTCACATTTGGTATCAGAGGAGGAACCCAGCCTTAAGTGCGGTGTACTGCCTGGGTTGAGATGTAGGGCCCACAACGAGGGTGTTGTGCTCTAAAGGGGGGGGGGGTGATTGCAACATCCCCAAATGATAAAGGGTTAAATGAATAAATGATACGACTCATGTCAACAAGGTACACATTCTTTTTCGGGAGCCTACCTGGTTAGAACTCCACAGTTAAGTGTGCTTGGCCTAGAGTAGTGACCAGGATGGGTGAGCTTCTGTAAAGTTTCCCAGGATGTGTGTGAGTGAGGACAAAGCACACTGGAAGGGACAAGTGTTAGCCTGTGGGGACTGTCATTAGTCAGATGGCCTGTTCTGGCAGGTGGGTGGACCCTGGGGTGGGCCCCACGTGTCTGTGGGGCAACTGGGGGTACCTGGTAGGCTAGGAACCAAAGACTATGTGAAGGCGGGGTGTATGTGCTGTCATCGGGACCCCATTGTCACATCATGTTCGAACCAACCCGGCCATACCAAAAGTTCTCCGAAACCTTGAGTATAATATACCGAAATGACCGTCTCGATCCAGCAATCGTATCGCAACTGATGGTGCGTCAATCGGAGGTTCGTATCCCATGTTATGGGCGTTTAAATGAAACTGATCGAAAATAGGGGGTTCGGGCCCGGTCCAACCCGGCCCGATACCCCTTGGGTCGGCCCGACCCGACCCGGGTCCAGGTCCAGCCCACGAGGGCGCAGCCCAGCCTGGCTGGCGCGGGCCGGCCCAGCCGGCGTGACCCGGCTTGGCGCAGGGACACGGCCCAGCGCATGTGGCCCGACCCGGTCCGACTGGTTCAGCCTGGTGCAGCCGGTCCAGCCCGGCACGGGCGCCGCGTGCCGCGCAAATGCGGAAGGGGGAGAGCTGCCACCGCCGCAGACTGAACGACGGACCTGCAGGGGGTCCTCCCTGCCGCGCTGACTGGGGGTTCAAGCCACCGTTTTCTCCGGATCTGGCCTGCCGTCATGACCGGAAAGCTGTGCCGTGCGGGACCAGCCAGTCCCGCCTTCTGAGCACCGGCGGCCGGCGGTTCCGGCCGCCCTCCCCTGCTCTGCCACGACCCAAGGTCGCGGCCTTGGTCCAACCTACGCAGTGCGATGACGCCGCGGCCCTCCGCTGCAGCCCACCCCAGCCGCGACCCTCCGTGGTTCTCCAGCGTGGCGCGATGACACCGCACCCCTCCGTCGCGGCCCCACTTTGGTCGTGGCCTCTTCCGGTATCAACGACGTGGCGCGACGGCACCACGCTCCTTCACCGTGGTGGTATTCTTCATTCCCGCGCGGTGTCATTGCACCACGTCGCCTCCATCCCAAACCGCAACAGTGAACATTATCAAAACGGGGGAGGGGGATCGGCCGTGTTTGTGCGGTCCGACCTCATCCTGTTAAAATGATAACAGGTGGCCCAAATTAAAACAACTTTGACCAAGCAAGCACAAATTTAATCCATTAAATTTAAACTTAAAACCCTACGTATTTACCCACAACCAAATATTCATAACCCGCAACATAGTCTTTCGCGGATCAACTTAATATTGATTTGATCCACATTCTTTGCTTTAGAAGAAAAAAAACATGGGTTTATTAACATTCAAAAATTAATCACCTACTTCGTGTCATTTGTCGTTTGTTGATGATATCGCAAGAGGGAGGATGTCGGCTCGTCGACTTCATCCCAAGGGAGGAGATGAAGATGAAGATGGTCGCTGGCATTCGTTGCTTCCGTCGCCGTCGGTGTGCACCCAAGGAAGTGATGTCTCCTCTCTTGTTGCAAAGGAAGAAGAATATGTAGAACCGTTCTTCGTCGAGGGAGGAAGTCGTCTCTTCGTGGATGAAGGGAACTCTCCTTAAATCCTCCCAATGTATTAGCCAACCCCAAAATCTCATAAAGCTTACATCTTTTAAAAGATCTCTAAACAATTCAAAAGGAGTCAATAGGTGAGACAAATAAATTAATAAGATTATTAATTATCCTATTCAGACTCATTAATATTGGGAGGGGGAGAGGCTCCACCATAATAAATGTGTGGAGTTTCCATGCATTTAAACAAGGGGGTGAGTTATGGGGAGGTCAAGGGGGTTATGGGGGAGGTGAAGAGTTAGGGTCTCGTGTGGGCCCTACCACACTAAACTCTCCCATGGGAGGTTAGGTGGGTGTGGTACCCACATCTAACTCCCCCGTCGTTGAAAATAACCACCTTCCATAAATAAAATTTGTGCAAAACAAATTTTATTTAATTCAACTAAACCCCAAAAATTAAATCTCAACCTACTAAAAACGAAACTACAGCAAAGGTCCCCTTAAGCAATTACTGGCGATGCGGTTTCATCGGTGCCCTCAGATTTCAATTCCGATCACCGGTTAAAAAGATAGAAAAACCCGCTCGTTCGTTCACTGAACGTACCCAAGCCAAACTTCGGAAATTGATTCCGGGCACACCGGGCCTCGGAATCAGGTGCCGTCAGAAACTGCGGCCTTGTAGAATTCCAAAAAAATTTTGAAAAAAATTTCCATGAAATATCCGAGTCTTTAAAGTAACATATAATAGGAATAATTCTATTTTCCCTCTATTCAATATCCCGATTAATTAAGTTCACTTCACTGAAAATATTAAATATTTCCCTCTTGATCAACTTACACTTTTATACATTAAGAAATTTGTATGATTCTTTGTTATACCAGTATAAAGTGTATCTCACTAGGATCTGTGGTTTGCATCCATGTTTTAGAGAATTGTTCAGTAGGATAAAGATATAGTGTTATGTTTTATCACTCCTTATCTTAATCAGATAGTTGTTCTGTCTAACAGGACCATTCAAACTCTAAAGGCATGTTAAGAGCATTATTAATGGATTTCAACGATGATTGGGATCAAAATATTACTTCAGTGGATTTTTTACAAAAACTATCTTTAAATTAAACATTTATAAGGATAATTATGAATTTATCTATGGTAGGAAGTACAAGTATCCAAAATGATTGAATGATTTTGGTGAAATAAAGTTATTGTGACCTAATATAGACGAGGAAATTTTTGAGAAAGATAGATGTGTTCAGAAGTACAAAAGAGTGGAGGAGAGATGAATAACATATATGATGAAAATTATAGGATAGGTCTAGAGTATATTTTTAGCGAAAAGTTATTCCTAAAATTATTTCCATAGAATACGTTAATTATATTTTTAATGAAAAGAAAGCTAAGTCCTTGCTATCCTAGTCCTTCTAAAATTTATGATTGTATCTAGAGGGTAGCTTATCAATTGGTGATTTCACTAAATCCCTCTCAATTTCATGATGTTTTACATGTATCTCTAATAAATAATTACATAGATAAATAAAAATAGGTAGATGCTATAGATCATAGAGAAAAATTATTATGAAAAGAGACCACTCACCTAGTCAATGTTCTACAGCGAAACCACCAATTTGAGAAAGTTATGTGGGAACTTGAGGATGCGATAATCACAATATTTCATCATCTTTTTTTATCAAATTGATGAATTTCAAGGGTGAAATTCATTTCATTGTTGGAAGAATATAACTCCCTGAGTTTTTTATTGAATATTTCACTTTTATTTTTTTTTATTTTCTTTAAATAGCTTGCGGTAAGCACAACATCGAGTTTAGATATACCATGTAACATTAATAAAATATTATGTGTATGTTATCACCTAGAAATTGGATTAGTGGGTATGAATATTAATAACCAAATTATTAAAATTTCAAGGTATATATATATTATAAAAATAAATAATTATTTATCAAATCATTATAACTAAAAATAATATTTTAAAATGTGATATTTTCTTTAGAAATTGATTTTTAGGGAAAAATGTATTTTTTATTAATAAAATAAATAAATTAGTATCAAAATGTGATTTTAATGAATGTTTTATAGTATTTAAATAATCAAATTTTAATAAATTAAAAAAATATTTTTCAAAGCATTGGATATGAATAAATATAACTTTTTGATTAAAAATCTATCTTTCTAAAAATAAATTTGTCACATTTAGTTCATATTATTTAAAATTAACTAACAACGTTTATAGGTACTAAATTATATAAAATGAGTTCAATATTTATAATTATGAGGTTCAAAGTTTTAAAATAGGCCCCTTTTATTTTTGTTAACTATGAATAGTAATTGTGGAAAAATTCATCACCTCAGTAAAGGGTAAATCGGGTTAATAAAGAATAAAAATAAGTGATATGTCCATAAATATTCATCCAAATTATTATGTGATGAAAGTAACTCTACCATTATTTCCTTTAACATGAAATTTAGTTTTTTAATGTGTACAAGTCTATGAAAATAAAATATATATTATTTAAATTAATGAATGTGACAAATTATCACACCGTTAGTTTTATATATACCTTATGTGTTCAACCAAGGGCATTTTTTTAATCAATATTAATAGTAATTTTTTGAATGATAAATTTATGTTCCTGATGGTAATTTATTTATATTTTTTAAATTTCAAAATTTCCTTAAATTCTTACATAACTATAAAAGAAATATTAATTCAATTAATGAAATAATAAAATAAATTATTCTTAAAAATATTAAAATTGATATAATTAGAGTAAGTTATTAGTTCATATGAAATATTAGTGTTTATTTAAACTATTATATTAAAATCAAAATTTTGTCTTCATGTATTTTAAGTTAAATTAAATGAATAGTGTCAAAATTGACAATAATGATATTTTATCAAAATAAAGTAATGTTGAATTATTTAAAAATAATAAAAATATATAAATAAAATAAGGTAGATATGATATGGTTGAAAAAATCACATCTTCAAAAATTATTGGCAAATTTTCAACTTATATGTAAAAATTAAAACCCTTTAATATTTATTTTATTTTCATAGTTAAAAATAAAAATAACTGCCTACTAGTTAATCAAAATATTATGGTTGAAAATAGAATCTTAAAGTGTCTAAATTATATTAGTTGATGGGATTAAAAACATATCCCACCATATATTCTAATCCTTTCACATTTGGAAAAAAATTATGAGAATGGAATTATTTTAACTTTATATTTTTAGAAATTATAATGAGGCCTTTTACCTCAATTATAATAGGGAACCTCCTCTATCACCTCTTTAAACAACAATGAATCTTCAAAATAGAAAAACCTCTTGAAAATTTTATTATAAACATCCCAAGAACATTCACAAGGTTCTAGGATTCTCTAAATACCAACCTTATAGACCTTTATACAAGATCTAAATTATTTGTTTCAAAGAATAGGTAATCACCTTAAACAATCACATTCTATTCTACTCTTCATTATCTCCACTAATTATAAGTTATTTCTCATAAAATAATAACTCCAGTGTCCTATATATTCTAAAATTTTATTATTTTTATTATAACACCATTATACACCCTCATTCCCATCAAATGAGAGGTGAAAGTATTTATCATGCGTACATACAAATTATCATCTCAACATAGTGATACATTTCATTTTTCAAAACCATCATTTATGGATGTATTTTAGGAAAATTTTAATATTTATATTATATTTAGGAAAAAATTATACTTCTCTAATGATAATTTCATTTCCACCTTATTACCATCTAATAATACGGGAACTGATAACGTCACTCATGCGTAATTTTGGACTAACACCTCCATGAAGTGATGTGATCCAATATTCATTTATATTTTACATGAATTATAATTAGGATGATTATAATTAATATTTATGATATAAATTTTATAATAATGATATTGAAAAGTTGAACTAATATTTACCTTTATTTTGTTCCATCCATTGAAAAATGAAAACAACATTCATGTGTACGTACGACCTACAGTCTCCATGAAGGATGTAATACAATTTTCTTTCTATAAATTTTATAGATGAAATTAAATTTGTATATAATTAAAATATATGATATTTATATCATGAATAATACTACACACTATCCAAATACATTTTTTTGGTATTTTCTAATAATCCACTTTATGGGTAAGTGGAAACCTCATATTAAATTTGTTCATCCATCACACCTAAAAATGATGAATTTAGAATGAAATTATTGATAAAATTGTATGCCAAAATGTTATTAAGGGATATTATATGATATTATAAGTATTAAAATTAATCAAGTATAAAATTATGAAAAAATATTAATTTATTATACATAAGGATATAGTTCATTATAATTAAGGAAAAAATAAAGGAAGGGGGTTTTATGTTACAATTTCATTTTTTTCAAGATTTATTATGATTAAGTTATGATGCTGAATTATTATTATATAAATCACAAAAAAATTATATATTTTTGTATCATATATATATATTTTTAAAATATAGGTTTATCTTTCATTTCCCTCTTGTTATGTATTGAAGAGGCCAAAAGTATTTGTTAAGAGAAATTAATTTAATTTCACAATTGGGTAAAAAAACATTTTTGTACATGTCTATTTTTATAAAAATATATTAAAAATAGTTTATAAATTTATCCTATGATTTTTAGTGTCATTTTTACCCTTGATTTAAATTTTAATAAATGGTTTCAAAATAATATTCGTCTCCTTTTTAAAACAAGGTACTTTTTAATTCTATATAGTAGTCTAAAGAAATTTTTTTAACCAAATAATTTGTTTATATTATTAAAGGATTATCCCCAATTAAAACTAGGATGGGGGGGATCCCTACATGAGTTATAGGCGTACATGTTTTTGTCCTAAAACCAGACCATAAAATCTCTAATGACCAAAAAACATAAGAGAAGACCCTCCCATCATATATATAGACAAAATAAACCAAACTCCCAACATTATAGGGAAACACAATGTGAATTTCCCATTACAGAAATGCATGGTGCCTCGTACTAATGGAAGATTCCATACCCTCTCAATATTCTAATATGATAGCCCTAAAAAACTGGGTCCTACTACTCTAAACCCCATATGGATCTGATCTCCGAATTTATTCCCCAAAACAAATCTCCATCCTATGATCTATGCACCCACTGTTAACTGATGACATCCAACAAGATACCCATAGAATATGAAACTGAAATTGAGGCCCTCCCTCCCAGTAATGATTGATGAACTGATATGGAAGTAATCCACTACCTGATTTGATCACCATCACCACTGATGAGGGACACCACAAACCCTACCAGCGCCGCTGGAGAACCCACTTCTTCAACCACAATCTACGAATGATACCCTCTGACTTTTCCAACGAGGCATACACCAAAGGCTAAAGTAGTGTTGAAGACCCATCTTCAACCTTCTCCCCATCATCAGATAGCCACCATGAGGCTACACCACACCAACTTACAAACCAACATGACTGAGAAACCACCCACCTCGCTCTGATAAGTGGGAGAGACCAACATTGCAAGAATTTCCGAAAGGCCCACGACTAGAGAAAACCTAGAAAGGGATACCTGAGACATGAGATCTCATGAGTGCCAAGAAAAATTCTGTCTACTCTAATGTCTCTCATTCCCTATTTAATTTCACCAATTTCATTCATAGAATGTTTTTATAAATTTTTGGGAAAGAAAGTGTTTTCTAGCCGTCATGAATCATCTTATCCTAGAATATTTATTTAAATGTTTAAAAGGTTGTTTTCAAATAGAATTGTTTCCTTTATAATTAAATAGTTTTCTAAAATTAGTGATTTAAAAAAATTGAATGGTTATTTTCTTGAATAATTTTTTATTGATATTTTATTTAATATTTCTATTCATCAAAGGTAACAACCTTGATTTCCATTATGCATTAATGGGAATATGATCCAATTATTCCATCCTTAATTGGTCTCTGGATGGTTTATGTCTATGATGAAAATATTTTTAGAAAACCTATTTATTTTCCATGAGTTATCTAATGATGAAATAATGATATATTTATGATACCAATTTATTTTCCAATTCTTGTGAATGGAAGATCAAGAAGATCATTTGAGAATTATGTTGAATACTCAATGGAAGGAAAAAAATTATAAAGAATTTACCGTGTGAAAATTTTTCCTTTGGAAATTATCATTCTTTAGTAATATAATATCATGTGAGAGTATATCAGTAGACCATTCAAGGGAAGAAAATTTTCATCATTGGCATAGACCAACCACTATGACTGAGATCCATTGTTTTTAGTGTTTGGTTTGATATTATGATCAAAATATAGATAATTATTCACTACTATCAAATCAACTCACCAATTTAACATGTAAGGGAGCTATATTTCCTTGGATGGGTGAATGTGAGGAATATTTTATAGAATTGAAGAGAAGGTTAGTCAACATACCTATTCTTACACTTCCCTATAATAGACAAGTGTTTGTAGTCTCTAGTGATGAATCAAATAAGGAACTAGGGTGTTTCCTCATGAATAATGATGTGGTTTTAGATTATGACTCTTGATTATATATAGTCCATGATAAAAATTTCCCAACTCAGGATTTAGAGTTAGTTATGGTAAAACTTTCATAAATAATATGGTGGAATTTTTCTATTGAGAAAGGTGTGAGATATATAATGATCACAATAGTATAAATTAAAATTTCATTCAATAAAAGATAAACAAGAACCAATTATTATAGTTGGAGATGATTAATTATTATGAATACTCAAAGCATTATCACACTATGAAAGGAAAAAATGGGGCATATTCTCTTAGTAAAAATGATCATTCTAGCTTATCTAAGATAATGAAAACAAAATATCATATATTTTGTGAAATGAAAATTATGTATATTGAAACCTTGAAGGAATGTGAGAGATTTTATCATTCTCAAATGAGTGGTCAACCATCTATAAAAGTGTAGATTATAGTAGTGAAAAAGAAAGATGTGAAGCTATAAAAGATATTGAGAAGTGTTCTGTAGTTCAAACATGATTTGGGTGAAATAATAAGGTTCACAAACCATATATGTAACCCTTTGGTAAAATTTTTGAGGAAGGATATTATAGATTAGGATTATAGCTCTTCATTATCTATTCATCATAGAAGCACACAAAAGTATAAAGTTTTTATTGAGTATTTCTGGTTGTATAGAATGGAGAGAGAGATTCAATATTTTTTATTTATATGATTGGTATGTTAGAAAGTTAAGGATGAGGGATAAGGATTTAAGTGGATTTTAAAACCATTATCCAAACCAAAATGGAAATGAAAAAACAATGCCATAGGTTTTTTCATCATAATCCCAAAATGTATAATGGGAATAATGCTATTTGGGATTTATCCGATCACATTAAAAGTCAACACACATAATTGACATTAGATATGATTTCACTTTTGATATAATTACACAATTATACACTATATAAGTTGTTTTATTTTAGGGTGTACCAGTATAAATTATATCTGATTGAGATCTAATGATTACAATGATATTTTGGGGATGAATTTTCTAGGATCTGGATATAGAGTAATGTTTCATCAATTACTGTTATCCTTGAAAGATTTTAAATTTGAGAGGATGTTTCAAATAATAGAGGACAGGATTATATCTTTATATATGGATGTAAAGACCCATTTTTTACTCGTAATACTTTTATATTGTTCTATAAATTTTTTGAGAGCTAGGCACTAAGACAGTGTGTGATTTTAAGACTCGGTGTGACAGAAATTAATTTTATAAAAATATTAAAAGTATTTTATATTTTAATCATGAAAATTTGTAAATAAAATAGGATAACTCTTAAAAATTTTATTAGATCAGAAATATGACACCACAATTGTGTTTAGAATGTGGTGTTTACCCAAGATGTGACATAAAATGAGTCGGTACTAGACCTTCAGACCCCTCACTCATTGGTGGTGTGTTTAATTTGATTAATTAATTGAATTAAATAATTCATTTTTTACCAAGAGATATGTTATAAATATATCACAAGAAAATATTTTCCATGGTTGGATCACAAATCCTATGATCACTAATAAAGTTCTCTCTCCCTCCTCTATTGGTGAATCCTATGGAGATTGGAAATGAAAATCTAGGATCAAGATGATCAGGATGTAACAATCCCAATAGATCCTTCCAATCAATACATGAGAACATTCTTTATTAGTGATCAATCCAAAAATAGAGGTATGGATTTTCATTTTTTGTTGTTTCACCCATTGATTTAAATATTGAGTATTATTAATTTACTTTCCTTGATCTGTGTTAATTTTATGGCCTTTTAATGTTCCAAAGTATTAGTTTTCAAATTGTTAAATCAATATTCTAACCTCAGTATGATTATTATTGATCTTTGGCCTAGAAGTATTGGAAAAATATTATTAAGCCTTGGATTTTGGTTATTTCCTTCATTTTTTCTTCACGTTATTCACCAGTTGGATCCCGTTAGTCTTAATTTGACAATATCCAGGTGGTACCGAGCCTGATGAGACCCCCGAATTTATAACGATTTTATGATAAGAGTTATGATCAATAAATAAGAAATATATTTGGGAGGATTACAGGTTATGTAAGATCAGTTTTGATGAATGGATCCTGAGAAATAAACTATAGAAGACCTACAAAGTGCATTGGTTTATGTAACATCCAAAGATTTTATGAAAAATATTCTTTTAATTTCATTGATGTTTTGTGTTGTACGCTCCACAAAAATTATCTTGTGCTATATTCAACACCATATTAGCTTATATTATTCGAAAACACAATTCTTGGCGTGCATTGCATGCAAGATCAACCTTCCTCAATAGCGTGTGTTGTACGCAATAATAAGTTTCACTAAACAATGATATATTGTTATAATATTATTATGAACTATGCGTTATGAATAGTAGTAAATACATTTTGATTTTTATTACATTATAATTCATCTTACACATTTTATAGAACAAGTTATAAGAACAAAATAATTTATTCGGGTAAAATAAGTATTTTTCAAAAAATGTAGTTTTGCCGCCTTTTAATGGAGCACCCACATTAAATTTATATTTTGACATATTTATAAGTTCAATTTGAAAAAATAAAATTCTTATTTGGAATCAAGATATAAAATTTTACTTTGGATACATTTTTCATATTATTCTGATAACTTTCATATTTTAATGAATAGTAAAAACACGCTATATTTTAATTAAAAACAAATTTTCATCACAATAATTTATATGGTTAAATTATATTATTGTATGGTTTTAAAGTATAAATAAAATATACTTTTACCATTTAATATAATGTTTGTCCTTACTGTTAATTTTACTTCGAATTCATAGGTAAAAACATTTCAATCTTTGGCAATGTTTTAACTTTTAAAACCCATTTTCTTAACAGAATTAATTTTAAATTAATTACTACTATATATGTGATTTGAATTTTGAAAAATGGATTCCATATTTTAATTCATTTGGTCCAAATTATGTTAATATGTTACTTTTATCTTTTTTATATTATGAATAGTAACTACGGTAATTTTTATTTACTGCAGTTAAAGGTAAATCGGTCAATTAAGGGTAAAAATAAGATTGTAAAATTACCCTAAAACTTGAAAAAATTCTATTTGATTAATAAAATTACACCCATATCACCTAAGGGTCGGAATATATTCATTTTATGGGCCTTTGACCAATAAAATGATGTAATTATTATTAATACCAAAGAAAGTGACAACATGTCACTCTCTTAAATCTTATAAGTATAATAATTTTAATTTAGTGATAAAAATAATTAAACTTCTAAAATTAATAGTATACAGAAATCTAATAAAATTATCTACATCATGTGAATTTATTTATAATTTTTAGAGATTAAATATTTATCATTAAAGGTGACACAATATAGATGTTGAAATTATTTTATTGGTTGAAATATCAAAAAAAATGGTTTTAAAAATATTAAATTAAATAATATATGCACTATTTAATGTTCTCCACTAATTTTCTAAATAAATTTGACATGTTATGAATCTATTAAAGCTTTTAGTTCGAAAATATATTCTGTTAGTATTTTATTTAAATTCAAATAAGTGAATAGTGTCAAAATTGACACTATTGTTATATTATAAAAATAACATAATGTAAAATTGTTTAAAAATTAAAAATATATTTAAAAATTATAAATTAAAATTTATATGGTCGAAAATGTCATAAATCATCCAATTATGGACAATTCACAACACATAAGTTATTATTTATAACAATTTAAAATTTATAATCTTATTACCACAAATAAAATCAAATAGATTAAATAAGGATAAATCAAGTTGATAAGATTTAAAATAATTTTCAACCTGTCTAATTTTTTTCTTAATGATATTACAACCCTATATCATCTTATATTCGAATATGAGTCATTTATGGTGGTTTTTTAAGTGGTGTTTGATTTATTATAAATTAATATTTTTGAGGTTTCCATAGGTGCCCATTTCCTCCGTTATAAAAGGGAACCTCTTCCCTCTCCTATTTACACAACTTTGTGCCTTAAAACTCGGCCAAAACCTGCCCATTACTCTTCTAAAATTCACTAGTAAAATTCTGGAGGTTCTGGTCTTCTCAAAATACCAACTCCATTCCCTGAAGAGGAAGTTTAAAGGAGGCAGGTCGAGGAAGAGGTAATCTCTTATACTTATTCTTTCAAGTTTCTTCCTTCTTCTACTTCCTCTTATTTAGTTTTTTATTATAAAGTAAAAACATCAGTATGACTCATATAATGATATATTATTATAAATATGAAACAACCCTATTTCACCTTCTATCCATCCTACGGAAAATGAAATCATCGCGCGTGCATACGTACGAAATACCATCTCCACGAACGCGATGAGATTCATTTTCCATGATTAACCATTAAAGTATGATTATAAAGTATATATTTAATAAATAATCATGAAATATATTTCATAATAATGATACTGTATTTATATACATATATTTTTCATTTAATTAATTCCATTAAATTCAACAAGGAAACGAAAACAGCATTCATGCGTACGTACGGCCTACCATCTCCATGAACGGTGTATTTCATTCAATTTATCGATCTATCATATATATTTATATACTGAATATATATTATTTATAAAAAATGTTTTACATTATGGAATTAAGTAAATCAGGATATGAGTAATAATATCAAGAACAATAAATCAAAACACGTACGATAAATGAAACGATTTTTCCCAAAACGCTACTTTAACATGTAATTTACAAAAGAACGGGTAATATAAAGTCATAAGTGAACCATATGTGATATCATAACAGTGAATATGATTCTTTAATAATTCAATGACATTATTTAAATCACTATACATGAGTTTCGGATACATACGAAGCATATCAGGCATAAGGTAAGGGATAATTTTGTAATCTCATTTTTTATCCGAGATCGCTTATATGTATGTATTTACTGGGGTTATATTTTTCATCCATGTCTATAAAAATGATTTTCATAAAGTGTTTAATATCCTTACATGTATGTTTAAAGTCATTTTTCCCCTCTTTGACTTTTACATTGTGTTCTGGAAGGAATCTTTCTTTTGTTTACCAAACGAGGAACTTTTTGACTTTTCAGACAAAAGTACGAGGATAGTGTTTTTTTAACTTATACGGCATGAGCGGATTTTTAAGGTTTCATAAAACCTTATTTTAATGAATATTCATCTAAAATATTTCATGAATATTTTCAAAAAATCAATTTCATTTAATATTGCATAGCATTTTGTGAAAAGAAAAGGATTTTGAAGAAGAAAGGATATTTTCCTCAAGAATTAATTTCAAGTCTTTTATCAAAACCTTTTTCCATCCAAGATGGAATTATTTAATATGTGTATGTTTCATGTATAATGTCTCTATGATTTACATGGTTCCAATTTTCTTATGATGAAATTATATCCATTTTTTTATATGGATTATGTTATGATGGGATGGTGTTTATGAAACCCATTTTATTCTTTGGGTTATGTTGAATGATTAATGTTTATGTTGTGGAACACATAAGAATTATTTCAATATGCGATGGGTGGGACCTAAATGTCCCTCCAATGCAATGGGTAAAGATTTATAACTCATGATATATACATGGCTGGAATGGTAAGTTAATCTAATTCAGTGATACAGGACTGTAACGAGGACCAAACTTGATTCAGAAAGGGACTTTGTCCACTAAGATGGTCTTGGCAGAAATGCCTTGACTACTATGGAAATAATATCAGGTGATTAATGGTTTGACACAATTAAATGTTTTATTCCCATTCTATTTTATCATGATTGATGTTCCTTTATGATATATTCCTTACGTACTTCTAAGATTTATGTTTATGCTCAAGATTTTGATGTGTTGATTTTATGTTCAAGTTTTTGCATTCAAATGTTTATGGATTGTTTTATGTTTTCTATGTTTACCCTTACTGAGAATTTGAGCTCACCCTTTTTATGTTTTATTTTCCCCAGGATTTAAATAAATGCTTTAGGTAAGAAAAAAAGGGAAGATCTTTATGGGAGATGTTGGAGATCTTTCACCATGATTAGAAGATTATTTTTCTGAGTTTTCAAAGACACTAAACTATTACGGTACTTGTGTGTTTATTTTTTTTATGTATTATTTATTCTAAAAAATTAATTTAAGGTCTATGTACATCAAGCTATGGGTCTCTACAGTTGGTATCAGAGGAAATGTTTAGTTAACCATTGGAAACTAGGATGAGAAAACTTTAGTGAGATTCCTAGAGATATTTCTTAGGTAGTTCTAGGGATGTATCCAAGGTTAAGTATAAGTGTAGGTTATAGCCATAGAATTACGGTAACGATATTAGTATTTAACCTAAGATTCTAGATATTAAAGGTACTCCCCCTTGATTATGATTTTTTCCTCTCACACTATACTTTTTGGGTTTTAGAAAATGGTTGGAAATAGGAAGATTCATGATAATGGAGGATATGATGGACAATGGAATGATATTACTCATGAGAAACCAAATGAAATTGGATCTGGAAGTCCACATATAGTTATTATGCCAAATCACAAATCTCATAATTTGATCAATAATCTCAGCTTCGGTAAGTTTCTCGACTCATCTAATAAGAGAAAGATGGAGTTTCATGATGATCATAGAGGAAAGAAAGTTCAATTTCCCTCATGTAAATCATGTCGGAAGAGGCATTAGGGAGAATGTTTCAAAGGAACTGGAAGATTCTTTGGGTGTGGAAAAGAAGGACACAAAGCCAGTAATTGTAAAGGAAAAGGTTTAATTAACACCATGTACATGGATAATTGTATTTCTAAGACATTAACAATGGTTAAATGTTTTAAATGTGGAATGTACGGGCATTATGTAAACCAATTACCCAAGGGAAAATATCATGAAGAGAATCAGCATGATCATATGGGTAGTATTTATGTTAATGATGATGAAGAGACTACAAATGATATATGAGATGAAAGAATTGTTGAAGATCGATCAATGGTTTAATATGGTAGTGGAATGATTGTATGTTTACAAAATTTTTTGATAATGGTACTATGGAATAAAGAAACATCTAAGGATTGCTACACTATTGTTTTTTTAAAGTATTTGAAAGTATATGTTGAATGGTACCAGTAACCATGAAAGGTTATTCAGATATTTTTTGAAAGAAGATTATATGCTTATAATGAATGGATAAGGAGAAAATAATATTTTGGATATTATTAATGAGCTCATGACTGATATAAGGACAAAGTGATATCATGGTTTGAGTATATATAAATTTTGGGATTTTGGTATGTGGAAAGAGTTAACTTTTGACAACACTCATGTTTTCACTAAGGTTCTATGGTAATTCATGTTTCAAAAGAATACATGATTAATGTATTCACATGTTTGGAATGTGACCAAAAAGATATATCTTATGATATATGGGGGTTAAATGATGGTATTCACGTGCTTGTTATGTGACCTTTCAAGTAATCATTTTCTTTATACTATGAAGTTGGACTGATGTATTTTGGATAAGACTAAATATTGGAATGGATTATGTTGGACATCAGATTGTATTATTTAAGGATTGAACATGTTTTTAGATATTATTTCTGGAATGTTATAATAGTATAGTTTTAGAAAAAGGACAACCCATAGGATGAGCGACAACCCGTCGCGTCGGACAATGCTGTAGGAATCGAACCCACAACCGAAGTGAAAAAGGCCTTTATCACCTACCACGGGCCTACAGGAAGTCCCTGGTTAGTAGAAACTAGTTTTATTTTATTAATTGGTATGATAGATGAAGTATAAGTCCATTTTTGGAATCATATACGATTTACCTCACCATATATGGACTTATGTATATTTGATAACTTTTTCCATCCTTTTGCTTGAGACAGATGGAATGGCTCATAATTCTATCACATGATCTGCTAACACTTCATGAATAACAAATTCAACTTCATTTGTTTAAGAGATGAAGTGGAAATTGTTCAAGGCACGAACAATGGTGATATTTTACCGAAATAAAGTAAGTATTTATTCTAATTCAAATTCTTCAACTTCAGGGAAATGATCTTGAAAACCAAAAATTTTGTCCTAGTGCCCTTATATCTAATGAATTAGATGGTACCTTAGATCATCACAAATTTATGGCTTTGTGATTGTTGGCTTTTTCATAGCCATGTTCTCTACCACTCTCCATCAGAACTTGATGGTTTGGTTTCTCTTCTATATCCATATTTTCACCTATGTTCTCCTATGTGGTAACCTAGTGATGAGTTAATTTGGGTAACCTTTACATTTCATACATTAGTTTTTAAAATTAAGTTTGAGTATTCCTTTTTACGTTTAGGGTTTCTATGAAAGAAACTTTCAAGTAGTAAACAATTTATAACCCTGATGAATTTCGAGGGAAAAATTCATTTTAAGAGGGGTAGAATGTAACACCCTGAGATTTTATGAAAAATATTCTTTTAATTTAATTGATTTTTTGTTATACACTACACCAAAATTTTCTTGTGCTATACGCAACACCATATTAGCTTATATTATTCACAAACACTATTCTTGGCTTGCGTTACATGCAAGAGCAACCTTCCTCAATAGCGTGTGTAGTACGCAATACTAAGTTTCAATAAACAATGATATATTGTTATAATATTATTATGAACTAGCCGTTATGAATAATAGTAACTAAATTTTGAATTTTATGACATTATAATTCATCTTACACATTTTATAGAACACGGTATAAGAACAAAATAATTTTTTCGGGTAAAATAAGTATTTATCAAAAAATGCAGTTTTGCCGCCTTTTGATGGCGCACCAACATTAAATTTAGTTTTTGAAATGTTTATAAGTTCAATTTGACAAAATAAAATTCTTCTTTGTAATCAGGATATAAAAATTTACGTTGGATAAATTGTTCATATTATTATGATAACTTTCATATTTTAATGAATAGAAAAAACAAGCTATATTTTAATTAAAAACAACTTTTTTCATCGCAATAATTTATAAGGTTAAATTATAATATTTAATGGTTTTAAAGTATAAATATAATATATTTTTACCATTTAATATAATTTATGTCATTACCATTAATTTTACATTGAATTCATAAGTAAAAACATTTCAATCTTTGGCAATGTTATAACTTTTAAAACCCGTTTTCTTAACAACAGAATTAATTTTAAATTAATTACTGAAAATTCTGTGTTTTGAATTTTCAAAAATGGATTACATATTTGAATTCAGTGGGTCTAAATTATGTTAATAGGTTACTTTAATTTTTTTATTATGAATAGTAACTATGGTAATTGTTATTTACTAGAGTTAAAGGTAAATCGGGTAATTAAGGGTAAAAATAAGGCTGTAAAATTACCCTAACACTTGCCAAAATTCTATTCGATTAATAAAATTCTACCCATATCACCTAAGGGTCGTAATATATTCATTTCATGGACCTTTTACCATGAAAATGATGTAATTATTATTAAAACTAAAGAAAGTGACAACATGTCACTCTCTTAAATCTTATAAGTATAATAATTTTAATTTAGTGATAAACTTCATGAAACTTAGAAAATTAATAGTCTCAAGAAATCTAATAAACTTATATACATCATGTGAATTTATTTATAATTTTTAGGGATTAAATAAATATCATTAATGGTGACACAATAGTGATGTTGAAATTATTTTATTGATTGAAATATCAAATAAATAGAATAAAAATAGTAAAATAAATATTATATGAACTATTTAATGTTCTCCAATAATTTTATAGATAAATATGACATGATAGGAATCTATTAAAACTTTTAGTTAGAACATATATTCTGTGATGAGTTTATTTAAATTCAAATAACTGAATAGTGTCAAAATTGACCTGATTGTTATTTTATAAAAATATCATATTGTAAAATTGTTTAAAAATCACAAAAATATTTAAAAATTATAAATTAAACTTTATATGGTCTAAAATGTCATAAATAATCCAATTATTGAAAATTCAGAACACATAAGTAATTATTTATAACAATTTAAAATTTAGAATCGTATTACCACAAATAAAATCAAATAGATTAAATAAGGACAAATCAGGTTGATAAGATTTAAAATAAATTTTAAACATGTCTAAATTTTATTGGTTGATGATATTACAACCCTATATCATCTTATCTTTGAATATGAGTAAATTTTGTAGGTTTTTTAAGTGGGTATTGATTTATTATAAATTAATATTTTTGAGGTTTCCAAAGGTGCCCCTTTCCTCCCTTATAAAAGGTCACCTCCTCCCTCTCCTCTTTACACAACTTTGAGCATTCATACTCTGAAAAACCCTGTCCATTACTCTTCTAAACATCCCTAGTAATATTATGGAGGTTCTGGTCTTATCAAAAGACCAACTCCATTCCCTTAAGAGGAAGTTTAAAAAAGGCGCGTCGAGGAAGAGGCAATCTCATCTACTGATTCTTTCAAGTTTCTTCCTTCTTCTACTTCCTCTTATTTAGTTTTTTAATTATAAATTAATAACATTAGTATAAATAATATACTGATATGTTATTATAAATATGAAACAACCCTATTTCACCTTCTATCCATCCTATAGAAAATAAAATCACCGCGCGTGCGTACATACGGAATATTGTCTCCACGAACGCGATGAGATTCATTTTCCATGATTAACCATTCAAGTATGATTATAATGTATATATGTAATAAATAATGATGATATATATTTCATAATAATGATACTGGATTTATGTACATATATTTTTCATTTACTTAATTCCATTAAATTCAATAAGTAAATGAAAACAACGTTCATGCGTACGTACGGCCTACCGTCTCCATGAACGGTGTATTTCATTCCTTTTATGGATCTATTATATATATTTATATACTGAATATATATTATATATAATTAATTTTTTAAATTCATTAATTAATTAAATCAGGATATGAGTACTAATGTTAAGAACAACAAATCGAAACACGTACGATAAATGAAATGATTTTACCCAAAACGCTGCTTTAACATAGAATTTACAAAAAACGGGTAATATAAAGTCATCAGTGAACCACATATGATATCATAACAATGTCTATGATTCTATAATAATTAAATGAAATTATTTAAATCATTATACAGGAGGTTCGGATACATACGAAGCATATCAGACATATGGTAAGGGATAATTTCACAATCTCATTTTTTATCCGAGATCGCTTATACGCAAGTATTTAAAAGGGTTATATTTTTCATCCATGTATATAAAAATGTTTTTCATAAAGTGTTTAATATTCTTCCATTTATGTTTAAATTCATTTTTACCCCTCTTTTACTCTTACATTGTGTTATGGAATGAATCTTTCTTTTGTTTACCATACGAGGAACTTTTTAACTTTTCCGACAAAAGTACGAGGAGAATGTTTTTTTAACTTATATAGAATGAAAAGATTTTTACGGTTTTATAACACCATATTTTCATGAATATTCTCCTATAATATTTCATAACTATTTTCAAAAAAATCACTTTCTTTTAAAATTTCATGGCATTTTGTGAAAAGAAAATGATTTTGAAGAAGAAAGGATATTTCCCTCAAGAATTAATTTCAAGTGTTTTATCAAAACAAATTTCCATCCAAGATGAAATTATTTAATATGTGTATGTTTCATGTATAATGTCTCTAGGATTTACATGGTTCCACTTTTCTTATGATGAATTGATATCCATTTGTTTTATATGTATTATGTTATGATGGGATGATATTTATGAAACCCATTTTATTCTTTGGGTTATGATGAATGATTTATGTTTATGTTGTGGCACACGTAAGAATTATTTCAATATGTGATGGGTGGGACTTATATCTCCCTCTAATTTATTAGGTAAATATTTATATCTCATGAGATAGACATGACTGGAATGGTGAGTTAATCCGATTTAGTGATACAGGACTGGAATGAGGAGTTAACTCGATTCAGAAAGGGACTTTGTCCACTAAGATGGTCTTGGCAGAAATGCCTTGGATACTATGGAAATCATATCATGTTATTAATGTTTTTTCAC
Source organism: Viscum album (assembly GCA_963277665.1). NCBI lineage: Eukaryota > Viridiplantae > Streptophyta > Magnoliopsida > Santalales > Viscaceae > Viscum > Viscum album. The sequence continues at coordinate 102,981,532 of OY728140.1, forward strand.
AATTAAATGTTTTATTCCCATGTTATTTTATCATGATTGATCTTCCTTTATGATATATGCCTTACGTACGTACAAGATTTATGTCTTTGCTTAAGATTTTGATGTTTAGATTTTATGTTCATGTTTTTTCATTCAAATGTTTGTTGATTGTTTTATGTTTTCTATGTTTACCCTTACTGAGCATTTGAGATCACCCTTTTTATGTTGTCTTTTCCCTACGATTTAAATAAAGTATTTAGGTAATAAAAAAGGGAAGATCTTTATGGGAGATGTTGAAGATCTTTCACCATGATTAGAAGATTATTTTTCTAAGTTTCCGAAGACACTAAACTATTACGGTCCTTGTGTGTTTATTTTTGTTATGTATTAAGTGTTCCGCAAAAGTAATTTAATGTCTATGTACGTCAAGCTATTGGGTCTCTATAGTGTATGAGAATGCACAAATCGATCATAGATAGATTTTTAACCACTAGAGGACCATATATAGTAGATCCGGATCAGATGCAATGTTAACAAGCATATTGTAGGTGAGATATACAATTAACCAGGGTTAAATAACTAGATCTAACATACAGATCTCTGATTTGGATTTCTTTTGAATACGTGACTACATTCTAAGATTTTGGAATAAAACATGACATGTATCCTCCCATAGTGGTAGAACTAGGGTTTCAGGGAAGTTATAAATGACCTAGCATATAAGCTTCCCTCATATTCCATGTATCCTTTCTTAGTTGGACAAACCGTGTGGCTAACTAGATGTACATGATGTCCAGGTGCACAGACAAGAGGTTTGGTACACCAACACAGCTACTACGACACAAATCGGTCCCGTGTTACAAGGGAACGCCATGTAGTCCACCTACATGGTGTGTACATGCACATAGACAGGGAACCACATACTAGCTAGAGATATGGGCATGTGATGAAGCTGAACCACATACTTGTTGGGACCCCTCACATGCTTATACCCCTTGAGTTCTTTAGAGAAAAATTCAATCTTCTGTATCTATTTCATTTGAACTCTGATTTTGGCATACGAGTAGAATATCATGAATATATTTCCACAAAAAATGTGATGGTTCCCTTAGTAGTATATTTTCAGATATGATGTAAAAGGTTTCATGTTTGGAACGCATTGAGGTGACAAACAATGCTGGCAGCGATCACTAAACATCCCCAGATCTTTCCCAGTATCACCCTTTTATAGGGATGTGCAGTGGAGTTCCTGAGTTCCCTTTTCGGGTGTTACCATCCAATAGTGTTGGGAAGTGGATTTCCATGATGATATTTTTTTGGGAATTACCCACCATTGGGGATTGGTAGTGGAGTTCCCTAATGACCGTCTTCCCGGCATTACCCTCCAGTGGTGCTGGGAAGTAGAGTTCTACAATGACATTCTTCCATGAATTACCCTCAAGCAAGTCTGGGTAGTGGAGTTCTATGATGAACTTCTTCTAGGTGTTACCCTCTAGTGGGGTTGGGTAGTGGAGTTCCCCAGCGACCTTCTTCCAGGGGTTACCCTCCAATAGGGCTGGGCGGTGGAGTTCCCCAACAACCTTCTTCCAGGCATTACCCTCTTGTAGGGTAGGGTAGTGGATTTCCCAAATGAGAATATTTTCAGAGTTACATTCTACTAAAGCTATGTATTAGAGTTATCTGATTAATTTCTTATGAATTACCCTCCTACAGGGTTGGGAAGTGGAGTTCCTCGATGAAATTATCTCGAATTACCCTCCATCAGGGCTGGGTAGTGGAGTTCCTCGATCACTAGTAGAGTAAGACCCTCCTATTGTACCAGGGCATGTGATCCTTACCTAGAGTTTTTCCACCGATCAAATGTGTGTTATACTAACTATATGTGTTTTGACGTAGGTTTGGACTCACAGGGAAGAGGAACACATTCCCTACTAAGACACATCTTTGTGACGCGACCTAAAATCATGAAGTTGAGTTAGTACCACCTAAATCAGAAAATATCAGGGTGTTTAGAATGTGTACCTTAGACATGGGTGTTCAGGGTTGAAATATGAGATGTTGGGCACCATTGATGGATAATTTTGGAACTGTTGGATACTCATCTTCCTAGGAGAAGCTTTCAGATAGAGATCCCCATACTCTCTTGTTTGGTCTTCTTTGACTGAGTATATATGTATATATATCCTCCTTATGTACCCACTCCATGGATTTTGTTATTATCCTTCTAGGAGAGGCAAATATTCATGGGGTATACCAAGTTCTTTTCGTTTTTAACTTCCCTTGGTTGGATTAGTAGACTCTCCTACTATAGGTGGTGAAGGCTCGATGGGTAGTTCATCTACTCACTATGTTTGGCGCCTTATTCTTGGATGATCTTAATTTAAGTCTTGTTGGGTTGAGCTATACTATTTCATTGAACCTTGTATATATAAATTATCTTTATTTTATTTTGTTTCTCTTACATCTCCCCATTCACCCTTTCAGGTAATTCTGTTGGGTATGAATATACTAACCCCTGCATTGGCTTTGCCCACATGTGTCGTGTCTTTTTCAGACGACGAGCAGGTCGACCGCCACTTCATATGAGCATAGGAATACTAGGTTCTTGGACAGTATATGGTGGTCGTATCTTGGAATTTAGGATATGAGATTTCTTAAGATATTTCATTTTCTAGGTTTTTTAGGTTGGGACATATTTCTGGTTTTTTTGTATATTGAACCTATTCTTTTTAGTTTACACAATTGTACTTTTTGTTTTGTCGAGTGGTTCATGCATGTTTAATTTACTTTATAGTAGTTTTTCATCTTTTATTATTTCCATCTATACTATTGCATTAAGTTTTCTGTGTGCATGTGTACAGGTTCTTATGCCAAAGCCTCACTGAGTTAGTTATGCCGTTAGTGCTTTCCATCACCCCTAGCCTATTGAGGCGGGCTTGGGGTAGCTCTGTCTCAAGGCCTAGATTGGATCAGGTCATGATAGATTGGTATATGAAAATGTTCATTCCTTGGTATTTTGTTCAAATGTATCCCCTTAAATAGGATTAGTTGGGTTTTAGTCAACATCTTCAATGTGTTTTGAGTGTGGCTCTTTGTCTAGGGAGTCTGGTAATGGTACAAGAAGTTGAAGTATCCATTAACTGAGACCACGACTACCTGCCTGTTGACTCGGAATACTGAGACATTTGTTGTAGGGACTAATGGTACATGCATCATATAGGATTTAGTATTTGACTATATTTCTTAATTAAACTCTCCATTGTTGTTGATATATATATATATATATATATATTCTCATTTAACCACGATACTCCTTGATAACTTTTAGGATGCCTCAACAGTGCCAACCAGCTAGGATACTAGCACCAGTTCCTGATGATGACCCTATGAGCGATGGGGCCTCATTTCAGGTTCAATCCCACCTTCCACTTCATCCATGTTGTCAGGTAGAAACACCCCTCATATTGAGCATTAGATCATCCTTGTAGAGGAGGATGAGGATTCTCATAGTCTTAGCAGACACCACAAGTTCCAACATCAGAGACTGCTGAGGTTCTGTGATTAGCCAGATCCTTAGGTGGTAGAGGATTGGCTAGATTCGGTGGTCTATATCTTCATGTTTATTTGGATCCCAATGGATTAGGTGGTGGTATTGGAAACCAACCTTTTCCAAGGAGTATATGGGTGTTATTAGAGCCTTGTTACATAGATGCACGATGAGTCGACACTCTCAAGGGACATCTTCCATAATTTATTTAGTGAATAATACTACCCCTCCTACTTAAGCTCAATCCAGATCCTGGAGCTTTTGGAGATTCAAAAGGAAGGGATGATGGTGAATGAGTATGGAATGATGTTCATTGACTGTACATGATAATCCATATACATGATCTGTGATGGATAATTCTGAGAACATAAGTTTGAGTAGGGGTTCCATCAAGAGATTTGATCCAATTTTATACCACTGTGCATCTCCACCTATGACGGGGTTCTAGAGCAGGAATTGGTGATAGAGATATTTCTATCAGGGGGAAAATGTAAATTTAGAGATTGAATTTGGCATCCTAGAGTTGTGTCACATGTAATAACAAGCAATCAAAAATCGACGAGATCTGGGAGTAGGATACCCATTCATGAGAAGGACTAGGTACACAATCGTATGGGGAAAAGGCAACACATAGATTCAGAGAAGCCGGAAGAGGGGCATTGTTTTACTTTTGATTTTTGAGTTCACATGGAATGAGACTGCCCAACCAGACATGCTAAATATCCTAGGAATATAATTGATGGACCTCCCCGGAAAATTCATCACCATGATTAAGGATCTCCTAGTTGAGGATAGGGTGGTCCCTTGGGAAGTAGAGATGACTTAGGAGAAGGAGGAGATATGGGTGGTGGAAGTAGGTATAATATCCTTCCACCACCACCACCAGGTGGCCCATTTAAATCTGAGAGAGCTAACTATTAAGACCATAGACAACTACAGGATTTGGAATTTTATGATCCATCAGTGCATGAGATGATATGACGCATAGTATTTATGTTTGATACTCTTTCCTTAGTACTAGTAGAGATGGGTTCCAACCATTATTTTATTTCTATACTCTTGGTGTGGGATATAGAGACCCTAGTAGAGGCTCTAGCACAATAGCTTTCACTTGAGGTTCATATAGGGAAAACATCTTTTGTATCTTTCATCTGCTATTAGTGTGATCTATCGCTTGGTAGAGAGAGGTTCATGTGGGACCTTTTGGTAGTCACAATTGAACCATATGACATCATCTTGGTTATGTAATTTCTTTCCATGGTTTGATCCTAGATTGATTTTCACCACATACAATTCAGATGACTACACACTGATGGGATGAGATTCTCCATTTCACATGAGAGAGATATCAAGGTAGGGAAAGTGGGTTCAGGGATTAAGAGGATATAGCCTATCACCCATCATTTGGCACGTGTAACCATTTTTTAACTAACATTTTAGGAATATTGGTTTTTTTATCCATGGAAGATTATATAGTAGTATTCCCCAAAGACATTATGAGACTACCTTTGAGGAAGGAGATGGATTTTTTTCATTGACTTGTAAACTAGGAAATCCCTGATATCTTTGTTTTCATATCGTATGGAGCATAATGAGCTCCAAAAGTTGTGGTTGTAGTTGTAAAACCTTTGAGAAAAGGGTTTAATCATACCTAGTGTGTCCCACATAGAAGCTCCAATCCTATTCGTGAAAAAGGTGGATGAGAGATTACAACATTATATGGATTATCATTGCCTAAACCAGGTAATTAATAAGAAAAATTACCCCTTTCCAAGTATTTATGACCTCATTTATTAGTTTCAAGGTGATAGATAATTTTTTAAGATCTATATCTGGTTCAACTACCACCAGTTGTGGGTTTGTGAGGCTGATATTCCAATGTTCTCATTCCTATGTTTCTATAGACACAATGATATCCTATTGATTCCCTTTAGTGTGATGAATTACCCCTTCCATGTTTATATATTTGATGAACCGGGTCTTATATCCATACATGGACTAGTTTTTTGAAGTTTTCATCAATGATATACTCTTCTACTCTATAATAGAGGAAGATCATGCAGAGCATTTAAAGATGGTTCTTGATTTTCTTCGAGATCACTAACTTTAAGAAAATATCTCAAAGTTCTAGTTATAGATACATGAGGTTAACATTACAGGGCATGTAATGTATGGACATGGTTTAGCAATGGATCCATAAAATATCATGGAAGTGATTTCTTTGGAGCCACCGAGGAATGTGTTGACGGTGGAGAGATTTATTAGCTTGATCGGGTACTATAGGGGGTTTGTGGTAGGCTTCTCCAGAATTGAAGCCCCTATAACCACCCTAACAAAGAAAGGGAAGCTATTTACATTATATGAGTAGTCCCATAGGTCCATTGAGAAGTTCGAGAAGAGTCTAATGATTTCTTTGTTTCTGATCCTATTAGAAGATGGTGCGTTGTTCATAGTGTATTGTGATACTGTAGGATCTTGGCTTGGTTGTGTGTTGATGCAGTAGCAAGTAGTTATTGAATAAGGGTTGAGGTAGTTGATACCCCATTAGGAAAACAAAAAACTCATGAATTAGAGTTGGTAGTGGTAGTATCTGTCTTGAGGATGTGGAGACACTATCTTCTGGGTGAGAGATTTGTGGTTTACACAAACCACTAGATTCTCTAGTACAACTACACCTCGAGAGACAAGAACTAGAGATAGAAATTATGGTAGGAGTTTCTAATGGAATATGACTTAGAGATAGTCTATACTATAGGTAAGGGTAGTTTTGTGGAGAATTACATTTGTAGGAAGCCCCGAGGTTTCTTAGTGGAGGATGCTTTAGAAGAGTTAGCTTCCCTACAGTTGACCCTAGGGGAGCAGGATTGAAAAACTTTTCTTCAATCTATGGCATTGAATCCTACACTTCCTGAATTTGTGGTAGTGTCCTAGTAGGGAGACATCAATTGTGAGGTCTTACGTTATTAGATATCAATAGGTGAAACACTAGATATATATTTTAATGGAGGGAATCATGTTATCTTGTTCTAGGAGATAATAGTGGTTTAATTCACATTGTGGGAGGAGGTGATGTGGGAGTTCTAATCTTATCCCTTATCCAAACATCCCATATATGGGAAATATGTACATGTAAATTTATTGGAAGTTTTGGTAGCCCATCATGATATGTAGTGTAGCTTAGTTCGTCTCTCGGTGTCTCACATGTGAGCAGGTAAAATATGAGAAACAAGTTATGGAAGGTTTTTTGTAGCCATGTGGGTTCCCAAAGTGGAAATGGGATGGAATATACATGGAAATCATTACAATACTTCCACACCTAGTGAAGAGCCAAAATTCCATCTGGTTGATAGTTGATCGACTCATGAATTTTGTGCTTTTAGTTTCTTTTAGGGAGTAGATTTTGGTGGAGATCTTGGGGTAGTTGTACATGTGGGAGATCATTCACCTTCATTGGGTAACCTTGATGATTGTCTCTGATCATGATGATTTGTTTACATCACAGTTGTGGAGAGGCCTAAATGAGGAATTTAGAACCCAAATGAAGATGAGTACAATCTTTCACCCCAAGACCAATGGGTAGACTTAGAACACAATACACGTGTTGGAGGATATGCTAAGGGTTTGCATGTTATAATGTGGTAGGATATAAGAGGATCACATACCCTTGTTAGAGTTTGTGTAAAATAATAGCTACCACTCTACCATCGAAATCTCATTTTTTGATGCCCTAGATGGGATACCCTAGTGGTCACCCTTCTTTTAGACTGAGACTGGAAAGTCATATATGGTGGGCCTAGAGTTAGTGCAAGAGACAACAGATAAATTATAGGTTATCCAAGAGTGTATGAGGATGTATCAGAGAAGACTAAAATCCTATATAGACATTCTTTATAGCCTCTTGGAGTTCCAGTAGGGGGACAATATTTTATTGTGAGTCTCTCTTGATGAGGATTGGGATGGTTCGGCTGGGGAGGAAAGCTCTCCTTGGGGTTCATCAGCCCATTCATGATCGTGAAAAGGGTTGGCGAGGTTTCATAATTCATTTCCCTAACACCACATCTAGAGTGGGAACATGACATCTTCGATGTGTCACACCTAAGGAGATACATACATGAAACAACGCATATCATTGACTGGGGTGGGATAGACATAAAGGATGGATCCACCTCTGTGGAGCACCCAATGGTGATTGAGTACTGGTAGGAGTATACACTGTGTGGATTGACCATCCTTTTGGATCGCATGTTGTGGATGAATGAAAACTTGTAAGATAGTTCCAGTGATTATGGGAGTGAAGTGTGGTCTTAGTACCTCGTGTTGTTTTACTATTTTTTTCTTTTTAGGGATAAAGATCTTAAAGGAGGGAAATGATTTAGAGACCCAATTTTTTCCATATAATACTTTGAAATATTTATATAGATATTTTTAGAGCTAGGCACTAATATGGTGTGTGATTTTGAGGCACAATGTTCCCCGAATTAATTTTATAAAAATATTAAATAAAATTTATTTTTCCTGAACATAGATTCTTAATGAAAATGAGATAAATATTTAATGGATGATAATATTGGAAATATGGGACCAAAATTATTTCTAGAACATGGTGTTTACATTAGGAGGGTCATAAAATGTGTTGGTGCAGGACGTTCAGACCCCTCACTCGTTGGTGGTGTGTTTAAGTGGATTAATTAATTTAATTAATGTATTCATTTTTGACCTAGAGATATGTTATTAATATATCACTATAGGGGATTTTCCAAGTTTTCTTAAAAAATCCTATGAATGCTTGTGAACCACTCTCTCCAACTTCCAATAGAAAATCTTTTAGTGAACGATGAAAAAACTCTGGGATCAAGTAGATCAGGACGCAACGAATGCAGCAACTCTTTTAAATCGTTTCACGAGCATGTTCTTCATCAGGAATCAATCCAAAATAGAGATAGGAATCATAAATTAGTTTTTCTCCTCTATTTGATTAAAATATTGATCATGATCAATTTCCTTTCCTTGATCTATGTTATTTTTGTGGCCTTTACAAGAGCCTATGTACTAGATTTCAATTTGTTAAATCAATTTTCTATCACCAGAATGCCTGTTCATGATTATTGGATAGTAAATATTGGATAATGATTTTTAAACCTTGGTGTTGGTGCTTTTACCCCTAGTTTCATCACATTCTTCACTGGTTAAATCCCTGATGTCCGAGTTCTACAATTGTGGTGTGGTACTAAGCCTGATCAGACCCCCTGATTCATAATGATTTTTCTATAGAAGTTCATAATGATGAAGAGGCTATAGATATGGGAGGAAAACAAGTTACGAAAGACCTTTTTGATTAAAAGATAATGAGAAATAAACTATGGAAGACTGATGACGTGCAATGACATATGAGAATGCACAACTTGATTAGAGATAGGTTTTCAACCACAAGAGGGATAAAAAATGTAGATCCAGGCCATATCCAATGTTCATTAGAAAATTAGAGTTGAGATATATGGTGAAATGGGGAGAAATGTCTAAATCTACCACATGGATTGAGGATATGTATTTTTGTAGAGAACCCAACTATACACTGTGTGGTAGGAAGAACACCAGGTGTGTGGCCTCCCTCAGTGGCAGTGCTGGGGTTTTCAGGAAGTTAAATTTTTCATGGCATGTAAAATTCTCTCATATTCCATGTACCCACTTTTAGATGAAAACTATGTGGTTGGCCACACAAAGAAATGTCTAGGTAAATGGACATGGGGTCTGATACACTGACACAACCAGTGAGACACAACCAAGTCCCATGTTTCAAGGACATGCTGAGTAGTCCACATGTGTGGCATGTACTTCCATATAGATAGGGAACCATGTGTAACGTACCGGTTCCAGAAGCCACCTAGAGGCACCCCGTACCCAGTTGGTCACATGGAATCAAGCGCATTTCCCCAAACGCCATAGGCTTCTGACTAGCTGCGAGGGCCTTGGGTGTGATAGTGGGGAAAATATGCCCTCATTGGTAGAGTACACAGCGGAAGTAAATAAACATGAAAGAACGAAAGAAGTAAATAACCAACAATAATACACATCAGAAAACTAAACCAGCAAACAATTGGAGAACATATGTATATATATGAAATGATTCATGATACATATCTAGGAAAGAATCTAAACAAGTCACAATGCTAAAAAAATAGTACCAAAACAAGTACAAAAGAAAGTAAATAGCTCCTCAGCATCACAAGACAAAGCTTGGCCCATGCTCTCCTGCTCCATGAAATCAAGTACTTGAAGTCGAAGGGCGCTTGACCTTGTCTTTAAGTGCAACAAAATAGTATGTTTGGTCCCAAAATCATGACCCAAACAGGGTGTGAGACTAAAATCTCAGTAGGCAACCACCCGAAGATCTGTGCCTAGCAGTCAGTGAGCATATGGCAGGTAATATTATAGTAAGCAATAAACAATAATAGTAAACAGCAGACAGTACACAGTAAGCAGTAAAAAGATGATATACAATGGTAATAAATCCACAGAACAACAAGCAGCAGTGAAAAAAACATATAAACACAACAGGAACCCCTCTAGGAAGTACTCGATGACAACCCCTCGGGTCCTATCCAAAAATTACCACAACCCTCTAGGTAGTGCACTCAGCCTAACCCCTCTGGTTTGGTCATACGAAATAATATGACTCTCTAGGGAAGCTCACTCGGTCAATTCCCCTTATAGTCTAGGGTAGTCAAGGACTCTCTGATGGAGATCAGACGGTCTAACCCTATTGACCCCAAGGTCTAGAGACTCTCTGAGGAAGCTCACTCGGTCAATCCTCCTATATCATCGGGTAAACCACAGACTCTCTAAAGAATCTCACTTGGTCAATTCCTCCTCTAGCCTGGGAAGGTTTTAAAGACATTCAAACAAGGAAAAGAATCTTTGAGGAAGCTCACTCGGTCTACCCTCCTGTAGTCTATAATAACTAAGACTCTATATGAAGATCACTCGGTCTATCCCCTGTAGTCTATAATGTCCAGGACTCTATGAGGAAGCTCACTCGGTCTATCCCCGTGTAGTCCATAATGTCTAAGACTCTCTGGGAAGCTCGCTCGGTTAATCCCTTATAGTCTATAGCACCAGGTTCTCACGGTCCCATGCCAGTCAGTGAATATTAATTCTATAAGGCCAGAGTACACCTATTGAGCTACTTGACTAACCAATGTACACCTATAGAGCTACTTGGATAAATAGTATACAGAGCAATAATCATGTTAACAACATCATTCTGTCCTATGATCCTAAGGCATGGAAATAGGTACAACGGCCAAAGGCTAACAAGACCCAAAGGTCTTATTAAGAACAAATAATGGGAAAAACAACCAAGCATGACAATTATCTAAAAGAAAGATCAATTTACCTTTACACAGGAATACCAGCATTGTAGGAATAATCATAAGGGAAAAAAGTTAAACACGCAATACCCCATTCTTGGGTATTGGTGGAATTTTCACATAAAACTCAAAGATATCTAAATTTAAGGCACAAACCACCTACCTCAAACCTAGGAGATCGATATACATGAACCACGTGGCTTGATTCTCCTCAGAATGGCATAGATCTACAAAATCACAAAACGCTCAACCCATGATAACTTAAGAAAGATGTGGAATTGGAAGATGAGGCTCTAGGAGAAGTACGAACTCACCGTTGTGGGTCCAACGCACTTGATAGCGGTCGATTCGAAGAACGGATGAAGGTTCGGGGATTCGGAGAAGTTATGCGGCTATACGACGTCTCTCGGCTGAACATGACCTAGAAGAAGACGGTTCTGTCGATTAGGCGCAACCCCGGTCTGTTTAATGAAAAAAAGAAAATACACGGTGAGTACTTCTTGAGTACACAGTGTGTACTCTACTTTTCCGTACTCCGCTTTAAGCGGCCTCCACATCCCCCCTACACACCGTGTGTGTGGCCCGGACATAGCCATCACATGGCCTAGCATGGCAAGGGGGTACATGACGTGTACTTCAATATTTTCCAGAAACTACACTTTTCTCAAAAACTCTAGAAAAAGGTAAGACATACCTGAAAACAAATATCCTAGTTCTTACAAACTTCCCCCCTTAATGAAATTTGTCCCTGAATTTCCCTAGCGAGGCGTAGAAGAAGAAATCCCGAACAGCTCCAGCCACTGTGATCGTACATCGGCCTCCCTCTCCTAAGTCTCGCCCTGCACTCACCCATGCTGCCATAGCACCTGTACTAGAGGAACAGACCGGCCATAGAGAACCTTTATACTGCGATCGAGAATCTGGATGGGATGCTCCTCAAACGACGCATCTTCTTCAAGCTCAACCTCCTCGGGTTGAAAGACATGAGACAGGTCCGAAAAGTAACATCAGAGCTGAGAAACATAGAAGACGTCGTGCATAGCCCGGTACCTCTGAGGTAACTACAGCCGGTAGGCAACCGTCCCAACTCTCTCCAACACCTCAAATGGCCCGACGTACCGTGGTGGAATTTTACCCTATCTCTGAATCATCTTGTGTCCCATCCTCGGCGCGACACGCAGTAAAAATTGATCCCTAACCTCGAACTCTAGAGGTCATCTCCACTGATCAGCATAAGACTTCTGCTGAGGCTGTGCTTTGGCCATCCTCTTTTGAATCAACTCTATTTGCTCTGAGGTCTCCGGAACAAGATGAGGTCCCAGCAAAGCTGCCTCTCCTGCCTTCAGCCAGCATAAGGGTGATCATCATGGCCTACCGTACAAAGCCTCGTAAGGTGACATATGAATGGTCGCCTAATAACTATTGTTATAGGAAAACTCCACAAGAGGTATATAATTTTCCTAAAAACCAACAAAGTTTAGAATGCAAGATCGGAGCATATCCTCAAGCACCTAGATCGTACGCTTGGACTGGCCATCAGTCTGGGGGTGATATGTTGTACTCAAAAGTACATGTGTGCCTAAAGCCTTCTGAATTACTTGCCAGAACCGAGATGTAAAGCGCGTATCCCTGTCTGAAACAATGGAATGTGGAACTCCATGTAGATGTACAATATCTTGGATGTACAACCATCCCAACTCATCAACACTGAAGGTCTCTTTGATCAGCAAGAAGTGAGAAGCCTTCGTAAGCCTGTCGACGACAACCCAAATAGAATCACTCCCTCTAGGTGACCTCGGTAACCTGGTCACGATGTCTATCGCGACATCGTTCCACTTCCACTCGGGAATGGGTAACTGCTGTAAAATCATGGAGGGTCGTTGATGCTCTGATTTCACCAGATGACAAGTAGAACATCACATGAAAAAACTAGCAACATCTCTTTTCATACCTGGACACCATTACTGGCGGTGCAGATCATGATACATCTTGGGGACGCCAGGATGAACTACCCAAACCGAGGAATGAAAATCCCACATCATCTCCTCACGTATGTCTGGTGAAATCCATACACATCCCTGGAAACTCAAGGTCTCATCCTCGCCCACTATCCATCCAGGAAGAGGGTTCCCTCCTGACACACTCTCTCACAGGACTAAGCCTTCTGAGTCTGATAGCTGTCTCATCCATACCTGATCAAGAAGAGAAGAGGTGACAAATACAAAAGATAGGAAAATCTGTCCCTGTATATCATGAAACTCCAAGTGCATCTCAGAGAACATAGCCATAAGCTTCCACTCATGGCTAGGCTCTTGAACTTCTTGAATCTAAGTTCTTCTGCTCAATGCATCAGCCACTGCGTTGCCCTTCCCCGGTGTATAGGCGAGCTCAAAGTCGAAAGACTGAAGATACTTGACCCACCTGTGTTGTCTCAGATTTAGATTGCGATGAGTGAAGATATAATAGAGACTCTTGTGGTCGGTGAAAACCACAAAGTTCTATCCTAGAAGGTAGTCCCCCCAATAGCATAAGGCATTAACAACAGCTGCCAACTCCATATCATGTGTCGGGTAGTTCTTCTCTTGTGGACTCAAATGACAAGACCCATAAGCAATGACTCAATGTCCCTGCATAAGCACATCTCCCAGCCAGATACCTGAAGCATCACAGTAAAGAGTATAGCCCTTGCCCAGATCTAGAAAGACCAGTATCGGTGCTGACGTCAACCTCCCCTTCAGCTCCTGAAAGGCTGACTCACAAGAATCTGACCACAAAAACTTTGCCCCCTTTCTTGGTCAGACCTGTCAGTGGTGCTTCTAGGCATGAAAAGTCCTGTATGAAACACCTGTAGTATCCAAACAGCCCTAGAAAACTCTGCACCTCAAATACATTCTTCAGCTGCTCCTAGGAAACTACAGCTCTCACTTTCTTTGGGTCCATTGATACTCCTGTCTCTGAGATGATGTGACCCAAGAAGTGAATTTGATCCATCCAAAAGTTGCATTTCGAGATATTAGCATATAATTGATGCTCCATCAGTGTACTCAGAACGATATCAAGATGTGTTTCATGGTCATGTCAAGTGTGAGAGTACACCAAGATGTCATCCACAAAAACCAACACAAAGTAATCAAAGTACAGATGGGACACTCGGTTCATCAGTGCCATAAAAATTGCCGGTGCGTTCGTGAGACCGAACGACATGACTGTATACTCGTATAGACCATACCTACTCCTGAAGGCTGTAAGAGGTATATATGATGGTCTAACATGAAAATGATGATAACCAGACCTCAAATTGATCTTCAAGAACACCCAGGCTCCTCAAAGCTGATCAAAGAGGTCATTGATCCTCCGAAAGGGATATTAGTTCTTGACCATCAACTGGTTCAGCTTGCGATAATCCACATAACGCGGAAGGGTGATGTCTACCTTTTTCGCAAACAGGAAAGACGAACCCCAATGAGAAGTACTAGGTCAGATGAAACCCTTTTCTTGCAACTCTTCCAACTGCTTCTTGAGCTCCTGCAACTCAAGTGTAGCCATCCTATAAGGAGGAATAGACACTGGTGCCGCTCCTAGAACGAGCTCAATCGAGAATTCTACCTCACGCTCCAAAGGTAAACCTGAAAATTCCTCTAGAAAGACATCCCTGAAACAATCCACCACTAAAGGGAAGTCTAACTGTGAAGTCCCCTGGTCATCCAGATAAAGACTGGAAATCTGGGCTGTAACTCCTCCTAGACTATGATGCTCTAGTCCAGCTCTACCCGCCTGGACATCCCACTCACCTCTATGAAGGAAGGATCTTCCCTTTGGTGATATGAAACTCACCCTGTGGCGATAAAAATCGACAAATACCTGGAAAGGAACCAACCAGTCCATCCTGATAATGACGTCACAGCCCGTCATCTCTAGGACATAGAGGTCCCATAAGAAATAACACCCTATAACGGCAAGAGGACACTCTCTGCACTAACGTACGCTAGATGTCCTCATTCCCAATGGTGTGTCAAGGGTCAACATATTGTTAGACAAAAATATACAGAGCACAATGCACTCCATAATAGAAACAGAGATAAAACTATGTGAAGCACCAATATCAAAAAGGGATGAAGATAAAACTGAGGCTACTATAATTTTACCTCAAACTGTAGAAAGGTTGGGATCCTGGTCCTGGTAAGTCTGCTCCACGGAGAAAGTCTGGCATATACCGCAACCCTATTCCCCTGGCTGACCACTCTGAGCTGATCCACTCTACTATTGCTGGTAACCTGGTGACTGACCTCCATGGCCGTGACCTCCACCTCGTCCTGGACGGCCGGAAGAACTCTAGTTCCCAGACTGGTGAGAAACTGGTGAAGCATCTCCTGAAAGAGGGGTCATAGAAGAACCCCTACCCCCCAGCTGATGGTGTGAAGATCTGACAGAAGCACTGAAGATGGCCCATCTTGCTGCAAGATCAGCACTCCATCGGCTCCCTCTGGCCCTGAGGCCTAGTATGACCACTCCTACCGCACTAGTAGCATACAACCTGGCTTCCCGAAGACACATTCCTCCTGCTCTGATCTCACTGAGAAGACTCTCTATGGTGATTCTTACAATCCATAGGAGGAACACCAGCTCTGGATGTTGAACTGCCCTGGCTCACTGCTCTAGAATCCCTCAGGTTGCACTCAGTGATCAATGCCTGGTTGACAATAGAGGATATCAAAGTCAACCTGAATATATTCACTTGGGAACATATCTCCAACCTGAGACCATCCTCAAACATCCTAGAAAAGAATAAGTCATCACCTTCGGGGATCGGCGTGAAGTGCTGCAGCTCGGTAAATCGAGTCGAGTACTCCATAACAGAAAGAGTACCCTACTTCAGACTCATAAACTCTTGGGCTTGGTCGACCCTCAAGGTATCCAGGTAAAATTAGTCATAGAAGGTGCGACATAAATCTTCCCAAGACATACTCTACTGGTGTCTCGACTGTGA
Source organism: Viscum album (assembly GCA_963277665.1). Lineage (NCBI taxonomy): Eukaryota > Viridiplantae > Streptophyta > Magnoliopsida > Santalales > Viscaceae > Viscum > Viscum album. The sequence goes on from OY728140.1 coordinate 102,997,412, forward strand.
GATCACCTCCCACCACCTCTTGGCGATGTCTCGGAGCTTATAAGTAGCCAGCTTTACCATTTTTTCTGGGGGTATCTTCAGATGTTCAAAGATCAACAGTGTGGCCTCTAACCACCACTCTGCATCCTAGGGTCCTCCATCCCCTAAGAAAGTAGGAGGGTGTTGATGCTGAAAGACCCGCGTCCATTCAGCCATCGACGGGGCAGTAGGGGGCGCTCCCTGAAAGGTCTCTATCATCCTCAAGTATTCCTCCCAGAACTATGCATCGACTCCTGTGATGGGTATAACTACTGGCGCCAAGGCTAGCATAGCAGGAATATCTCCAGGAGGTCCCCGGTCCACCCTATCCGATGTCTGATCACCGTCTGGCAGCTGATGTACAACCGGAGGATGTCTTAGAGACATAGCTCTGAAAAGACCTAAATCACACCTTAGATTAGGATTATCAAAGACTTAGAACACAAGAATACAAAACGGGAATAGGAGAAGGAAACATTTGAGTTTACAAAACATGACTACACAACGTGTATAAAAACTACATGGCGTGTTCTCCTAAACCAATGATATCGATGTGTACTCCAACCACCTCTAGTATTGTGACACCCTAAAATATACGACGCGTTGTTCCCACACACAGCGTGTACTTGAAATCTATTCCCCTGCCCGAGTCTCTTTACACGACTAACCCTCATGGTCTTCTTAAACTGAGACTACACGATGTGTTCCCTGTGGACATGGTGTATAGTGGACAAGGTTTTGGTGACCTGTGTTGTTAGTCACACGGCCGGATTCCTGGAACAAAACTACACAGCATGTTCTTGACACACACAGCGTGTACTACACGAGTTTCCCCGCCCCATGTTGTTAGTGACACGGCCAGGTACACAGCTCTATACTACACGGTGTGTTCCTAAAAATATTTCTTAAACCCCGTGTTCCTGCTCACACAGTCAGTGACACGGTCTGAAACTAAATGGCGTGTAGTCCTAAAGTACATGCTGTGTATTTTGGGTTTTTCCATGCAGTAGCTCAGAAACTGCACCGAAGCCCAGAAACACAGAAAAACAAGGCATGAAGGTGCCAAATTCTGATCTGTGAGGCCCATACTCCCCACAAATCGAAGCATGGCATCCAATACAGTCATATATAAGGAAAATCTGGTCAATGATTCACCAATCTCCTATTCAAGAGGGCCCATAACACCTCATGAACCAAAATTTTCCATTTATTTAAGCAAGGTACAATTCAACCAATCCTTTATCAAACAATAGAGATTCTCTCAAAGCATCTATCATAACAGCATGCATAATCTACACAAGGTCTATCACAACAACATGCAATCTCTAATGCATCCTAGATGACATGGCAAGAATGCAAGGCATGTGATTTCTAACAAGTTCCTATATGATGCATGAGATATAATACCCTCATCTAATCGGGTTGTGACAGAAATAGAACCATAATAGCAAGAACAATAACCGCACAAGTTATGTGAATCACACGAGGTGAAATCATATCAACTGTAAAATCTCAAAACCAGAAACTGCAATAAACGAGGTAGTATGGCTTTTCCCTATACATGGGTTAGCCACTCCCAGGCATAGCTTATTACCAAGTACCGAATCCATCCTATCCCTGGATAAAGGATCCAAATAGTAAATCAAGAGAAAATAATTCCTCTGATACCACTTTGTAACGTCCTGGTTCCAGAATCCACCCAGAGTCTCCCCGTACCTGGTTGGTCACATGGACTCAAGCACATTTCCCCAAACGCCAGAGGCTGCTAACTAGCAGCGAGGGCCTTGGGTGTGATTGTGGGGAAACTATGCCCTCATTGGCAGAGTACACAGTGGAAGTAGATAAACATGGAAGAATGGAAGCAGTAAATAAAAAACAACAATACACAGTGGAAAACTAAATCAGAAAACAACTAGAGCACATATGTATATATATGAAGTGATGCATGATACATATCTAGGAAAGTATCCAAACAAGTCACAATTCTGAACAAAATAATACTACCAAAACAAGTAAAAAAGAAAGTAAATAGCTCCTCAGCATCGCAAGACAAATCTTGGTCCCATGCTCTCCTTCTCTAAGAAATCAAGTACTAGAAGTCATAAGGCACTTGCCCTTGTCTATACCTGCAACAACATAGTCTGTTTGGGACCAAAAGCATGACCCAAACAGGGTGTGAGACTAAAATCCCAGTAGGAAACCACCCGAAGATCTATGCCTAACAGTCAGTGAGCATATGGAAGGTAATAATACAGTAAGCAGTAAACAATAACAGTAAACAGCAGACAGTACACAGTAAGTAGTAACAAGATGATATACAATGGTAATAAATCCACAGAACAACAAGCAGCAGTGAAACAAACAGCTAAACACAACAGGAACCCCTCTAGGAAGTACTCACTGCCAACCCCTCTGGTCCTATCAAAAAAGTACCACAACCCTCTTGGCAGTGCACTCAGCCTAACCCCTCTGGTTTGGTCAGACTAAATTATAAGACTCTCTGGGGAATCTCACTCAGTCAATTCCCCTTATGGTCTAGGGTATTCAGGGACTCTCTGAGGGAGATCTCGCGGTCTAACCCTCTTGGCCCCAAGGTATAGCAACTCTCTGAGGAAGATCACTCATTCAATCCCCCTATAGCCTCAGGTATACAACAGACTCTCTGAGGAAGCTCACTCGGTCAATCCCTCCTCTAGCCTGGGAAGGTTTTAAAGATATTCAAACAAGGTAAAGACTCTCTGAGGAAGCTCACTTGGTCTACCCTCCTATAGTCTATAATAACTAAGACTCTCTAGGAAGCTCACTCGGTCTATCCCCTGTAGTCTATAATGTCCAAGACTCTCTGATAAATTTCACTCGGTCTATCCCCGTATAGTTCATAATGTCTAAGACTCTCTAGGAAGCTCTCTCGGTCTATCCCTTATAGTCTATAGAACCGGGTTCTCACAGTTCCATGCCAGTCAGTGCATATTAATGCTATAATGCTAGAGTACACCTATAAAGCTACTTGGCTAACCAAAGTACACCTATAGAGCTACTTGGCTAAACAGTCTACAGAGCAACATGCATGTTAACAACATCATTCTGTCCTATGATCACGAGGCATGGAAATAAGTACAATGTCCAAAGGGTAACAAGACCCAAAGGTCGTAATAAGAACAAAGCATGGGAAAAACATCACAGAACAACAATTATACACAAGAAATATCAATTTACCTCGACACAAGCATGCCAGAAAGGCAGGAATAACCATAAGGGAAAAAAGGTAAACACGTAATACCCTGTTCACGGGTATTGGTGAAATTTGCACATAAAACTCAAAGACATCAAAAGGTATGGCACAAACCACCTTCCTAGATCCTAGGATATCGATATACTTGAACCAAGAGGCTTGATTCTACTTAGAACGGCGTAGATCTACAAAAAAGCACAAAACTCTCAACCCATGATAACATAAGAAAGAGGAGGAATTGGAAAACGAGGCTCTAGGAGAATGAAGAAATCACCACTCCAGTTCCGACCCACTTAACGATGGTCGATTCAGAGAACAGATGAAGGATCAAGGATTCGAAGAAGTTTCATGTCCGTACGACATCTCTCGGTTGAACGGGACCTAGAAGAAGATGGTTCTGTCGATTAGGCGCGACCTTGGTAAATTTAATGAAAATAATAAAATACACGGCATGTACTTATTGAGTACACAGCCTGTACTCTACTTTTCTGTACTCCGCTTTAATCGGCCTCCAATTCACCCCTACACACCATGTGTGGGGCCCAGACATGGCCAGCATACGACCTGGTGCAGCAAGGGAGTACACACTTTGTACTTCAAAATTTTCCAGAAACTCCTCTTTTCTCAAAAACTCCAGAAAAAGGGAACACATACCTGAAAACGAAGATCCGGGTTCTTACACCATGTACCAGACTAAGACATGGGAAGGTGGTGAAGTGGGACCACACATCGTGTGGGTACCCTCACACGTTGTGTACCCCTTGATCTATTTTGAGAAAACTTCCATCGTCTATATCTCCTCTGTTTGAACTCGTATTTTTGAAAATGAGTATCCTATACTAATTTTTTTTTGTATAGAACATGACGGTTCCCTCATTAGTGTATTTTAAGATATGAAGTGAAATTTTATGGGTTTAGAATGAATTAAGGTGACACCTGATGATGAAAGATATCATATAAGATCACTAGAGATTTCCCGCCATTATCCTCTAGTAGGACTGGGTAGTGGAGTTCCTTGAGGTCCATTTTCAGGTGTTACCCTCCATCTGGTATTGGTATTGGAGTTACCTTATGAACTTCTTCCAAGCATTACCCCCCAGTAGGGATGGGTAGTAGAGTTCCCCAATGAATATCTTCTAGGTGTTACCTTCCAATATAAATGGGTACAAGAATTCCATGACAACCTTCTTCTGGGAATTACTCTATAACATATATAACCAATAGAGTTCCCTGATGAACTTCTTTTAGGCATTACCCTCCTATGGGGATGGGAATTGGAGTTCCCTGATGACCTTCTTTTGGGCATTACCATCCAACAGGTGTGGGAAGTAGAGTTCCCCGATCACTTTCCCTGGCATTACCCTCTAGTAGGGATGGGTATTAGATTTCCCTAAAGATATTCCAAATAGTCACCCTCCAGTAGGGCTAGGAAGTGGATTTCCTCGATGATTTGTAGAGTAGGAGACTCCTGCATTAACAGAGCATGGGATCCTTACCTAGAGTTTTATCCCCCTTCGACTCTGTGGGTTAGTGATGAGAAGTGGTTTGATATAACATTATACTCATGAATAAGAGATCCACTTTACCCACCAAGATGTATTTTTTTATGCGACCTAAAACCATTTGGGTGAGTCAATGCCACCCAAATCAGCCAATATCAATGTGCGTAGAACAATTCCCTTAAAATTTAGTGTTTAGGGAATACATGTGAGATGCTGGAAATCAATGATGGATACTTTTTGAAATGTTGTCTACTCATACTCTTGGGATGAGTTGTGAGATGGAGATCCCCATACTCTCTCATTTGGTATTCTTTGACTGAGTATATATATATAAATATATATCTTTAGAACCCACTCCTTCGGTTTTGTTACTCTACTTCCAGGAGAGATGATTATGTGCGAGGTATGCCATGTGATTTATATGTCTATCTTTTCATGGTTGGATGCGTCTACTCTTCTGATATATGTGTAAAAGTATCTAAGACTAGTTCATCTACTCATCATGTTTATCCCATTATGATTGGATGATATTACTTTTACTCTTGTTGGGTTGTGTTGTACTCTTCCACTATACCTTGTATATATATATTGACTTTGTCTTCTTTTGAATCTATTACTTGTCACTATTCATAATTTTGTGGCATTTTAATAGGTATGTATATGCTCTCCCCTGAATGGGATTTTCCTGCACATGCCTTGCCTTTTGCAGATGACAGATAGGTCAACTTTGACATTAGAGGAGCTTCAGGATACAGGGTTCTTGGACTGCGTATGATGGTTGTAGCTCGGGATTCAGTAGATGGGACCTCTTCAGCTATTTAAATTTTCAATTTTGTCCAGTTGGGACAAATTTATGGTTGGGTGTTTATTGTCAATTTTCATTTTCAGTTTACACTATTGGACTTTTTGTAATTTCAAGACGTTCATGAATGTTTGGTTTTATTTATAGTAGAGTTGCATATTTTTTTATTTCCCTATGTACTATTATATTGAGTTGGCTGTGTTTGTAAAGGTTCTTAGGAAAAGGCCTACCTGATTTAGTTATTCCATCAATGCTTGTCACCACCATAAGCTAATGGAGGTGGGCTTGTGGTAGTTGTGGCTTGAGCCCCGGCTTGAACCATGTCGTGACAATGGATTTCCAAGAATGTTGGGATAAACACCTTCCTTTGGTGGAATTTTCTTACCAAAATATATTTCACTATAGAATTAAGATCTCCCTTTAAGAATAACACTATTGTAAGTAGTAAAAAAATTTCAATTATGGAATTAAGATGGGTAAATAAAGCTATTGCGACTACATCTAGTTGAGGAAATAGAAGAGATGGTGATATCCATTCAACAGAACATAATATGAACTCTGATTCAATAATAATTTTTAACTAAAAGTCCTTAAAACAAAAAAAATTTAATTTAGAGATAAAGTATTCCTATTTATATCTCACATTAAGAGGGTGATGATATTTTAAAATATTGGAATGCTTTAACCTAGGTGCATCAATAATTATGAAAATATTAATCATATTGTTTTTGGAAGCTAATATATTGGTTTTTCCATTGAATCTCTCTCATGTTTGTGATGTGTTCCATGTTTTCATCCTATGGGAGCACATACCAGATCCTTCATATGTACAGAAATTAGAGGTCAAAAAATTGGACCAAGGTCATTTTATGAGGAATAACTGGTAGAGATTATTGACCATAGAGATATTGTGTAAAGGAATAAGACCACTCACCTTGTTAATGATTTTTTGTGACACTACTAATTTGAGTATGAGATGTGGGAACATGAGGAAGTGTTGAGGTAGAAGTATCCTCATATATTTATAACAAAAGGGAATTTTTTAGAGGAAACTTCATTTCTAAGGTGTTATAATGTAACAACATGAGATTTTTAGGATGTATTTCCCAAAAAATAATTTTATTTATTTTATAACTTGCATAACATGAAATATTGGGTTTAGGAAAAGAACATAACAATATAAAAAATATTATGTGAACGTTATGGATTAGCCATCAGATTGGTGACTCTAAATAAAAATACTAAATTATAAAAGATCTAAAGTTGAAATATTTTATAAAATGATTCTATTAGTTATCAAATGATTATAATTTAAAAAATAATTCTATTAAAATAAAACTAATGTTTTCTTCAGAAAATTATTTTTTTGCATATAATGTATTATTATATTGATAAATTAATTTAATCACTAATGGTTGTTGATTTTAAATAAATGTATATTTTATTTGTTGACTAAATTTTTTAATGATTTGTCAAATATTTATCTAGTTATAAGAAAAATCTAAAAAATATTTTATGATTAGAAATGTATTTTTATAAAAATAATTTTTGTCACATTTTTTAGAATTAATTTATAATTAATTTCATCCATTTATAAGTTTTTAGATAGAAAAAATTGAATAAATATTTATAATTATGAGGTAAAAATTTGGTAAAAAGGACACTTCTATTTTTTTTGTTAATATGAATATTAACCTTGGGAAAATTAAAACATCTGTTAGGGGTAAATATGGTTATTCAAGATGAAAAAAAGTGATAAGACCATAATTATTCATCTGAATTATTATTTAATGAATTTAATTGGATACTTATAACATTATTTTTTAAATATAGTTTTTTAATGGACCATTTTACATGATAATGACTTATATATTATTTAATCAAAAAATGTAACAAAATGACACTGTCTTATATTTAAATACCCTTTATGTGCTCAAATATGAAAAAATAATTTTGATTGAATATTAATAGTCATTTTCTAAATAATGAAATTAAATTCATCAAGGTAATTTATTTATTTTTATTATTTATTGTATAATTACCTTAAATTATTACACAATGCTAAAAAGGTATTAATTAAATTAATGGAAAAATAATATAAATGTTTTTTAAAATATTAAAAGTTATATAGAAAGAGTAAATTTTGGTTTTACACAAATTTTATTATTGAGTATGACCTATTATATTTTTAGTTAAAAACTATATTCTAATTAAAAATTTGACTTTATGAATTTTAAGACAAAATAAAGGAATAGTATCAAAATTGACAACAATGATATTTTATCAATAGAATATTTTGTTCAATTATTTATAAATAAAATAATATAAAACAAGAAATTTTAGATATTATATGGTAGAAAATTTAATTAACTACATATTTATGTTAAAATTGTCACCTTATAAGTAAAAAATTAAAACCCCTTAATTTGGAAAAAATTAATTCAATATTTAATATTAAGATTGGTAATGTAAGTGTTAATCAAAATTATAAGGTTTATAATGAATCCAAAACATGAATCAATTCTATTATATTATATAAATAAAACCATATTCCACTATATCTATGAATACCTGTCCATTTGGGTTCATTTTTCAATAGAATGAATTAATTTGTATTTAATATTTTGAGAAATATGAAAAGAGCCTCTCAAATAACTTATAAAAGAGAACTACCTGACTCTCTTATTTACACAATATTAATCGTTATAAATTTTCCAAAATCTCAAAATTTCTATTTTAAGCTCTCTTAAACACATTCTAGTGGTGTTGGTAATCCCAAAAGGCCAATCCTATAACTCTTTAGAGAAGATCTAAAGGAGTTGATTGAAAGAAGAGGTAATTTCCATAACCAATCCCATTCTTTTATACTATCATTTACCTCCTATAAATATATTTTAGATATAATTAAATAATTTTATAATATATTATTAGATTTTATTATTAATATAAAAACACTATTATACACCCACATTCCATTCAAATGGGAACATAAAGTATCAGTCATGCGTACGTACGAATTACTATCTCCACACAATGATACAATTCATTTATCATCACCATATTTTGTTGATGGATATTATGATGGTTTTAATATTTCTATATTCTATTTAAGAAAAATATTATTCTTTAATTATAATATAATTTCAAACTTCTTACCATCCAATCCTTTGGGAAATGATAACATAGCTTGTTCATATGTGTGGACAACCACCTTCACAAAGTGATGACATTCATTTTTCACTTTCATTTTACATGGTTTGTAATGAGGATATAATTTTTGAATATATATGATTTATATTATATAATAATGATCTTTTAATTTTTATTTAATATTTACCCTTTTTCCATCCATTGAATAATGAAAAACATTTTCATGCATTCATAAGACCTATTATCTTCATAAACCGTGTAATTACTTTTTCTATATCTAGTATTTATGGATGAAATTAAATATGTATACAATTAATATATATGATATTTATACCATTATTAATATTATTTGGATGAAGAATCCAAGATACATGTAAAAGTACTATATCTACTAAACTAAAATAATCACGATAAATGCAATAATTATCACATGAAAATGATTATTTTGATAATGAATTTTTAATAGAATTGGGTGTTGAGGATCATATATGATATAATAAATATTAAAAATTAAAAATTATATAATAATAATAAATTTAAATTTATTATATAGGAGGTTTTATTTCTTTCATAGCAAGGATAACATGATATAAGGGATTTTCTCTACAATTTTCTTTCTATGGAACAAAAGACCTATATATAACTTTATTTTGTGTGGTTTATATATTTATCATGAATTTATTTTATTATTATTACATTAAATATAGTGATTTAAATATCTATATATAGATATTTATTTTATGGGGATTATGATTCAAAATTTACTAAAGTGGTAAGGATAATGTGACACAATCTCATTGTTTATTAGGTCCATTTATGATTATACTTATGACCGTGAAATATTATGATATATCTATAAAAGCACATAAATTTATTCTACTTTGTTTATATATTTAAATTAAGTTTATTCTTACAATTTTTGTCACCTTAATTCCTCAATAAAACAATTTCTTTCAAAAAAATGTAAATCGATACCATTTATTTCTTTGGAAAAAAACACATCTTCATCCTGATCCATGTTTTCTAAAAAAATAGAGAATATTTTTTAATATTCACAAATGATAGTTAAATGTCATTTAATGAATTATTTACTTTTAAAAATGGTTTTCAAGTAATATTCTAATCATGTTTTTTTGAAAAAGGTACATTTTAATAATTTTCAATAGTGTGAGAGGAATGTTTTTTAACATATATTTCATGAATGAATTTTCCCTCCATTCTGAATAATATTTTATTTGAATATTCCTTTACCATTTTACATGGTTCTATTGAAATAAAATGTTTTTATTTATAATTTCGTAGTTTTTTAATAATTTATTTCCAAAATGGAATGGTTATTTTCCCGAATAATGTATTAATGATCATTTATTGGCAGTTAAATTCATAAAAAAAGGAATCCCTTGATTTAACTTATATATCAATGGGGATATGATCCAATGATATCATCCTTATTCTTTCTCTATATGGTTTGTGTTTATTTAGAAAAAATCATTGTGAAACCAATTCTTTTCCATTGGTTATGCTATAATATGATGATATTTTTGTTAAATTTTTTTCTTTTTATGGTTTCCAATATGATGACTGCTTTATGATCCTATGTCACACCTAAATATGATTTTAATTTCATGATGGATTATAACTATATATTCCTCTTATGAATTGGTTATTATTATATATCATCAGATAAAATAGACAGAAATGGGGTGTGAACATAGTTCAATTAGGAAATTTGTCCACAATGACAGTCTTGGGAATGAACCATGACTACTATGATGATTTCAGCAATGAACCCATTCTACTATGATAGTCTTGGAAAAGAGAATTAAATACTAAGGAAATGATTTTATATTCTTATCTATAATCCACAATTTCATGTCTTATACAAATTTTATATTCTAATGGCTTATATTATTTTATTCTTTTATGATTCATGTTTTATAAACTTCCATTATTTTTTACCTAACTTAAGATAATGATCTACGATATACTACTCACAATTTTTTGATGTTAATATCATATTATCAAACCCTTTTTCTATTGTGATGATTATTTAATCATCAATATCTCCCTTATTCACCCTTACTATGTGTCAGATCTCACCATTTTATTATGTTTTCATTCCATATTTTATGAAGATAGGTATTGGGATTGATATTTCTAAGAAGGGTATAATTTATGAACAAGTAAGTAGGATAAAATGTATATATTTTATAAACTATTTGTTTATGTTTCCATTTTATCATATATAGTAGACCAAAATGACTCTAGAGTTGATGGAAGTGTTATATAATAAATATTCATATATTAGGATATAATATTTATGTATGAAAATTATGGGTAACTATAGCTGGTATGAGAGCAAGGTTTTTTTATCCCTTTTAAAATAGGATGAGAAAACGTAAGTAATAACTTCAAGGATAAGTCTATGTGTAGGAAAAAATCCTAAGGTTTTGGAAATGATTATTAATGAACTAGGATAATCCTAGGGTTACATAGAACAAAGTTTCATGATTTAGACTTCTTATAAATTATTATTTATGAATAATTGGTTTCCTAATATGATTATTTTTTCTCACACTATGATTTTTGTTTTAGTCAATGGATGAATCCCAAAGGTATCGTGTAAATATTGAATGAAATGGATAATTGAATGAGTGTAATATTGATCAACCGAATATTATGGTCAGTAGAATAAAAATACTATTTCTATACTCACACAACATTTACCTGAAATGAATAAAATTCATATTAAAAAAGAAAAAATAATGAAGCACCATTATATCATGTCCTTCACAAGGTATCGTCCACCTTATTTTAGTGGGTCCACTAATCTACTAATCACATAGAAATTTATTAGTACCACTGAAATAGTATTTTCCATTATTTAGTGTTCAAAACATGAGAATGTTACTCTCACTATCTATAATTCTGAAGAAGCCTATGAGTGGTAGTATCTGATCATGAACATGAGAAAAAAGATAAATTTTAATATATGGAGTGGGAAGAATTTAAAAGAACAATTTTCAACAATTACTTTCCTTATATTCATTAAAAAAAGAGAAACAATTCCACGAGTTAAATCATATGAATGATGAATCTATTTGTACTTATAAAGAAAACATTCAATAGAAACGTAAGGTTTTATTATAGTATTATCATCCAAACTGAATGTAAGGGTGATGAATTTTTAGTGGACAAAAAGAAATTCCTGTAGGACCCCGGAACACCCTGAGAGGGGAGGGGTGAATCAGGGTGTAACCTTTTTCTTTTTAAAGTTGTGGGACTTGTTCCCACGTTGGTAAGAACTAGATAAACTTGTATGATTGATATGATCAGCAATGAAACATTCACATGAAAATAGATAAAACAAAAAATTTTACTTGGTTCACCACTAAGGGATACATCCAAGGAGTATACACCGACAAGTTTTCGGTCGTACCAAATTCCACTAATCGTCACTAGTTGTGGATTACAAAGGTTAGGGAACAGTCACTCTGTCCCAGGATCACTGCCTTTAAAAAAGTTTAGGGATAGCTCACTGCATCCCCCGAGTCACTCCCGTTGACTCCCCCTGGATCACTACCTTTGGTGAAGTCCCACTCAGTTTATAGATGTGAAAGTATCATCAATAGATTTTCATTGAAGTCTTTGTCTCCTTTTCAGCAAGAGACAATGCTTGCATCAGAGTACTGAGTTGATGATCTTTTGTATTCAATCTTCTTCTTTAGTAAAATAACTGGATGCACTATATCTTCTTCTTCTCTTACTTTGATTCCCAATACTAACACCTGAGTGTATTGATATATTCCCCTCTTTCTGTGCAGATTTGAGTTTAGTTTTATGAACCGTTCTTCTTCTCTTCACAAAGCACAACGAGGATGTTAAACACCAGTCATGTGTGTGTGGTGCCAATTCTCTTCATAAAACAAGATTGTTCACTGTTCTTACGTCTTTGCAAACAAATATATCATCTCTTGCACTGAAGGTATCTTGAAATATTTCAGCTTTCATGCAGCTCCAAAAAGACGGGCGTACTCCAATAGTACCTGGCGCTCTTCTCCAAGCCAGGCGCGCAAGTCCCAATACAGTGCTCAAGTATTCGGTGCGCAAGTCCAAACTGGCGTGCAAGGGTCATCAAAGCACCTACGCGGTGCTTCCTTCCCCAACTACAAACTTGAGTGACCCACTTCCTTTCTCTCCCAAACCGCCTTGGGCGCGCAGCCAACAACCGGCGCGCAACCTCTACTTGCGCGACCCAACTACAACTTGCACTGCTCAACCACCTGCGTGATGAGAGCTCAAAAAATCTCTAATTCTTGAACTCCATCACAAATGAGGAGGGGTTGCCCACTATTTATAGGCAAACTGGACCCCCTGCGTGGTGGCGTGAAAGTCTTCCCTCAGCGCGCAGGTTCAGGCGTGCAGCTCATCCGCCCTAGCCTCTATCGTGCTGCTCACTTGCATGACCACACCAATACTTGAATGACCCTCTTTCCTTTTCAATTTTTTGAAGTTATGATTATAAAGAACAATAGGCGCACAAGTTTCCAGACCTCCTAAGCACCGGCGTGCAAGTCCCTTCTCGGCACGCATGTCACTTGCGCGACCCATCCAATACTTGCGCCACACTTATCCCTTTTCCATTTTTACACGTTCTGATCATGAAAAACTATAGGCGCGCAAGTTTCCTCTCCTTCATTTACATGGCGTGAAAGTCTCTTTTCCAAAAACACTTTTCTCCATTTGTCGATTTTCAGGCCCAAAAATTTGGCAAACACTGGGAAACAATGCCACCTTAAACTGTTCTTTTGTGCCTTCTCTAGATGGTCTCTTCCTTTAGAATTTCTCTCTTCACTGCATCCCATAACCATTCTTCAGCTTTCATCATGAACTCTGATATCGTGATATATATCCTATGATAGATCAGCATTAGCATCATCATATTTTTATACAATGTGAAGTGCATGGGCATCTCAAGATTCCAATCCCTTGTACTTTGTCTTCTTCTTCAACCGTCATTCTCTACTTTAGGAAAATCATACGATTCAATTATTCAAGAAGTCTCTTGTATGGTTCTCATGCAATCATGAATAGTTTCATGGTATTCATCAACCACCATGTCTTCTTCTTCATCCTCATATAGATTATACCTCACCATTCTTCTCTATTATAAACAACATGTCCCCTTTGAAACATGTTATCTGAATTTATGATCAGTACAACAATAATCTGAATTTCCATTCCTCCATTTCATCAGAGTACTTCTTGATCTCCTTCATTTTGATCTTCATTGGAAACTATTGACAACAAATACAACATTATACACAAAGTGGTTCCAAAAAATCCCTGATTGGAATTATCCATAAGGGAATTCAATAACTATGATGAAATTGTTTTACGTGCTCTAATGTTTGAGATGAAGATTTTAGTTACCCATCAATCACTGGGAGTTGATAAGAAATGAAAATTGAATTCAAAGGTAATTCTAAAAACCATTGAGAGATAAATATGAGCCTTCTATTATTATCATGGTGTGAAAGGGAACAAGAAATAAATTATCTTATATAAATAAGTTAATTATTCAATGGTGGAAATGAGGGCAGTTAGACAATTTAATGATGAAGTGATGTGAATAAGATAGATAATTATGTTAATAGAAATAAACCTCCACTGAATGTAGCATAAAAAATCTCATGTTTTAAATTCAAAGAGTATAAGAATTATGAAAACCAGTTCCAAAATGTGATGGTTAATGATAATGATTGATGTTATCAACCTCTTAATCCCAAAGATAATGGGATGTTTTATGATATCACTATTAGTGATATAGAGTAAGATAATAATATGGTGAAAATAACATTTACAATCCACTCATGAACTACTAATTTCTTATTTTATTTTTTATTAACCCACTAATTTATATCTGAGGAATTTTCTAAGAATATCATATCACCACCTCATCGATTAGATATTGAATAGGAAGAAAAACCCCTAATGTTATAATGATTAATTCATAAGATTATGATTATCAATTAACTGATGCTTTTGGTAATTTGTTTCTTGAAAATATTTTCATTCTTCCTATAACTGAAATCAAGGTAATTTTGGGTAATTATTAAATTTCATTAGATACTGGAAACATCAATTTCCATGGAAGTAATTTTACATTTTATATTCTAATACTTATTATGGTAGCCTATTAGTGTGATGAATAAATGGACATCTGATAAAAATTAAAGAGATTGTATTGGTTGTATTTCCAATTCAAAAGGGGAGTTCATCTCAAATGGTTATGGATAAACTCTACCTCAAGAAAATGTATATTTTTGGGAAGTTTATTAATGAAATTTTATAAGAGGAGCCTATTCTCCCACTGAACCTTGAAGTTTTGTCTTCAATAGAACTCATACTTGGTTTTACAACTATTTCCTATACACTATATAGAAAGGACCCAATTGAGTTGCTTGAATTGAAGGAGAAAATCATAGAGAATCCTTATAAATAATTCATTTGACCAAGTGCATAACCTTGATATTAACCTATTATATATATTATGAATAAATATGGCTCAATGAGACTCTTTAGTGATTATCAAGAATATAACAATATCAATATCAATAGAATGAATCCTCTAACCCATATTTATTACTTATTTTATCAACTTCATTGAGCACAATAATTTTCTATGATTGATATTCATTCTATATTTCATAAATTTAATGTCAAATAGGATGATATACCCAATACAATATTACATACATTGTATGGATACTTTGAGTTTATAGCGATTCCTTTTGGTCTTAATAATTCACCCACTATCATCTTATATTTAATGAATACAATATTTTAAGATTACATTGGTCAATTTGTTATAGTTTTTATAGATGATATTATTATATATTCAAATATAAATGAAAATAATGGAAATAATTTTAGAAATGTGAAAATGACCCTATAGAAAGATAATATTTAAGAAAAAATTACAAACTATGATTTTTTTTTCTTCAAAACATTTCATTAATGAGTCATATAATCTCAAGTGAGTGTATATCAGCAGACCTTTCAAAGAGAGAAGGTATTGGACAATATCCCACACTAACGACAGTGACTGAGATCTATATTTTTCTTGGTTTCAATGGATATTATTGGTACTTATTGGTGAATTGTTCCTAGATATCGAATCCAGCCACCAAGATAACATAGAAGGGATCCAAGTAACTCTGTATAGATGAATGTGAGGAATGTTTTAAATAATTATGGAGAAGGGTAGTCAATGAATATATTCTTACACTACTATATAATGGTGAATGGGTAATAATATATATTAATTAATCAAAAAGGTACTGGGATGTGTCCTCATATAGAATAATATGGTAATTGAATATTCCTCATGATAATTGAATTTCCTTGAAAAAATTTACAACCTCATAATTTAGAGTTAGCTATGGTAATTTAATAATTAATGTTATGGTGGGATTATCACTGTTGATAGAGGTGTAAATTATATATTGATCCAGAAGGCTTAAAGTATATATTCACTCAAAAAGTGTTGTATATTCACCAAAGATGATGGTTATAGATGATTAATGATTATGACTTATCAATATATTACCACCTTAGGAAGTTGAATAAGGTGGTATATTCTCTATATAGAAAGAGTCATGATAGATTTACTATAATGAGGATCATAAAAGACCCAATATTTCTAAACATTAAATTTATGGATATTCCAATCATATAAAAATATAATAAATCATATCTTTCGTGAAATGTTTTTAAACCATATATCAATGTGATGATTAAAGAGGTAGAAATGGAATATGTATATCTGTAAAAGAATCTAATTAATGTTCTTGATATCAACCTTTATTTTGTTAAAGTAGTAATTTTTAGTTACGTTTTATTTTTCCCAACATTATTAGATTTGAAAATGGAGTAAATGGATGAAATTTATAGTTCTTTATTCCATATTCATCTAGGAAGTACCAAGATGCATAGTGATTTATATGGGTATTTATGGTGGGATGTAATGAGGAGAGATATTATAGAATCTATATCTCAATCCCTAGTATTCCATCAATTTTAGTATAATACATATATTTCTAAAGGGGTGTTCCAACCATTACCCATACACTAATGGAAATGGTAATGCATCACCATGTATCTTTTTCATTGGAATCCCTAAACCATGTTAAGAGAGTAATGTTATTTGGGTTATAGTCAATCAACTTAAGAAGTTAGCATGGTTAATTTAAATTTAGATATAATTTATCTCTTCATAAAATTACTTTCTTATACATTAAATAAGTGATAATATTCTATAGTTTACCACTATAAATTGTATCTTATTGGGATATGAGGTTTACATTGATGTTTTGGTGAATTATTTAGCAGGATCTAGGTATAAAGATACATTTCATCATTTATTATCATCATTATCGAGACGGTTATTCATATAGGAATATTAAATCTCTTGAAGTCATCCTAATAACATTCAATTTGGATTTTAGTGTGGGTTGGGATCAATATCTTGATTTGGTAGAATTTTCATTCTCTAATAACATTCACTCTAGTATTAATATTGACCCTTATAAACCCCTATATGGTTGGAATTTTAGATTTCTAACATTATGGAATACAGTTGGATATAAAAGGAAATTATGACCAAATCTATATGAGGAAATGGTGTTGATTGTTAGACCAATTCAGTAGCATGTAAGAGAATATCATGTTTTAAAAAACAATAACGATGATGATCATCAAAATTATCTAAAGATGGAATTTAGTGATAAGTTATTCCAAATAATATATCTATGGAAGAAGGTGTAGAGGATAAAAAAAGAGAAATCATAGCCTTAGGTATATCGGTCCTCTTAATAATTATTGATCTTATTAGGATGGTAGTTTATCTATTAAAGCTTTTACTGAATCAGCCTCAAGTTCATAATGTGTTCCATGTATATCTCTTGAGTTAGTATATACCCATGATTATTCACAAGTACTGAACTCATATTAAAAAAATATATTTATTATGAAGAACAACTGGTAGAGAATCTAGATTATAGAAAGAATGTTCTGCAAAATATGACCATGCACATTGTTTTCTAGTGAAATACCCAATTTTTGGAAGCTATGTTGGATCTTGAGAATGTTATGAGTCCAAATATTAATCATCTATTAGTTTTAGAATGATTAATTTTTAAAGATAAATTAATTTATTATGAGTAGAATGTATCACATTTTTTTTGTTTGAAAGATTTACCTTTAAATAATTTGATATGATTGATATACTTCTTTACACACAACAATAAGTTTAGAGGAACTACAAGAAATTATTAATATATTATTTATTTGTTATCTCCAATTCATTATAATGGTGGGTATGAGTAGTAAAAAATATTTTATGGAACATTTATAGCCTCAAAATTTATAAAATGAATTCATTTTTTTTCAAATTATTAGAACTAAAAATAAAAATAAGTAATTGAAAATAAAAGTGATGTTTATTAGAAAAATTATTTTTGGTTATATATTAATAAGTTAAATTAATCATTATTGGTGATTGGTTTTACTAATATATATATATATATATTATTTACTCTATAAAATGCTTTAAAAAATCAAAAAATATTTTTTCTAAGAATAAAATGACATTTAAATTAGTTTTATGATTAATAATATATTTTTCTGAAAATCAATTTTTATGGAATTGTGCGTAATTACATTAATATTAATTTACCATATTTTAAGTAATTAATTAGATTAAATTAATAATATATTTATATTCATTCGGTTCAAATATGGTAAACACACTTCTTTTATTTTGGGTCAACATGAATAAAAACTGTAGTGAAAGTTATCTCCTCAATAAGTGGATAATCAGGACAATATAGATTTCAAATAACTGATATGGCCATAATTATTCATCATAATTATTATTGGATGAAGGGAATTATTCTGTTACTAACTTACTCCAAAAAATGGAGTTTTTTCATAGAATCAAATCTATAAAAATATCTTATATATTATTTGAATCAATGAATTTTATAAAGTGACACTCTCATATTTTAAAATATCCATTAGGTGTTCATATAGGAAAAAACAATAGTTTTGAAATAATAGTTACAACAATTCTTTTATTAATGATATTATATGCATTTATTTTTATAATAAGTTTTATTGAAAGTATAAAAAATTATATATGATGAGTATGTTATAGTGTTCCACTATATTAATAGATTAATAAGACATATTAGTGTTCAGTTAAAAAATTATATTCAAGTTGAATATTTTTATTTATGTCTTTTAAGTAAAACTAAATTAATAGTGTTAAAATTGAAAATAAATAAATTTTATCAAAATAATATTTTATTAAATTATTTAAATATAAAAAAAATTAAATATGAATTGGATGATATTATGTGGTCCAATATTTTATAAATTTCTCGGTTATGGGGAAATTATCATAATATATGTAAAAATTATAACCCTTTAATGTTACCTTTTTTTGTGGTTAAAATACCAATTGGTTCACTAACGGTTAAAAAAATGATAAAGATTAAAATGAGGCCAAAAAATTTAAAAATTATATTATTTTATGAGATTAAAAACATATCATAAATTATCTTTTAATACAAGTTCATTTTTTCATTTTGATTGATGTTGAATTTATTATAATTTAATATTTTGAGAAATTAAAAAATTTCCCCTCAATTCAATTATGAAAGGGAATCTCCTCCCTAACATCATTACAGCACATTGAGCCTTTTTATCTAGATTAAAATATGAGAATTTATCTTCTATACATACATAAACACATTCTACAGATTCTAATTTTACCAAAGTACCAACACAAGTAGCATTTAAAGGAGATCTAAAGAAGTTTTTTTTGAAATAAGAGCTAATTGACCAAACTGATCACTTTCTTTTATAGTCTTATTTAACGTTGATAATTATTTTTTATTTTTCATAAAATAATAAATATATTATCCAATATATTTTTATATTTAAATATTGTGTTTAAAACAACATTATTCACTTTCAGTCCCATAAAATGAAAAATGAAAGTATCACTAATGTGTATGTATGACTGATAGTATCAACAAAGAGATAAAAATAATTTTTCATCACTATATTTTATGGATTGGTATTATTATGGATTTAATATTTATATATGGCATTTATGAAATAATTATACTTATGTAATGATAACATCATCTCTAACATTTTATAATCCAATCCATTGGGAAACAATAATGTCGCTCAGGCATACGTGTGGACTACCACATCCACAAATTATTGTGATTTCCTAATTTATATTATAATTTAATGTAACCATGATGAAATTAATGAATATATATAATTATATTTTAATAGTGAACTAATATTTACCATTCTATCAATCTACTTGTTCAAAAATAAAAACTGGGTTCATGCATACATATGACCAACCGTGTCCTTGATTAGTGTAATTAATTTATCTATCTTTGAATATTAGGGATCAATTTAAATATGTATATAATTAATTTTTATCATATATATATATCATTAATAATTATATGGATATTAATTAACCATGATTAATGTACACAGAACAGAACCACTGAATTGAAATACTCCTGAAAAACAAATAAATTAACTCTTAGAAATGAGAAATTCAATAAAGATTTATTTAAGAAATGGGTTGTTAAAATGTTATAAAGGGAATTTTTATGATATTATAAGTATTAAAATTAATCTTTTAAATAATAATAACACATTTAAATTTATTATATAGGAGGTTAGTGTGATTTTGATGCAAGGAGAACTCAATGTAATATATTTTCTCCTCACTTTTATTTTTTTGTGAAGCATGCCTTATAACACATTATTTCTTTTTCATGGTTTATATACTTCCCAAGAATGTATTTTATTATTTTATTATTTTTATTTTTATTTAAATATCAATATATTGATATTTATTTCACTATAATTATTATTTTAATTTCATGAAAGTGGTAAGGATTTTATGTTACAATCATTTTTCTATCGGGATTATTTACGATCATGTTTCTAATTTTGAAATATTTTCTTCATATCTCAAGAAACCAATGAATTTTAAATTAATCCGGTTATTTATTTAATTTAATTATCTTTAATTTTTCTAACAATATTTTCTCATGAAATAAAAAATACAATTAAAAAAAACCGTCTTCGTTTATCTATTTAGAAAAAACCATTTTCTTATATATCCATGATTTCTATAAAAAATCAGAGATGGTTTTTACTATCCCCGTATGATATATAAAATTCATTTTACCCATTTTTTACTATTTCAAAATATATTTAAAAGAAATATTCAAGTCATTTTTCAAAGGAGGTACTTTTTATTTGTTTTTAATTATGTAAAATGGATGAGTTTTTATCTTATAAGAATAGAATGGATTTTCTAGCCATAATAACCAATATTTTTATTGATTATTCATTTATATATATACAAGTTTAATTTAATTTTTTCCCTTTTTAATTAAAAATGTTTTTAATATGTGAATTAAAAAATGGATTGGTTATTTTTCTCCCAAATTTTTTAATGATATTTTTTTGTATTTTAATTTATTAAATACAACAACACTGGACTTTACTTCTTCATTATTGGGGATATAATCCAATTATTAAATATTAATTCTTTATCTATATGGATTTTATTTATGATCTCAATATTTCTATGAAACTCATTTCATTTCCATGGGTTACAATATGATGAAATGATGAGATGCTTAGGAAACTTGTTTCTTATTCATGGGTTATTATATGATAAAATGTTTATGAAAACCAATTATTTCAATGAGATATTATATTATGAATGATGTATTATTTGTTAGAACACATATGTATGAATTTAATAATGTGATCTTTGGGACCTATAACTTCATTAAATGCATTGGGAAAATATTGATATCTCATGAGATAAACATGACTATAATTGGGAGTAAACCCAATTCAGTATTAGAATTTTACCACTAAAATAGTTATGGGAGTGAGCCTTGACTAAAATTTATGTTTGGGGATTAAAACCATTCCACTACGATAGTATTGGAAAATATCCTTGAATGAAATGGGTATGATTTTATATACTTATTTTAATGAAAAAATTAAATGTATTATGGAAATGTTATTCTCTAATGTCTCTTATTCTTTGATTTCTTTATGATTCATGTTTTATAATATACTAATGTATATGCGGTGAGGGAATATTATAATATATGATATGAAAATTTTAGCTTTAAAATATTATTCTCATGTTATCCTACCCTTTTTCTCCGGATATACTTATATTATCATTCATATATACCTTTTTTTACTCTTACTGAACATCTGATCTCAATATTTTCTTATGTTTCTTTTCCACTGGTTATGCCGAATGGTGTTATTTATGATATGTCAAAGAAGGGTGATATTTATGAAGAAATAAGTGGGAGAAAATGTATATATATTATAAACTAGTTGTTTATCCTTTAGTGTTTCCAATGATACTAGACCAAAAAAATTATAGTGCCGAACAAAATGTTATGAAATGAATATTAATTAATTAAGATGTAATATATATGTATCAATATTGTTGGTCAATATAGTTTGTTTTAAATATAATTTATGGGTTCAAATCGGGAAGAAAACTTATAATGAAAAAATATTATAATTTATTTTTTTCATAATTAAATTATATTCTTGATTTTAATTTATTTATAATTTTTAATTACTATATTATTACCTTAATTGCTTACACAATGAAAAGATATTATTTATTAAATTTATGGAAAAATAATATAAATTATTCTGAAAATATTAAAAGTGATATAATTTTCATAAGGTACAGTGTTTCAAAAATATTATTATTGAATATGAAAATTTGTGTTGATTAAAAATGTTTTATTCAAATTCAAACTTTTTCCTTATTTATTTTACGTCAAATTAAATTAATAGTTTCAAAATTTATAATGATGATATTTTATAAAAATAATAATTTAATTAAACATTCCAAAATCATAAAAATATTGAGTGAATACATTTTGGATATTATATGGTTGATAATGTCATAAATTTTCCATTTATGGGCCAATTTTCACCATATGTGTAAAAATTAAAACCATTTAATATTGAAGAATTTTCTTCCTTTAATTAAATATAAAACTAGTTAACTAAGGGTCAATCAAAATGATAAGGTTTAATATTCCACAAAAAAACTTGTATAAATTATATATCATTAAGTTATTAGACCAATATACCACCTTATCTTGAAATACCTATCTATTTGGATTCGTTTGTCTTGAGAATTAATTTATTATAACTTAAAGTTTTGAGATATCCCAAAAGTACCACTCACCTATATTATAAAAGCAAACCTCCTCCATGACTTATTTAAAGTAATTTGAGACCTCTATCTTGATAAAAATATTCCAATAAAAAACTTTCTATACACATTACAGAGGTTATTTTATTCCCAAAATTATATCCCTAAACCCCTTAACAGTAGATCTAAAGGGTGTATTTCAATGACTGGGAAATTGTCTTATCTGATCATATTCTTTTCTAATCTTCGTTATCTCCTATAAATATATTTCATTTTTCATTAAATAATAAATTATGTATAATTAATATGATGAAACATTATTATGATAATGAAAACACCATTACACGCCCTCTTTACCATAAAATGAGAAGTGAAATTATCAACCATCCGTATGTATGGCTTACCATCTCTTCGTAGTGATACAATTATTTTTTAATCACCATATTATATGGATGGTTATGATGGTGGGGTTATATTTATATATGACATTTTGGAAAAAATAATACTTTTATAATTATAATATCATGTAAAACTCCTTATTTTCCAATCCTTTGGGAAAGGATAACGTCGCTCATGGGTACATGTAGACTACCACCTCCACAAAGTGATGTGATTCAGTTTTCATTAATATTAAACATGTAATGTAATGGGGATTAATTTGGTGAATATATAAGATATATTTGATAAATTATTATAATTTAAAGGTTAATTAATATCTTAATTTCTTTTTATCAGTATATTAAAAAATTAAAATAGTGTTCACACGTTAGTATGGTCGACCATCTATATGAACGATGTAATTCCTTATTTTATATCTACAAATTATTGTTAGAAATAAATATTAATATAATAAATATATGTTTTATTTATGTCATTATTATTATTCAATAGATGATGGAACCATGATTATTGTAAAAGTTCTAGAACTACTGAACAGAAATACGTAAAAAAAAGTCAAAAACTGGAAATGATGTTTTTAATAAGAAATTATTGATATAATAATGCACTGAAATATTATAAAGGGATCATATATGATATTATAAGTATTAAAATTAATCTATTAATTAATTATAATAAATTAAAATTTTTATGCAGGATGTTCGAGTTCATTCAAAGCAAGTCAAACAGGAGGTAAGGGTTTTTTTCTTATAATACCATTGTTTATCATGATTTTTTTGATTAAGTTTAAAATAATGAAATTTTATTATCAATATCTCAAGAAACTATATAAATTTACTATATTTGGTTTAATTCATGAAATAAAATGTTTTATTTCATTTTCCTCACAATATGTACTCAAGATAATGAAAATATATTATTAAAGAAAACTGAATTCGCTTATCTATTCGGTAGAAAAATATTTTTCTTAAATATCAATATTCTATAAAAAATATTTAAAATACTTTTTTGTGTATTATAATATGATATTGTAATTTAATTATTCCAATGTTTGAATTTCTACACAATATATTGAATATAATGTCGTTATCATTTTATAAATGATGATGTTTTTAAATTTTCTTCAAATGGATTGAATTGAAGAATTTTTTAACTTATATTGAACGAATGTATAATGTTGCCATATGGACTAATTTTTTCTTTATATATTCATTATCAATGTTAGAAGGTTAATTTCAAATAAAATGTTTTCCATTATAATTTTTTATTATTGTTTAATTAATTTATTTTAAAATTTTAAAATTTACTTTCCTAAAAAATGTTTCAATGATGTTTTATTATTATTTATATTCTTTAAAGAAAATACTCTAGATTTTAATTATTCACTACTAGGGATATTATCTGATGATACTATCCTTATTAATTTTATTTAGTTTTTCTATTTTTAAATAAATGAGGTTTTTAAAACCTATTTCTTTACCAAGGGTTATGATAAGAT
Organism: Viscum album; assembly: GCA_963277665.1. NCBI lineage: Eukaryota > Viridiplantae > Streptophyta > Magnoliopsida > Santalales > Viscaceae > Viscum > Viscum album. The sequence goes on from OY728140.1 coordinate 103,022,339, forward strand.
GAAATGATGAGATATTGGTGAAACCAATTTATTTTCTATGGTTTATGCTATGATGAGATGTTTATAAAATAGATTAATTTTCATGGGTTCTCATATGATAAATTATTTATGATATTTTGGAATAAATATGTATTATTTTCCAAATTTAATGTGTAAAACCAATATCTCCCTCCAACACATTGGGTAAAAATAGATATGTCATGAGATAAAATGAAATGGAATGGAATGTGAACCCGGTTTTGTAAAGGAATTTTCACTATGATAGTATTTTGAGTAAACCTTGACTACTATGATAGTTTGGGGGTGAACCTATTATATTATAATAGTCTTGAAAAAGAGTCTTGACTACTAAATAAATGATTTTATATAGATATATGTACGACACAATTCCATGTAATATGCTAATGTTATGCTCTCATTTCTTTTGTTCTTTAAATATTTTATGATTTATGTCATATAGACAACCAATATTTATGACATGAGAGAGGATTTAGTTCTTTGATATGTAGGTTATTGTTTTTAAATTTTAATATTATGTTATAATTATATTTTTATCATATTATTATTATATGATCAATTATATCTCCCTTGTTTACCCTTACAGGGAATAAATACTAACAATTTCTCATGTTTCCATTCCCTGGTTACAAATAAAGGTTATATATATCACATTTCTAAGAAGGATTATGGTAATGAATAAATATGGGTGAGACAATGTGGATATTTTATGAACTTATTTTTAATTTTTTCATGTTTACAATGATACTATAACTATTAGATTATGGGGTGGAATATAATGCTGTTTATTTTTTATTAATATATTAATATTTGATATCTATGAATAAAAATATGGATTAATAAACATGGAATTTGGAAAACTTTTAGTTAACCATTGGAAACTTGGATGATAAAAATTTATTATGAACCTTAGGGATAAGTCTATTTATTGTACAAAGTCCTATTTTTTTCTAAGGATCATAAATAAACTAGGTTAAAAATATATCACCACAGAATACGGTTTCACAATTTACACATCTTATAAATGATATTTCATGATTATATGGTTTCCCACCATGATTATTATTTATCACATTTAATTTTTTAGTTTTTCTCTATGGATGGAACATGAAGGAATTTTTTTAATACATAATGTGATTGAAACACGATATTTTTTCTCCTAAGAAACCTAATTTTATGAGAGATGAAATAGAAAATCATATCGCTATGGTCACAAAACTTTTACATGCCATGAATAAAACTGATCTTCTGAACGATCTTGGTAATGTAAAAATTTATATTGATTCCTTTATGAGAAAACTTACACATATATTTTTTTGGTCTATTTATCCACAAGTTACTGAGAAATGGATCAAAAACATTGAAAATATATTTTCTATAATTCAGTGTTTAGAACATGATAATTTTATTCTGGTTGTTTATCATTTATAAGGAATAAAATATCATAGCTATAATCATATTAAAATCATGGGAGAACAAGAATAAATTGAATCTATAGAGTGAGATAAATTTAAAACAATATTTTTATATAAGTACTTTCCTCACATACATTTACCAAAAAGGAGAAGGAATTCCTTGAGTTGAAACATAAGGATGAAGAATCCATTGGTACCTGTACTATAAATTTTAAAATATGTTTGACGTATACTTATAGTATTATAAATCATCATGAATTTAAAGTTTATTGATTTATCAGTGGATAAAAACCAAGTATTGAATTGTTGTTATCTATAAGGGACTTTAGTAGTTGTGCATTAATAATTTGATTTACTATCACAGCGGCGATGGAGATTGGAGTTACCCATAAATATCATATTTTTTTAAAAGAAATGAAAAATTGAATTTAAAAGAAATTATAAAGACCATAGAGGGAAGAAGATGATCATTCCATTATTTTAATAAACTGGAGGGGAAGTTGGAGAAAATTTTCATAAGGGAACTTGTAACTATTTATTTGTTATATGGAAGGTCATCTAGCAGTCAAATTACAAATTAATGGGAAAAGGATAGCTAATGATTTGAATAGAGGGAAATATCCAAAGAATTGACAATACATAATTTATTGTTTAAAATGTAAGGAGTATGGTAATTATGATATCCATTTAAAAAATCTAATGCATAATGAAAACAATCAATGTTATTAACCTCTTAATTCCAGATATAATGAGAAAACCCATTCGATCACTTTTTCTAATCATAATGACCTAGTTAATGGTACACTGAACATCAATTTTTTACATATTAATGTCTTATTTGATTCTCAATATACCAAATATTTTATATATAAATACATTTTAAGGTAATCACAACAAAAAATAAAAGAAATTAGATGTTGACGTAGTAGTAAAAATTCATAATTGTATAATTATTGTATCCCAAGTCTATGATTCATCTATCGTCAAAGTATGTGGGAATGTGCTTCCAAAAAATCATGTCATTCTTAATTTAGTTTAATTTGATGTTATTTTGGTAATGAATTATCTTTAATTACATAAATCCAATTTAAATTAGCCGGAAAGGGATGTTAGATTCGACACTTCAAACCAAACTATGATTTCAAATTGGTCTGATTGAAAAAATGAACATCTAAGTGAAATTACATCCACTGTATAAGTAATTATTCACATTAAAAATATGATTTTATCTCAAAAGGTTAAAAAAACTAAAAAAATTATATTCCAATTTTTTGGGAGTTTATTGATGAATTTTAGAATATTTTATCGGTATTCCAACAAATTATGATGTTGTGTTTTCAATAAAACTCATACCTTGTTCTATACATATTTACAAGACACAATATAGAATGATCATAATATATTTGTGATAATTAAAGAATAAATCCATTATAATATTGAAAAAATGTTCATTCATCCATGTGTATCACCTTGGGGTGAACATATTCTATTTTTATGAAAAAAATGGTGATCAATGCGACTCTTAGTTAATTATTGACAACATAATACAATTATATAGAACAAATTTCCTCCACCCCATATTAATGACTTATTTGATAATATTCATGAAGACCAATAAATGTTTTCAGACTGATCTTCAGTTAATATATCATCAATTTAGATCCTATAAGAAGGATATATCCAAGAAAACATTCTATACATGGTATATACACTATGAATTAATAATTATTCCATTTTTTCATGTTAAAGACCCTTTAATATTCCTGTAATTAATTAATATAGTCTTTAGTGACTACCTTTTGTATTTTATGGTATTATTTATTAATGTTATTCTCATATGTTCAAATATAAATAATGTTAATGAAGATCATTTGTGAATTTCTCTAAAGATCACATGGAAGGATAATCATTAAAAAAAAGTTAATTGTGATTTTTTTCTTCTGAATGTTTCATTCTTGTGTTATATAATCTCATGCAAGGGTATATTAGTAGAAAAATCAAAAAAAGATGTCATTTAACATTATACTCGAAAAAATACCATGATTTATATCTATGGATTTTCTGGATATTATTTGAGATTTGAGGATAATTTTTCACTGCTATCAGATACACTCAAAATGTTAACTCAAAAGTTTTCCATGTTATGTTGGATGGATGAATGAATTTTTTTAAGTAACTAAAGATAATTATAGTTAGTTCACATATTCTTACACTACCCTATAGTGGATAAAGGTTCATAATCTACTGTATTGCATCAAATAAGGCACTAGGATATTTTCTCATAAAAACTAACATTGTTAGAGATTATGACTCATGAAAATTGAAGGTCCGTGAGAAATAGTTTCCAACTCACAATCTGGAGTTAGCTAATGTAATTTTTAAATTAATATTATAGAGGCATTATATCTATTTAAAAAGGTGTGATACATATTTTGATAACAAAATAATACAATATATTTTCCCTTAAAAAGAGATGAACATGCACCAAAAAAGATGGTTGGGGTTGGTATAGGATTATGAATTCTCAATACATTACCACCCCAAGAAACTAAACATGGTGGAAAATTTTATGAGTGGAAATGATTATCCAACATTATCTACGATGAGGATCATAAATTAAAAAATATTTTTCACAAATTAAGTATGGATCGTGAAATAATGATGGAATGTGAGAAACCATATATTTATCAAATTAGTGTTCAAATATATATCTAAGTGAATATTAAAGGTCCATAAAAGGAATATGTAGAGAAATAAAATAAGGTGATAATTATTCTTGGTTTCAACTATGGTTGGGATGAAATAATAAGACCAAGAACCATGTATGTGTCCCTTCTATAAATGATTTTAAGGGGAAGATGTATAAAGATCATTGTACTTAATTATCCATTTATCTTAGAAATATGAAGATGTAATTGTGTTTAAATGGGTATATCTATTGGGATGGAATGGGGAGAGATATTGTAGAGTTTGTATCTCGGTGTATGGTATGTTAACATATTAAGGATAAGATAAAGAAGTCAATGGGGGGATGTTACAACCAATAACCATATCAGAATGGAAATGTGAAAACATCACCATGGATTTTTTCATTGAACTACAAAAAAAACTAAACAGAACAATTAGATTTGGGTTACATTCAACCACCTTAAAAAACCAGCACACTATTATTCCGTTAGAGTAAATTTATCTCTTTACATAGTTACATTGTTATACATTATGGAAGAGTTAATATTATATGGATTAACACTATCAATTGTAACTGATTGGGATCTGAATTTTACATTATTGGTTTGTGGAGTTCACTAGTAGTAACTATATATTGAATTATGTTTCATTAATACTTATCACCCATATATATTTGTTTAGACTGAGAGTACCATTAAAGATCTACAAGAAATGTTGAGAGCTTTCAATATGGATTTCAAAGGTGTGTTGGATCAAAACCTTCCATTGGTGGAATTTTCATAAAACAATAGCTTTCCCTATAGTATTCAGATGGATCCGTATGATGCCTTATTTGGTAGAAATCATAGAAAACCCATATGCTAGAATATATTTTTAAAAATAAATATATTAGTACCTAATATATTTAGGGAATTGGAAGTGATTTTTAAAGGCACTTAGCAGGACATAAGTGAACCTTAGAGTTAAAAAAAAGTTACGCTGAAAATAATTAGAATGATCTAGACTTTGATGTTGGTGGGGAATTATTCCTATGAATATCTCCCTAGAAGAGGGTAATGATATTTTTAAATAAGTATAATCAATGCCTAGGTATATTGGTTTTTTAAAAAAATTTAATCGTATCAAAAAAATTTCTTATTGATGGGTGCTTCCACTGAATCTCTCTCAACTTCATGATGTGTTTTATGCATCTCACCTGAGGAAGTACATACCTGATCCATCACATGTACTGAACATAGAGGTCATACCATTGGATAAAGATCTATGATTTTAATAAAAACTACTGGATATTTTTGATCCTATATAGAATGAGCTACGAAACAAAACCAGTCCCATGATAAATTTTTTGTCGGAAAAGAACTTATTTGAAGAAGAAACAAGGATACATTAAGATGTTATGAGGAGGAAGTATACTCATCTATTTGTATTAGATTGAAAATTTTCATTTGAAAAATTCTTTTTAAGTGGGTTAGAATGTAACACCATGACAATTTAATGAAATATATCTCTTTAAATAATGTTATTTCTTTTATAGCTTGTGTTATACATAATGAGGAGTTTAGAAGAAAAATGTACCATTATTAAAATATTATGAGTCTATTATCAACTAAAATTTTTATTAGAGGGTATGAATAGTAATTATGAAATTATGAAATATAGATATTATAAACATTTATAAGATAAATTCAACATTTATCAAATCATTATAATGAAAAAATTGTTAGAAAATCAAACTGATGATTTTTTCTAAAAAATGGTTTTTATTTTTATGTTAATAAATTAAATTAACCACATATGGTGAATGATTTTAATGAAACATAAATATTATATACATGACCAAATTTTTTAAAGATTCATAAAATATTTATCTAAGTGTAATAAATTAATAAATCGAGTATCTACTTAAAAATTTATTTTTTTGTAAATAAATGTTTTTATCTAATTTAGAACAATTAAATTAAAACTAATTTATACCATATTTAGGTATTGAATTATATTAATTTAATTAAATATATCTAATTATTAGTATTTTTTTAAATTGAGCAGTCTTAATTTTTTTCAATATGAATATTAACTATGGTAAAACTTATCTTCTCTGTAAAGGGTACATCAGGTTACTCTAAATTAAAAATAAGTGATAAGACTATAAGTTTTAATGCAAATTATTATTGGATAAAGATAATTATTTAATTATTTCCATAGGATCAAAATTTATTTTTTAAGGGATTCTTTTTCCTAAAAATGAATTATATATTATTTAAATCAAAGAGTCTTACAAAATGTCACTCTCTTAGATTGAAATATTCATTACGTATTCACATATAGAATAATATTTATTAGTGAATATTATTACTAATAGTTTTTTAAAATCAAACTATATTCTTGATGGTAATTTATTTGATTTTTTTTAATTTTTTATAATTACCTTAAATTTTTTCTCAAATCAAAAATGATGTCTATTCAATTAATGAGAAAAATAAAATTAATGATTTCAATAATATCAAAATTGAAATAATTTGAGTAATTTACAGTGTTACAAGAACATTATAGTTTAATAGGACTTATTATTTTTGACTGAAAATATTATTTTTGAATTAAAACTTTGCATTTATGTCGTTAAGTCAAATAAAATGAATTAGGTTGGAATTGTAATAATGATATTTTATAAATGTAGTATTTTATTAAAATACTTAAAAATAATAAAAATTTAGAAATAAGATAAGGTTTATATAATATTTTCTAAAATTACATAACATGTCCATTAATGGTCATGTTGGAACCTTATGTGTAAAAATTACATCCCCTTAATATTGAACATTTTGTTCCCACGATTAAATTTAAAATTTTTAAAAAAGGGTTGATCAAGATGATAAGGGTTAAAATGAAACAAAAAACTATATAAATTATATATGTTGATGGAATTAAAACTCCATCACACCTTATATTTCAATCCCTATCCATTTGGATTTATTTTACATGAGAATAAATTTATTATAGTTTAATATTTGGAGAAATTCAAAATGTGACCATCACCTAAATGTACTACACACTGAGCCTTCTATCCTAACCAACCTATATGATTTTTATTCTAAAATTTCCAATCAATATTCTATAGGGTTTGGTTGTCACAAAAGACCAATCCTAGATCCCTTTAGAAAGAATATCTAAGTGTCATTTCAAATATGAGGCAATAACCTTAACAGATCTGATTTTTTATACTCTTATTTATCTCCTCAAAAGACATGGTATTTAACATAAAATAATATCATTAGTATCCTCGATATGATAAAAATTTATAATGATTTTGAATTCACCATCACACAACCTCCTTCCCTTCAAATTAGAAATGAATGTATCACTCATTCATACATACTACTTAACTTATCCACATAGTAAAACCATTCATTTTACATCACCACATTTACATGATGGGTATTATAATGGTTAAGGAACCCATAATGGTGAATGAAACACTTTTTTGTAGATTATTTGTGATGTATGAATCCTATGAAAAAAATAAAAATTTACATTCTATGATGGTATGAAAAGTAAAATTCTTGAAGAATAGGCTTGGGAATGGGATCCTCATTATAAGGGAATATATATTTGGATCATATTACATTAATTTTACAATAATAATTATTATAATTAGTATAGATTCATTTAGAAAAACTAATGTATATCCAATGCTATCTATACAATATAGCACAACCCAAGTTCATATGGGATTCTCCACAATAATGAATAAGGATCCAGCTCAACTAGAAAAAACATGTGGTAGGGGGTTTGGGAATGAAAGTGCATACATAAGGGGAGTAGAGCATCACCATAGGGTGTAAGTGATGTGAAATAGTGGTAAAACATTTATCAGTTCCAACGATTGTCAGAAACAGACCACATTACTTACTTCTAGAAACTAGTGGATCCGTGAAGTTCATTAAGTGTAGCACATAAAGTTGTATGTCCAATATGGGACTACCATATACATAAAAATATTCTGCTGAATAAAAATAATTATATAATCTCAATTGTCTAATCACATGGACTACAACAGTATGATCACTCACCCAAGTCATCTTCAACTTCCCGCTCGCCCGCGACACTACTAGCACCACTAGTTCATTGTAGCGAGTCACGCCTAATGCTCACATGAATCCACAATTCAATGAACACCATGTTAGAGTTATTTTATGATCAACCCATATCCACTAAGACTCACTTGAAATCCCTAAGGAATTTATGACACACCATTTTCATGCATGTAGTGCTTTAGAAAACTAATCCAAAAGATACCCTCGCATGAATAAAATAATGAAAACCGCAAGATGCAATCACAATATGAATTTTTTTTTCTCACAATAAAATGATTCTGTTCAAAAAGAGGAAACTAGTACAGGAAGTTTTCATAAAAAAGTGTATTCAAAAGTTCCTTATACCCTCGATTTTTCATTTTTTTTATCACATGAAACTGATCGTGTGAAGCTGGCCAAGTTCCACCACCTCAACACTCTGCATAATGAATCCTGATCACACAAAGGAGATCATGAAAATTCCACTAAAAATCCATCACATGAATTCATGAAACATAAATAAAGGCCACAGATCGATGGTGAGTTCCAAGAAAATATCACATGAAGCCAGTCATGCAATAATATGAATCCATCATAAGAGACTCTTGGCATCCGAAAGATCATTTAAATCCAAATTATAGCTAATAATGAAAATATGATTGATACCACTGTGAATAGATTACCTAATTACATGTATAACCTAGTGTCAGTTGATTCCTTCATGAAATTATGTGAACATCATATGAAAATAATGAGAGGCCCTCCACTGCCTCAAACTAGTGCATGTAGTGTCTTCCTCTTAGAATGAAACACTTCCTTTGGCCAACCACTACTTATATAAACCATTACTCCCCAAAATAAAGAAATGAAAGAGGGGGGGGGGCATGAGAGTAAGAAGAGGGATAAGTGAATAATAAATAGAGGTGGAGTTGACTACTACCTCTAAAGGGTATCTTCAGGTAACCGTTATACTCCGATTGAAAGAACCCACTGCATGATTCCTTCTTGGGAATTCATCATGTGATCACCTTAAGATCACACACACCTGTGAATAAAATAAAATCACTTGAATCCTATGTGAAGAGACACCCCCATTAGACCATGAATGTCCAAGGTCATGTATCCTTTTCACACAAACAACTATTATTGATAGGATTATATGGGGTACATGAGAACCGGCAAACACATAATTTCTCCATGTAGTCTTATAGAGGGGATAACGTGAACCATTGGTCACATGATTCTTATATGAATACATAGACATGGATTAGATGACATGAATACCCCTTAAAAACTTCCATTAGTCACACAATAAACTTAAAAGGACTGACTACCCTTGATCATGCTCCCTTTTCCATGTAGTGACTCTAATATACATCCCATACACACATTTAAAAAAACCCTCGCAATCGGTCACACCCGGATTTCTAAAACAATTTATTTTATTTTATTTTATTATTTTATTTTTATTTAGTTTTAAAAATCTTTGTCGATGTGCGGGAAATGCTGAATTGTAATTTTACATTATGCTGATAAATGAATATTTTGGGATTGGCGGCGTTCGACACACGGGCGGGGGATGATCAAATCTGCGCGACTTTCTTGGGTCACTTCGCGACCTCGACCGGTTCGTCACATGACCTACATGATGTTCAGAACTAATAAATGAAGTAAAAATTAAATAAATGAGGTTGATGTAATATGAGAGATAATTAAATAAATAAATAAATAAATTATGTTTAAATAATTATTTTAATAATAATTGAAGTGATAGTTTTTTTATTCTATATTATAATTATTGTGATTGTTATTATTGTTTAAGAATAGTATTATTGCTATTAATATGCTTAATATGTTATTAAGTTATTGTTATTATTATTATTATTTTTATTAGTGTTAAAGATGAAATTATTATTATTTGTACTAGTAATATTAATTTTATGTCTACAACTATTAAACTTTTAATATTGCTTTTTTATTGTTGTTATCATATATTCTATATTATTATTATGATTTAATTAAAAAAAATAAGGGAGAATCCCTTACTAGGTGCGACTTCCCCCTCACCTCGCAACCCTATGAGGCGCCACCCCTACTCCCTTGGCAACGACTTCCTGGAGCGCCACACCTCTCTAGCGCACAATGCCTCTGTTGATGTCTCACACATCCTTCAAGCCTGCTCGTGTCGTCAGCCCGACTCCCCGTCCAGCCAGCTCGCTAAGCCGTTCTCGACTGCCGCACACGCCTTCTATGCTGGATGACCCTTCATCTGACGGCACCATCTTGTGCCACACCCGGCCTGAAATGCTACTCCCTTTTCTGAGCGCCTCCTGGCCGACATCTCCACTCCCCCCTCATGCTGAGTTTCTTTTTTTATCTTGAGTTTTGGTTGATTCAGCTGGTTGGGTATTTTAGGGTTCTATTTTAATTCATTTTTGTTCAAATTCTTGTTTTAGGGATCAATTTGACCCCTCTATGGTGCATTCGTGGTGCAATTGGAGTTTCACACCCATTTGTCAAAAATTCAGCGTCAAAGGTAGGTGGTTTTGCATTTAAACATTATTTAATAAATTAATTTTCTTTCTTAGTTAAATTTTAAATTTCTTTGATTAATTATTTTGGGTGCGTATTTTGTTTTCTTGAAGTTCGAAATGTGTTATATTTGTTTGGTAGTATGTTCATGTGGTGTGGGTTCATTCTTTGATTGGAAACTTGTTTTTAGTGTATCATTAGTGTTTAATAATATGTGCAGTTAGTTTTTTAGTTGTGCAAGTGGTGTCAAGTTTGTTTTTGACATGTTATAGCATGTGTTTGGTCACAAGGGAAGGTGTTGTGTGGGTTGAATGGGATGTTGCTGTGGAAACCCACATAGAACTGTCTACTAGTGTTTTATAAATTTTTCATTTGTTTTGTGAAAATGCACAATGTGCTTGAAATTTTTTATGGTGTAGCATTCATGTGTGTTTGGTCCAAAAAGAGGGTTTGAGTGGGTTTTTGGTGTTTAAATTCATGTTTTATCGTCTGGAATTAAGTAATAAAATTTATAATGTTTTTTTAAATCGGGAAAATGTCTTTTGACTATGTGGTTGGGTTTTTAATCGATGTGAGGGGTAAAAGTTGTGTTCTCGATATGGATTTGGGTGTGTTTGGTCCTAAAGGAGGGCTAATTTGGTTTTGTGTGTTAAGTCATGCCATTTCTCCTTTTAAAGAACTTGTTTACAAAATTTGATATGTTTTAGTAAATAATTATTAACAGTGAAAAAATGTTTTAATTTAGTTTTGTAAAGTCTTTTGTGTGCGGACTATTTCAAATGGTTTTTGGTGTGTGTGAAAGTGTGTTGTTGGGTTTAAGAAACATCTTGTTTTTTTATTTTGACATGAAATATGAAATTGGAACATCTTGAGCACAAAAAGGGGAAGCTTGGGTACTAGGTGGGAATACTAGATCAAGTGTGCGAGTGATATGGAAGCGACTCTAGCCCAATTTCACTTAGCTAGTTTGATGATTACAACACTAAAAAAACATTGGATAATGATTGGAGACCACCAGGTTATGGATGAGTTTCCCTACTAGTGGATCGTGCATGAGAATGTATATTATTATGTTTCCTATACTACTATTCACCAAGACACGATGTTCTAGGGTCCCATTCTTTTTTCAATTACCTATAGGGCCTCTCCCACTTTTGGTGCTCCTGGACTACTATACAGTCACCATCGGTATATGGTGTAGCTTTTGGGTTTTCATGAAGGTTTGGGTTTTTAACTGCAAGAGTGTTTTTTATTTAAGTTTTTTTCTTTGAAAGCGTTTTCTATATAGAAACTATTTCTTTAAAATTGATCATGCTATGGTGACCTTTCATTTATTTAGCCTGCAAATGTATTTGTCATTTAATGTTTATACACGGAACATTTTTGGTGGGTGATGTCCTACTGGGCTATTGGATCACACAATACATACACCTTTGGGTTTATGTAGATCTTATTCTTTGTGTATTCCATGTTGAGGTATCCTTCTTAGTGGTAGTGGTTCTAGATGTTTTTGGTCTTCGCATGCAGGTTGCTGTTGTTTTCTTTGGGATGCAGCTTCTTATGTCACTTGTAGGTTGGTATTAGAGTTTTAGTTATCTATCTTTGTCATTGATTACTTTGTGTTTTTAGTTGAATTGTAGACTTAAACCTATTTTTAGTTTAAAGTCTAGTCAGGATGTCTATTTTTAGTTTTAGTTTACTTATCTTGTTAGTTGTTTTGGGTATACTATTTAATGTAAATCAGTCTCATGTCTTAGTTTTGATACTCGGGCACTTGTGCCAACCTGTGGGGATCAGGAACGCCTTTCGGGCTAAACCGCGGACCGGGTTAGGCACTGGGTCAGATGGTGACCCGGTTAGGTTCATGAAAAAATTGTATTAGAGGAGTTTTTTCCTCTTAGGTCATGATATTTTAGGATAGAGTCACAATAGGCCAAAATTAAGGTTGTCAGAACTCAAGGTTCTAGCTACGAGCAATGTGCCTGGCCGGTACACCTCGTGGTGGGACTGAAGTTACCAAAGTAAGTTGAGGTTTGTCTAAATCATTTGTATGTGTGGATAGTCTTGTTTAGGGGAAATGAAAAAGGAGTAGGGTCAGTGGTTCTAGTGATCTTTAAGGGTCTAGAAAGCCATGTGGGGCTGGAGACGTTGTCCCAGAATACCCAATGTGGCGGTGGCATGATTGGCATATGGCCGCCAACCATATGTTCCAGTCACCCACTATAACTAGTTTTATCTTGCACTGTTCCTCTTTTCTTTGTTTTTTAAATTTGTAAATTTTGTTTTTAAGTAAAAATGTTTTGGTCAAGGATTTTTTTTAAAATAAAGCACTTTAAAAATAAAATAATGTGTAAGGTTTGAAAAGTGTGGGTAGAATGTTGGGTTTTGAAAAATGGAATGGTTTGGTTTTGATCCTTGGTGTTCTCATGGGTAACCACATGCATGAGTATATATGGAAAGAGAAATGGTCAATGGCACAAGCAGATGAATTCCTAGATAGATATGAGGTGGGTGCCAGTGTGGCACAGAAACATGCATGTGTGGGGCCCATGGGACACCATTGGTGTTTGTGAAACCCACTAGATTTTCTTATTTTCAAAAAGTTTTGTTAAATAATATTTCTGTGTGTTAATTACTGGTGATTGTGTGGTGTGTCCTTATGTTTTGGAACTCTTGTATGTGAGGTGTATTGAGATGAGGATCCTTTCTGACTGATTTGTGTCTTGATTTTAAATTCTTATTTTCTAGATGGTGTGAAAGTGTGTGGTTAGTGGTTTCTTTTGAAAAGTGCTTTGAGAAGATGTTGCAGTGGTACCCCCGCATGTTTAGTGTTCACTTGTGGTATGTCTTGACCATTGCACCAGTTTGAATGGGTCCATGATTTTCTTTCTTGACTAGTGTACATCCCCATAAAGCGTTAGCTTGTGATTAATGTGTGGCCATGAGCAATTCTCCATTGGCAGGCCATCCAGTTGATCAGAGGGATCTCTTCTTGAATTTTAGAATTTAACCCACCTCACATTTTTTTCAACAAAATGGATCCTATCACAGCGGGATGACTGGTGCGAGGGGAGTCGAAGGGATTTTTGGTCTCTTTGAGTCGTCTGAGTTTTTGAGTGTGAAGTTTGACACCATCGCATCTGAAGGTTCCCCCTAGAAATGCTAAAAGAGTTCCAGCGAGGACGGGTGAAGGCTGTTCGGAATTATCGGTGTTAACTAATGGATTGAAAGGCTTTTAGTGCTTTCATTGGCCACAAGGATCATTTTTGGTGTTGTCTTGCAACGGGATTTCTCTTTGATGAACAAGGGTGGATTTCGTAGACTCCTTCGGGAATCCCTATTTTCATAGGACTGTGTCCTCCTCATAGGATGTTCTAATTTTTCTGTTCAAATGGGAGTGTTTGTTGTGCATCCTTCCTTCTTAATTTTCTTGGTTAAGTTGGAGAGGTGATACATGTGCATCATCTAAACCCCTATTTTGTAGGATGTGTCACGATGGAGTAGTTGGATGTTTTGGTGTGTTGTGTTTGTTGGCGTTGTCTCAGTTGCGGTGTGGTTTAATGAGGTATCAAAAGGAGAAGCTCTATGTAGGATTTTTCAATGACTGACTACAAAGTAGGAGATGCTTCAAACATCAGGGCTCCAGCCATAGGCCTCAAAGTGAAGCTGGCGCGTGGTCAGGAACCCCAAGAATGTATGGGACCCCTGCTTTACTTCTATCGTCGGTATTGAAGGTGAAGGCAGTTTAAATTGATTTTAGTGGTTTTTTCATATTGAACAAGTCATTTGGGTGCATGAGGTTTCCATGTCTTTGAGGATGTGTGGTCGTCTCGTTACCTTAATGTAATGGGAGTTGCATCCCTCAAAATGTAATCATTATTAGTGGTCCTTATAGGGTATGTTGGGTAAATCAGTCTTAAATTTTAATAGTACTCATCCAAAGATGTGGAGATGTTGGTTTCTCTTGGGTCATGGTTTTAAAACCCCAATAGATGGCGTCTTCCCTACTCGCCCCTTGTGGTGGGATGTTTGGTCACCGTTAGAAAATTTTTGAAGTTTTTTATTTCTTATATCTGTTATAATGGTGGAGAGTCCACCCAGGCCTCCCAGGGTCAGTTTTCCAATCTCTTCTTGGGTGTTGTTAGGTTTCTAATGGTGGGGAGCCCCTTCAAGCTTCCCCTTGTTCACACTTTTGGTCATGTTCCTAAATATATGGTTTGGTCTTATTGTTCACACTAGTAAAATGATGGGGGTTTAGTTTCATGGTGCTAGAGGTGTTTTGGTTTATGAAGTTGGTTTCCATGGGTGCGAGAGTTCCTTTCCATGATTAATTAACTGGAGGTTTACTAGCTCTTTTGGGCGGGTTACACATAGCGGAAAGTCTTTTTATGGGTTTCTTGAGGTTTTCATTTAAGTCACTATATCTAAGCACTGTGTGTTTACCTTTTTTGCTTGTTGATTGTGGGGATCCTCCTTGAACATTAAGGGGGTGTCATTTTCTACTTTGGGGTTTAGTTTTGTTGTGGATTTCCTGGGGAAAAAGTGCTATGGTGGGGAGAATTGTCACACCTCGATTTCTAAAAAAATTATTTTATTATTTTATTATTTTTATTTACTTTCAAAAATCTTTGTTGATGTGCAGGATGATATCGATTATAATTTTACAGTATTCTGACAAATGAATATTTTGGTCTTGGCGGCTTCCAATGTACAGGTGGGGGACGATCGAATCTGCACGACTTTGCCTGGGTCACCACGCGACCTCAACTGGTTCCCCACACGACCTACATGATGTTCAGAACTAATAAATGAAGTTAAAATTATATAAATGAAGTTGATTTAAGATGAGAGATAAATAAATAAATAAATAAATGGTGTTTAAAGAATTATTTTAATAATAATAGAAGTGGTAATTTTTCTTCTTCTTTATTATAATTCATGTGATTGTTATTATTTTTTAAGAATAATATTATTGTAATTAATATGTTTAATATGTTATTAAGTTGTTGTTAGTATTATTATTATTATTAGTGTTAAAGATATAAATATTATTATTGGTACTAGTGATATTAATATTATTTCTACAAATATTAACCTTATAATATGGTTTTTTAATTGTTGTTATCATTTATTCTATATTATTATTATGATTTAATATGAAAACAAGGGAGAAGCCCTAACCAGGTGCAACTTCCCCTCCCCTTGCAACCCTACGAGGCACCACCCCTAATCCCTTGCGCAGTGACTTCCTGGAGCGTCACACCTCCCTAGAGAAAAGCGCCTCCGCCGCCATCTTGAACACCCTCCTAGCCCGCTCGAGTCATCGTCCCGACCGGCCGGCTCTCACAACCGCCACCGACCACCACACATGCCTCTTATGCTAGATGACCCTCCTTCTAGTGGCACTATCTTGTGCCGCACCTGGCCTAGCACGATGCTCCCTTGTCTGAGCACCTCTCGACCGACATCTCCACTTCCCCCCTCAGGTTGAGTATCTTTTTTTCATCTTGATTTTTGGTTAATTTAGATGGTTAGATCTTTTAGGATTTGATTTTAATTCATTTTAGTTTGAATTCATGTTTTAGGGTTCAATTTGACCCTTGTGTGGTGCGTCCATGGTGCGGTTGGAGTTGTGCACAAATTTGTGTAAAATTCAGCATCAAAGGTAGGTGGTTCCACGTTTACACATTATTTAATAAATTAATTTAATTTTTTAGTTAATTTATAATATTCTTTGAAATGTGCAGTTAGTTTTTCAGTTTTTCAAGTGGTGTTAAGTATTTTTTTCAACATGTTGATGCATGTGTTTGGTCAGAAGGGAAGGTGTTGTGTGGGTTGAGTGGGTTGTTGCTGTGGAAACCCACATTGAACTGTCTACTAGTGTTTTACAAATTTTGCATTTGTTTTGTGAAAATGTGACAAGTGCACAGTTTTTTTTATGGTGTAGCGTTCATGTGTGTTATTTCCAAAAAGAGGGTTTGAGTAGGTCTTTGGTGTTTAAAGTCATGTTTTATCTTTTTAAATTGCGTTATAAAAGTTCTAGTGTTTTGTTTAATTGGGAAAATCTCTTTTAACTTTGTGTTTAAGTGATTAATCTATGTGAGTGGTGCAAGTTATGTTCTAGATATAACATTGGGTGTGTTTTTTCATGAAGGAGGGATGAGTTGGTTTTGTGTGTTAATTCATTCCATGTCTCCTTTTAAAAACGTATTTACAAAATTTGATATGTTTTAGTAATTAATTATTAACAGTGCAAAAATGGTTTAATTGGGTTTTGTAAAGTCTTTTGTGTGCGGAATATTTCAAATGGTTTTCTGTGTGTGCAGGTGTGGCATTGGGTTTAGGTAACATCCTGTCTGTTTTTTTCATTTTAGTTTGACATGAAATGTGAAATTGAAACAACTTGACCACAAAAAGGGGAAGCCTGGGAACTAGGTGGGTGGACTGGATCTAGTGTTCTAGTGATACAGAAGCGAATCTGGCCCAATTTCACTAAGATAGTTTGAAGATTACAACACTAACTAAACATTGGATGATGATTGGAGACCACTAGGTTATGGATGTTTTTCCCTACTAGAGGCTCATGTATGAGAATGTATATTATTAAATTTCTTATACTACTGTTCATCGGGACCTAATGTTCTAGGATCCCATTATTTTTTCTAGTACCTATAGGGCCTCTCCCACTTTTGGTGCTCATGGACTACTATACACTCACCATCATCATCTGGTTTACCTTTTGGGTTTTCTTAATGGTTTTGGTTTTTAATTGTAAGGGTTTTTTAATTATTTAAGTTGTTTTCTTTGAAAGTGTTTTCTTTATAGAAACTATTTATTTTAAATTTTTCAAGCTTTGGTGACCTTTCGTTTATTTAGCCTACAAATGTATTTTTCATTTAATGTTTATACTTGGAAACATTTTGTTGGGTGATGTCCTACTGGTCTCGTGGATCACATCCCGCATACACCTTTGGGTGTATATAGACCTTGTTCATTGTGAATTCCAGGTTGAGGAATCCGGCTTAGTGGTAGTGGTTCTAGATTTCATTGGTCTTCATGTGTAGGATGGTGTTGGTATCTTGGGGATGCTGCTTCTTAGGTCGTTTGTAGGTTTGTATTAGAGTTTTAGTTCTCTATCTTTGACATTATGCACTTTGGGTTTTTAGTTGAATTGTAGACTTAAACCTGTTTTTAGTTTAAGGTCTTGTTTAGTTGTGTGTTTTTAGTTTTAGTTTATTTATATTTTCAGTTGTTTTGTGTATACTATTTCAGGTAAACGTTCCCATGTTTTAGTTTTGATACCTGGGCACTTGGGCCAGCTCGTGGGGATTGGGAACTCCCTTCAGGCCATGCTGCAGACCATGTCGGGTGCCAGGTCAGATGGCAACCCAGCTTGGTTCTTGAAAAATTCCCCTACTTAAGGTCAAGTATCACATGAACAATTGAAAATCATGCAACACCATCATTAAGGCACCCCTATAATTTAATGTGGACTTTATATGAATTTGAACCCATGTACATTTCATAATCTCACCATACATACCCTTATATGTGAAGTCTTGGCATATTCCCTTGGCCATACACTCCTCCTTCTCTAAAAATTATTTCCCACTTAGTAGAGGAATGATCCTTTTTCACATGCAACTTCAAAACATAGATGCACACATGAACTTAGAAATGTTTTCAAGATCCCATCATAGGACACCCTGAAGATGACATGTTCATAATTATTTTCACTAGTCTCACGATTCCCCTATGAGTCCTTGGATGTGATAGATTTATCATGATGAGGACCTTGGGTAATTCACATATATCATGGGAAGACATCCTAGAAAAGTTAGGTTGATCATGAGAAGACATCCTATCCAAGTTATTTGAACTTGAGAAAGGCCATGGACATGTCCACTTTGATAATATGAAGAATACCTAGAGAATTCACTTTGATCATGCGTTGATATCCTGGAAAATTCACTTTGATTATGCCATGACATCATGGACAAGTCTGGTTGACTGTGATAATACATCATAGAAATTTCAGTTGGTCATGAAAACAGGCCCCAGACATCTACTCTTTGATCATGTGAAGACAACTGAGACAAGTCACATCGATCATGAAAATACATCCTAGAAAATTCACTCTTACTATGAAAATATGTCTATGTAAATCTTGATGAACATGTGAATTGTACCTGACGTATCCACATTGATCATACAATTTACCTAATATATTTTAGGTAGACACCATGGGAAATGTATTCCATGCCAGACAAACACCATGAACATGTCAGGAAGACAATGAAAACATGAATGGAATAAAATCAAGACTTGTTGGGTAGACACCCTAGATGTGTGAGGAAGACAACCTAGGATATGAAAACCATGTCAGGTAGATTCCCTTAGAATTGTACAATGTGAACACAAATCAAGAATTATTAATAATAATATCCACTTTATAATGGGATGTCCTTAATGGGATAGGGTTACACACTAATGTGACCAAATTTGTTTCATGCTCTCGGACAGGCCCTCTATGACATGCCAATATTATTGAAAATACCTTTCATGGTCATCATCTTTATTTATATGTCCAAAGATAGAAAATGAATATACAGCATGGGAATCCTTCAAAGTATAAGACCTTATCCTTCAAGGACACTTGGGATAATAATAATCACTTTGAGTGTAACTACCTATCCAAAACCATCAGCTGTTTAGAAGGTATAAGAACTATGTGGAGTCGGATTCCATTCTGAAAAGGATACATGGGACGAATTCTTGAGGTGCGACCTCCAATGTTCATCCACCCTGGTGTAAGTACCTTTATATCCCAAATATTGTTTAATCATGTGACATAATTTTCCCATATTTCTAACACTATTTTATATTAGTGAATGAAAATTGGGATTACAAATAGGCATCCTTTTATGTGTAAAACCAGACCATGCCCTCAAATACATTAAACCAATCATCAGATTAGTGGTGAACTGAACTATGAGGAATATAATTCCTATTATAAATAGGATATGTAAGACACCTTACTATGTCTTTATATCCATACCATATCCCATAAGAGACTGGTAATATCATCTCTCAAAAGTAAACTTTAATGTGTGAGCCTCATACAAATTTTCTACCATGTAATTTGTCTAGTTGTCCAACATCTATTTTTTCTCACACTGAGAATTACTAAAATGGGATTAGAGACCAAAGATGATTATACTAATATCATGATGAGGATTACCTCAATTTGGTCCCTTCATTGGGATGTAATCCAGATTACATTTTATCTCAACTTAATGGTCCATACTCTCAATGGGGAAATTCAGGGCCACCTTTCATGAATAAGTCCCACTAAGGTCTCTATTATTGAATCCTTTATAACACAGATAACCATAACATTAATTACATAGACCTTGATTAATATCATAATAGGATACATTGGTTGCCTCGTTGAGGCCCTAGACTAATATTTTTGTCCTTACCGCATTGAGACAAACTGTATTTTATAGAATTATTAAAGGACATTAAATTATATCAAATGTACTAAGTGGGATTTGATTCCTATTATAAATAGGGAATGTTGGATACCTTATAAAGGTTCAGTACCATCATTTAAACACAAATTTACTTCTTGGATTGTTGAAATTCCTGAGTGTTTGGTTATATGACATCCAAATAAAATCATCTACCCTTTTCTAAGAAATGAAGGGAAATAAATATAGAACCTTGGATACATACAGATGGTCTCATTCATATAACCCTTACCCTTTATAGGTCGAAGGACTCAACACCTGATCATTTTTAGTGTAACTGGTTCAATATCTAGATTTATAATTGATTCAAAAACATATCTTAAATCAACAAGAGAGTCCCATAATATGAAATAATTCCCCTCAAAAGGGATATATGAGCCCTATATCCCATCCTCTCAACAAATATGAGTTCCTAAGAAATGTTGGATCTAAAACCACAAAGGATTTTCTATCTTTGGAATGAAGATATTTACCTAGATATGAAGTGGGGGCCATTGGAGGTTTCTATAAAAGGAGCATATGGTATACCCAATGTTAATGATTGTGAAACCATACTTGAACCCCAAAAATAAATCCTCAAATAGAAAAAAAATACGGTGATCTAATTGAAAAAATAATGTAATGATAAAATTAATGAACCATTAAAGGCATCAATCTTCATGTATCCTGAAACTCAGGAAAACCATACGCCCATCATCTTTTAAGGGAAAAAAATCAGTGAACATGAGGTGGATTTATCAAGTATAAAAAATGATCGGTTGACCATGCATCGAGAATTTTTTTTGCATCTCCTATGAAAAAATGGTGAACCCCGTGTGAATATCTCAAATGATAAAATAATATCAATTGATAATGATTTAGAACATTTTGTATGATCAAAGTAAAATACATTGTAATCATGTTTCCCATAAGATAAATTTATTCACTCTATGATAATTCCAATTGAGAAAAATGGCCAAATAATTCATAATAGAGGACAATTGCGTAAGATGTGCTTTTCCAATTAATAATTTTTCATAATTGTGATGATGTAATGATTGATGGACATGTTCTGTGTTTTCATTGTGACTCCAAATACTAATCCAATAAAAAACACCTCGAACAGAGATCATTTCTTCATTAAGAAATTGTTTTGGAACCTCACCTATGACTGCAACCTCTGTGGGTCGCAAAAACAACATCACCCACCTGATACCTTCAGCTTCAGGTGGTCAATTTTATGATTCGAGACTATTTCTGACATGGTATGATCAAGAAACTCGAGCCTACATGTACAGGTATCTAAATTATAAAGAAAAAAAGTTTTTCTAATTCTGAAAAAGATTTAGAGAAACTAGCGGATCTTATCACCACTACCATTCGCTTCAGAAGCTTATCCCTAGAGAATGACAATCATCAACTTCCATATATGAGGAAGCATAATCAAGGAGTCAAATATGGATCTATCCTTGTTCTAGATTCCTTGAGGAGGGATCTGAACAACCATCATCAATAGTGTCATCACTCTAGTTCCCCTCCGTCACTTACTGAGTGCACCACACAACAAATTTCCACCATAGATACTCTTGAATGAGTACCAAGGAAGTTATGTAGAGTGTGGAATGTTTTGGATAAATGAGAGTGGGACCATATGATGGACTCTAATAAAGAATCCAATTGGAATATTCTAGTTTTGTTTAGTGGGAAGTCTCATATCTTTGCTCACTGGGACCTTGTATGCATGCATATTACTATAGAAAGAATGGGCGTGGAACATATCCCTCCCCCCACACATGAATCCCATTATAATAATCTAACAAAACAAGGAGTGTATGAGGGAGATTATATACCTAATTCCATTGAAAATATCTTATAGTACATACTGGAGAATAAATATGTGTAGACCTATAGTCATGCACAAAATTTGTTAAAGTGTCACTACATTCTAGAAATAGTTAAAGAACTTTGTCAACATATTCTAGCACTCAAAATGATTTTGGTATAATCACATATTTCTATCCTGACATCCATAGTAGCATATCACCATGGTCATTGTGAACAGGTGGATAATTTTGAGAAATGAAACATTCTTTCTCCCATTTGAGATATTTATTGGTATATTCTGGTAATGGATGAGGCATATGACCCGGATCATATTCCTCTTTAAACCGGGGATCAAAAAATTAATTTGGAACACACCTTAGGATAGGTTTGAATTAATAAAAAAAAAGATTGGTGGCATATTCCAAATTCATAAGACCAGGTTCATATCCCCATTCCAACTGGGGATCACCAAGTAGGAGTGCCACATACCTTGATATTGGATCATATTCATGTCGAAAATAACTACTGACATATTCCGAAGTTACCAAACAGGGCTCATATTCCCGTTAAAACAGAAGTCTGTCAGTATAACATGAATTTCATGTTAGATAAGGATTGTATACTGAGCATTGAAGCTAATCATAATATTCTAGTATCTCATGTAGGAAATGATCATATCCATTCTTCTGATGATGAATGACTACACAAACATCATTTATAGGATATACTGGAGGGGAATAATGTCCATTATCCCATTCTAGAAGACATTCATCATTCTCTGATGGGGAATGCATTTTTGAACTACACTCATATATTCTCTTCATCGCTGATTAACTAGAATATTCTATTTACTGCCTAAAAACAGACTCAAATTTCTACCAATAATATAAAATCTCACTGACATACTTAAGGAGTTTCTTATATATGAGATCATATCCTTACATTACCAGATGGTTATCAACATATTTTGGTAGCTATCATGAAGTAGTATTATATCCCTACTCAACCCCAAAATGAATTTCAACATATTCCATACATGATGCATAATGAGGCTCATATCCTTAGTTTGCTAAATACTAGATTCTTGGAGTCTATTTGGTGCATATCTTAAACATTATAATGGTCTATAAACTCTTAAACTAATGTATAAGGTGACCATTAACTTGGCAGTCCCCCTCAGGTTTTTTTAGAGATGAATCACATGGAATATACTCCTAACATCCACCATGGTTATCCTCACCATGATGATATCTCTCTCACACAAGGAAATTCTCCCCTTTCTTAGAAAACTTCATATAGAAAGGTTTTCAAAACTACGACACCTTTATATAAAGTTGTTGTTAAAACATCAGGGGTAACCATTTATTTTTACATATTAATTATCATCAACACTTCATCATAGTCAGTAGGTGTTCTAGAGAGTCAACTTTTATGGTATGACCAAGTGGAAGAAAATTAATATGATTATAAAGAGGCCAAGATGGATATATGTAGAGAGTTTTCTAAAGACATCCTCCCAACCATGTGGTAACCCAAAAAAACATCTGACTATGAGATCCTATATGAGTTAGAGGAGTTCATTCCTTACTTGCACCAAAATATTTGAGAAAATTATTAGCGACTAAAGGGTAAAAACCTCCCTTATTATGTATCTGAGGGTGATATCTAGAGTATAAACACATTATACAATTAAATGGACATGATCAAATTCTTTATAGCCCAATACCCTTGGGTGAGAAATCATGACAAATTCCTACATAGTGTCTGCCTATGTATCATAGAATAACTCAATCAAATTATTTCGAGATACCTATCAGACATACATGTCTGAGTGTGGAGAAAATATGATGAATTTTAATTCAAATTGTCCCTATAACAACAAAATTTCCCATATATGGCATTCTATAATGTCAAAGCATTTGGAAAAATTAGGGACCAGGTAACAAATGGGTTAGTTTTATAATATAGTGAAATTACTCCACCATTATGGTGAAAATACATCACCAAAATAGGGAGAGGAATTCCAATAACTTATTAATATGGACCCCTTAAAGTAATGTAAACACATTTTAGACACATAAACTGAATTTTTGGCCAAATCAAAAACAAACCATAGAAAATGAATCCCATCCTAGGATTCCATTACACATGGCTCATACAATAGCACAATTACAATAAATCAAATGGGTCGCAATAGTAGAAACCATATCATATATCCATTATTGAGTCCTACCAATAGGGATGGGGGAATTTTTACCTCCACCTCCATCCCTTAAGTCATCAAAAATTGAGAGGATTCAATAAATATTTGTGACAACTACAAAAAAACCGCATTGCATAGTCTTGGGGGAATTTTTATCACAATATCTATATCAATGTTCATAAAACCTTAATAAGTTCTAAGAGAAATCAATGGTGTTTCTAGATCAACCAAATCTTTTATATAGGAGGGTATTTATATCTAAATTATTCTATCAAGAGACATTAAATCCTTGACTCTAATCATCAATTCCTCAACAACATGATCAAATAATGATAATAAAGGCCCCAAATTGACCCCAACCCATCAGGTTGTGAATTTTTATCATTATATTAACCTTTGAAGGAATATTCCTTCTTTATTTTGGGTGTTAAATATAAATATTAAAAATACCATATATTCCCTTCACTGTTAGAAAAACCATCGTTAATCGGGTCCTGTTCATAAAACACATCCTGGTACTCCCTCAAGGTCACTATTCGTAACCCAAGATAAGAGAAATGTACAAATAATTTAATAAAAACATATTTTTTGAGAAGATAAAATGGTCCTATATGGACATGGGTTAGAGAAATTACCTAGATGAAACTCTCAAAGGAGGAGTAATTTTTTTTCACCCTATTGCCTTGAGATTATGGTGATGACCACTATTTCCCAATACACCTTAGTGAATATCATTACTATCAACACAGAAGATGATGTTGATCAAGATATAAATTCTAAGGTATGAAATTTAGAGAACATACCTTGAGGGGAGGATGATCTAAATGAACTAAATAAGGCAACACGTACATAGAGTCAGAGGATGATCCAAAACCTAGAACCTTCAAACAATGGATTGCCACCACAATAGCAGAACACTACCAAGGATAAAGGGAATGGTGTGACTACATCCCAATATCCACTAAGAAGAGATAAAATTACTTTTATGGAGGAAATTATTAAAAAAAATGAGAAAAATGTACAAAATCTTTGACAGTTGAATCAGGAATTACATAGGGGAAACATTCCTACTGTAATTCCCCAACCCTATTTACCCAGAGTCATTTCATTATTATATAATATTGGAATGATCACAAAAGATCAAGCCTCGAAAGACCAATTAGTTTAGTATCCTTATAAGTACTAGATACATTCATAAGGTTTATATTACATCATAAAATGGAAAAATACAAAAACATTGTTTCCATAGAAAACACTGAGATCCCATAGACTAACCCTGCATGTCAGTCAAAATATAATTCTTCGCATCCTGGAAAAAATGAAACATAGAAAGGGGTGAGCATAGTTGCTCAGTAAGGATAAAAATATAGAAGAAACTTTCATAAATATGAATAAACATTTAAGGCAATGTATAAAACTAAAACAAAATCCTTTTCAACATAAAATTCATCCTAATATGGCAAATATAAATCAAAATAATGTCATTTACTTACTCACATGGATATTATAATAGTCAAGTAATCACATGAAATATTAATAGACACTTTCATAATGATGGAATGCACATTGTCGGACTTCATAACCACATAATCAAGGCCTTGTGCCAAGAATACAAATAAGATCTTGTCAAGGCCTTATTCAAAGACACTAGTTTGTCTCATGAGACCTACCGATGCATCGAGGAGCTATAGCAGGCTCCACCCATCCCTTACTAAGTCCAATGCATTCCTCGTATGAAAAGGATTATGAATAACATAAACATTCATATTAAAACTATCATAAGAAATGTCAATAAATTATCCATAATCCATGAATGGTGTAAAAATAACACATCCACAGTCAAACAGATCGCATAACCTTGAATATAATATGGAAGTTTTGTATCATAATAAATCAATATCAAATAAGATTATAATCCATCAAAGGATGTTGACATAGATGAAATAAAAACCTTCTTTAGAGAAATATCTCTTTCTATTTTGAAATCATTTATGAAGAAATTTATTTGGAAAATATTCTTATAAGCTTGTAATTGAAGATTCGACAATATAAATTTGTCGAAAAGGTCAAAAAGCACCTTGTTTAGAAAATGACGAAAAGATTCCTTTCAAAACATATAAAGTAAAATAAGGGTATAAATGAATTTAACCCATTACCTAGAAAATAGTAAAAAAAATTGAAATACATTTTTAATAAGAATGGAAGTGGATGATAAAGAGATCCTAGTAAATAATTACGTATAAACAACTTCGTATAATGATGAGATTGTGAAATTAACCCTTAGGTTGTAATTTTCGTTGGTCGAGGGTGGGTTAACCTCATGTATAATGGTGAAATAATTGTTTATAAATTATACAAGAATCATATAAATTAATATGATATCATATATGGTCTTTTAACATTTATTTGTTAGCAATATCTTAGTATTATCGTCGTTTCGGGTGTTAACTGATTCGTTTTCCTTTATATGATTTGTTACATAAGTAATGTTTGTTATGGATAGGAAGTACCTTATTCATATTCAGAAATATATTAAGTCTTTAAACATATTTTTTAATCATCTAATGATAATTATTCTTGAATAGATACGATGGGGAATGAATATCATCGTGTTTGTAGAGACAATAATCCGTACGTATGCAGGAGCGACACTATCATTATTTAGATATTAAAATAATATGTAATTGTATTGTATATCATATATACATAATAATTATCATTTTATATTTATTATTTTCATCAATTACATATCATTTCTATACCCATCCAAATAATAATGTATTGAATAACAATTACACCACGACGAGGAGACGGTAAGCCGTACGTACGCACGTATGGTGACATGTCATTAAAAGAATGGATAGAATAATTAATTTGGTTGTACAATATTTATAATAACATCACAGTATATAGAAGAATCTAGAGTTATTATTTTATAATGGAAACAACAAAGAAAGAGGAAGTGGAAGAAGAAAGTAACTTGAAAGAGGTGATTATATATTTACCTCTTCTTCGGGTTCTTGCTTTTGATTAGATGAAAAGGGCTACTTAGGTTTTATTTATGACTAAAAAAAGGGCTCTAAGATGGAGGTATGAGAGTCGATAGAGTATTTTGGCAGGGTTTGGCTGAGAAAAAATGGATTTGAATGTGTGAATTAGAGAGGAGGGGAGTGCCCTTTTATAAGAGGGGCGAGGGGCACCTTAGGAAAAGCTTGAAATATTATTTTATAATAAAATCATTTTTAGTTTATAATGGCTCAAAAATTAATTATTTAAAGGATAAAGTGGGGATGGGTCGAAAACTACACAGCAATTAGGTTTTAGACAAGTTTGGGTCACTATATTAACTTTATCTTTTAGATTTAAATCTTAGTTAAATAGTTTTACATTTACCATGTCTCTTTGTATTTTTAAATTATATGGTTAATAAACTTACTAAAAACCTTCAAGAGAACCCCAAGTGGTTTATTAATAATATAAATATCATTATAAAATTATTTTGGTTGTATCTTATATTTTTAGGAATTGAATATCAATTAATAATATAATATTTGTTTTAAAAACACTTTTATGTCAATTTTGACACTATTTTGTATTTTGTTTTTTCTAAATTTATAAAAACATTATTACTTTGAAAAAAATTCATCTAACCAACCCTAACATGTCATATTAACCTATAAAATTAGTTAAATTTATAAAAAGTTTCAAATTACATTTATTTTTATATTTATGATATCAATTATTTAAATATTTCATTAATTAGGTCATTACTGCATCATCATTGTGTCATTAATAAAATTAATTATTTAATGTCTAAAAATTATAAATAAAATACCATTATGTAGGAAATCATTTTGGATTTCTAATGAATATTTATAGTCTAATTTATCTTATGTGTATCTTTATATTAAAAATGGTTTAGTTATTTATCTTTGAATTTAACACTTTTAACTCTTCTTTGAATTAAATAATAATAAATCTACTATTCTAATCCATGTGGACCTAAAGGATCATATTTTATTACTAAGGTTTTTTTTTCAAATTATACTTATCAAATATAATTAGGACATGTGTTAGGGTAATAATAATATCATTTTTACCCTCAATTATTCTATTTACTTTTAATCGTGGTAAATAAAAGTAAAAAGTGACTATTCACAAAAAATTATTTTCATTTTATTGAACCAAATTTTTCTTAATGATATCCACCATGTCTCTTGAATTTTTGAAATTCAACTCATAGAAGTGGTAAACTTGTGTTTTATGTACTTTTGCAAATGCTCCTAGGAGGTGGGTAGAAGACGGTAAAAAGTTCAATAAAATTTTTATATATCTAAAATTATTATAAACTGAATCCAATGAATTACATTGAAAATATAGAGGTATTATGTATATATTTTGACCTAAAAGAAATTAAAATAAAATAAATAATTATTTAAATAATAATTCTGTTTTAAACTATAACTCAGTGTTTTTCACTATTCATAAAATATTGAACATTTTCAGAAAATACCAAAAATTCACCATAAGATAATTTTTATATTCCAAATCCAAAAATGAAGTCTGTTTTGGATGATAAAATTTATAAAATTTCAAAAAGTGGGTATTAATATTCAAAACGGATAGTTTGATTGGTTGCGGTGTGTTAGATTCTCAAATTTGCGTACAATACAAGTTATTGCATTATTCAATGGGAAGTGTACCGTGGGAGCTTGGGGTGTTACATTCTCCCCTCCTTCAATTAATTTTGTCCTTGAAATTTCTATAATATTACTTCATAAAAAGATGTGGGTGGTTCTTCATCATAAGTTCCTCGGGTTCCCATGTCACCTCTTCCGTCTTATGGTTTCTCCATAGAACTTTTAATAGATGAGTCGTCCAGTTTCTCAACACTTGTCCTCTTGTATCAAAAATCCTGGCATTCTCTTCACAGTAAGATAGATCAAGTTCCAGTTCTAATTCCTCATAGGTGAGTACATGCATTGGGTCAGGCATGTATTTTCTCAACAGTGATAAGTAGAATACATCATGAACTTTTTAGAGACTTGGCAGCATTTCCAAATGGTAAGCTATAACCCCAATTCAATCTAGAATTTTGAAAGGTCCGATGTACCTGGGACTCAATTTACCCTTCTAACCTAAATGTATAACACCCTTCCATGGAGATGCCTTCATGAAAATATGATCTCCTACATGAAATTCCAAATTCTTCATTCGGTTGTCAGCACAGATCATCGATCTACTTTGAGCTGACTTGATGTGGTTTTAGATTACCTTCACCTTTCTGATCGTTTCCTCCACCAGTTCTTGGCCTATGAGTTTTCTTTCACCGACATCATCCCATCAGGTTAGTGTGAAACATCTCTTTCCATATAATTCTTAATATGGTGTCATCTAAATATTTTAATTGAAGCTATTGTTATAGGAAAATTATACCAGAGGTAAATATTGATACCACATACCTTGAAAGTCAAGTTAGCATGATCTCAACACGTCTTCACAGGTTTGAATAGTCCGTTTTGATTGTCCATTAGTTTGGGGGTGGTAGGCAGTGCTCAAATGAAGTTTAGTATCTAGGGATTTATTAAGACTTTTCTAGATTCTTGATGTAAAACGTGGATCAAGATCAGAAAAATTGATAGGGGTACTCCATGAAGTCCCATAACTTCATTAATATATTGTCTTTCTAGACGTTCAAGTGGTAAATCTTCTCTTATATCAAGAAAATGTGCTAACCTTGTAAGAAGATCAACAATAACCCATATTTCATCGTTCCTTCTAGGAGTCTTTGGTAGTCCCATGACAAAGTCCATTGTAATATTATTCCATTTTGACTCAGGTATGGGAAGAGGTTTCTTGACTCCTCTAGGTTGTTGCCTTCCAGCTTTCACTTGTTGACAAATCACAAATCTTGACAAAAAATCAGCAATCTCCCTCTTCATGTTGTCCCACAAAAAATGTTCCTTCAAATCTCTTTACATTCTGGTGATACTAGAATGTATAGATAAATTGGAACTATAAACATCATCTCACAACTCCCTTTTAGATCAGGTATATCGGGAATACAAAGTCTCTTCCCAAATTTCAAAATTCCATCTTCATACACAAAGTCACTCAATCTCCCATCATTCACATCTTTAATATTTGTTTGAAAATCTTCATCACCTGTTGGGAACTCTTAATCCTTTCTATTAAAGTTGGTTTGGAAAAAATTTGATAAATTATTTATGGTTCACCTTCCATGGTGGTTCCCATATCTATCTTTACTAGATCCATGTATATAGGATCCTTTTCAACTCTCATCTTGTTCAAAACTCCATGATCTTTTCTACTCAAATCATCTTCCACCTTATTTTCCTTCCCCAAGTGGTAGTGTATAGTGAAATCATAATCATTGAGTTGTTCAAGCCATCTTCTTTGCCTCATGGTGAGTTCTTTATATGATAAAATTTACTTCAAACTCTTGTGATCAGTATATATCTCACTTTTTTCACCATAGAGATAGTGTCTCCAAATCTTCAAATCAAAGATTAAAGCTGATAACTCAAGATCATGAGTAGGATTGTTTTTATCATTAATTTTTAGCTATCGTGATTCCTAGGAAATAACTCTATCATTCTACATAAGGACATAACCAAGTCCTTTCTTTGAAGCTTCCCTATAAAAAACAAACCCATCATTCCCCGATGGTAGATTCAATATAGGATAATTGACTAATATTCTCTTCATTTATTCAAAACATTCTTCACACTATTTTTTCCAAACAAATTTAACCCCTTTTTGTGTGAGGATTGTTAATGGGTTAGCCAACCAAGAAAATTTTTGGACGAAACGTCGATAATAACCTACTAAACCAATAAAACTATGTACCTCAGTTATACTCGTTGGTGCTGGCCATTCTTGGATTGCCTTGGTCTTAGAAGGATCAACAGAGATTCCATCCTTAGAGATAATATGTCCAAGAAAAGAAATATCCTGAATCCAGAATTCACACTTGCTAAACATCCCATATAATTCACGTCTTCTAAGAGTCTTCAGGATAATTCACAAGTGATTTTAATGATCTTTGTAGATTTTGGAGTATATCAAGATATCATCAATAACTACCACTACAAATTCATCAAGATATTCCTTGAAAACTCTGTTAATTAGATCCATGAAAATAGAGGGTGCATTAGTCATCCCAAAAGGCATTACTGTAAACCCGTAATGCCTGTACCTGGTTCGAAATGCTATTTTCGGAATGTCTTCCTTCTTCACACACAACTTTTGATATCCAGTTCGAAGTTAAATATTTGAAAATTATTGATATCCATGAAGTTGGTCAAATAAATCATCAATGGGAGGTAGGGGATACTTGTTCTTTATTGTTATAGCATTGATCTACCTGTAGTCAACACACAACCTCATAGATACATCTTTCTTCTTAACAAAAAGGACATGGGATCCCCATGGAGAAAAACTAGGGAGAATAAAACCCATATTACTCAATTCCTCTAGTTGTTTCTCTAGTTCCACTAATTTCACAATGGCCATTCTATAAGGGTTCTTCGATATGGGCCTTGAACCAACAATTAAATCAATGGAAAACTCAATTTCTTGTTCTAGAGGATGTCCAGGTAAATCATTTTGAAACACATTAATATATTCTTTCACAATAGGTACATCCTCTATTTAAACATTATTTTCCTCACCCACAGTTATTTCATTCTCTTCCTCCCCAATAATTGAATTTGGTTGAGCTATTGTGGGTGGATCTAGATAACAATTAGGTGGTGATGATTCTACTCTAAAGATATGGTGTTCTTTATCATCGTCATCAAAAATAGTAACCTCATTCTTCATATAATAAATATTTGCATCATGGTTATAAATCCAATCCATACCGTGGATTATATCAAATTCAATCATGGGTATGATGATGAGATCAGCAGATAAAGAACATTTATATGCCCTAATGGGGACTGATTCCTAAAACATTATTGCAATGATACTTCCCTTATGAGTTTTGACTGAAAATCCCTTGTTAAATAAAATTGTAAATATCTAAATTTCTTGGAAAACTGGGAAGATATGAAACAATTCGATGATCCAGAGTCAAATAAAGCATTTTCTATACTTGAGGAAACCATTAAATTACCTGCCACTATGTCTTTCGGAGCTTCAACCTTAGAATTAGTGATAGTATAAGCTTGGCCTTGATCCCTTGGCCTTTTTTGAGGTAAGTTCTCCTGACGCTCAGGACATTCATTCACATAATGCCCCCTTTCTCTACAATTGTAGAATTCAACATCGACAGCCTCTTTCTTCCCCTTTCAATCATAAGCTTGGTGGCCTTTTTCACCACACTTGTAACAGACTCTCATTCCCTTCAAGAAAGTACTAGGGTGTTTTTCCTTACATTTAATGCAGGATGGATATTCAACTTTTTAATTCTTCCCCTTATTTCCATTTCTAGAGTGTTCAACATGTCTCTTCTTCTCTTTCTTTGCTTTAAAGTCACAAGACTTAGAGAATTATTTTTCTATCCTGATAGCACAGGAGACAATATCTTCGTATGAAGAGAATGATTGTGAGACTAATGCTTGAAAGAGAAATGGTTTTAACCGATAAAAGAAACTATCAATCTTACTTCTTGGGTTACGTATATAATCTGCAACATGCCTCACTAACCTTGTAAAGTTACCTTCATACTTTGTAACATTCTCATCCTCCTTTTACCTCAGACTCAGAAATTGTCTTTCCATGTCTGCTTGATGGTCATGAAGAATTTATTTTTCTAAGAAAATTTCTTTAAAATCCCTCCATTCCATATTTGATACTTCATCATCGTCCTTTGTGTTTTGAATCAATATCCACCATTGATCAGCATATCCAGTAAGGCGGTAAACTGACATGATAACATTTTCTATTTCACTACTTCCCAAGGCCTGGAATATTTTATCTAAGGAATTTATCCATTTATAAGATACTAATGGTTTTTTACTCCCATTGAATGTTAGTGGTTTTTGCCTTATGAATCGATCTAAAATTGATCCTCCACGCTGTGTGTCAGGGTTCTCCATACGGGTAAGGTTAATATTCATAACCCGAGTGAGTTTTCCTAGTATGGTGATGAGCTAATAAGAACCTGTTTCTTCACCAACTCCACTATAATTATCTTGAGTAGGATGGAAATCCCTACATCCAGTGCATGCATTGATACATTATATATTCTTTCCACTAGGAACCATTTCTAAACAGTGGCATAAACTGGATTAGTTTATGAATCGCAATACATAAATCCAAACATTTAAAATAGTTAACATAAATTGATCAGTTTATGGATATAATACCTAATCATAAAAATGTTTTCTTTGAGTAATTATATACTCATAAACCCTTCATAATGTTTTGTAAATAAAATTAAAATTATTCTAATCATATCCCCCGAAAGTTTTGTAACCAAGAGTGCAGCAAGGCCCGTTGTCATGCACAAGTTCCCATTCAAGTCTAGCTCAAAGCGGTGTTTTTGGGTTTTTCCCCTAGGTACATCTGTGCAAGTTCCACCTCTACCAGATCGTATCTAGATAGGGGTTTATTCCTTGGAAAACTCAAAAAAATTCTACAATACCAAAATTTTAGGAATTTCCTCTGTACTAATCCTCAAAGTCTATCTTAGGGCTATGTGTTCTAATCAGAGTTTATCTAAATCTAGTTGCCAAGGTTTGTACTAAATTTTCTATGATACCAACTGTAATTCCCCGACCCTAGTTACCCAAAGTTGGTGAATTATTACATAACATTAACATGATCACAAAAGCTCAAGTCTCGAAAGGCCGATTAGTTTAGTAGCCATTGAGGTACAAGATACATTCATAAGGTTTACATTACATCATAAAATGGAAAACTACAACAACCTTATTTCAATATACAACACAAAGATCCCATGGACAACCCCTGCAGGTCATTTATAATATACTTCTTTTTATCCTGGGAAAAATAAAACATAGAAAGGGGTGAGCTCAGATGTCCAGTAAGGATAACACTATAGCGGAAACATTCATAAATAAGAATAAACATTTAAGGTAATGTATAAAACTAAAAAAAATCCTTTTAACATAAACATCATTATAATATGGAAAATATAAATCAAAATAATTCCATTAACTTACTCACATTGATAATCTACTAGTCGAATAATCACATGAAATATCAATAGACACGTTCATAAAGATGGACTGCATAATGCCCGACTTCATAACCACATAGTCAAGGCCTTGTGCCAAGACTACAAATAATATTTTTTCAAGGCCTTGTGCCAAGACACTCTTTTGTCTCATGGGACCTACTGATACATTGAGGAGCTATAGCAGGCTCCACCCGTCACTTACTAAGCCCAATGCATTACTCATATGGAAAGGTTTAAGCATAACATAAACATTCATATTAAAACTAGAATATGAAATGTCAATAT
Organism: Viscum album; assembly: GCA_963277665.1. Lineage (NCBI taxonomy): Eukaryota > Viridiplantae > Streptophyta > Magnoliopsida > Santalales > Viscaceae > Viscum > Viscum album. The sequence continues at coordinate 103,057,057 of OY728140.1, forward strand.
GTTATCCATAAACCATGAATGGTGTAAACATAACACATCCACAGTCCAACATATCAAAAAAACTTCAATACAATATGGAAGTTTTGTATCATAATAAATCAACATCATATAATCTTAAAATCCATCAAAGGATGTTGACATAGAAGAAATCAAAACCTTTTTTTAGAAAAACTATCTATTTATATTTTGAAATAATTTAATAAAGAATTTATTTTGAAAATATTATTATAAGATTTTAAGGGAAGCTTTGACGATGTTATAATGGAGGAAAATAGCCGCATCCGATGTATAAGGTCAAAAAATATTGTTACCTTAAATTTGTCGAAAAGGTCAAAAAGTACCTTGTTTGGAAAACGAAAGAATGATTCCTTTAAAACATATAATGATAAATAAGGGTATAAATGAATTTCACCCATTTTCTAGTAAATAGTAAAAATGTTTTGAAATACATTTTTAAGAAGCATGGATGTGGATGTTAAATAGGTCCTAGTAGATAATTAGGTATAAACAACCTCAGATAATGAAGAGATTGTAAAATTAACCCTTACCTTGAAATTTTATTTGGTAGAGGGTAGTTTAAACACCTATATAATGGTTAAATAATTGTTATTAAATTATATAAGAATCATATATATTAATATGATATCATATATGATCTTTTATCATTGATTTGTTAATAATATCTTCGTATTATCGCCATTTCAGGTGTTAACTGATTCGTTTTCCTTTATATGACTTGTTACGTAATTAATGTTTGTTATGGATAGGATGTATCTTATTCATATTCAGAATGGTATTAATTCTTTAAAAATTATTTCTAATCATCTAATGAAAATTAGTGTTGAACCGATACGATGGGGAATTAATCTCATCGCGTTCATGGAGACGGTAATCCGTACGTATGCACGAGCGACAATATCATTCTTTTGATATTAAAATAATATATAATTTGATATTATATCATATATAAAGAATAATTATCATGTTATATTTATTATTTTAGTAAATTACACATCATTATTATACCCATCCAAAAAATAATGTATTGAATAACAATTACACCACGATGTGGAGATGATAAGTCGTACATACGAATGTATGGTGACATGTCATTCAAAGGATGGATAGAATAATTAATTTGGTTGTAACATATTTATAATAAAATCAAATTATATTGAAGATAATGGATTTACTATTTTATAATGGAAACAACAAAGAAAGAGGGAGTGGAAGAAGAAAGGAACTTGAAAGAGGTGATGAAATATTTACCTCTTTTTCGAGTTCTTCCTTTTGATTTGATCAAAAGGTATCTTTATGTTTAATTTCAGACTAAAGGAATGCCTCTAGGATGATGGAAGGACAGTTCATAGGGTATTTTGTTAGGAGTTTTCCAAGCCAAATGGCTTTGAAGGTGTGAATTAGAGAGAAGGGGGAGCGCCCTTTTATAAGAGGGGTGAGGGGCACCTTAGGAAAAGCTAGAAATATTATTTTATAATAAAATCCTGTTCGATTTATAATAGATTAAAAATATATTAATTAAAGGATAAGGTGGGGATGGGTCGAAAACTACTCAACCAATAGGTTTTATACATGTTTGGGTCACTATATTAACTTTATCTTTTATATTTAACTATTAGTTAAATAGTTTTACATTTACCATGTCTCTTTGTATTTTTATATTATATGGTTACTAAACTTAATAAAACTTAAATTAGAACCCCATGTGGTTCATTAATGATAAACCTATAATTATAAAAGTCTTTTGGCCAAAAATTAGATTTTTAGGAATAGAGTATCAATTAATAATATAACATTTCTTTTAAAAACTCTTTTATGTCAATTTTGACACTGTTTGGTATTTTGTTTTTTCTAAATTTATAACAGCATTATTACTTAGAAAAAAATTAATATAACCAACCCTAATATTCCATATTAACCTGTAAAATTAGTTTAATTTATAAAAAGTCTTAAATTATATTTATTTGGATATTTATGATATCAATTATTTTAAGTTTTCATTAATTAGGTAATTACTGCATTATCATTGTGTAATAAATAAATTTAATTATTTAATCTCTAAAAATTATTAATAAAATTCCATTATGTTGGAAATATTTTTAACTTTCTAATTAATATTTATAGTTGAATTTATCTTATGTGCAACCCTATATTAAAAATGGTTTCGTTATTAAACTTTTAATTTAACACTTTTAAATCTTCTTTGAATTAAATAAAAACAAATGTCCTAATCTAATAAAAGTGGACCTAAATAATCATATTTTATTCCTAAGGATGTCTTTGGTATAATTACACTTATCCAATAGAATTAGGACATGTGTTATGGTAATAATAATATCATTTTTACCCTTAATTACCCTATTTACTTTTAACCGTGGTAAATAAAATAAAAAGTTACTATTCAACAAAAAATATTTTCATCTTATTGAACCACATTTTTCATACTGATATCAACCGTGTCTATCTGATTTTTGAAATTCAACTCACAGAAGTGGTAAAATTATGTTTTATGTAAATTTTCAAGTACTTCTAGGAGGTGAGTAAAAGACGGTAAAAAGTTCAATAAAATTTTTATATGTCTAAAATTATTATAAACTGACTCCAATGAATTAAATTCAACTTATATAGGTATTATGTATCTATTTTTACCTAAAAAAATTAAATAAAATACATAATTATTTAAATAAATATTCTGTTTTAAACTATAACTCAGTGCTTTTCACTATTCATCAAAAATTGAAAGCTTTCAGAAAAATACCAAAAATTCACCCTAAGCTAATTTTCATATTCCAAATCCAAAAATGAAGTACATTTTGAATGATAAAATTTATAAAATTTTAAAAAGTGTGTATTACTATTCATAACATCTTGTTTGATTGGTTGTGGTGTGTTAGAATCTCAAAGTTGTGTACAATGCAAGATATTGCATTATTCAAAGGGAAGCGTACCGTGGAAGCATGGAGTGTTACACCTAATGGGTACAATCATCATAAAGAAAAAAATATAAATCCTCCCACACATCATGAGAGAGATAATACACTTGAAATAGTGGAATATAATTGTTAGGATGGCTCTGGATTTGGGAAGACTAGTACACATAAATGAGGAAGTAGAGTATGATTATGAATTTCCTCCATTATAGTGACAAACACTCCCTCGTTAAGGGGATCAATCAGAACTAGAATAGACTCAGAATTAGTAGGATATTAAAAATTGGACAGCCTGATCAATCCTTAACCTCTTCTTATAATTGGGAGGCAGCCTACATATTGGTACCTTTAGAACGTCTTTTCACTATTAATTCCATGTCTACTCGAATAGAATCCACCGAAAGGAAGTAATAAACTGTGCATTCTGAGAAGGAGCCTTACCATGAATGTGTAGATGAAAAATTTCCCCCATCTAATTTTATAAATTCAAAATTTTCAACCCATGACAGCTCAGTAGATCCATAACAAAAACTCACACACTTCATGTACCAATGCATCCTGATGATGAGACCTAAAGAGAAAAAGGTAACAAAACTAAAATATATTGTACAAACTCTAGTGGGTCCATCCTTTATTTGGTATAGTAGTATTAATGAATGACCAATTTCATGGTAGGAATACATTCATTATCAATTCCTTTACTATTTCATCTCCATGCTATAGAAAACAAAAAATTTCATCCTCACAAAAAGAAAACAAAGTGAAAATTTGAGTGTTTCTGACTACATCTCCCCATGGAATGGCTTAACCTATACAATTAAAATGCCTCCCATGCATGAGAAACCATTGGAACTCTTTGATGAAAATATTTGGGATGAGCTGCAAAAAACATTTGATCCTAATGAAGTATCGAGATGAATTTCATGAGTTTGTAGATACGAAACAATGCCTATAAGGTCACATCCATCAGACCTGAGATATATCTCATTTAATTCATTGAGAATTAGGAAAAATTCATAGTATGGTAGAGTTTACTATTATTACCTATAAACCAAAAGATTTCACCATTAAAGAAACAATAAGGATCCAAATCATCTTGTACATCTCATCAATTGAGAGAGAGAAAATTCTCCCTCAACTAGGAGAAAAAAAAGAGAACAGGGTCCCATGTGATTTTAGTAATGGATGAATAAAGCGTACTCCATAAAAAATGAGTAGGTCCCTGATTATTTCCTTGCATCAATGAAAAATAAAATACTCTAGTTACCATAACCCAATAAACCTAGTGAGGTCAACCTAAATGATCATCCAACCTAGTTCCCTTTCCATAATTGGCTGGGTAACTCTAAAAAGGATATCTTCATATTCAATGAAATTATATAAATCATGATTGTTGTAAATAGGTGATACTATATAATTATCTATCACATGTGACTTCTATAGCCATTTCCAACACAGAAGAAGAGTGTGACTAGGGAGAAGTTAAGGCCAGTCATGGACATAAGTTAGATATCTGGATGACTTGAAATATAGTTAACCAACCTCCTTCCATCCTAAGAGAACATCTTAAAAAACCCATAATTATTCTATAGGTGATATAAAATACACCTCTCAATGATGTATGTAATCGTGAGACATAGAAAAAAATATAAGTGGGAGAGTTGTATTCAGCTCTTATGCATGCACTGAATATTGAAGACCTGATTCCTTCAACATCTAGAAAATGGGAACTTTCCCACTTGATAGAATCCTAATAATTTTAATAAATCATTTTTTCTATTAATTTAATTAACATAATAGATAACTTATATGGTGATGAGTATGACTCAGTGTATGAGTTCTCAACGCCTAATTGGGGAGATAGAGGTCGTGGATGCAGAAGCTTGGGATACAATGGATAATGAGGCTTGTTTGAACAAAAACATTTTGTTCACATCCACAAAGAGGACATATAAATAACCAAGAAACTTGTATGAGTACTCCAACAAGCCCAATAGAAAAATTAAGGATCCACATATACCATTAGTGGTCATTTAATCCAAGTCATCTTACACGATCAATTAGCAGGGGTGTGCTTGCCTAATCATTCCAGACAATGGGGAAGTCCAACACGACCGACACCACTAGAAGCAGATACTCTTTTTGCCTTTGATCTAGAATTAGGAATATCCACCTCAAACACCTCAAATATAAAGCCACAAAGAAAAGTGAAACCACACCTTGGGAAACATAGACTTTTGGAAAAAAAGTATGACATATAGAAATTGTTTGATGTTGTCATAGGAAAACTCTCAATCTTAATTGTTCTTCATATTTCAAAATAACTCATATTGGTACTCATTGTGTCCCTCTATATAACCTAATATTTTTATGATAGTAGTCATTTATGATATTTTTTATCTATTGGATACTATTACATCAGTATTATATGCCCCCACCTTGTTCATAGAGATGGATTTGGAAGAAGTTATCCATGGATATATGAGACCCCTATATTTTTTAAGAAATCTAAAAAATTCCAACATCCAATGTTATCTGACTGAAATTGGTTCAGGGATCAACCACATCTTGATTTGGACCCACCAACATTTGGTATATAGTTCTAGTGACTTATTTATGACTGATATAACCATTAAAGGGTATAATAAGAGAAAGAAGAAGCCTCTTATGAAGATCAATCTCAAGGATAAGTTTTTGGATCTCACATCTAATGTTGAGTTCATTATTATCCAATATAAAACAACATATAATTTCATACTTGGAACACCTTGTCTTCACATCAATATGGTGGAACCTTCAACATTTAACTAGTGTTTGAAATTACCTATCGATGGAAAGGTATACATACTACAAGGTTACAATTCCTCATTCATGTCTTTTGAAGCCATATATTCTGAGGAAGGATTTTATAAAAGGGGAGGAAAACAACCAATGGTTGATGATGATATGAATTTTTTAGCACCAAATGTTTTGGGGATTTCCACTTTGAATCCCTGGATTATGCTTGACAAGGATTTTGTGCCACCCATAAAACTGATTGAGGAAGTAGACTTAATCTTTGACGAACATGATCCTCCTACCCTTGGTGATTGTATGAAAGAAAATAGTTTGCCATAGAATCTAATGCAAATAACTTCTGCAGTTTAGGATAAAAATATCTCCTCCCATGGCCTCACATTCCTCGGCAGTGTCATAGATTTCCCATGATTACCCACCATGTCTAAAAATGCCTCTATAAACTCAGAGATGGAACAAGAAGAGGTTGAACTCACTAATTCTGCTCCTATATCTGGGGAAAGCATCTCCACCACCATTTACGAGCTCATTAAGGTGAATATAGGAATATCATAATGCCCAAGAAATATATTTATTAATGCCACCATTCCTCTCAATGATTATGAAGTGTATATTTATTTTATAAAGAAATATCAATACATGTTTGATTTGAATTATTTATAAATGACCAAGATAAACCCCAATGTGGCTATGAATCTTCTAGGATTATGCTTAAACCATCTAGGTTTCAATAAAAAATCTAGGATAATGCACCCATCTCATTCAAATATGTCATGGATGAATGAATTGAAATTGAACATCATCCATCATCTTAGTTGTATAACATAAAACTGTAAGACAACCATGGTCCTAGAAAAAAATTAAAAAAAACATACAAAAAGGTTCCTAGTCATATGACCTAAATGTATAAGACACCATTTTCACTTAACACAAGATGTTAAACTTCACAGAAAATTTTAAATCATTGATGAATCACAATATAGGATAATGATTTGTGTGAAAGAAAAATTAAGTTCCCTTGTCCCTGAGTGTCGGTCAGCTCTACATAGGGAATATCCTTACTGAAGAACTATGTGTGGCTTGATTCCTTCCCTCATAAGAGAAGTAGGGACTCCTAGACCCCAAATCCGCTATCCAGCCATAATATATGACACTATTCAGAAGACTTAAAACTATAATACATCATTCATCGTTACCACACAATGCTAAACTATATGGAGAGGTCCTTATCACATTACCATAAAAGGAACAACTCAAATAACCCCAGTCCTAAGACATTTAATTGTGAAACCAAATATTCACCACATTATGTAAATATGTAATCTTACATTATGAAACAATCACATTATACATTGGAACCCTAGCTCTTGAACCATTGTGTCACAAACATGGGATGCCTCTCAAGAGATAATTTCCAAAATTATTGGATAGAACTTAGATGACATAATGAATTATTTCTCACATAAGGTAACTGTCTTTCTTGTTTCATGACATTAAAATGCATGTTCTCCTAGAACTACATAGGGCTCAATTAAATTTCTAATGTGATATATAGAGATACCAAGATATTATATCTTAAACAATACTCTATATGATAAAAATGATTCTATACTTTATTTTAATAAATTTATTTTGATGGAAGAAACTATTTACATTCCTTGTTTGTCATAGTGATCATAACTCAAGTGGAATTAGGATTTTTTGTAAGTGATTCCCCAGGTGATCGATACACATTAGTTGACATAATGGTTATAATGGACCAAGATGAAATACCATAAAATTAAAACCCAATTTTTTTACAACATAATGTTAAACATCTTGATTTATGTCTTATTCATGGAATAAAATATCACTTTACCTTGACCCTTTCCCAAGAGGACAATTATCCATGGTGTTGTTCTCTTCCACACATCCTAGAACTAAGTGTGGAATGATTCCTACCACAACAATATATGTAGTGATGCCTAGATCTTTGATCCTAGGTCCATCCACAACATCAATGGAAAAATATCCCCACTATATATGGGTCAGAATAGAGTGTTTTCAATTCATGAACTATAGGTGGATAGATTCATTCCAGCATAGGATATATATTGAATCTTGTACCTATAATACTTTGTCCAAATGCATGAATCAACTAGGAAAGTTCCACCCTATATGTATGGGTTAGACCTCTGTGTAGAGTTTCCCATTAAATAACTACATGTGGATTGATTCATGCCATGTTATGAAGCATAGTGACTCCCAAATCTCCAATAATGGTTATATCCATACTAATCAATCGGAAAAATGTCTCATATACATATGGGTCAGACATGTGTTCAGATTTTTCTATTCATGAACAATGTGTGGCTTGATTCCCACCATCTTAGGATATGTATTGATTCCTAGATCTCCAATCATGTGTCTAGATGTAATAATCATTAGGAAAAATTCCCTAATCTGTGCATGGGTCAGACCTAAGTAGGGAGCTTTCCATTCATGAAATATGTGTGTCTTCATTCATTCTATCAAATATTATGTAGCGTTTCTTGAATATCCAACACTAGTTCTAACTTTAGTAATCAATGGGATAAATTCTCCCTCTCTATGTTTGTGTCATAACTACATAGAGAGTTTCCCATTCAAGGACTATGTGCAGCTTTATTCCATCCTTCACATGATATGTGGTGACACCAAAATCACCAATCATGGGTCCAACTAAAAAATAAAAATGTTACCCTCCCTGTATAAGTGTTAAACTTTCACATCGTAGATTCATACAAGAACTATCTATGGATTTATTTTTATTACTAAGGGATACGTAGTGGCAAATGGATCTCCAATACTGGTTCCAAAAGAAAAAAAATAGAATGTTAAAAATGAAAACCTTCGGTATTTTTTCTAAACCAATGTATGGAACTATCTGAGATCTATGTGTGGTTTGATTCCAACAATCCCAAGATATATAGTGATTATTGAATTCCCCATTTTTGGCCTATTCACTTGTTTCCATCATGGAAAATCATGTTACTCAATGATATTTGGATTCGTGTTGAGTTAATAATCCATAATAAGTTCTGGAAACCCTTCAATGTTCCCCATCAAGTATCCACACACAACTTAATTGACTTCATAGTTATCAACATTTTCCTGCTAAGCATCGCTCATGTGATCTTAGAGAACATGGAAAGAAACTTAGGATAATGTGACCATGATGTGTCTTGGATGTGGACAAATTTTCAATTTTCATAACATTAATCTACATGAGCACATCCTAGACACAAGACATTATACTGCATGAAAATTTCCTAGTTTGATTACATTAAATTGTACAACTTATGGTTAATCTTGAGATACATTAAATATCTTAGAGTTGGCTATACTATCCTGAAAAATATTCTAGGGATGAATTATTCACCTTCATGTTTGGATAAACTATGAAAATTCATTATCACTATATTTGAGACATATCCATAAAGAGGAAACCTTATATGACCTTAATTTCAGTACTCACTAAATGAAAAGATAGAATGATCTTATTCTTTTCATAAAAGTAAGATCTATGTAGTGGGATATCCTAAAAGGATCTAATTGTTGAATTATTTATTCCTTTACAATGTTTATATAGAACCCCTAGGATTCCCAAACATAAAAGTCGAATATACATTTATTTAAAGAGGGATGGGCAATAACGACTTATTTTTACAAAGCATGAGTCAGATCTACATAAGAATTTCTTGTGCAAGATATAAATCTTTAATGTAGGGGTCCCAATATAAGGATACCCATAAATAAGACTATCCATGGATAAAATGTGTTTCTGACATCTAAATTCCCAAAAAAGTGAATATTCCTCAAGGATATCTTCCACAATCTCAGATCGGCTCTCACGCCCTTACCAAATGACATTAAACTACATGGAAACAATCTGTGTCAAATGACCATAATCTGCATGAAAAATACATCCCCAAAAAATGATGTTAATTTTAGTAGACTCCCACCCATTGTAATTCCCTATAAAAGGGCCATAATTGCCTAAACCTATTAAACCGGAGTACATGGTGCATCTATCGTCTTTTAAGCACCTTGACTAATAAATAACACTTCGCGACTTGAATACCATGGGTTTCCACTATAGAGGCAGAGGGACTGTAGTAGGTACTGTAGGGATGATGATACTGTAGCAGGTACTGTAGTAGTGTGGTTACTGTAGCAGTACTGTTCACTGAGGGGTCCTTTGGGCAAAAAAATGGGCTTTCAAGCATTGTATTCTAGCCACTTGGCCTTAGGCCTTCGGGCTATGTAATGGGTCACCCTCTACCCATTCTAATGACATCTTTGCTTTAAATAATAAATTGAGGCTTCAGGCCCAATCTTTTTTTCGAAACTAAATTAAATACATACCATGTATTAAAAAGTATACTTTATTTGGAAGAGTATGTATATAATTAGAAATAATGAAACGAGAATAAATAATCATTTATTTATCTTAATAATGATCTCCTAACTCCCTTTTAGGTCCTATAAGTACATAGGGTACCCTGGGGAATATATAGAAAAAAGTGATTAGCTAAAAAGACCAGTAAGGGAATAACATGGGAATAAATGAACAAATAACGAATAAACATGTAGAATCATAACATATAGAAAATGGAATCATATGATCATGAAAATATTGGAATGTGGAAGCAATATATAACTTGACATAAACAAGAGTCATGGGTAATTTCCAAGACTATATCACATGGTGGACAAAGTCTCATAATGGATTTAGTTTACTCCATTATCCATACATGATGTCTCATGAGACTAAACATTACCCAATTCATTTGAACAATATATGGGAACACCCATCATAACATGTTCCTGAATATGTCTGCCACATAAATAAATCCAACATAAGGAATAATCATAAGGGTTACCCATGGAATGAAATGGGTTTCATAAACATGTCATAAGGCATAACCTAAGGGTGTATCATCCTCGTATCCATGAAGGAAGATATTAAATTATTTATTTAAAAGCATAAAAATTAATAATTTCTGATGAATAGTTATGTGTAATTTAATTAAATACATAAAATTAAGTGTTTATGAATCTTTAGAAATGAGTTACTTTAGTGTGGTTTAAGGGAAAATATTAAGGATTCATTAAAGTTGATGAAGGAATAATTTTTTTATAAAACTAAAAATGAACTAAAATAGTTTTTATTGATAAAATGAATGATTTTATAAAAATATAGGTGGCATAAAATATCTTATAGAGTGTAGTTAAAAATGGGTAAGAAACTTAGAAGATCCCTTTAATCGGGATTGCTTATCGAGAGGAATTAAGAATGAAACCTTTTAAATATTATATTTTCACTTCAAATAAATATGAATTGAGATTGTTACATATTTGTAAAAATAGACATTTAAATTATAATAATTACATATGATTAATGATAAAATATATTGGGTTAAAGAGATAGAAATCATATCCCAAAGGAAAAATGGAGGTTCAGAGAGATCCCTTACATTATCTTTGAATGTTTTCTGCACTTGAATTTAATTTCCAGCATAATCAATTTATATTAATTAAGTAATTAATTAATAAAAAATTCCATATTTATTTTATTAATTATAATTTTATTTTGATAATTTTTAACTATTTAGATGAGATGTAATGATCAGTCTCATCATTCTAGGAGTGTTCATTTCACAGTTTAGTGATTGGTTAAGTTTTGTATAATTTTGAAAGTTCATTTAGAAAAGAAATAGAACTACATAAGTGAAATTAATTGTTATTTATTCACATAAATAATTTTAATGGTCCCATATGTCATTTTATATTCTTACACGATGTTAATTAATTTGATAAATCATTAATGATAAATTTTTAGTTTAATTTGGTGGGGTTTACAATGACCACACACTAGTTTAATTTTATTTAATATTATGGAAATATATTAATTCCATAAATTGATTCCATTTAATACATACATGTATATATATATATGTAATTTTAAAAAATTATATGATTTTTTAAACCATATTTGAATATAGTAATGGGAAACAAAAACTCTTTATCCATGAAGGTAGTGAATTTACATACTAAGGACAATGTTTTTTAAGAACAAAAAGAGAATATAAGAGTTATCATGATGTAAATTTCAATTAAAAACAATAATATATATATATATATATATGATAATTTATTTATCATTCAACTATGGATACTTGGTGGGGAGGATAAGGTAGAAGATTGAAATAATTTTAATGGGAAAGAAGAAGGATTTTACCTCCTGAAAATCGTCTCCTTCAAAACCTCCTAAGGCACTTTGAATTGGCCTTTTGGTGAGAATATAAACACTAGAATGTGGATAGATATGAGAAGATGAGAATTTCTTGGATAATGGTTGAGATATATAGATTGATGTAGTGAAACTAAATTATGGAAGAGGTTCCCTTTTATAATTTAGTTGAGGGTCACTATAGAAATTTCTGAATATACTAAAATATAATAAGATTATTTAGATTCAAAAGCTCTAAAACAATATTTAAAGGTATAAGGTTTGAAATTATATACTATAAATTAATCCAATTTCCTTTATTTAATATGTTTATTAATTTTATCTAATTTAATAAAATATTATATTCATGAAATATCATTTATGTTAAATTTGATACTTTTCATTATCATGACTTTAAAAAGAATAAAAGGAGAGAGTAAAATTCGAAGAAATTATTTTATTATATCATTAAAATGTATTTTTCCTATATAAAATTAGTTTATCATCTTAATTATACCAAATTATATTTATTTTAATATTATTAATATCATTTATTTGATTTTTTTCCTTTAACTTAATAAATACTACATCATTGTTGAGTAAGTATTTAAGGTATTTATCTCATGCCTAAAAAATTAAAAACAAATTTCAATTATTGAAATCAATATTTTAAATTTCAAAAAAAATATTTATGTCCAAAATATCATTTCAAAAACCAAATATGAAAAATGTTGTCCTTATTAAAAAACATAGTGTGAATAGTTTGAATTTTTTCTAAAATAAAATACTATAAGGGCCCTAATGTCAACGAAGTGGATCCCAGAGGTCCTAAATTAAACAAAATTATGATTATTGTTCATCAATAGTTATAAAATGACAATTTTTCACATTTTTGGGTCATTTAATGGTTTTTATAAATTTAATTAATTTTTTTATTGATTTTTCTTTTACTTACGTAAGAAATGTGTCACTGTCGAATAAGCATTAAAGTTAATTATTTAATATATATAAAATCAAAAACATATAATATAAATAAATTAATTAGGACCAAAATAGTCATTAATATTCATTAATTATGTATATTTACTCGTATTCAGGGAAATGTAACTCATTTAATTTATTAATTTTACTTTTCTAGAATTGTACAAGCATCCCACAATCATTTTGTTAAGAGTAAAGTTATATAAGTGTAAAAACAAAACCTATAATTAAAGATAAATATTGATGAATGATATTTAATAATAAAGTCATGAAAATACAGTTACCTCTAGATCAATTTCTGTATGACACCAAATTTTACTTTTTCAAGGCTCCGCATGCACTGTGGCAACCATGAAAATGATTTTTATATTTATAATGAAATGGTTTTTAATTAATATGATCTAGATTATTTTTGTATAATATTTGTATTATATTTTCATGAAATAGTATTTACATTAGTTTAATAAATTTTTTTATCAAAATTATGTTTTTATGATATCACAAATGATATCATTTTATGAAAAACTGTATTTTTTACAGTTCACATAAAATTTAACTTTTCAAAAAATTCCCAGAATGTAACCGTAGAGTAATCTTTCTATTAGGATTTTAAAAATGAATTTATTTATAAATTAAATTCCCTAAAACTTTAATATATTTTATTAAATTTATTTTCCTCCTAGAAAGAAATGAAATTCTTTTTTTGTTTAAAACACATATTTAAATAATAAAAATAGTTTACTAAAAAAATAAGTGTTTATTTCCTAATAATTAATAAATATATTTCATAATATGGTTATTCCTATTTAGACCCTCCAATTAAGTATTAAAGTTATAACGGTGGGTTTAATATTTAAATATTATATCGTGGTTTGTTTGAACACAGCGTAGAGTGCTACACAAGCTACCGATGAAACAAAATTATTTCAAGAGAAATATTTCATAAAAAATAACATGGTGTTCATTATTTCCCCTTATGAAATTTCTCCCTCAAAATTTCATTTTACATACTATGGTTAAAATAAGAGAAGGTACTTCTCCTACATCACTTCTTGTTGTTCGTAGGTCACCTATTCATATTTATGATTCCTCTATAATACTTTTACTAGGTGAGTGGTCTTTTTACATAGAAATTTGTATCTAAAATCTATGATCATTAATAAATGATCATCATAAGATAAATCATTTTCCAACTATAGAACCTCTGAATTTAGTACATGTGAATGATCTTGTATGTAATTTCTATGGGGGATACATGGAATACATCATGTACTTGATACCTGGTTGTTTGAAGTTCTAGTTGATATGCCACAACTCTGATAAGAATAAGAATTTTCAATGTAGGAAATGTTCTGGAGAATTAGTTTTCGATTCTTCCAAAATATCATGACTCTCTTCGATGGAGATATATAAGGGAATACCTTATATCCAACCTCAAACTCTAAGTCTCATCGAGGATTTTATTTATATATCTTTTTTTTACATTGGGTAGCCCTGATGTGCTGTTGAATAAACATTACCTTTTCTAACATTTCCTCAAACATCTAATGCCCTAGAAGCTTACGTTCACTAAATTCATTCCAACATGCAGGTGTTCTACATCTCTTTCTATAAAGGTATTTATATGGACCCATTTTGATTCTATAATGAAAAATATTTTTGTAAGAGAATTTGACAAGTGGGAGATGATGATAACATCCTACTTCTATGTTTATTGAGAAGGTTTCCATCATTTATTATAGTGTTTGAATGGTCCAAATAGATTATAAATCATTTTGAGGATGATAAGCCTTATAGATGTTCAGATCAGTGTTTAGTGAATTTTGGATTCTTTTCCAGAATATGGAGGTAAATCTTGTATCTTGATCTAACATTGTTGATAATGGTACTTCATACAACCTCATTATCTCTCTGATGTATATTTGTGAAATTAGATCGACTGAGAAGTACTCTCTAATTGTAATAATGTGATTTTTCATTATAAGATTATCCACAACAACCTATATACCATTATTTTCTCTATATTTATTTGAAAGTATAGTGAAGAAGTCCATGGTGATGTTCTACCATTTCCATGTTGGAATAGGTAATGGTTACATCATCCCTTTAGACATTTGCCTTTTATCTTTCACTTGATGACATACTAGACACTTTGATGTATATTCACTGATCTCATTATTCATATTTTCCAACCAATAATTCTCATAGATATCTCAATACATATTTGGTTATCCCGAGGTGGATAGAAAATATTGAGATATTTTTATCATTAAAAATATCTTTCTTTATCGTAGGATTTTATGGCATACAGAGTTGTGACCCAAATCTTACAACTCTTTCCCCATCAGTTTTGAACATTGAGGATTTCCAATTTTAGATATATTCCACCTTCTTCTAAATTTCCTCATCATTTATTTGAGAATCCATTATCTTTTCTATTAGTGATGATCAAGTAAACATTTGAGGATGAAATGATAACATTACTTCCCTTATGATTACCATATATATAATCTGTATGTCTAGGAATACCAGAGCTTTCTCAATTCTCAACATTGGTAATGTTAAAGTACTGTTTATGCTTAGATAATCTTCCAATTTATTTTCTTTACGAGAATAGTAGTGGATTGGGAAGTCATAATCCTTGATGAGATCTAACCATATTCACTTATTCATATTAATATCCTTCTATGTGAATATATATTTGAGGATCATGTGATCAGTATATATGTCACATTTCTCCCTATAGAGATAATTGGTCTATATTGTCATTGCAAAGAACACAGATGATAACTCAAGATAATTATTGGGATAGTTTCTCTCACAAAAATTCATCTTATATGAGGTGTATGGTATTAATTTATCATTTTTGATTATTACACATTCTAATACCAAATTTGATGCATCATTTAATACCATAAAGAGTTCTCCACTTAGGCGTAGTGTAAGTACTAGTGTAGTGATAAGCCTCTTTTTCACATTTTTAAAGTAGCATTCACATTCAATGGAACAAACAAGCTTTAATACCTTCTGAGTTATCTTTTTTAGTGGGTATAAAATCATGATAAAACCCTAAAAAATCATCACTAATACCCATATTTTCCATGGAAACTATGGATCTCCATTACATATGTGTGTCTAGGCCACTCCTTAATTACCTTTATCTTAGAAGGGTCCACATATATCTATTTTTTAGTGATAACTATGCCCAATAATGATACCTCATCCATCCATAACTCATATTTTCTATACTTTTCATATAGTTTCTCTCTTATCAAATTATTTGTCATCGTATTCAAATGATCCTCATGATCCTCCTTACACATGGATTATATCAGAATGTAATATATAAAGACTACCAAAATTGATTCATGGTAATATCTAAATACTATATTCATTAAGTCCTTGAATATTTCTAGATCCTTAGTGAGTCTTAATTGAATCAATATGAACTCATAAGGATTGTACCTCATTCAAAATTTAGTCTTGGGAATATCAACTTTTTTCACCTTTACTTGGTGGTATCCTGATCAAAGGTTCACCTTAGTGTTATACTTATCCCCACACAGTTGATTAAATAGGTCATGTATCCATGAAAGGGGATACTATTTATTTACCATGTTTTTTCAGAGCTCATGATAATCAATGCATAAGATCATTGATCCATCCTTCTTCTCTATGATTAAGGCCAACACACTCCATGATGAATCACTCAGGTGTAAGAAACACTTATAAATATTCTCTTGTAATTGCTTCTATAATTCTTCCAAATAAATGGTGGCCATTATGTAAGGAGTCTTTGATATGGGTATAGATCCAGGTATAAGTACAATTATGAACTCAACATCTCAGTTAGGAGGAAGAACAAGAAATTCTATAAGGAATACATCAGTGTGGTCCCTCATAATTCACATGTCTTCAATAATGATCATATATTTTTCCTCAAATATTTGAGCTAGATATTATTTATCATTAGTAAATAACATCAACACTTTATTTGATAATTCATAAGTAGATTTATCCCACTCCTTACACATAGAGGATTCCATGTGATGTGAAGAGCGATCACCCTCTCATGATAGTTGATTGTGGATTTGTATAAAGATATCCAATCCAAGACCAATATAGCATCAAAATACACCAATTTAAATAAGAAGAGACATTTATGGAGGTTCAATCCAAAATAATTTATAATGGAGGAGTAATATAATATTTATGAAATAATTTACCCATTCTATTGTCTCATAGATAACTCAACTTCAATATTTTTAGGAGAGATTTTAATATTTTTACTAAACATGCATGATATAAAAGAATGAATAGAACTAGAATAAAATAGTATGTTATCTATTAATGAATTAATAACCAAATTACATATCAAAACATTATTTTTGGTAACTAATTCAATAGCAGTGATATAATATTCCCTTCTATGTTTCCTTGGATGTTGTTGTCGATGATTGTCTCCAACAAGACACTGTTTAGGGGATTGGATCATATAATGTGCATGTTCCTTATAGTTGAAACATTATAATAAAAGTTAGGTGTTTATATGAAACTTCTTTTGTTATTCCATTTTAGCGGGATAGTTCATATCCCAAAATAAATTATTAGAAAAATGTCCCTCTCGTTTGAAATTTGAAGCATCACCTAATTCCCAAGATGTTTCTTCCCACACTTTTTGAACGTCGGATGTTTGGTTTTCTTTTCTACATGGGATTTATATGTTGATCCTACCATATTAAACTTTATAATCCTTTTTTTATATTTAATATAATGAGACCACTGAGAGTCTTGAATGTCTATTTCCACCATAATGGATGAATATACAATATCTTCATAGTTGTCAAAGTCTCAAATCACCAATTTCTTTAGACTCATTTTTAATCCACTAAAGAAGCGATCCAACTTGAATTCAGTGTTAATTATGAATCCATAGGTGTATCATGTAATAATTGTGATTTTTTCCTTATACGCAATGATAAAATCATCTTACTTTTACTTTAGTGTGAGGAATTTCCTCTCTATCATAAGATGTACAGTTTGGGGGAATTTTTTATTATAAAAATTTTACTTCTTACTTCCCAATCCATGGAATCAATTTCCTCTTTAGACTTCATGTTTTTTTGTGTTCACCACTGATCTGCTTCCCCATAAAATATATATACATATAACACAGATTTATAAGCTAATGTGTATTGTAGGATAAAGAATATCTTATCAGTTGAGTTAATCCATTGTTCAGTGATGAGGGGATTAAAAGATCCACTAAATATTGCATGCCTTTGTAACATAAAGGATTAGATGACAAAATTATATTTTTAGGAGAATTATGTAGTTCCACATGACTCAATATATCATTTATAGATTGATATAGTTGAGCCAATAATTTTATGATGTTATGAGCTCCCATTCCCATTCTATTTGGAATCACATTTGGGAAATCATCACATTTAATATCACATTGGTTGTTAGCATGGGTTATCCTATTTCCATCCACTAAATAAAAATGAATAATAAAAATATGGGCTATTGAGTACCCATCTACTAAGCATATAAAAATTAATCTATGAATATATAAGGAAAAACATATAAATGAAAATTATATCCAAACTTGTGTTTCCTTATGTTTCAATATAGGTTATCCATGGTTATAGAATTATATCTAGGGTTATTACTAATTTTTTCTATTCTTAATACCAAAAACTAACTAGACCATTCTCTGATACCACATATATGTACCCAATACTTTTACCCATATATTTATATGTTTTTTAGAATAATTATCCATTAAATACAAAACCATGTTTGAAAAGTCTAGTGTCTTCAGAAGAATAGTTACATAATTATAAAGCATGAAACCAAAATAAAAAATAATTTTATCTATCTCCATAAGGAGCTCCTACCACATGATCAAGATCCCTTCATGGAAAATCATAAGAAGGATGCCCTATAAGAAAATACTTGCACAGTTTATTTTTCTGGTATATCCCAAGGGATCTTTCTTCCGGATGCTCTGAAGAGTACTGATCCAAGAAAATAAATGACGATGACGCCTTCCCTTATCACGAGGCTTGATGGAGGTGGGTTCTTGATGGAAGAGGACCTGAATTCTCTTCAACAATGCACACTAATGTGAATCTTTTCTATCATGGGACCCATCTCCTACCTCAAAGGTGACCATCCTTGTCCTTTATCTGAATTACATTTGTGTATTACTAACTGTTTGAATTCTTCAAACAGAAAATTGATTCGAATAAGAAAAAGGATATTTTCAAATTGTTTAAAAATCACAAGATGAATTAAAGAAAGTCTGAAAGACTAGAAACCTTAATCTAAAACTGGGTTTACTTAGAATTTATGATTGGGACTCTTCTTTTAATCCGCAGACATATAGGAATACAATGGCACAAGTTTGGGTTAAACTTCATGGCCTTAATTGGTTCTTTTAGAACCCAAATATTTTGAATGATATTGTTTCTTGTATAGGATCTCCTCTAAAAATTGACCACAGAACCTTAAATGATGCCCTGCGACTCTTTTCTAGAGTTATGGTGGAAATTAACATAGACTCAAAGCTGACTAATATAATTCTTTTCACTTCTAATGACTATAAAACTGAAATTGGAATTGAATATGAGCGGAAACCTCCCTTCTATGACCTTTGTAAGATCAATGGTTATAAAATATCAAATTTTAGGGTGATTAGAAGACAGGTAATCTAACCAATTGAATATTATTGGAAGCAAATAAGAAGAAATTGAAAAGATGAAGGTCTCATGATGGTTATACCTTAACCTCCCAAAAAGAAAGCTGAAAACTAGGTGAAAAAAATCATATTGTTTGACGCACATATGGGATACCTCAGGTATAAACTAGGAAGATGTTGCTGAAGAAGAAGAAAACTCCATTAAAGAGAAAGGACTCTTAGAAGAAATAGAAAATCTAGTTCTAGACACTGTAAAGCTATCAGATGAGAGGAAAGAATCCAATATCTTTCTATCTAGTTAGATCTCAAGATATATCCTAATCCAATATGTAGATCATACCATGGGTAATAGGGATAATCAACATGAACATGTAAAATTCAATTCATGCAACACATTCACTACAACTCTTCAAAATAGTGGTTTCCTTAAGAGAATTTCAGTTCAAACTATGGATGAACACACCCAATATTTGGGTACTGGACTGATCTAGAACCACTACCTTTTAAATTCCATTGATACACTAGAGATTAATAATGAAAAAAACAAAAAAATAGATGTCATATACTCTATTCCCCATGCTCAAGTCACATATATTATTTTCTCTAAAACTAAGGATTCCACTAGGCACACTATAAAATCTGAAAAACTTTTCGCTTACCAGAAGGTCATTCAAGAAAAAACATTGTCAATTACTACCAAAGTGACTAACATTGTTTCCAAGGAATTGGAATATGTTAAACCATTGAAGGGAATTATACCTCGGTACAGGTTCCTATACAAGTCCAAAAAATAAATGGCTTCACTAAGCAGATAGCCATAGAGAAATTTGGGGTGGTGAAGAAAAATGGTATAGGTTCAACCATCTCTACGGTAACAAATTCCTATTTTTATTGGTCAAAACCTATTGACAGAAGTGATGGTATTTTTTCTATAATGTTATGTAATATGAAATCAACAGACCTAATCCTAAAGGATTCAATAATATAACCTGCTAGTAAAGACTCTTCTCTAGATATAAAGAATGAAATTAAAATGAAAGATAATTAACTAGTTTCTCCTCCTTGTACTCACACTAAACCTATTAGAAGTCCTATGGATTCTGGGAAAATGAACATTATTCCTAAAGTAGCCTAGGTTGAGAAAAAATCCCTAATTTCTATGTCTTGTAATACTGTAGTCATGAAACCAGAATCTGTTGAACATGGTACAACACTATCAAGATAGGAATCTAATCTATTTTATGTTATGAATGACTCTATGGATCAGATGCAGTGTTGTCTATCTAATCTGGAAAATGCCAAAAATTAGTATACAGACACTTCAAAGTCTTGAAGTACAACTACTTCTCTACCTATAAATAGTGAGTAATGTTCTATAAAGTCGTGAAATTTTATTTCGAACCATAATAGATCTATAGACTCTCCCATGAGTTATCCAAAAACTAAAACTATAAATAAGAACACCACCATATCTAGAAATAAATAAGAATAAACCTTTAATAATACACAATTAGTTAGAAGTTCTTCCAGAAATAAATGCTCTGGAAAAAAGATAATGGGGAGTTCTAACTCCAAAAATAGGTTTTAATGAAGATCCTTTTTTGGAATAATCAGGGTATTTCTAACTCTGACACATTCATTGTATTAAAGAGAATGATTTACACTCATCATCCATTATTATTTTCTATTATGGAGTCAAAAATTACCTATTCCTCTAAATACTCTTATTAATGTCAATATAATTATGTATTTACTGGTGTAATAAAAAATAACCTCAATGCTGAATCTTTATGGATTTATTTGCACTTTTCCTTATAGAATATTATTGTTTTAAATATCTATAACCATATTTTTACCTGTAACTTTAATATAGATGAAACACTGTTGACACTCCTTTTTGTGATAGAGTCTAAATGAATGAAAAGGGAAATACCTTAAACACAAAGTAATTCATCCTTTGAGAAAACATCAAAAATTAAAAAAGGCATGAACAAAGATTCAGTTGCACTTGGGTTGCGCAAGTATACTTGCGCGCTGCCCAATGGTTGCGCAGGTGACTTGCACGCCCTCTTTGATTTTTCACCCAGGGTCTTCCCTGGCCTATAAATACCCTTGGTGGGCCCCCATTCCAGGACTGAAAAATTCCCAAACTCATATTCGAGCTCTAGTCACCCAAGTCTCTTCTGGAAGTCCTCTGAACACCTCTAAGGTAATTTCATACCTATAATGGAAGGTCTAAACAGGGGAAACAAGGCCTAAGTGTTGAAACTCATCAACACTTGCGCGCCTAAGTGGCCAGCCCCTTAAGGGAAATGGTCACACTTGTGCGCTGACTTATCCCTTCATCATAACTTGTGCACCACTCTTTCGGAAGCCTTTAAGGATAATATTAAAGGCTTTATCCAAGTCTCTCTCAAGTATAACCCTAAGGTTTGACCGTTGCACAAGTACCCATGTGTCGCGCAAGTATACTTGAGCGACCAGGACTTGTACGCCCACACAGGACTTGCACGACCCTCTCTTTTTGGGTGCCTCTCCTGCCTATTTCACCTCACTTATGCCTATACACCTCTCCTGTTCAAGATCCATCCTTAAAAACCCTCTTTAAATCCATTTCTTTTGGCATGGATTCCTTGTTGGATTCCTTATCTGAAAGGAATTCTGTGGAATATCTCTCAAAACATAGTGATTTACATATCTTCATGTAAATAAGGTGAGAAACTTCATTCATTCAACCTCATCCTTTAAAGATGATAGGTTCTTAATTCTAGGCCTCCTTTTCAGGACTAAACCCTAGTTATAATTCCATTTAACTTAGGCCTCTTTCTCAGTAATAAGTCCAAAGTCTGAAGTCCCCTAACCTGGGCATCCTCCTCAAGAGTAATCCCCAAGTTCCCCAAAATACATATTCGCTTAACCTGGGGCTCCTTTTTAGGAGTAATCCCCAGTCATAATTCCCTTTAACCTGGGCCTCCTTTTCAGGAGTAATCCCCCTTCATAATTCCCTTTAACCTGGGCCTCTTTTTCAGGAGTAAGCCCCAGTCATAATTTCTCTTAACCAATTTGAATTTCATTCGATTTGGGCATCCTCCTTAGCAGTAAGCCCCAATTACCCTCTTAATTTGGGTATCTTCCTTAGGATTAAGCCCCAAGTTAGAGTATCCAAATCTCTATAAAGCACATATACCTTTATGGACCTTGTTCCCAGGTTTCTTCACTGAAGAAAATCTTAATATTCTTCTATCTGGGATTTCATACATACATAAGCCCCACATCATTTCTTATAATTGTATCTTTCATGGCACAATTTTTTGGTTTTACCGATACCTCTTATTTCTCACACCGAGTATGACTCACGTGATCTTAGAGTGTAAAAGTAATTATGACATCTTTCTTTGAGGCATCAATCATGCATAAACCTCATACTTCTTTACACTAACTACATGGGTTTTGATTCCTTTAAAAAAATGATATGTAGGTAGCCCATATGCGGGTACGATCCCAACTCTGAAATAATCTATGTCCTTCTGAATGACAATAAACATCAAGTACCCCGCGGAGTGGCTTTAAAACCAGTATGGTTATCATAATGACCAAGAGATTTCTATATAATGTGTCGAAGGATACCATTGACCAAGAATATCTAACAAATACAGATGATTCTCTATCTATGAAGAACCTCTAATACATATAAAATATTCTCAAAATCTCATACATACTGATCATTGATTGTGAGATTTAAAGGAAAGCTCATTTTCATACTTGGTAATATAATAAGGATTCACAAACATAACTTAAATCTATAAAGAGAGTCCCAAAGTAGACAATAATTCCCCACAAAAGGGTATGATGAGTCCGACCTCCCATCCTCTCAACCAATGCAAATTCTTATGTCTCATAAGTTCACAACTAATGAGCACCTACCTTTGGAAAGTAGGTCAAAATGGATATGGAATCATTGGATGTTTCTGGTTCTATGAACAAACATGTTAGAAATCGCTTGGAATGTTTGAAACTTAAATCAATGAGGTCCTCCCCATTTCCAGATAAAACAAAAAATGGGGAACCCGACGTGAATCCTTTAGCAAGTTAAAATGATGTTTTACTTATTTTTTCAGGCCCCTATTTAAACTCAATGAGAGGGCCAATAGAACAATCAGTAACATATGTGCTAGTCCAAAAGAAGTAGCAGATGAACTTATCTTGATTATGTTTGTTATATCAAATAGGAACTCTTTTCCAAGATCTTATGCATTACAAGAATGGGTTCTCTTAAGTTCACGTCTGTGAATGCCTCTGCTGTGAAAACCTCTGCAGTGAATGCATCTTCTGCTACTCCTGCTGGATCGTCGTCCGCTCTGAGGACAACATCACCTACTCAGTGTATTTAACGCTTGGTATCAAATGTTCTGGTTAAGGAGTACCATCAAAATGGTACTATTCCGACTCTGGAGGCTACTCTACAAGCCCTCCAATTCAATAATTCACCCTGCATATCCGAACAGTGACGACCAACGATCAATAAATAGGTGGTACCGACCACCGTTTCCAACCGTTTTGGGTCGTTATCCCTAGAATGCAATCACCATTCCCTCCCATATTCTAGGTAGGTGAAAGATAAGGTCCCTCAGGGCCTTAATTCAAATAGATAGAAGTCCTTCCCGAGGGCTCCCATCAAAAATCGCATCCAGACTCATGCGGTGGTGCACCCTCAACATGAGGAGGGTGTTGTCTCTAGGTGTTTGGATCTGGTTCCTCCAACCTGAGCAGGCAAGACGAACCACCAGAGGTGACAACCGGTTAAAAGTGATCAGGTTCTTATCTCTACCATTTCTAGAGAAGTCCACCAACCTAACTTGGTGGCAAGCAATGAGCGGGCACGCACACTCGTCCGTTTTAATTCCGCTGTCCAGCAGACTCGTCTGACAGCAATATGTCAATCCCGCTAGGCAATTATGGGGGAGTATTATAGATAGGAACATACACCTATTTATAATTCATCATCTAGTTAGCAGGCTCGTCTGACTACATACGATGAATCCAGCCAACCCAATGTGTTGACAACTGGTAAATAGGCACATAAACCTGCTTACACTCATCAATACTGCCAGCAACCTCATCTATTAGTGTTGAAGGAAGATCGTCAACCACATTCATCGGAGTGAAATTAGTAGGCACATACTTCTGTTAGTATTGATCAAGCCTACCAACAGTCACATTTGGTAGCACCCGGAGAATTATGTCGGAAAGCTCCAGTGACAAATAGGAGGCAGACTCAACTCTCTTCCCCCACACTTGAGTACTGTCAGAATTCACTGACAGGAAAAGGAGGATAGAGGCAGGAATACACACCTACTCCAAGCACGGAATGGACATATATTATTGTTCCAGCAGCTGAAGTCACCAAGCATATTCTAACAATGGTGAAAGAGTAGAAGCAAATCCCTGCTCATATTCTGGATGCCTACGAGGATATTATAACAGATTCAATAGCATCACAGGGGAAGAAATGAAAATCTATCCCTACCAGTGGAGCGACACATCAACATATCACTTCAGAATAGATACACACCTCTGTTCCAGTCCAAGAGGGTTGTGGGGCATACTCACCCATATCATACGGACAACCAAGTCAGGCACATACACCTGATTTGAGTGGAGATAATCAGCATAACCCGATCATTTCTCCTGAACAGGCACATACACCTACCCATAATGACCACTTTCATCAACAAGTGTTTTGTAATGTGAGTAAGAAGGCGTTTAATAAGAATACCCACCCAGCATAGTCAATAAATCAAGGGGAAATCAACAATAAGGCCTTACTCGATGCTGGAGTTCTTGATGCACTCAGACAATTATCTGTTGCAACTCAAGATTTTACTCTCTTAGTTCCCAATAGTGGGAACATTAATTTCGACGGTCTGCATCAGACACTTCTTCATGAAGACTTGATTCATGAAAATTCGGTCGATCTCGAAGTTTCGTCTTCACATTAGAGCCAAAAGAACCTTTTGTGTGGCCATAAGGCCTGGGAACAAAATGTTTCATCTTTCACTATAACCCACCATGGTGGTCCTCCCCATGATGATGAATTTAGCTATGATTTTACTCTCCGCAGTAGCAATTTACATTGTCTGGAAAAATGCTCTAATAGACAATTTAGTGACGAGAAAGCCCTCTTATCTTGAGGCACTTGCAAATGTGAAGCCAGTCATGTCTGATGGTTTACCAATAGTAGGTGAAATACTTTCTCAATCAAAAGATATCTCGGGGTGTAGGTCATTCTCCGAACCACCCCTGAATCATGCATCTTCTAATTCTATGAGTGAATTCTCTACCGATTTTGTTGAATCTGACAATGAAATAAATAAGCACCAGCTTTGGTCTAAACAAGTAGAAGAATCTTCATTGAATGATAAAGAGTAAGTAATGAATATGAGAAAACAACTGGTGAAAGGTGAAGTGCCAGTTATTTTTTGGCCTTTGGCTGACTCTCAGTATGAGATTTGAGAGATGTTGATGAAATATGGAATTCATGATATTCATCTCAACATGTGGAAAACTCTTTGTCAGTTGAAAAATAAAATATTATCTTATGATGAATATGAAAATCATGTCACGATAATATAAGGGTTACAAAACCAAATTGATTTTGCTTCTCTCTTAGTTTCTCGATATCCGAAGGCTGAAAAGCAGTAGAGAGCCCTTCAGCATTCATGCCTTGGCGCACTAAGAAGGTTGCACCAGTTAATTTCCAATGCCCCATCTGGTATTCATATCAGAGGATGGGGTGCCCATGGAGCACTACATTTAACTTTACTCTCCAGTCAGCAAAGCCCGCCGAAAATGGTCTCATGAAATGTTATTTCCCATGGCCGGCCACAGCCAATTGGCTTTATTTGTAATCAAAGGCTCGCTCAAGAACATGCCTTAACTAGTTCTTCTCAAAATCAGGCATACAGAGAACAAGTTGTTGAGTTACTCCTGCATCAAGAAAATGAGAATATTGAACAAGTATCTCATTTGGAGCATGCACATCATCAAGTGATAGAAGTGTTAGAAATCATCCAATGGTCTTTTGAGCCAAGTGATAAGAATGGATGCAGGTTAATGCATCCAACCAATTTTTGGACTAAAGTCTGTAAGATCAGGAGAGATTTTAAGAAGGTCTCAGATATAGCAACTCAAGAGCCACCCCAGCTTTCCAGACTGGGGACTCTTTTAACCCAACCCTCATAATCAACAAATATGATTCGAGGAGTTGAGCAGAAATAGCAGGAACCGCCCCAGTCCACCGGACTAGGGAATTTTTCAAATCCTCAATCTCTTCCTCAGTGAAATTCAGTATTCTCTCGATTATGGAAGAACCCCAAGAGGAGCAAAGAGACAAATTATTTGGAGATTCTCTCCACATTATGGTTCATCAAGAAGTTCCTGAGAGATCAAATC
Organism: Viscum album; assembly: GCA_963277665.1. NCBI lineage: Eukaryota > Viridiplantae > Streptophyta > Magnoliopsida > Santalales > Viscaceae > Viscum > Viscum album. Next base: position 103,084,193 of record OY728140.1, read on the forward strand.
AGTAAAAGGCAGTGTCTCAACAAGGACATGGAAGAAGGAAATATCACAAAAATTCCGATAAAAGAGATGCAATGCATTATGAATCAATCAATGTCATCAATGTAGTTGTTTCTGATCCCCTAGATTAGGTTCACTCAGAGGGATCAGATGAGGAATCTCCTACTCAAGAGGTTGTACGCACAGACACAAATGAAGAAGGTGTGCGTACATGAAATAAAAGGATTACCCAGAATCTAGGTAATCCTTCAAGTAACCTACTTCCCCCTCTCTAAATGGTGTCCAATAAGGGGAAAGGAAAGAATCAGGTTACATACCCTTACTTTGGAGAAGGCCAATCACTCTCACTTGATCAAAGATTCGCACAACAAGAGGAAGAGATGAAGGAATTAAAGCGGTTGAATGTAGAGCTACTTCAGAGTAGTCTTCCTATTAAGCATGCTGGAGTCAGTCAGCCAAGGGAATTTGTTGCGGCTACTGACATGGATCAAGAGTATCCTCCATTACTAGTACACCCTCAGAGGACTAATCCTATGGTTTATACGCAACAACAATCGGCAATACAACCATTTGTGGTAGTCCCGGTCGCCACATCTATACAAGCTCCAGTTATTGCACCTGCACAAGTCCAAGCTCAACCGGATGTTTCTCAAAAGTTAATCACAAACATTGAGTCATTAACAGCTCATTTGGAAGCTATGGAGGGAAATCATGCACCGGTTCAACTGGAGAAGAGAGCTTACCCTGAGTGGGTAGATGCAATTCCTCCCCCATCAAATTTTGCAAGTACCACATTCCTAATCTTTAATGGTTCGGGAGACCCAGAGAAACACTTAACGGATTTTGTTTCTTGTTGAGATCCTATGATGGGAACCCCTCGGCAAAAAGAAGTAGTTATGCTCAGGTGTTTTGTACAGTCATTACAAGGGCCTGCTTTTGTCTGGTATACAAGCTTGCAATCCCAGTCAATTACCCTGTGGGAGGATCTTCGTCAACAATTCCTTCTTCAATTCAGCTTAGATTTGCCAATGACAATAGTTTTTGATCTTACAAACTATAAGAAAATAGAGAATGAAAGGGTTTTAGATTTCATTGCTCGCTGGAAGGGATTAACATATTCCATGATATTAGCATTCCATCAAGAAGAATTGATGCCAATCTATGTGGAAAATTTGCATGATGAGTTGCGCACACCGTTGATCCCTGTGAAATACACAAGAGGGTTTCAAGACCTTACATAGTTTTTTCAGGAGATTGAAGACTCTCTTCTGAAGACTAAGGATAAAGCTCATGTAATTCCCTCAGCTCTAGGAAGGAGAATGGGTAAAGCAGAGGCTACTAGATTTATGCTTAAACAAGCACATGTACCTGCTTCTACTTCAAGACCATAATATTCTCGAATGGATCCACCTCCTGAGTGTCAACAAAAGAGGTTGTTTCGTTAAGATGATCAAAGAGATCAAAGTTGAAAACAATTTGAGGATTTAAAGAGAAAAATTTACTATTTCTGAAATGAACTAGTTCCTAGTTGCTTCATTTTGACTCTAGAAAATAATTTGGTTCAATTTCCAAGGCCCAAAAGGCCGAACAAGGAAGGAGATGAAGACCGTCCCAACTATTGCCCATTTCATCAGATGTTGGTGCATCCCATTCAGGGGTGTTTTGTCTTCAAAGACCTCATACAAAAAATGGTGGACTCAGGACAAGTCAAGTTGAAAAGTTCTTCAGCTCAGGTAGCATGTGCAACTGCTATGAATCTAGAGGAAGATGGCGAGTGGCAAGAATTCAAGAACAAAAATGCCCAAAAATATAATGATTGGATGGTCAAAAAAATGATCAACCGAACTCATGCCATTTTGTGAACACAATTGAAGAAACTAATTGTGTCTTCTGCCATGAATTCCATAGAAATACCCTCTTCATCAGAGGGAAAATCCTCAAAGAAATGACATAATTCAAAGAAAGAGGAAGAATCAGAAGAAGATGAGATAGTGTCAAAGCCCAAATTGTCTTTGACTCTAGAAAATTTTATGCCATATACTTCGAAGCAAACAGCACCACCCCACCAAACGGAATAGCCTAAATTGGATAATTTGGTAGAATCTTTATCAGAAGAAGTGCTGATCTTTGGTTATGTTAATATGATTCATTTAATAGATCCTTATGGCAGTCGCAGTTTTGATTTTGATGAGCCTAAATTTCCTGTATCAAACAGAGGAATTAAGGGGAGTTCCATAGGTCTGGGATACAGAGGAAGACGTGGATATCCCAGAAGCCACTATTCCAATTCTACCCCTACTAGAACTGTGTATGTAGCAGAAACTCGTGTGAGATCCCTTCAATGGGCTCAACATGAACAAGCAAATTCTTCCACCAATAGCAGACTCAGTCTTGGCACAATTATTCTGGTGTATCGGTTAGAGATTCCACCTTCTTCCTCTCAACAAGTAAATAGACCTATTCAGTCTAACATTTCAAAGCCATGAGTATTTCTAACTCCCACCCCGATATAAGATGCATCTACTTCCAAAGAATCAACTTCTAAGGTACCTGTGGAACCACATGTTCCTATTGGGAAACGAAGACCTCTAGATCAAAAGTATGATGTATTGAAACATTTGGCCCAAATAACAGCGAAGTTATCAATTTTGGATGCCTTGAATCTATCCAAGGATCTTCGGGAGGCACTCATTGCGGCTTTGTCAAGTCCTCAAGAGTTTGAAACTGAAATTGCTGCAGCTGAAGTCTACCATGTAGAGAATAATCCTGCAAAATTCCATGCATTGATATCTTTCATAGATGAAGATGAAGATGATGTCATGCATGGACATATCAGACCTTTATACTTATCTGGAAAGGTCAATGGTGTAGACGTCCGAAGAGCTTTCAGTAATAACCGTTCATGAGTCAACCTCATCCCCATTCATACACTTCGTCGATTGGGCCTCACAGAATCTGATTTGTCTCCTTCTACTATGATGTTGCAAGGATATGATAAAAATTAACAAGAACCACTGGGTGAGATTACACTCATAACTCAGTTTGGAGACCTTGTATCCAATTCAGATTTCATTGTTGTTGATCATGACACAACATTCAATGTTTTTCTTGGAAGACCATGGCTACATCAACATACGGTTATCCCTTCATCATACAATCAATGTCACAAATATTGTTTTTATGGTCAGATTGGGAAATTTTATGGTGGTAAAGTCCCCTTCAAAACATGTGAATTTCAATACATTGAGGCGGAATTCTATCACATGAAGGGTAAGGAGAAATCCATGGAAAGGGAGGTTACCATGGTTAATGCTCCATTTGGTTTGGAAAAGATTCTAGTAAATCCATTTACACATGTGAGTGCAGATTATGTGTTGCTTATCATTCAGATTAATAGGATAGACCCAAATCAAAATACTCTTATGGAAACCTCCATAATGTCAATTATGGCAATCAAGCCATACAACATGGGAGAAATTAGTGATTCACCAAGCAATGATGAAAGATCAAATAGAGATGTCTTCATTTCATCTGCTGAAATCCAACAAGTCTATACTTCACCAACTAGGACAGAAGAAGTTATAGCAATGTCAGAGGTGAATGATGATGTTGAATCTCAATCCACCATCTCCTATTTATTACCCAAGGAAGACCCTTTATCATCAATCGGGTCGGAAATGGAAGCTTCTTCTTCGAGATGTTCAAATTTTAACATCTCTTCTGATCATGAAAATCATACTTCATCATCTATTATGCAAGTAGAAACAGAAGAAATAACACATGTTGCAGAAGAAGAGGAAGATCTTAGGGATTATCCTCCAGCATTTGAAGAGGGTATCTCTACCACTGTGGATGAACTCAGAGAAATAAATCTGGGTACAAAAGAAGATCCATTCCCCACTTTAATTAGTACGACCATGAATCTTGAAGAAAAAGAGATGTATATTTCCTTTTTAAAGAAAAATCGAGATATATTTTCTTGGAACTATACAGAGATGCCTGGGCTTGATCCTGATGTTGCCACTCATTGTTTAGGTTTTCCAGAATAACATCGAGGATTCAAACAAGCCGCTAGAAGAACACACCCAACCTATGCTTCCAAAATTGAAGCTGAAGTGGATAAGCTTATCAAAGCTAACTTCATCAGAGAAGTTCAATATCCCAAGTTGTTGGCTAATATTGTCCCTGTTAAAAAGAAGAATGGATAAATTAGAGTTTGAATTGATTTCAAAGATCTTAATCGGCATCATCCTAAGGATGATTTTCCAGTTCCGATTACAGAACACTTGATTGATGTAACAGCTGGCTATGAAGCAATTTCCTTTGTGGATGGATATTCAGGATATAATCAAATCCAAATGGATCCAGAAGATGAGGAATCTATAGCTTTCAGAGTCCCTCAGGGGGTGTTTTGCTATCGGGTAATGCCCTTTGGCCTGAAGAATGCAGGCGCAACATATCAATGTGCCATGCATCATATCTTCAAACCCTTTTTAGGGAAGTTTGATGAATGATATGTGGATAATTTTTGGTTAAATACAAACAACATTTTAATCACTTGGATGATTTTGAAATCATATTCCACAAACATCAGCAACATAATTTGAAGATGAACCCCTTAAAATGTGCTTTTGGGGTAACCTCATGGAAATTTCTTGGCTTTGTTGTACGCCATCCGGGTATCGAGGTCGATCCTAAGAAGAAAAAGTCAACCCTTGGTATGTCACCTCCTCAAAATTTAAAGGAATTAAGAGAACCTCAAGGACAATTAGCCTATATTTGGCGCTTCATCTCCAATTTGGTAGGCAAAAGTTTACCCTTCAACAAATTGATGGAGAAGGGAGTCACTTACCAGTGGACTGAAGAATGTCAAGAAGCATTCGATATTCTCAAGAAGTATCTCTTGAGTCGACCGGTGTTAATGCCACCTATTGAAGGAAGACCACTTATCCTTTATGTAACAGCTTTAGAGCGATCATTAGGTGCCTTTCTTGCTCAGAAGAATGACGCTAGGAATGAAAATAGCCTCTACTATCTTAGTCGGACTATGCTTGAAGTAGAAACCCGGTATTCAAATATTGAGAAGTGCTTCCTAGCGTTAATATTTGCAGTTCAGAAGTTGAGACACTATCTGCATCATCACGAGGTCCAATTAGTATCTCGCAATAGCCTTCTCAAATTCATCCTTAGTCGTCCAATGCTTACAAGACGTTTGGCAAGGTGGGAAGTTATTTTGCAGCAATTTGATATCCAGTACGTGTCTCAAAAGGCAATAAAGGGCCAAGCTCTAGAAAATTTCCTTGATAAACATCCATCAGTAGAAGATACATCTTTAGATATTGAACTTCTTGATGAATAAGTCATTTCTATTCAAGATAATCTTCAAACATGGGAAATGTACTTTGATAGTGCTTTCAGAAGTCCAATAGAGAAGAAAATGGAAGATCCTAAGTTCAACAAAGTTGGGTTAGAAATTGTACTCATTTCCCCGGAAAAGGCAGTTCTACCTTATTCCTTCTCATTGTTGGGAGGTGGTATAAATAATGAAGTAGAATACCAAGCTCTTATAACAGGATTGGAGTTGACACTTTAAGAACAAGTGAATCACTTAAAGGTGAAAGGTGATTCAGACCTGGTAATCAAACAAGTCAATGGGGATTATGCAATCAGAAAAGAAGAACTAATCCCTTTGTATGATTATGTCATAGAGTTAATGGTGGAATTTCCTTCAGAACCGACATTTTCTTATGTCCCGAGGTCACAAAATGCTCAAGCTGATGCACTGGCTAATATAGCCACAACTCTGTCAGATCCAAATCGGGACGAGATAAGACTCAGTATTTCCCACCGTCATACAATTTCACCTTATGTTCAAATCAGAATAGAGGAAATCAATGAAATTAGTCCCATTCCTGAACCATATGTTCATACTACAGGATGGATGAAACCTATCAGGGAATACCTTCAAAATGGAACACTTCCACCTGATAGAGCCATGAAAGAACAAATCTGGTGGCGTGTGGTCAATTTCACTCTTTATGATAGCTCATATCACCTAGAAAAAATTCTCTACAAAATAGGTTTTTATGTGATTCTCTTCAAATGCATTGATGGCGAAGAGATAATGGCTGTCATAAAAGAAGTACATGCAGGAGTCTGTGGTTCCCACCAGTCTGAACATAGACTATCTGATCAAGTTCGAAGGATTTTATACTTTTCTCCTTCAATGATACAAGATTGTGTTGATTTCACAAAGAAGTGTCATTCCTTCCAAGTACATGAAAACTTCACTCATCAGCCCCCAGAGTTTCTTCATACATTTATATACTCTTGGCCATTTTCCACATGGGGAAAGGATGTAGTGGGACCTTATCCTTCGGCTACATCCAAGAAGTTTAAGTATATTCTTACTGCTAATGACTTCTTTTCCAAATGGGAAAAGGTAATACCTCTTAAAGAAGTCAGTTCTAAATGCATTTTTAGCTTCATCAAGTCTAACTTCATTACCATATTTGGTGTCCCTCATACCATATTGATGGAAAATGGCACTAGCTTCTATTTATCTGAGGAGAGGAAGTAGTATCAAGAATACAACATCAAATCCAATCATTCATCTCAGTATCATGCAGTGGCCAATGGCCAGATAGAAGCTTTCAATAAGACTCTTTCAAACATACTGCAAAAGATGGTGGATAAATATAATAAAGCATGGCTTGATAAACTCTTTCATGCTTTATGGGTTTATCGAACCACCACCCACACTGCAACACAGTCAACTCCATATTCATTGGTATATGGAACACAAGCATTCTTGCCCATTGAAGTTCAATTACCCTCACTCAGAGTAGCCATTTGTGATCAGTCATCTATAGATGAACAATCTCAAAAGCAATTGGGTGAATTGGAATGGTTAGAAGAGAAAAGATTGTGCACCTTGGACCACTTGGAAGTCTATCAAAATCGAGTAGCACGAGCATTCAACAAAAAGGTTCATCTTAGTTCATTCATTTAGGGAGAATTGGTATTGGTTCTCATAACTACAATGATACTAGGAAAGAAAACTCCCAAGCTGGAACGAAAATGGGAAGGACCTTATTCAATACATAAGGTCTACTCCAATGGAGCTTATTCTTTAATCTCAATGGATGGAGAACTCATCACTACTCCAGCCAATGATAGATTTCTGAAGAAGTATTTTGTGTAGGAAAAATACTTAATCGTCCAGCAAGATGTTAAACTGCACCATCCACGGTCCATGCATATGAATTTAAACTATTTTTTCCCTTATCGTCCAACATGATGTTAAACGGTGACGTCCTAGCTACATGGTGCTAAACAATAAAGAATTCCCTTATGTTCAGCAAGACATTAAACTGCATAATCTCTGGTCCACACATATGACCTTAAACTATTCGCACCATCATCCAACATGACGTTAAACTGTGAAAAAGTCCCTAATATGTCCAACATGACGTTAAAGTGTGTCCTCTTTTGTCCTCACTGCATGAGAATAAACTGCACAGTCCCCTTTTCATCCAACATGACGTTAGACTGTATTGTCCCCATCATCTTAGCTATAGGATGCTAAACTGTACAACACTCTTATTTTCCAACAAGATTCAAAAATGTGTTCACATCCAACATGACATTAAACTGTGTCCCTATATTTGTTCTACATGATGTAAAACTGAATAAAGTCCCTTAATATGTCATACATGACGTTAAACTGTATTTTTTCCCTACTACATGACACTAAACTGTGCAACACAAATAGTCCTCACTGCAAGACTTTAAACTGCATAGTCCCTTCATATGTCCTACATGACATTAAACTGTGCATCTTTAAGGTTGTTGTTACCTCTTGTTTCTCACACCGAGTATGACTCACGTGAGCTTCGTGTAAACTTCAACCATAACACCCTCACTGGGCCACTAACCATGTGTAAGTCCCAACACCATTTTTAGGTCGTTGTTCTAAAAAACAACTTGATTACTTATTTATTCTTTAATTGAACTACGTGGACTTTGATCCTTGCCTTCTAGGATTGGTACGCAAGCATCCTTCTGAGGTTCAAGCCCAAAACCAATCTCTTCACATCGGTTCAACTCTATCTCATAAGATGTTGATCCGTGAAGCCACCCCCTGAATCAATATCTTCACATTGGTTCACCTTTTTCCTTGCTCTGTGACATTAAACTATATAGCACTTTTGTCCTATATGAAAATAAACTACAACATTATTTTTCACTCTCACCTGAGAGAGAATCATTATTTACATTGATCTATGATTATGTTATCTTCTAAAGACTACATGCATACATGGAAATACCTAAACCTTTTATTTTGGGTCAAACCATCATTGCACTAAAGTCCCCTTTTCACCCTTCATATGTACGAACCAAATCTGTATAGAGGGTATTTCAAGAACTACGTGTGGCTTGATTCCCATCCTTATGGGATACGTATGAATGTTCGATCATCCCTCGAATCCATCCCCATGTCTTTGGGCCTAACCCCAAACTCCACTTTCAGTACCCTAGATGAAAATTCCCTGTGAAAACACACACATTGTATTCATTATTATGGTCCAAGCTCTATGACCCTAAACAATGATTTCCTAAACTCTCATCCCACATGACGTTAAACTGTATTTCATGAACTACATATGGCTTGATTCCTATCCTTATGGGATACATAGTGAAGTCCAACATTTTAATTCAGGACCCAGCCACAACATGATTATGGTTAGCATTGGTCTGTGTATCTCTACATGCATTGAACAAATTCCCATTTTTATGTGTCATACTCCTAACCTTGAATACTTCCAGATCTCCATAACACTTTTCTTGACTTTTGGTCACAAAATGTCCAATTTCTGAGAGTTCTTTTTCCTGACAAGTGCATCATGTGCTCTTAAGCGGCCTTGCATAAACAGTTTACAAAACAGACATGTCATCCAAAAGATGCTATTATTTGACTATGCAGCCAATACCCTTAGGTGGCCCTACATAATTCACCCCCATAATGGGTTTCTCAAAGAGTGTTAACGTCATTCTTGGGAAGAAAATATCTTTTGTCTTTAGTTGTCTTAATGAAAATATGTAGGGATCTACAAAAAATGGTCATCCTTAACATATCTGTCCCATACTTTTTTTTCCATGATCTGAAAGTATTCAATTCTATGGTTTATATTTTCCATCCCAACATTTGGGTCAGACCTTCGTAGGAGTAACATTCATCCAGTTATTAGAAAATCTTGTTTGGAATTATCTTTTCCATATTCAAGTACCTCTGTCCATACAGCAAACTCTATGCTTTGGAAAAATTGAATCCCCATAAACTTCCACTGGTTTTTTAGTAGTAGAAAAGTAAATTTCTGAGAGTTCTTTTTCCTGACTATGCAGCACATTCCCTTAGGTGGCCTTGCATAATTAGTCTACATAATGGGCCTATCAGCCAAAAATGATATTATTTGAATATGCAGTCAATGCCCTTAGGTGGCCCTACATAATTCAACCCCCTAACAGGTTTGTTAAATATTGGTGACTTCATTCTTGGGAACTAATTATTCTAATTTATTTTAGTCATTTTTCATATCATTCCTCAGATTCAAAATTTCTTAAGTCATCATTTACATATTTTCCCTCATACTTGAACATGGTAATATGTTTTTAGATAAATTATCGAGGCATTGCATCAATGATAATTCATTCGGTCAAACCTATTTTGACCTTAAACCTTAGCCTTTTTATGTCTAACATGCATGAATTTAAACTGTCAATAACCACATGTTCCTTGGTTTTCTTCTTTACCTCAGAGTCACATCTTTATTTATTTTGGATCCAACTCTGAGGGGGGAATTTTTTTGACGTTCCTTTCCGTCACAGAGTCTAAACGAAAGAAAATAGAAATACCTTGAACCCAAAGAAATTCATCCTTTGAAGAAACATCAAATTTTTTTAAAGGCATGAACAAAGATTCAGTTGCACTTGGGTCGCGCAAGTATACTTGCACGCCGCCCAATGGTCTCACAAGTGACTTGTGCACCCTATTTTATTTTTCACCCAGGGTCTTCCCTAGCCTATAAATACCCCTGGTGGGCCCCCCATTTCAGGATGGAAAAATTCCAAAACTCATATTCGAGCTCTGGTCACCCAAGTCTCCTCTGGAAGCCTTCTGAACACTTTTAAGGTAATTTCTTACCCATAATGGAAGGTCTAAACAGTGGAAACAAGGCCTAAGTGTTGAAACTCATCAACACTTGCGCGCCTAAGTGGCCGGCCCCTTAAGATAAATGGTAACACTTGGGCGCCGCTTTACCCCTTCAACAGAAATTTCGCACCACTCTTCTGGAAGCCTCTCGGGATATTACTAAGGGCATGAGCCAAGTCTCTCCCAAGTATTACCCTAAGGGTTGACCATCACGCAGGTAACGCTATGTCGCGCAAGTATACTTGCACAACCCGGACTTGCGCACCCACTCAGGACTTGTGCACCCCTCTCTTTTTGGGTGCCTCTCCTGCCAATTTCACCTCTACTATGCCTATCCACCTATCCTGTTCAAGATCCTGCCTTCAAAACCCTCTTTAAAGCCATTTCTTTTTGCATGGATTCCTTGTTGGATTCCTTATCTGAAAGGAATTATGTGGAATATCTCTTAAAACTTAGTGATTTACATATCTTCATGTCCCTAATGTGAGAGGCTTCATTCATTAAACCTCATCCTTTAAAGATGAGAGGTTCCCTAACCTGGGATTTTTTTAGGAGAAATCCACAGTCATAATTTCTCTAAATTGGGCCTTCTTTTCAGGAGTAAGCTCCAGTGATAATTCCCTTAACCTGGGCCTCCTTTTCAGGAGTAAGCCCCAGTCATAATTCCCTTGACCTAGGCTTCCTTTTCAAGAGTAATCCCCAGTCATAATTCCCTTAACCTGTCTTAATTTACTTTTTAATTGGGATTCCTTCTTAGGAGTAAAACCCAATAATAAATCCACTCTAAATTTGGGAATCCTTCTCAGGAATAAGCCCCAAGTTAGAGTATCCAAATCTCCATAAAGCACATATACCTTTATGAACCTTGTTCCCGGGTTTCTTCCCTGAAGTAAATCCAAATTTTCATCTATCTGGGTAGTCATACATACATAAGCCCCACATCATTTCTTAAAATTGCATCTTTCGTGGCACAATTGTTTGGTTTTACCAATACCTCTTATTTCTCACACCGATTATGACTCATGTGAGTTTAGATTGTAAAAGTAATTATGACATCTTTCTTTGAGACATCAATCATGCATAAATCTCATACTTCTTTACTCAAACTACATGGGTTCTGATTCCTTTTCTAAAACAAAGGATATGTAGGTATCCCATCTGTGGGTGTGATCCCAACTCTGAAATAATCTATGTCCTTATGAATGACAATAAACTTCAATTTCCCCATTGAGTGGCTATAAAACCAGTATGGTTATCATAATGACCAAGATATTTCTATATAATGTGTCGAAGGATACCATTGACCAAGAATCTCTAACAAATACAGATGATTCTCTATCGATGAAGAACCTCTAATACATATAAAAGATTCTCTAAATCTCATACATACTGTTCATTGATTGTTAGATTTAAAGGAAATATCATTTTCATACTTTGTAATGTAATAAGGATTCACGGACATAACTTAAATCTATAAAGAGTGTCCTGGAGTAGACAATAATTCCCCCCAAAAGGGTGTGATGAGTCCGACCTCCCATCCTATCAACCAATGAAAATTCTTAAGCCTCATCAGTTCATAACTAGTGAGCACCTACCTTTGGAATGTAGGTCCGAATGGATATAGAATCATTGGATGTTCTTTTGCCTGACTATGAAGCACGTGCCCTTAGGTGGCATTGCATAAACAGTCTACATAACAGACGTGTCAGCCAAAAGATGCTATTATTTGACTATGCATCCAATTCCCTTAGGCGGACCTACATAATTCAACCCCCTAACGGGTTTTTCAAATAGTGGTAACTTCATTATTGGAAAGAAAATCTCTTTTGTCCTTAGTTGTCTTAATGATAATATGTAGGGATCCGCAAAAAATGGTCATCCTTAACATATCTGTCCCATACTCTTTTTCATGATCTGAAAGTATTCAAGTCTATGTTTTATATTTCTATTCCCTACGTTTGGGTCAGACCCTCGTAGGAGTGACATTCATCCAGTTCTTAGACAATCCTTTTTGGAAATATCTTTTCCATATTCAAGTACCTCTCTCTATACAGCAAACTCTATGATTTTGAAAATTTGAATCCCCATAAACTTCCACTGGCTTTTTAGCAGTATAAAGGTAAATTTTTGAGAGTTCTTTTTCTTGACTATGCAACACGTTTCCTTAGGCGGCCTTGCATAAATAGTCTACAAAACAGACTTGTCAGCCAAAATATGCTATTATTTGACTATGCAGCCAATGCCCTTAGGTAGCCTTGCATAATTCAACCCCCTAATAGGTTTGTTAAATAGTGGTAACTTCATTCTTGGGAACTAATTCTTCTAATTCCTTTTTTCCATTTTTCATATCATTCCTCAGATTCAAAATTTCTTAAGTCATTGTTTACCTATTTTCACTCATACATGAACATGGTAATATGTTTTCAAATAAATTATCAAGGAATTGAGTCATTGTTAATGCATTAGGTCAAAGCTATTTCGACCTTAAACAATATCCTTTTTATGTCTGATATGCATGACCTTAAACTGCCAATAATCGCATGTTTGTTGGTTTTATTCTTTACCTCAGAGTCACATCCTTATTTCTTTCGGATCCATCACTGAGGGGGGACTTTTGTTGACACTCCTTTCCATCACAAAGTCTAAATGAATGAAAAGGGAAATACCTTGAACCCAAAGTAATTCATCCTTTGACGAAACATCAAAAAGTAACAAAGGCATGAACAAAGACTCAGTTTCACTTGGGTCATGCAAGTTCCACTAAGGTCGTGCAAGTAAACTTGTGTGTCGCCCAATGGTCGCACAGGTGACTTGTGCGCCCTCTTTGATTTTTCTCCCAGGGTATTCCCTGGCCTATAAATACCCCTGGTGGGCGCCCCATTTCAGGACGAAAAAATTCCAAAACTCATATTCAAGCTCTGGTCTCCCAAGTATCTTCATGGAAATCTTCCAAACACTTTTAAGGTAATTTCATACCTATAATGGAAGGTCTAAACAGGGGAAAAAGGCCTAAGTGTTGAAACTCATCAACACTTGCGCACCTAAGTGGCCAGCCCCTTAAGGGAAATTCTCACACTTGTGTGCCGCTTTACCCCTTCTACAGAACTTGTGTGCCACTCTTCTGGAAGCCTCTAGGGATAGTACTATGGGATTGAGCCAAGTCTCACCCAAGTATTACCGTAAGGGTTGACCGTCACGCAAGTACCCCTATGTCGCGCAAGTATACTTGTGTGACCAAGACTTGCGCACCCACTCAGGACTTGCATGCCCCTCTCTTTTTGGGTGCCTCTCCTGCCTATTTCACCTCTCCTATGCCTATCCACCTCTCCTGTTCAAGATCCAGCCTTCAAAACCCTCTTTAAAGCCATTTCTTTTTACATGGCTTCCTTGTTGGCTTCCTTATATGAAATTAATTATGTTGTATATCTCTCAAAACATAGTGATTTACATATCTTCATGCCACTAAGGTGAGATACTTAATTCATTCAACCTCATCCTTTAAATATGAGAGGTTCCCTAACCTGGGCCTTCTTTTCAAGAGTAATCCCCAATCATAAATTCTCTAAATTGGGCCTCCTTTTCAAAAGTAATCCCCAGTCATAATTCCCTTAACCTAGGCCTCCTTTTCAGGAGTAAGCTCCAGTCATAATTCCCTTAACCTGGGCCTCCTTTTCAGGAGTAAGCCCCCGTCATAATTCCCTTAACCTGTCTTAATTTACTTTTGAATTGGGATTCCTTCTCAGGAGTAAAACCCGGTCATAAGTCCCATCCTAATTGGGGCATCCTTCTCAGGAATAAGACCTATGTTAGAGTATCCAAATCTCCATAAATCACATATACCTTTATGGACCTTGTTCTCGGGTTTCTTCCCTAAAGTAAATCCTAATTTTCATCTATCTGGGCAGTCATACATACATAATCCCTACATCATTTCTTATAATTGCATCTTTCATGGAACAATTGTCTTGTTTTACCAATACCTCTTGTTTCTCACACCGAGTATGACTCACGTGAGCTTAGAGTGTAAAAGCAATTATGACATCTTTCTTTGAGCCATCAATCATGCATAAACCTCATACATCTTTACTCGAACTAAATGGGTTTTGATTCCTTTTCTAAAACAAAGGATACGTAGGTAGCCCATCTGTGGGTGCGATCCCAACTCTAAAATAATCTATGTCCTTCTGAATGACAATAAACTTCTAGAGCCCCACTGAGTGGCTTTAAAACCAGTATGGTTATCATAATGACTAAGATATTTCTATATAATGTGTCGAAGGATACCATTGACCAAGAATCTCTAACAAATACAGATGATTCTCTATTGATGAAGAACCTCGAATACATATAAAAGATTCTCTACATCTCATACATACTGATAATTGATTGTCAGATTTAAAGTAAAGATCATTTTTATACTTGGTAATGTAATAAGGATTCACGAACATAACTTAAATCTATAAAGAGAGTCCCAGAGTAGACAATAATTCCCCCCAAAAGGGTGTGATGAGTCTGACCTCCCATCCTCTTGACCAATGCAAATTCTTAAGCCTCATCAGTTCATAACTAGTGAGCACCTACCAGTGGAAAGTAGGTCCAAATGGATATAGAATCATTGGATGTTTCCTGTTCTACGAAAAAACCCATTAGAAACCGCTTGGAATGTTTGAACCTTAAATCAATGAGGTCACCCCTATTTCCATAGGAAACAAACACATATTTTTTCTCATTTTTTATGGTAAAAATAGATACCAAGAAAGTAAAATTCTTTGGAATGAACTTTCACACCTTGGAACTAAAATTAATGTACCATAGTTTATTATGGGTGAATATAATTCCATTCTCAACTCATGTGAGAAAATTTGACTTTCTCATGCTTTTATTTCCATGAGAGAATTTAAAGCCTCAATTGATGTCAAAAATATCATATAAATTTATCTCATTGGGGAAAAGTATACTTGGTATAGAAAACACTACAACAAAGTAGTTACCTCTAAGTTGGATAGAGCCATCTAGAATATCCATGCTTTAGATAAAACACTACAACAAATTAGTTACCTCCAAGTTGGATAGATCCATCAAAAATATCAATGATTTAGATAAATGGGACACTATTTCTTGCACCAATATTCATAGGCTGAAATCTAATCATCACCCCATCATGGTTAGTGTCTCCACCAATAACATGAAACCTTGTTTTCCTTTCATATTTATCTATGTGTAGTTCTCTAATGATGAGTAATCTCATATCATCCAAATCTATTAGTCCTCAATGTCTCATAATAATTATTCCCTTTCCTAAAATATCAAATTAAAAAATCTCAAACAGACTCTAAAATCTTGGTGCAGCTCTAAAGCCAAAAAATTAATAATGGCATCATGATTCTTGAGAAAGATATGAATGATCTTCAAAGCACAAACACCAGCTCGGACCTCAAAACTAATCCTACTTGAGAACTAAAAATTGTCTTCAAACTCAAATCCTTGATCTCGTTCAATGAAAATATGAGAAAGAAAGCATTTAAAGTTAAATAGCTAGTAGATGGTGACAGAAATACTAAATTCTATAACTCTCTTCAAGAATCAGGAAGGCATACATGTTGTTAACCTTTTTAATTTATGGGGATAGGTGCCTTGAGAATAATGATGACATCACTCATCATATCATCTCCTACTATGAATCCATCTTCAGTGGTCCTGATATAAATAATGACCTCCTACTTGAGGTTAATCTTGTAGTGATCACTGGCGAGGACAACCCCTTCCTTCTCAACACTCTGCTGGACCATGAAATCAAAGTCACTATCTTTAGACTAAATCCCGATAGTTCTTCAGGTCCTAATGGATTCAACAATGGTTTCTTCCAACATTATTGGGATGTGATTCAGACCGATGTTTGTAAACATGTAAAATACTTCTTCTCTAATAGAGTTCTTCCTCATGCTTTGAATGCCTAGTATCTCACTATGATCCCAAAAGTGGATAATACCTCTAAGATTCATCTATTTAGACCCATTTATTTTATCAACACTCTTTATAAAATTATAAACAAAATCATTTCCAACAGACTTTCGACTCTCACAAACAAAATTGTCTCCTGGAACTAATTTGGTTTTATAAAGGGTCAATCTATTCAAGGTTTTATTTCCCTTGCCTCTAAGTGTGTCAATAATTTGAATAAAACTCAATGAGAAGGCAAAATATCTATTAAACATGACATCAGAAAAGATTTTGACACCATGTACTTGAGATTTATCTTCCAAGTCCTTCAAGGTTTTGGTTTTAATGGCTCTTTTATCACTACAATCAAAACTTGATTCAACTCGGCGTCTGTCTCTATTTTGATCAATGGATCTCCCATGGGCTATTTTAAGTGCACAAATGGTGTCAGGCAAGGTGACCCCCTATCTTCCATTATCTTCTCGATAGTAGAAGACTACCTCACTCATCTGATCAACTGTCTGGTGGACTAGAATAAACTAAAGCCCATACATGCATCTATGAGTGTGAATGATCTTAATCAGTTTTTATGCTGACAACATAATCCTTTTCCTTCAAGATGATAAAAGAAACATTCTTAATCTCAAAAATGATCTCTCACACTATTAATAGGTTTCCAGTCAAACCATTAGTAGGATAAAATCATGCATATTCTTTGGGATGAACTTTCCTCATAGTAGAAAATGTAACATTATCAGTGACCTTGGTTAGAAAGAAGGTACACTCTCTTTCACTTATCTTCGTGTTCCCGTTTTTTTGGGCATACCCAAATCTTGTCACTTTGCAAAAATTTCTGACCATGTTCTAAATCAGCTATCTTCTTTGAAAGGTAAATATATCTTTGTTGAAGGTTGGAATTACTGTGTTAAAACCACTATTGTCTCTAAAATGGTTTAATCCATGATGTTCTACAAATGGCATGTTGGTCTCATTAAGAAAATGAACACCGCCATAAATAATTTCTATTGGACTGGTAATATCCTGGAAAGAAAACTTGTGACTTTTCCTTGGTAAACTTATTGAAAGCCCATTGAAAATAGTAGTACTGGTATAGAAACTATCAAATACTTTAATCAATCCCTTCAAGCAAGGCTCACTTTTAACCTTTTCACAAAACATAAGAAGCTATTAACTTTCACAAAAATAGGTTTCTTGAAAAACATAAAATGGGCAATTCGAATTTCATTAGTTCTTTAATATGGACATCCATCAGACACTCCTTTAACAATATTTTGAAAAATTCCAGAGGGATGATCTTCAGATACTCCTCCATGAAATTTTGGTTGGATAACTGGACTGACATTCCTTTAATTTCTATGACATATCCCGATAAAACTCATAATAATACCAATAGATCTATTAGAGACATTTTAAACTCTCAACAAGATCACATCTACGATACTATTCTGAACGTCATTGAAAACTACTCTTTTGCTTACAATAATGATTTCATAACTTGGTAACCTGCTCAAAATGGCATGATTAACTCAATAAATTTCTATAATCATTATTTCTTTAAATCTGAGAGAAATTACAGTTGGTTAAAACATTTCAACAAACCTTGGATAAAACCTTCTAGCTTCATTCTCATCTAGAATAATTCTCATAAAAGAGTTCCCATAAAAATTTGCCTCTAATATTTTGTCATCCAGCTCTACTATAAGTGAAAAATCTGTAATCAACACAGATAAGATGCTAACCAACTCTTTCTCTCTTGTGCTAATGCTTCTACTCTTTGGAACTATATTCTTGAAATTATTGACTGCATATGGTTGATTATTTATTTCTTCAAATATAAAATAAAAGAATTTATAGAAATGAAAGGCTCTCAAAAAATCAGGAACCTCTTCCTTGTTGCGGTTTCTGAGCTGCACCATGTGATCTGGCATGATCAGAATGATATTATTTATAGCAATTACTCACTCAATCAAAATCCAGGTTGGATGAATATCCTTATTCCCATAAATGAAGCTACCTTGATTCAAAAGGTAGATTTCCACAATACTGTTCATGACATTGTGATCCTGAAGTGTCCAATGATAAATGGAAATTTCTTTCAACTGCATCACACTCTGGATTTTTTATGAAGATCCCCCTACCTAGATGGATCAAAATGAATATTGATGGTGCCTCTAAGGGCAATCCGAAACCTATAGGTTGGGGTGCTATCTTCAGAAATCACCTCGGTCATATAATTGGATGCTTCATGGGTAAATGTGGCATTTCCAATTCCCTTGAATCTAAGATGATGATTTTGATTCATGCTACCAACTTTTCCAAGGTCTAGGGTTGGAACAACCTATGGATTTAAAGTAACTCGATGACCATCGTTCAATCAATTTGGAATGGAATAACACATCTTGATTGGACAATTACTACCCGCTGGATTGAATGAACCTATTTTCTTATCGATCATAAAAATCTAATCACACTTGTTTATCATGAAGCAAACACGGTTGCTGATGGTTTGGCCAACATTGGAGTAAATCGAGACATTACATGTTTCAAGACCTCCCTTCTGCTCTTATTTCCTTTCATGAAAAATATTGTAACATGATCCTGTATTTTTGACTCTTATAATCTTTATTTTAATAATATTATTGCTTTGGTCATTTTGGTCCAAGTAATCACCTTTTTTAAGAAAAAATATAAATATAGGAATGTGTTAGAAACATATGACATGAACACGAGTCAAGTCTATCTTTAAAGAATATATCACATGGTGGAAAAAGTCCCATAATAGATTATGTTTTCCCTATAATGTCATACAAGATGTATCAATAATCTAAATATTATCCCATTAAATGGAGTTCTAGTTAGGTGAACCCATCATTACATGTTCATGCATATGTGTTCCATTGGAATAAATCAAACATATGTAATAATCATAAGGGTTTCCCATGGAAAGAAATGGGTTTCATAATCATGTCATAAGGCATAAACATAGGGTATTACATTATCAAATCCATGAAATATGTGATTAAATTATTTTTATAAAATCATAAAATTAAGAATGTATCATGAATAATGATATCCAACTAAATTTAATATATGGAAAAGAGTGTTTAGGAAACATTACAAACATGCTACTTTATTATAGGTTAAGGGAAAATATTAAAGAGAATTTAAAAAGGAAAAATAAATAATTATTTGTATAAAAAAGAAATGGACTAAAATAGTTATTCTAGATAATATTAAATCATTTAGAAAAATATGCATGACTTCAAATAGTTTACTGAGGGTACATGAAAATTGGTAAGAAATGGATAAGTTCCCTTAAATCTGGATTGCTTATCAAGAGTAATTGTGAAGCGAAGCATTTAAAAAATCTATTTAAACAAAAAATTAGAATGAATTGAGATTGATACCTATGTTTAAAACATATAAACAAAAATTATAAGAAGTACATAAGAAGAATAAAGAAATACAATGGGTAAAAGAGAAATAAAGTGTAACCCAAAAGAAAAATATAGGTTAAGAGAGATCTCTTACCATATGTCTGAGTGTGTTCTCAACCTAAAATTAATATCCCAGTTAATAAAATTATATTAATTAATTAATTAATTCATAACTTATTCCATATTTATTTTATATATCATAATTTTATTATGTTAATTGATAATCATTTGGATGAGTTATAAAGTTCAATTTCATTGTTCCAGGAGTGTTTGTTTCCTGGTTTCTTAATACATTAACATGGGTATAATTATGGAGGTTCTTATTAAAAGGAAATAAATATATAAAAGTTAAATGAAATTTTAATTAGACACTTATAGATTTATAAATGGTCCTATATAACA
Organism: Viscum album; assembly: GCA_963277665.1. Taxonomy (NCBI): domain Eukaryota; kingdom Viridiplantae; phylum Streptophyta; class Magnoliopsida; order Santalales; family Viscaceae; genus Viscum; species Viscum album. Next base: position 103,104,203 of record OY728140.1, read on the forward strand.
TTTTTTACCCTACCATGAGGATATTCCATTTGATAAAATATTAAAAATAAAATTTTAATATACTTTGGATGTTTTTTCTGAAAATCCTAAACTAGTTTTGTTTTTTTAATATTATAGTAATATATTAAATACATAATCTATGAACATATATAATACATGAATGTATATATTTAGTTCGTTTTAAATAATTATAAGTGAATTTAAACCTTCCATGAATACAGTAATTGGAAACGAAAACTCATCGTCCATGAAGGTAGTAAATCAATATGCCATGGATGATGTCTTTGTTTCTAATTATAAAAGTTGGAAGAAGATATTTTATTATGTATAATAAAATAGGATGTTAAAATTATTTTATATATATTATATTTTAGTTATTATGCAATATTGGTTAGGTCGGTGAAGATAAGGTATAAGAGAGAATGAATGTAAAAGAGAAAAAAAGGATTTTTACTCTTGAATATCATCTCTTTGAGAACCTCAGTAAGACTATTGGAATTGGTATTTTGGTGCGAATACAAATTTTAGAATGTGTCTATCGATTAGGATAAAAGAATTTTGAATTGGAAGGTTGAGCTATAAGGCTCAAGTTGGTGAAATGAAGTGAAGGAATGGGTTCTATTTTATAATTGAGGTGAGGGACACATTATGAATTTATCAAAATATTAAAATATAATAAGACTATTCTAGTGTATAATTATTTAAAATATCCTCTTAATTAAAAATAAATGAAATTTTTGACCATATATTATTCCCCTGGGTTTTATGTAATATTTTTATAATTTATAAACAAGTTAACAAAATATTATATTAATGAAATATAGTTGTTGTCATCTTTGATAATATTCGTTAATATGACCTTAAAAACATAAAAAAAGAAAAATTAGAACCAATTATTATATTATATGATATAAATTTCATATTCCTCTATACAATTATTTTATCATATTAATTATTCAAGTTATATTTATTTTAATTTTTTTAGTTTCATTTAATTGAATTTTCTATTAATTAAATAATTATGACATCATCATTACAAAATCATTTGATGTATTTTCTACCTAAAAAAATTAATATATATTTCTATGAATATGATAAGTTATTTATAATTCTAGATACTATTTATGGTTGATCAAGTTATCTATAAGACCACATATTAAATATTTTATACATATTAAAAACCATAGTGTGAACAAATTGGTTTTCTTTTAAATAAAATACTATAAGGGACCTAATGTCAACTAATGGTATCCCAAAGGTCTTAAATTTTACTGATGGATTATTATTGTGTAAAATTTATATGAAAATAATATTTAATCAATTTGTTTGGAAATTTAACGGTTCTTATAATTTTAATTAAAATCATTTTATTGAAATTACTTCTCATAGTAGAAGAATTGAGTTCTCGTTTCATAAGAATTAAAGTTAATTATTTCAAATATATAATTTAAAAATAAATAAATATCATAAAATTAAATTACACAGGCTCTATATAATCCATTATATTCATTAATTATGTATATTTACACATATCCATGGAAATAAATTGTATATAATTTTTTAATTTGACTTTTCTAGCCTTATGCAAGAATTTCACAAGCATTTGGTTAAGATTCTTGTCATATAACTCAACAATTAGAAAATATCTGTATTAATCATAATTAATGAATTATATTTAATAATAAAGTCATAAATTGACATGTTACCTCCAGATTAATATCTATAAAGCACCAAATTTGACTTTATCAATACTGTACAGGAATTGCATCGTCATTGAATATGATTTTTATATTTATCATGAAATAATATCTATTTTTTATGTTATATATTATTTCTATATTATGTTTATAATATTTTTTCAGACAAGATTATTTATATAAGGTTAATAATATTTAATACCATAGTTATCTTTTGATGATATCACTAAAGATACTGTGTTTTAAAAAACTAAATATTTTTCTATTCGCAAAGAATCTAAACTTTTTCAAAAAATTATAAAAAAATTCAGCATATACTAATATTGATATGATTATTCTAAAAATGATGATCATTTTATCAAATAAATTTTCTGAAAGTGTCAAAAAATAAATATACTTATTTTTTCCCATATGAATCAATAATATTTATTTTTTTATTAAAACTTGTTTTTGAGGAATAAAATCACATTACTAAAAAAATAAAGTGTTTATTTCCTATGAATTAATTAATATATTTCATTATATTTTTATTCTAATTCAAACCCAAAACATTAATAGTAACATTATAATGGTGGTGATAATATTTTAATATTATAGAGCGATTCATTTAAACTCGGTGTTGTGTGAAACATAAGATACTCAAGATAAAAAATTATTTAAAGATAAATATTTCATTAATATAATAGGGTGTTACAGATAAAAACCTTTCACATCATTTGAAAGGAGAATAAATCTATCTTTTTGAAAATGAAATTTATGGATCTGGAAAAGGGCGTTGACATACCAACTAGAAGAATCATGGACCTATAAGCAGGGATTTAGGATCCTTGTGAGCCATGACATCACTATAGAGGAACTCAACACTTTATAGTGTTTTGAGTAATCCTTGAGATGCTTTTACCATAAAATTACTCACCAGATGAGAACCTATAACCATGATTTACTATATTTTCATCTCTCATTCAAAAGTATTTTGGAGTATACTAAACCATGGGTATCCTAATTAGGATACTTTATAGTGTCCCCATCAAACCATGTCCACATGAATCATGATGTTGAAATCCAGGAAATTTGGCCAATGATCTATGAAATTAATCTTTAACCTTTTATAGTCCAAATCACAAGGCCCTAAACTACTTTTGAAAGAGACATAAAACATTTCAGGCTGAAAACTCAAAAAGGGTGGCCTGAGTGAAAATTCATGTCTCCTCTCAAAAAATTCTTCATATCTAGAGTTTATGAAAATGTTAAAATATAATTAAGCATAGTATAACGCTCATAGGGTCCCCTTTGCAGACCTAGTAAAAGTTGATCCATGCCTTTTTGACACCCTGGTAAATTTATAAGTTTGATTAATGATTTTTCACATCTCATCACCATGAAAACGTATTCACTAGGTGGTGACACAAATATTTTCATTATGAAATCATTTTTAAATATTACGTTTTCCATCAAACAATTCATGTATTTGAAGTCTGACCTGACACAACTATTTCCACAAGTTGGTATCCTTTTCTTGGAATCCTATAGACCTTGGGCTCCCTTGATCTTGGTTACTTCATTATGAAAACTTGTAATAGGTTTTAGATAATTAGAAAGGACCCTGCTAGAATATGATAAATAATTTCTCCTAGCAAGAGGGATTGTTCCTAGTGGATGATTGGTCCTAGAAAGGCCCCATTAAATCTAGGAGTTATTTTTTGGACCACATAAAATATGGGCTTCTACCATCACCAATGGTTGACCAATACCCACCGGTTCCTACCACTAAATAACTCATATATTCCCAAAAAAATGATTTATAATCATCATAACGAGTTTATTAAATTATATTAAACATCAATGATGTTATATCACCATATATTGTACAATTTATCAATGAAATAACATGATCATCCATTCACGAACCTTTTTATACCCCAAAACACATGACTTAAAACCACATGGTGTAGGGATAGGGCTTCCAAATCAGGAAATAAACTAATCTAGGGTTCCATAACCCAACATGGATATCTTTCTCTCCACTTCCAACTTCATCGTCTATATTTTTTAGTATTCATAAATATTTCATGGCCATTATAAAAGAGTGGGGATCCCCTTTACTAAACCTTGAAAGTAAATCCATTGTGTCTATTCATAAGGGGATTTTACCCAAAAACTAGAGGCATATCCTCCTTATAGGAAAGGAAATCCAATCCTTGGGATACTCGAAAGCACTATGACAGTGCTCAGCATCATAGGGTTTTTTGTTTCATCCCCAGTATCGATTCCCCATTCTACTCATGAGCCCCAACAATATTATGATAGAACTTATCACCTTATGTTGTTATGGGTCATCTTTAGTACATATTCTCTTTTCAAAATTCATTAGTTCAAACTTTTAGACATATGATACACATTACCCATATTCCAACTATCCAATTGGGATTGACATATTTATCATGCTATCAAGCCATCAAAAAAAGTCTCTAAACTAAAAACCATTTTACATCTATACCGTGTGACAATAAACTTCCCAGAATACATCCTTACCACATGATATTAAACCAAATAAATAATGTTACTTTTTGAATGATTATCTTTATATGAGAAAATGGTATTAATCACAAGACCATAAGCTACAATACACTAATGGTATAGTTTCCATGACAATTAATAATTCAATTAAAAGAGACATGATGCTCACTAGGTTGAAATTAGAGAAGAGCATCCAAGAAAAAAGTCAATTCTTTTCTTGATGTACGTACACCTTGTTTGACCCATCAAATATTGATAATTTTTAAAACTAAAGATGAAAAAAATTGATAGGTCATAAACCCATTAAAGGGGACCTATTAAAAAGCCAATCCCATAACTATTAAGCTTTCCCAAATTGAATCATATTAAAAAATTTGGTAAATGAAACAATGAAGGTAATAAAAAATCTGGGGCCATTATATATACCTAGTAAAAATCATTCTATACTCTCTAGGTCTACTAAACTAGTGAAAAAATAGAGTGCATATCTTTTTTTGGGACCCATGTGAGGGTATTTAGTCCCCTCATTCTTAAAAACTACATGAGACTTGGTCCATTCTGCAGGACATTAAAATGATAATGGTGGGATTTTGTTGACTTAAAATGTGGCCTAAGAGAAAGATCTATGTAATATCTCCACTAAAACATGGGTATCTACCTATGATTTTATTAAAAATTGATGACATTTACATTAATATGTATGAAATTGATCTACATAAGGAAGTTCTTCATAGAATATTTCATCCATGATACTATATTCTCTACGAATGAGCTTGATTAACATAGAAGTTCATCATATAATAGTGCATATATTTATTCTTATTCCCTTATTGTACACAATGAAATAAATTCCTCTTATCTTGTATCCATCTAATAGTAATGTTACAAAAAACCCCATTTCCATCATGGAAGTTATGCATAATCCTTTTTTAGGGTAACTGTGTGTCAATATTCTCCAAGGGATCAATATCAAAGCCTGTCAAATGTTCAGATATATGAAAAAGTGATTTACGTTCACCATAAAACCATATTCTTTTAATCTATAATTAATCTAATGGGGGTCATTTTGAAGTTTCCCTAAATTGTGCACCATACACTTTTCCATAAAATATTAAATAAGTATGAAACAAATGCAAAAATACTGATGTGCATTGCATGAAGGAATAAAAAATGGCATGCTTTAATAATTGTCTTGGGCATGAGATATTTTTTATAAGGGAACATATTTTTTCCTTAATATATTCATTTTACTTAAATAATTATTCTATGTATTATAGATGGCCTTAACAAAAATGAATGGCCATCCAAGGCTAGCTATCCAAGCTAACTCGACCCAATATAATGTGGGAGACACCACAAAAACTCCATGGGATGCATCTCAGCTAGCTAGCACATACAGAAGGGGGTGTATACAGGTAGGTTCATGTATAATAGGAAAAAAGAAACACCATATGGTGACCATGATGTATAATAGAGGGTTGGAATATGGCGGTGTCAGTGATTCTTAGGAGAAGACCTTGGTACACACTTCTAGTGACTAGTGGATCTTTGATAGTTCATTAAATTCTTGTCGTCTAGTCAGAAGTATAATGTGGGACTGCCCTACATACAATAGTGTTCACATGATTATAAATATGCACATAACCTTATCCATCCAATCATGTGAACTAAAACAATTTGATTATTTTCCAAAAGTCATTTTCAACCACCCACCCACCCTTTGTACTATTGATGCCACTAGTTTGATGCAGTGAGTCACAATCGATGCTCACATGAACCCATAGTTTGATTAAAATTATTTTATCATTATTTAATGATCAAACCAAGGCTTTCAAGACTCTCTTAAAATACTTATATAATGAAGAAAACATTGTTTTTATCCACACATGGCTTCAAGAAACCAAGATGCAAGATAAAATCAAATTAATCTAATCACGTGAACCTCAAAAGCTTATCATATGAGGATCAATGTTTCTCATAATAAAAATTTAACACTTAGGTCGGGAAAACACACATAATCAATTTTTTATAAAAAAAATTCAAAGGAAAGATCACTCTTCTTGTAGATTTTTTTTATTTTCTCACATGAAACCAACCATGTGAGGTTGGTCAACCTCCACCAACTAAACACCCTAAATGTTGAAGAATGGTTGTAAAAATCCAATCATGTGAAGCCCACTGTAAATCCATCCCATAAATTAAAAATTATTATATAGAGGCCATAGACTATCTATGTGTTCCAAGAAAATATCACATTAAGTGAGTCATGGAACTGCATGAATATATCCCGAGAGCCTATCATCATTCACTACTATAAAAACGGGCATTATCAGTGCTAAAAAAGAGATATAAAGCTTAGCACTGATAAGGGGGGGGGGTCGCCTTTTTTAGTACTAAAAAGCACTGATAAAGGAAACTTGTATCAACAATAAAAACACACCGATAAAGGGAGAATTTATCAGCGCTAAAAAGGCACTAATAAAGGACCCCTAATTAAAGCTAAAAAAGCAGTGATAAATGTGCTTTTTATCAGCGCTCTTTTAGCGCTGATAAATTTGTCCTTTATCAGCACTTTTTTAGCTATGATAAAGGTTGATTTTATTAGTTATTTTTTGGTGCTGATAAAGGCTTCCATTATCAATGCTAAAAAAGAACTAAAAATGCCCTATCTTCTACAACAAAAAATTCTACAGCAGCACACCCAAACAACACCTGCAAAAAATTCAGCATCTCAACAAGTAAGTATACCCATACAAAATTAACACATAATTCATAAGGAAATTACACCATGTAAACCCATACAATAAGTATACCCATACATAATTAACACATAATACATAAGTTAATTAAATACATAAATAATTCAATTCAGAATTCAGGGGGTTAGGGGGGTGTTCAGGGGTTTGGGGTGGCTGTTCAAGGGGGGTAAGGGGTGTCTGGGGGGGATGGGGTGTCCGAGGGGATAGGGGTGTCTAGGGGGTGGGGTAGGTCTATGAGGTTGAGGGGCTATCGAAGGGGGGGTGGGGGTGTCTAGGGGGTGGTGGGGGCTGTCCATGAGGATGGGGTGTCTAGGGGTGGGTTGTCTAGGTGGTGGGGTGGTGTCTAGGGGGTGTCATGGTGTGGGGGGGGGGGGGCTTTCCAGGGGGTGGGGTGGTCCAGGGGGTTGGTGGGGCTGTTCGAGGGGGTGGGGTGGTGTCCAAGAGGGTGGGATGGGGGTATCCAGGTGGATAGGGGTGTCTAGGGGGGTGTCTAGGGGGTCCAAGAGGTTGGGGGATGTCCAAGGGGTGGGTGGTGTTCATGGGGTGGTGGGGGATGTCTATGTGGGTGGGGGTGTCCAAGGGTGTGGGGGTGTCTAGGTGGTGGGGTGGTGTCTAGGAGGGGGGTGGTGTCCAGGTGGGGGGGTGTCCATGGGAGTGTCCAGAAGGGGTGGGATGGTGTCCAAGGTGTCTAGGGGCCATTCCAAGGGTTGGGGGTGTTTGGGGGGTGGGGGTGGGGGAGGTCTATGGGGTTGGTGGTGCTGTCCAAGGGGGGTGGGGTGGTGTCCAGGAGGGTGGGCGTGGCCGTCCATACGTGGGGGTGTCCAGGGGTGGGGGTTTTCAGGTGGTGGGGTGGTGTCTAGGAGGGTTGGGGGTCCCATCCATGGTGTTTGTGGGTGTCGGGGTGGGGGTGTCCGGGGGGGAGGGGGAGGGGGGCTATCCATGGGCGAGTCTAGGGGTGGGGGTGTCCAGGGGGTTGGGGGGCCTTCCAGGGAGTGGGGGGTGTCCAGACTAGTGGGATGTCCAGGGGGTGGGGTGGTGTCCAGGGGGTGGGGGTGGTCCAAGGTGTTGGTGGGGCTGTCCAAGTGGTTGGGGTGGTGTCCAAGGGGGTGGTGGTGGTTGTCCATGGGGGTGGGGTGCCAGGGGGTGGGGGAGGTGTACAGGTGGGGGTAGTGTCTAGGGGGGGTGGTAGAATCCAGGGGTTGGGGGTGTCCAGGGGGTTGGGGTGCCATCCATGGATCATTCTCCTAAATGATCTACCCAATCTGAATGTGTTTGGTCAGATTTGCGTACGTTAGTTGTTGTTTTCACTTAAAATTCTATCCATTTTAAACAAAAGAGAGACACTTTGAGTGATACCGGCCACAACATGCCCCAGATTGAGGCAGGGTTGACTTGTACACATCACAAATGACCCATGGATTGTTCTCCTAAAGGATCAACACAATCCTAATGTGTTTGGTCGGATTTGCATACGTCAGTTATTGTTTTCACTTAAAATTCTGTCCATTTTAAACAACAGAGAGACACTTTGACTGATACCGGACACACCATTCCTTGGATTGAGTTAGGTTTGACTCGTACACATCAAAAATTACCCATGTATCATTCTCATAAAATATCAACATAATACAAATGCATTTGGTCTGATTTTCGTACGTCAGTTGTTGTTTTCCCTTAAAATCATGTCCATTTTAAACAAAAGAGAGACCCTTTGAGCGATACCGGCCACACCATGGCTCGGATTGAGGCAAGGTTGACTCTTATAAATCAAAAATTACCCATCAATAGTTATTCTAAAGGATCAACACAATCTTAATGCGTTTTGTCAGATTTTTGTATATAAGTTGTTGTTTTCACTGAAAATTTTGTCCATTTTAAACAAAAGAGAGACACTTTGAGTGATACCTGCCAAACAAATTTTGATTGTGTTTATACTTTAGGATAACTATACATGGGTAATTTTTGACATGTACGACTCAACCTCGCCTCAATCCGAGGCATGGTGTGGCTGGTATCACTCAATGTGTCTCTCTTTTGTTTAAAATGGACCGAATTTTAAGTGAAAACAATAACTGAACTATGAAAATCCAACCAAACTCATTTGGATTGTGTTAATCCTTTAGGATAACAATACTTGGGTCATTTAGGATGTGTAAGAGTCAACCCTACCTCAATTTGATGCATGGTGTGGCCGGTATCACACAAAGTGTCTCTCTTTTGTTTACAATAGACAGAATTTAAAGTGAAAACAACAACTGATGTACGCAAATCTGAACAAACACATTCGGATTGTGTTGATACTTTAGGATAAAAATACATGGTTCCTTTTTGATTTTTACAAGTTAACTCTTCTTCAATCTGAGGCATGGTGTGGCTGGTATCAATGAAAGTGTCTCTCTTTTGTTTAAAATGGATAGAATTTTAAGTGAAAACAAAAACTGACGTACACAAATCTGACTAAACGCATTCAGATTGTGTTAATCCTTTAGGAGAACAACCCATTGGTCATTTATAACGTGTAAGAGTCTAAATGTTCTCAATCCATTACACGGTGTGTCCGGTATCACTCAAAGTGTATCTCTTTTGTTTAAAATGGACAAAATTTTAAGTGAAAACAACAATTGACATACAGAAATCCAACCAAACACATTCATATTGTGTTGATCCTTTAGGAGAATGATCCATGTGACATTTTTTATGTGTTAGAGTCAAACCCTCCTCAATCTGAGTCATATTGTGTTCGGTATCACTCAAAGTGTCTCTCTTTTGTTTAAAATATACAGAATTTTAAGTGAAAACAACAACTGACGTACAAAATCTGACCAAATGAATTAATATTGTGTTGATCCATTAGGAGAACTATGCATGGATGTGTTGGTGATGTGTATGAGTAAACTACAGCTCAATATGAGGCATGGTGTGGCCGGTATCACTCGAAGGGTCTCTCTTTTGTTTAAAATGGACAGAATTTTAAGTGAAAACAACAACTGGCCTACGGAAATCTGATCAAATGCATTCAGATTGTGTTGATATTTTAGTAGATTGATCCATAATTTTTGATGTTTAAGATTTAACCCTGCCTCAATCTGAGGCACGGTGTAGTAGGTACCACTAAAAGTGTCTCTCTTTTGTTTAAAATGGGCAAAAATTTAAGTGAAAACAGCAACAGATGTACGGAAATATGACCAAATGCAATCCTATTGTGTTGATACTTTAGGAGAATGATACATGGGTCATTTGTTATGTGTAAGAGTCAACCCTGCCTCAATACGAGCCATAGTGTGGCCGGTATCCCTTCAAAGGGTCTCTCTTTTGTTTAAAATGGACATAATTTTAAAGAAAAACAAAAACTGACGTATAAAAACCTAAAACAACGCATTATTATTGTGTTGATACTTTAGGATAATGCTCCAACGGTAATTTATGACATGTAATATTCATCCCCATCTCAATATGAGGCACTGTGTGGCCGGTATCACTCAAAGTGTCTCTCTTTTGTTTAAAATGGACATAATTTTAAGTGAAAACAACAACTGTCGTACACAAATCCAACCAAACACATTCGTATTGTGTTGATATTTTAGGATAATGATCCATAGGTAATTTGTGACGTGTACGAGTCAAACCCACCTCAATATGAGGAACAGTGTGGCCAGTATCACTCAAAGTGTCTCTCAATTGTTTAAAATGGAGAGAATTTTAAGTGAAAACAACAACTGACGTATGTAAATTTGACCAAATGCATTCGGATTGTGTTGATACTTTATTAGAAATATTAATGGGTCATTTTTGATGTGTAAGAGTCAACCCTACCTCAATCTAAGGCATGGTGTGGCCGGTATCACTGAAAGTGTCTCTCTTTTGTTTAAAATGGATAGAATTTTAAGTGGAAACAACAAATGACGTATGAAAATCTGACAGAACGCATTAGGATTGTGTTGAAACATTAGGAGAACTATCCATGAGTCATTCTTGATGTGTAAGAGTCAAATCCTCATCAATTTGAGGCACGGTGTGGGTGGTATCACTCAAAGTGTCTCTCTTTTGTTTAAAATGGACAGAATTTTAAGTGAAAACAAAAACCGACGCACACAAATCTGAAAAAATAGATTTCGATTGAGTTTATGATTTAGTAAAACAATACATGGGTCCTTTTTGACATTTAATATTCAAAGCTGCCTCAATCCGAGGCACGGTGTGGCCGGTATCACTGAAAGTGTCTCTCTTTTGTTTAAAATAGACAAAATTTTAAGTGAAAACAACAACTGGCGTAGTCAAATCCGGAAAAAAGAATTTGGATTTTGTTGATCATTTAAGAGAACAATCCATGGGTAATTTTTGACGTTTAAGAGTCAATACCTCCTCCATCCAATCCATGGTGTGGCTGGTATCACTCAAAGTCTCTTTTTTTTCAAATGGACAGAATTTTAAGTGAAAACAACAACTGACATACATAAATCTGAAAAAACGCATTCAGATAGTGTTTATCCTTTATGATAATGATCCATGGGTCAGTTTTGATGTTTAAAGTCAACCCCTCCCCAATTTGAGGCACGGTGTGGCCGGTATCACTCAAAGTGTCTCTCTTTTGTTTAAAATCGACAAAATTTTATGTGAAAACAACAACTGACGTACATAAATCTGACCAAATGAATTCCGATTGTGTTGATACTTTAGGAGAATGATCCATGGGTGCATTGGAGATGTGTATATGTCAACCCTACCTCAATCGTAGGCACGGTGTGGCTGGTATCACTCAAAGGGTCTCTCTTTTGTTTAAAATGGATAGAATTTTAAGTAAAAACAACAACTGACCTACGTAAATCTGACCAAACACATTTGTATTGTGTTGATCCTTTTGGAGAACAATAAATGAGTCATTTTTCACGTGTATGAGTCAACCCGCCTTAGTCTGAGGCACGGTGTGGCCAGTATCACTCAAAGTGTCCTTCTTTTGTTTAAAATTGACTGAATTTTATGTGAAAACAACAACTGACGTACGAAAATCCGACCAAACACATTCAGATTGTGTTGAAACTTTCGAAGAACAATCCATGGGACATGTGTGACATGTAAAAGTCAACCCCTCCTCAATATGAGCCACGGTGTCACCGGTATCACTCAAAGGGTCTCTCTTTTGTTTAAAATAAACAGAATTTTAATTAAAAACAACAACAGACGTACACAAATCTGACCAAACGCATTTTGATTGTGTTGGTATTTTAGGAGAATGATACATGGGAAATTTTTGTTGTGTAAGAGTCAACCCTACCTCAATCTGAGGCACAGTGTGGCCTGTATCACTCAAAGTGTCTCTCTTTTGTTTAAAATGGATAGAATTTTAAGTGAAAACAACAACTGACGTATGCAGATATGACCAAATGCATTCGTATTGTGTTGATCTTTTATGAGAACGATCCATGGGTCATTTTTGACATGTACAATTCAACCCTACCTCAATTTGAGGCATGGTGTGGCCGGTATCACTCAAAGTGTATCTCTTTTGTTTAAAATGGACAAAATTTTATGTGAAAACAACAACTGATGTACGCAAATCCGAACAAACTCATTCGGATTTTGTTGATCTTTTTGGAGAATGATCAATGGATGGCCCCCAACCCCCTAGATATCCCCCAACCCCTGGATTCCCCCACCCCCATTAGACACCACCCCACCACCTGGACACCTCCCCAACCCCCTGGACACCCCCACCCCCATTGACAGCCACCACCACCCCTTTGGACACCACCCCACCCCCTGGACCACCCCCACCCCCTAGACACCACCCCACCCCTGGAAACCCCCACCCTTTTGGACTCCCCCACTCCCTAGAAAGCCCCCCCCCCCGGACAGCCCCACCCCCTAGACACCCACCAACCCCCTGGATGGCACCCCCAACCCTCCTAGACACCACCCCACCACCTGGACACCCCACCCCCTAGACACCCCCACCCATGGATGGCCACCCCCACCCTCCTGGACACCACCCCACCCCCCTTGGACAGCCTCACCAACCCATAGACCACCCCACCCCTCGGACAACACCCACCCCCTGGACCCCCCCCCCCCCCTGACACCCTGGACACCAGCCCACCCCCCATGGATACCTCCATGGACACCCCCCCCCCCACATAGACACCACCCACCTCCTAGACACCACCCCACCACCTAGACACCTCCACCCCCTGGACACCTCCACCCTCATAGACATCCCCCACCACCCCTGCACTCCACCCACCCCCCCCCCCCCCCTTGTAAAGCCCCCAACCTCCTAAACAACCCCCACCCCCTGAACACCCCATGCCCCCTGGACACCCCTATCCCCCCGGACACCTCCATCCCACCCTCCTGGACACCATCCCACCCCCTTGGATAGCCCCACTAACCCCATGTACCGCCCCACCCCCCGGAATCCCCACCCCCTGGAAATCCCCCTCAACACCCTGGACACCAGCCCACCCCCTGGACACCCCCATGGACACCCCCCCCCACACACACATACTAGGACACCCCCTTCTAGACACCACCCCACCACCTAGACACCCCACCCCCTGGACACCCCCACCCTCATGGACAGCCCCCCCCCCCCCCCCCCCCGTACACCCCTATCCCCCCGTACACCCCCATCCCCTCAGACACCCCCTACCCCCCTTGGACAGCCACCCCATACCCTTGAACATCCCCCCAACCACTTGAATTATGAATTTAATTTTTTATGTATTTAATTAACTTATGAATTATGTGTTAATGGTGTATGGGTATACTTTTTGTATGTGTATATGTGGTGTAATTTCCTTATGAATTAGTGTTAATTTTGTATGGGTATACTTACTTTTAGAGATGCTGAAATTTTTGTAGGTGTTGTTTGGGTGTGCTACTGCAGAATATTTTGTTGCAGCAGACAAGGCATTTATTAGCGCTAAAAAATCGCGGATAAAGGATCAGTATGTCAACACTAAAATAGCACTGATAAAAGCACATTTATCTGCGTTTTTTGTGCTGATAAAGGGGTCCTTTATCAGTTCCTTTTTAGCGCCGATAAAGGCTTCCTTTATTAGTGCTTTTTTAGTGTTGTTAAATGGTACCCCCCCCCCCCCCCACCTTATCAGCACTGAGCTTTACATCGCTTTTTTAGCACTGATAAAGCCCGTTTTGAGCGCTCATAAATCCTGTTTTTGTAGTACTGTCATTTTGATCTAGATGATAGATAATCATGTAAAATTGGTTGATCCTACTATGAAATTATCATGTTATCACATGTATATCCCAATGTCAGGAAAAGCCTTCATACAATCACTTGAAAGTCAAATAAAACTCATGAAAGGCTCTCCACTTCCTCAAGTGAGTACATACGACGTCTTCCTCATGAAAATTTGAACCTCCTTTAGCCTAACCATACCTATATAAAAACTTCCTCCCCAAATAAAATACACACACATGGGGTAGAATAAGAAGAGTATAAATATGGATAAGTGGAGAAGAAATATAAGAGGAGCCAACAACTACCTTATGAGAGTATCTATAGGTAATCGAAATTCTCTCATAGTGAGAACCCACCATAGGATTAAATGGGAAGAATTTGTCATGTGATCACCTAAAGATCACACAATTATAAGAAAAAATATCATCATTCAAATCCTATGTTAAGTGATTACTCAATTTGTCTATGAACATTCAATGACATGTATGCATTTCATGTGAAAAACCCTCATTGACATGTGGATTTAAGGAAGATGATATCAAGTGGACACAAAATTACTCCATATATTATTAAAGAGGGTATAACATAAACCCTATGCCTCATTATTCTTTCATTTAACCCCATATGTGGTTTCCTCTAACTGAAGCCCCCCTTGACACACTCCCCATGGTCACATGATGTCTCCATAAGGACTGAATACCCTAGGAAATGCACACATCTCAATGTTTTGGATCAAGTATACAACCCATTATCATGTTCATATAATCCATCAAAAGACCCCCTTTAGGTCATATGAATCACAGAAACTATTGATCATCATTTGAATCCATCATGGGGGAAACCTGAAACTTTCACGTGGCCTTGGAATGAATCTGAACCCATGGATATTCCCTTCTCCCATAATGAAGACCCTCAGATGTGAAATATTGGAGTAATACATTGGCTATGAACTCCTACTCCTATGTAACTTATTTACCATGTGGCCTAGGATTGATCCTTTTGGATACGAAACTCTGATACTTTAGGGCACACATTATTCTGAACATGTTTGTGACACCCCATCGCAAGAATCTTTTAAGATCATGTGATTTCAAGAATCCTCTAAAGTGTTGTGATGCCTTCCTGTGGCCTCGATCATGTCATATAAATCATGAGATAGGCCTTGTACATGCCACATTGATCATGTGATTCTGCCTTAGACAAGTAAGTTTGATCCAACAAAGACATATTTGGAAAGTTAGTTGATCATGAGAAAGGACCTAGACATTTCCTCTTTGATCAATTTGAGAAGTCGTGTACAATTAATTCTTATCCTGAAAAGACATCTTGGAAAAGTCACATTGATCATGTGAAGACATCTTGGAAATTTCATGCTGATCTTACAAGACATCTCATCCAAGTTAGATGATCATGAAAAAGTCCATGGACATGTCCACTTTGATCAGGCCAAGACTTCATGGAAATGTCACCTTGATCTTGTTAAGACATCCTAGAAAAGTCACTTTGATCATGAAAATACATCCCAGGAAAGTCAGTTGATCATGTAAAATGTGATCAACATGTCTCATTTGATCATTCAATGTACCATAGACATGTCAAGCAGACACTGTTGGACATTTCTTCCATGTTAGATTGACACATTGAATATTTCTGGTAGACAATAAAGACTTGTCAAGCAGACAAACAAGACATGTTGGGTATACACCCCAAACATGTCAGGAAGACATCCTAGAATATGTCAACCATGTTTGGAATACATACTTGGGATTAAATCATGTGAACACCTGACCAGGAACCTTCAGGATAATACCACTTTCATAAGGGGGTGTCCTTAATGTGTTAGGGTTACAATCTCAAGAGACCTTATTTACATAATTCTCTTAGATTCCCCCTGTTTTATGCCAATAATATTTAACTAAAATTTCATGGTCATCATATCCCTTTATCTATCAGAATATAGGGAACTAATTTTCATCATGGTATTCCATCCTTATATATACATTGACCTTCTTGGACCACACAGATAATAATAATCCCTTTGAGTGTAACCACATATCCTAACTAATCAGTACTTTAGGGTTTAATTGAACAATTATGACTCTTATTATTGTATAAAAAGATACATCAGACACATTCATGAGGCCTCAGATCGAATGGGAACCAATAATTTTGTAAGTACCTTTACATCACAAATACTAGTGATTCATAGGCCTAAATTATTCATTAAGTCTTCCATCCTTCCATGTTGATCTGTAGAGAAGATGTTGGCTTATAAATAGTAATCCTTTTAAATGTAATCCCTGATCATTCGCTAAACTAAACTACAGTAACCATATTTCCAATTATGAATAGGATATGTATGATGACTTCATAACGACTGAGCTCCATACCAGTTCCTCCATAATATTGGTAATAAAACCTTTTAAAGGGAAGTAATAATGTGTAATCCCTAAAAAAATTTCTCTAATGTGATGTGTTGAGTTTTCTTGTTTTCTCTTAATTCTATCATAGAGCCTAACTTCTATTTTTTTAGAGAATGGTGACAATTATAAAACTAGAATGATGATAATTCCCCTAGTGTGGGACCTTCATTAGGATGTAATCCCAAGTACATCTCATTTTCACTCAAAGGTTCACACTTTCAATGAGGCATTTATGGGAAGCCTTGAATACATAATCCCCATTGAAGTACTCTCTTGGAATATCATTTATAACATAAACACCCATAACATGAACTACCCAGACTCGGATTCCTATCTTAATTGGATACATATGAATCCTCATTAAGGTCCAAGCCCAACATTTACATCATCAACATGTCAAATTAAAATAAATGGTACAATACCACCATATGACATTAAACTATATCAAATGAACTATGTGGGTTTTTATTCTTATTATTAAAATGGTACATTGGATCCCTCATAAATGATCAATCTGATCCTCAAAATAGCAATCACCTTCCTAGATGGATGAAAACTCTAGATTTCATGGTTATATGGATTTAAAATATAACCTGATACCCATTTCTAATAAATAATGGGAAATAGATATATATTATGAAATATATACACATGAAATCATTAATATAACCCCCTTTATAAATAGAAGGATCCAACACTCGATCTTTTTGTTATGATAACAAGTTCCGTATCAGGATTAGGAAGATATTGAAAAACATATCATAAATCTATAAGGTTTATAAAATAGGAAATAATTCCTCCAATTTTTATTTTGAAGATCTTGATCTCCCATCCTCTTGACCAATGTGATTTCCTAGCGAGAAAGCATGTAATGACAAAATAACTGATCCTTTATAGGCATCATACATCATGTCTCTGTAACCTCTGAAAAACTATACACCAATCTTATTTTGAGAGAAACATATGTGTTCAATATTTATATAAAATATATTATTGAACATTATATTATATAATGATAATATCATTTATATATTTATATTATCCAATTCGTTGGGAAATGATAAAATCGATCATGTGTATATGTGGACTACCACCACCTTGAAATGATGTGATTATTTTTTAATTTATATGTTACATGGTTGGTAATGATGTTGAATTTGATGGATTTATATGAAATCTATGATATATTAATTATAATGAAAATGTTAATTAATATTTACCTTTATTTCATTCCATCTATTGAAATATAAAAAGGGTTCTTGGTTACATAGGATGTACCATCTCTATGAACAATGTAATTCATTTGTCTATATCTAAATTTAATGGATAAATTTAAATATGTATATAATTAATATATAAGATATTTATATCTTGACTAATATTATATATATGATGGTACCGATAAAAGAGTACAAGGATCAGAACTATTGAATGAAAATACATATGATAAATGGAATAGTTTACACCTGAAAATAATTATTTTAATAAAAAATTATTGAAAAAATGGGCTGTTGAAATTTAATAAAGAATAATATATTATATAATTTTTGTGAAAAGTAATATAGCATAGAAGTATAATAATTTTTAATTTTTCATACTGGTTTATAGAGTTCATTCAATGAAATAAGAACTCGAGGTGAGGGCTTTATGCAACAATCTCATTGTTTATCATGATTTTTTATGATTAAGTTTCCAATGATGAAATACTAGGATATATCCCTCACGAAACACATTAATATTTTTATCCTATGGATAATTCTTGAAGTTAAATGTTTTTATTTTCTTTTAACCCCTTTAATTACTCAAGAGGATAAAAATAAAATTTTACGAAAAGTCTATATCATTTCTCACTTCAGATGAAAAACATATTCCTTCTATATCAATGTTTTATGAAAATGTTCTTGACAATATTTCTACTATTATCCAATGAATTTTTTAATCCATTTTTACCCTTGTTTT
This sequence comes from Viscum album, assembly GCA_963277665.1. NCBI lineage: Eukaryota > Viridiplantae > Streptophyta > Magnoliopsida > Santalales > Viscaceae > Viscum > Viscum album. The sequence continues at coordinate 103,122,759 of OY728140.1, forward strand.
AATTTTTAAAAAATGTTTTGAAAATAATAACCTTTCCATTTTCCAAATTAAGCACTATCTCCGTTTTTCAATAGTGTTAATGAAATGTATTTATCATATATGGAATGAATAACATTTCCAACCATCGTGAATTAAATTTTCGTCAAATGTAATTCTACAAGTTTACAAGGTTATTTTTAATGAACGTTTTTTCCTTTATAATTTTTATTTTTTTACATTTGGGATTTCAAAAATGAAAAGGTTATTTTCTTTAAGAATGTTTTAATGATATTTTATTATTATTTATTTAAATAAAATACAACAACACTTTAATCAACTTATTATTTACAGATGATATGATCTAATGAAACAATCCTTGAACTATTACTCCATGGTTTATGATTAAAATGATATGACTATTATGAAACGTTTTTCTTTTCAAAGGGTTATTCTATGATGAAATGATGAAATGTTTATGAAACCCATTTCTTTTTCAAATGTTATGATATGATGAAATGTTTTTGAATCACATATAATTTATGTTTTATAATATTATTAAATATTTATGATCTTTTGGAACACATACGTATTATTTTTATTATGTGAATGATATGATCTTTATATACCTCTAAATAAATAGGTAATGATTGATATCCTATGAGATAAAAGGATAGTAATGGGGAGGAAATAAAATTCAGTAAGAGACATTGTCCACTATGATAGTATTGGGAGTAAACCATGACCGCTAAAATGGGTTGGGTAATGAACCGATTCCACTATGATATTCTTGGAAAAGATCCATGATTATTATGTAAATGATTTTCACTACATTTGTGTCTTACACAATTTTATGTTTTATACCAATGATACACTATCATGGTTTATGTAATTTTATTCCTTTATGATTCATGTCTTATTAAATTCTGTGATTTTTGACATTACTCTTTATTATGATCTATGATATATAGGTTATGGTTTTCTAATGTTAATATCATATCCTCATAAAATTTTTCTCATGTTCTAGTTATATGGTCAATTATTAATCCATTAGTTACACTTACATTTCATTAGAGATAACCCTTTCTCTAGTTTCCTTTATAAGGATATGAAAAATGTTTTTTATGATATATCTAAAAAGGGTGCTAGATTTAAAATAATAAGTGAAAAAATGTAGATATTTTATGAACTATTTGTTACTATTTAAAGGTTTTCAGAGATTATATACCCATAGTTTTCAGTTATGGATTGAAATTTTTTAAAATAAATATTCATATTTTAAGATGTAATGTATATGTATGAAATTTATTGGTCTCTATAGTACTATAGCGACATAAATATTTCATATGTAGATATTACATCCTAATTGATTAATATTCATTATATGACATAAAAATACACACCATAATCATATAGTTCTAGTATAATTGCAAGTATATAAATAGAAAACAACTCATTCATAATTTTTCTACATCGTATCCTACTTGGATTGTTATAACTATCAGCATTTTTAGACATATCATACATAAAACCTTTCTTCATAACATGGGAATGGAAACATATTAATGGACATGATATGATGCTCAGTAATCGAAAAAATATTGATACAAATAATCTTGTAAGAAAGAAAACCTATATGATAACATCAGTTTAACATTTAAAAACCATACCATGCATATGATATATCATATTCATGTGTCACGGAATAATGCATCGTAGTATAACAGACATTAATAATTAATGAGTCAATTAACATGATCCATAAATGCATAACCTTGGAATCCAAAATAGAATTTGGGTATACACATAAGAATTGAAAATAATTTCCGTAGTAGTCATGGACCTCTTCTAAGAAAATCATAGTGGAATGGGTTCACCCACCAAACCATCAAATAATTCCTGGTTCACTCCTAACATTATCATTTTGTATAATGTTCCTAACTAAACTAGGTTCACTCCCCATTCCAGTCCTACTAATCTCAAGATACATCAATACTTACCCAAATAATTATATTGAGATATATTTTCCACCCATAAAATAATTAAATTCATACATATTTGTTCTGTAAGAACAGAAACCATTTATAATATTCGAACTCATGAAGTGAAATGGGTTTTATAAAAAATTTATCATAGTATAACCCATGTAAAATATATTGTTTTTATAAACTTCATGCCATCATTGAAATAAACCATCCATATAAATTATAATTATGGTATCATTTTATCATTTTTCCATAAAAACATAAGAAACATGAAATGTTTTTAACATTGATTTAATAAAAAATTACTAATGAAAATTACCATTCTATTGATAAATAATTTTTTAAAAATATTTAAATTTGAAATATATTATATAAAACATTTTCAATAAAAATAAATAATGAAAATTGTAAATGGATACTTAAAATATTGGTTATCCATGGTTGAAATAATTCTCATTAATTCAATATAAGTTCAAAAACACTCCTTTCATACTTTTGTCAAAAAATTCACAAAAAATATATCCTTTCTAAAATAAAAAATGATTCCTTTCAGAAAGTTCTGTAAATATTTTTTTTAAACTACTTTTTAAAAAAATTATAATATTAAAATCCTTAATTGATACAATTTTATAAAATAATGATTTTGAAGAAAAAAAATTCTATTTAAGAGATAAATTAAGTTGATTTTCCTTTAAAATATATTTTCTGTTTCAATAATTTATAAGGTGAAAAAATGAGAAGAAAATATTTATTTTAAATAAATATCCAATGGATAATAAATTTCATGAGTATCTTGAGAGGATAATCATTATATTTTATCATTATAACATAACCATAAATAATATTAATAAATAATGATATTTTATCGTAAAACCCCATACCTTAGGTCTGACATCATTCATATATTTTGGGGCCTCCTATATAATAAGTGTTTTTTATAATAAATCTTATTTAAAAACCATAATATTATATAGAAAACAATATAAAATTGAATTTTACCCTTTTATCAGACATTGTTTATGAATTCTACAATAAAATTTATATTTTGAGTGATAATTGCATCATTTTAAGGTATGTATTGGTTTTTTAGTTTGAGTCCTTGTACTTTGATTATAGTTCCATCATCTATATAATTTTAATCATGTTATAAAACTCATATATATTAAATATATATATTTATAGTCATCCATTAACATTATTTTTATGAAAAATTAATTAAACCATTCATGGAGACAGTAAGTCGTACATACAAATGAACTGTATTTCCATTTTATCAACATATGGATTGAAAGAATTGTAAATATTTTTTTCACCTCTCATGATTATTATTATATTATATACATCATATATATTCATTAAATTCATCATTATTAACATCCATGAAAAATATAACTGAAAAATATATCACATTTCTTCATGGAGGAGGTAGTTTTCAAGTACACATGAGAAACGTTATGGCTTCCCAAAGGATTGGATGATAAGATGGTATATATGATATAATTATTCACAAAGTATGAATGTGTCATGAACATCATATAAAAAGTTAAATATTATTTCACATTTTGTTGATTATTATTATATTATATATATCATTTATATTTATAAAATTCATCTTCATTAATATCCCTATAAAATATAAATGAAAAACATATCACATTCTTTGGTGGAGGTGGTAGTACACTAGTACGAATGAGAAAAGATAATGTTTCCTAATGGATTGGATGATAATAAATTATATATGATATTATTATTTAGAAAGTAATAATGTTTCATGAATATCATATGGAAAATTTTAACTCATTAAAATAATTATTCATGAATGACGGCAACGAATGATGAATTTTATCACTATGTGAAGACGATAAGCTTTATAAATGCATAAGAAATTGTATCACTTCATGTTTTATATAAAATAGGGTGTATAATGGTTTTTTAATAATCAGAATAATATTTCCAAATATTTAGAATACAAAATTAATGATTTTATGATAAATACCATATATTTAAAAGAGGTAAAGATGAGTAGAAATAAATGTGATTGGGTATGATGATTTCCTCTTCTTTGAAATGAATCATTTAGATCTCCTCTAATGGCTCTAGGGTTCATTGGTTTGGAAGAAAAAAATTATCAAAAATGTTTCTAGAAACTTTGATGTGATACATTTGTAGGTTTTTTTGGTATAAAGTCTCAATTGTTTGTGAATGTGTGAGGGAGGAGGTGAACCATTATAATTAAGGTGAAGGGAACTTTCGGAATTTGTCAATAAAATAAATTTTCATAAATTCATTATCAATAAAAAATACTAAAAATATTTAGTGTTTTAGTTATAATATTGAATAGGGTTTTAATAACATAAAATTAGAGAATTTATATAAATTTGGATATCATTTTAAACCAAATTATTTGGAATGACCCTTAGTTGACAAATTTTAATATTAACTAAAGTAACAAATTTTTAAATATCAATGGGTCGTAATTTTTACATATTAGATGAAAACTGGCCCCTAGATATCCATGTTATTATATTTTTGAACATATAAAATCCGCATTTTTTTATATCAAGAGATTTTTAAATAATTTAATAAATTATTATTTTTATAAAATATTATTATTGTCAATTTTGACATTATTCCTTTACTTCGACATAAAACATGTATAGAAAAGCTAAAATTTAAATATAATATTCTAAATGAACACTAGGGTTTCATAATCACATATAAAATTAATGGAACACTATAAAATTCTTAAATTATGTAACTTTTAATATTTTAAAAATCATTTATTTTATTTCTCCATTAATTGAATATATTCTATTTCAGTGTAGTATATGATTTAAATGTAATTATAAAATAATTTAAAATTAGTGATAAATTAGCATCCTAAATATAATATAATTATACACAAAATTAATAATAATATTCATTCATAACTTTTATTTTCTCTATCTAAATTCATAAAGGATATTTTCAGTGACATTTTGTAACATAATATGATTTAAATATTGAATGTTTAATTTTCAAGGAGAAATTTCATTTGAAAAAATATATTAATAGATTTATATGATTAGGATATCACTAAATTCATCATTTAATAATTATGATGAGAAATGTTTTTCCTTAAGACATAGTTTTAACCAATATTAACAAAATTTACTTTTTCCAAAGGTGATAAATTTTACAACATTTACTGTTGATATTGGGTAAAAATACAGGGGGTCAATTTAATATATTTTATCCTCTTGATTATAAATATTTCTCTTATATTATCTAATTCAATAACTATAATTGTAATAAATTAATTTTTATGTAATTCCAAAAATTGCGATAAAAACTACTTTTTAGAAAAATACAGTTTAAGTAAAAATTTAGATTTATCATTATCATATAAGTAATAAAAAATCTTAGATGAATGTTAAATTTTTTTATTGAATATATAATATTTATATTTCATTAAAATAATTCCCTAATGGTGTTATTTTTATAATTTAGTAGGATAAAAGACATTGTGATCATAAAAAATGTTTTTAGATAAACAACTTCTTTATTTTCAAATGATTTTTATTCTCATTTATAATAAATTTATAATTAATGAATTAATTTTATTCTTGTGTAAACCATAAATTTTCATTATTTTTTTATATATATTCATAATCACCAATCCAATGAATATTTTATGATAATATTTTAATTGTATATCGTAGTTTGTTTTAAATTATTATTGTGTGTAACTCAGACCATCAAAGAAATAAGATATTTTTATAAACAATATTTCCATGAATCTTGGGTGATACATTATACCCCATTAAAATATTTTCACTCTCTAAATTGAGTAGCTCTAAAATAAACAGATTAGGATATTTCTTCTTCATCGTGTCCATAGGATCCCACATAGCCTCCCCATATTAGTGGTTTCTCCAAAAACATTGACTAGGTGAGTGGTATTATTTCAAAGAACATTCAATCAATGATATATAAAATTTTCCTCATATAGAAGATCTTCCTCCATTAGTGTGACCTATATGTTCAACACATGTTAAGGATTATTTATGTACTTCTTCAAGACGGATACATGGGACATATCATGGGCTAGAGAGAGATTCAGAGGGATTTTTAATCGATAAGCTACCATCCCAATGTGATCATGAATTTAAAAAGACTAATATACTTAGGACATAACTTTACCTTATTTCTAAATTTGACCACCCTATTTAAGGGAAATATTCATAAGAGTACATTGTAATTATCTTCAAACTTTACATAAATTTGATGATTGTTTGAATAAATTTTTCTACTCTGTGATTATATACCATGTTATTGGTTGATCCAATCCTTATTCGCAATTTAGTTAGCTATATCAGGTCTCAATAGAATTCATTCTCCAACATAATTTTTGTATGTTGGGGTTCTTGAATTCCTACCATATAGAGATTCCTAAGTATCAATTTTAATGTTATATTGAAAGATATTTATATAATGAAGTTCCACAAAAATAAAGGTATTGATCCCAAAAGCCTTTGAAATCCATAGAGTATGATCTCAAAAGGTGTTCTAGAGTTTGAATGGTCCTATCATACTGATAGTCTATCTTAAGATAATTATAAATACTGGAACATAAATCTCTATCTAGGGCCAGCTAAAAACTTCTCCAAAACATATATGTTAACCTCATATCCCGATCAGATATAATTTATAGTACTACACCATGAAATATTACCACATCATTAATGTATAATAGAGTATACTAATCAAAAGATAAATCATTTATAATTAAAATGGTGTTTTCTACCTTTTTAAGGTGATATACTACAACCGAAATAGCATTATGAACATTACATAATTGGGGGAGTCAATTGAAAAAATACAAGGTGATGTTTTCCCATTTTCATTCTGGTATTGGTAATGGTTATAACATACCCTTAGGATTCTATTTCTTAGCTTCAACTTTCAGACATACCATGCTCCAAAAAACATACTCTTTAATATCTATATACATTCTATACCACAAAAAAACACTCTTTCAAATTTCAATTTGTCTTTATAAATTAGGGAATAATAAATAATAAAGAACTATCATATTAATCCAAAAAATCCTTATATAAATCTGGTACTTAAGGGACATATTAATACTTCCTCAACCATAATATTCCATCACCAAAAAAGTTGATCTCAGGAACATTTCTTGCCTTATTCTGCATCACTACATCTTCATTACACACCTATTTAATATTCATTTGGAAAGGTGGTTGAATATTAATTTCAAAAAGATAATATATCTCTCATTCCTTAAGGATTTCAAGATCCATCCATTGAATATCCAAAAATATCATATCTTTTTCTATCGGCATCATTAATATGATTGTATGACCCTATCAAATCAGAGAATCTTATATCTTGTCTTCTTTCCCATTGTGATATTGTATTAAGTATTCATAATCATTTTCCATCTCCAACCATATTATTTATAGTATTTTCATATATATTTGAGATAAATCATACTTTAAACTTTTATCACTAGAATATATGTCACACCATTGTCTATAAAGAAAATTCTTCGATATATTTAATTCAAATATTACCTCGCCTAACTCCACATATAAAGTTGGTTATTTTTTACCATAGACCTTAAATTACATTGAGGCATAATCTAAAAACATATAGTTTTATATAAAAATTTATCCTAGCCAGTTCATTAATGATTCACTATATATCATAGTCCCTTATCCATTGTACGGTATTTTAAGCATATGTTTGTAGAATTTCCCTATCTTCAGTTCCTTAAAACATTCTACACATTCATAATTTCAAAAGAACTTCTCTCCCTTTCAAGTTATCATGGTGATTTGATTCAGCAGATATGAAACATTCTATATAAAATATGTATAATATCCACCAAGGTTCTATAACTTTTTTCTTTGAATGTTCTACTGATATACACTCACATCATATTATATTACAGAGAATGAAATTTTTGAAGCTATAATGAATTCATATGTTTTTTTCCTAAATCATATTCTTACTAAGGGTATTTACCACAATACATAACTGATATTCATGCTCTTACATTCCATTTTAATATATAATAATATCATCAACACTAACTAGAATAAACAGATCAAGGTATTAACTAATGACTATATTAATTAAATCCATTTAGATAGTAGGGGAATTAGTAAGACTAAATTAAATCACTATAAATTCATAGTATCCATACCATGTATAAGATGTTTTCTTGAGTATATACTCCTTCATGAACCTCAATTTGTGATTTTCATAATTTATATCAATCTTTGAAAAATATTGTGGTATGTGAAGTTGATAAAAAGAATCATCAATACGGGGTGGGGGAAAATATTATTAATAATGATCTTATTATGTTCTCTAAAATTAATTCAGAGTCTCATTGATTCATATTTATTATTTATAAGAGTAGGTGCACCCTAAGGTGACACACAATGTTGAATAAATCCCATATCATGATTCTTCTAGAGTTTCTTCTTTAATTATTGTAACTCAAGCAGGGCCATTCTAAATAGAGACATAGAAATTATTATATCACCCATATTTATTTATACTTAAAAATAAACATCATGATTCGGTAGAAGAATAGAAAAATACTATAGATAGATATTAATAAAATTATTCAAAATTTTCCTATCATTGATATGGAGTTTATCCCAGAACATATTAGTTTAATTCTCCTTTTTTATAGGAATCATGACCCCTTTGATGGATGTAATTTACATGAAAAGTAAATTTTTTCATCAAACTGATGTGTGATCATTGATTGGTTTGAGATATTAAAAGTTACATACCTTACTTAGAAATTAAGGTATGATTTATGTATAGAATAAAAATTCATGAAAAAAATTATATCAAATTTAAATAGAGGAAAAATGTAATGATTTATAAGAAACAAATTACCATTATCATCAACTAGAGACTATTCATAGACATGGGATGCAGGAATCATACCATTAAGGGATTTAAATACTAACTCAACATCCAATTTTTGAGGTGGTATTTTGATAACCTTAGAAAATTTATTAGATATAAAAGAGTGGGTAGATACAGAATTAAATATGAAATTAGTAGTTCTAGAGTGGATGGTAATTGTACCTTTATACACATACTTATTGTACACTTCATCAGAGTTAGTATTAAAATGAGATTTAACTTTATCTCTATGATTAATATTTTATTGGAGTATATAATCATCATTAAACTTCACATCTGGGAACATATTAACATTTTCTCATACTCATTACGTTTAAAACACTAGAGTGTGGATGGTTCATTATTTGTTTCTTTCTGTATATTCACATTCTTATCTAAATAGCTCTCATCACATCAGTATTGGATTTTCCAATGATCTTTCTTTCTGAACATGAAATATTTTCAAATTCCCTTAAGAAAATTTCACCCTTGTGTCCATTCACATTTTGAGAATTATGGAAATATTAACATATTCCCTCATTTATTTTAATAATTTTCTTTGAATCAAATTTTTATTTTCATATTATAACCATGAGATTAATGCTTTACTCTAATATCTATCTCTACATTGATATCAATTAAATTATTTCTTCATAAATATGGAATCCCCTTATGGATAACACTACTTAGAGACATGGATTTAAGACACTAAGGAATTAAACAACCTTAAATTCATGTTAGGTAATGATATTAGAAGTGTAGCTCACATGTATTGTAAAATTTTCCTCATATGAACGAATAGATTCATCATACTTTGGTTTCATCTTAAGAAATTACATCTTAATTTTTGAATGAATAAAAAAAATGTACATGATGGGAAATAGGTTTTAAAATTTTTTCTCACACCACATATTTAATTTATTCTCATCCTATCATGTTTTGGATAACAGTCTACCTCTAATCCACTTCACCTACCAAATGATAAATTATCAAAATTAAATTTTCTTGTTCTTAACACCGAATAATATAAAATATATTTTCAATTATAATAATCCATTTCTTAGTTACTAGTGGATCAATTGACCCCCTAAATAAAGGAGGATTTTTCTTATTAAGGACTCAATAGAATGTTGCTCCCTCCTTTTAAGGTTTTTAATCTTAGAGTTATTCATAGATTTATAATGTTTTATGAGAATAAAAACAATATTTTCAATACTAACTCCCATAATATTTTGTTTCTTATGTTGATAATCATTTCATTTTCTTTTGAAGTTATCACTAAAACTATTAATATGGGTTCCAACCACTACCTATAACCAAAATACATCTGATGATAAATAATAACCATGGTGTTAAACTAAATAATCACAACAAATGATTTACTGGATATCATTACCATTGAACCTTATTATATGAAACCAAAAATTTAACCTATGTCATTCATGATCATTAAAAAATTTGTAGGATTTTATCCAGTACAAAGAATTATCACAAGAGTTATCATTAATGTTTTCTCATATTAGATTTCATATGTTAACTAAACATTCCATGTTACCAAATACAATGACCTAAACTTTTAAATCATAGATATTACATAATAATTTATAAATATTCATTAGATAACATAACTATCCATGTTAGAATCTAATATTTATTGTATGTTTGGAAACAAAAACAAATGGTTCATAATAATTCTAAATCATCTTATACTTATATCTTCTGAACTATAACCCTTATAATACATATCATACGAAAAACATTCTTCATTACACGGGAAAGAAAATATTTTAAAGGATAATATCTAATTCAATGTAATGGTAATCAAGGTAGATGTCAATTATCATATAATAATTACTTGAGAAAAATGGTATGAGAAAATGGGAGTATGATTTAAAAATCATACCCTTAATTTCATAGATCATAATCTTAAGTCATTTAATAAACCATGGATGTTTAGAAGACATGAATCATTAAGGAATAAATGAACATTAGCCATAAGAGAATAATATAGAAATAAGGCATGAATGTTTAAATAAACACAACTATGGAAAATAATTTACTTAGTAGTTATGGATCTTTACCCAGACTATAATAGTGTAATGGATTCACTTTCCAAACCATCACAGTAGTAAAGGTTTACTCCAAAGACTATATTAGTGTAAAATATCCCCAACTATACTAGGTTAACTGGACATTAAAGACATATTTATCTCAAGAGATATCAATTTACCCAATTAATTGGAAATACATATATGTACCACCCATAACATAATGAAAACTGAATATATGTGTTGCATAATATCATAAACCATTCATCATATCAAAACACATTAAAAGAAATGGTTTTCATACAATTTTAATCATACAATAACCCATATAAATGGACCAAGCTTCATAAAAATAATAACATCATAAATAAAAACCACAAAAATAAATAATAAGTGTTAAATATTTTACCATATTCTAATTAAAGCATAAGAAACAAATGAAAGTAGTTTTTGTGGACTAATTAAAACATCCTTGAGGAAAATAACCTTTCAATTTTGAAATCACTTTTTCAGAATTTAAAAATTTATAGAATATTATTGAAAATATATTCATTGAAAATAAACAAGGGTAAATTAATGGGAATGGTAAATAAATTTATCTTCCATGATTGAGTGATATTTCATTCTTTCTGTATAAGCTAAAAGAAATTTATTTTGTACTATTGTTAGAAAATTCACAATGTACCTCATTTAGAAAATGAAAAGAATAATCATTTAAAAAAATTTCCTCCATATTAAAAAATATATAAACATTAAATTAAATATAATTTGAAAATATTAAAAATATTGTTTGAATGTTTTTTTATAAAATATTTATATGAAATAAATTTTTTGTCCCACGAGAGAAATGATATTGATTTTCCTTAAAAACGTATTTTCAGTATGCTGAGTTTAAAATGTCAGAAAAATGAATGTAAAATATTTATTTTAAATATTAAAATAGAGGATAAGATATTTAATAAGTATATTGAGGGGTTTATCATAAAATTTCATCAATAGAACATAATCATAAACAATCTTGATAAACAAGGAGATTGTAACATAATACCCCTTGCCACAAGTCTGACTTCCTTTGTATGTTTTCGAACCTCCTATATAATAAAAATAATATTATTATACAAAAATATTTATATATATAAAACATTATTTTATTTACTTTTTACCTTTTATCACCCATTTATTAACATTTTTTATTTAAATCACAATTCTAGGTGGTAATTGCTTCGTTTTTCATGTATGTTTTTATTTGGTTGTTTCCGTCCATGTAGTTTTATCATAGTTCCATAATATAAATAATTTTAATCATTTTAAAAATATAATATAAATTCATTATATATATACATATATTTATATCCTTATATAAATTTTATGGATAAAAATGCATTACACTATTCATGGTGACAATAGGTTGTACGTAGGAATAATCTCTTTTTTAAATTTTGAAAGGATATAATAAAAGAATGGTAAATATTAATTCACAATAAAATTTATATTTTATATCATTTATATCAAATATATGCATCAAATTCATCAAAAATTACTATACATATTAAATATTAATGAAAAATGAATCACATCACTTCACAAAGGTTGTAGTCCACATGTATGCAAGAAACAAATTCTTGTTTACCAATGGATAAGAAGGTAAGAAGGTATATATAATATACCATTATATAAGTATAATTGTTTCCTTAATATAATATACAAATTTTAAACCCATTATAACACCCATCCATTAATGATGGGGGTTAGAAAATATTATTTTTTCTATGTAGAGAAGTGGAGCCTTACGTACGAATGAGCAATAATTTCATTCATAATTTAGTAGAAAAAAGGGTTTAAAATGGTGTCTTCCTAACCAAAATAAAATTCCAAAAAATTTATGATATTTAAGAGATTATTTCATGATATATATCATGGATTTAGTGGAATTAAAAAGAGTATAAAAGATAGTGATTGAGTAATTTAATTAACTCTTCTTGGAAATGAAACCTTTAGATCTTATCTATAAAGATCTAGGGTTGGTATTTGTGGAAGAAAAACAAATATAAAATGTGTCTGGGGAATTGGATAAGTGAAATACAAAGATTTAAGTCATGTTATATGAATCAATGTAGGGAGAAAAAGTGAGGGAGGAGATCCAATTTACAATTGAGGTGTGGAGCAGTTTTAGAATTTCTGAGAAGATTAAATTATAATAAATTAATTATCAACCTATATGATTCAAATGTCTATTAATTAAAAGATAATTTAGGATAGGGTTATAATCTCATAAAAAATACAATTCTGAAAAATTTTGGTTTTATTTTAAACCTTATTATTTTGATTTATCCATAGTTAGCCAATTTTAATTTTAATTTTGGTAACAAAATTTTCAATATTAAAGGATTGTATTTTTTACTTATAAGGTGAAAATATGTCATAAATGGATAATTTATATCATTTTGAACAATAATATTTCCACCTTATTTTATTTAATTTTTTTTGTAATTTTTAAATAATTTAATAAATTTTTATTTTGATAAAATATATTTATTATCAATTTTGACGATATACATTTAATTTGAATTAAAATACACAAAATCAATTTTTTCATTTGAATATAGACTTTTACTGTAATAATAATATGTAATATTCACTTATTAAATTCATTGAACTCTATATAATTACTATAATTATATGACTTTTAATATTTTCATAATCATTTTTTCCATTAACTAGAAAAATAATGTTTTAGTGTTGTATAAAAATTCAATGTTATTATATTAAAAATAAAAAACAATAAATTAATTACAAGCCTAAATATAAATACATGATTTATAAACTGAAAATAATGATTCATATTTAACTATCACCCTTCTTAGACATATCATAGACAATAAAGTTCATAATAACATATGGAAAGAAAGTATAAGAAATTGTTAAGATCTAGTGCTCAGTAAAGGTATAAAAGGGAGACATCAATGATCATATACGCATTAAATAAGATATAGGGTTTGAGAAATATGGTAAGAAGTAAGAAACCATACCATACATATCATAGACAATAATCTTAAGTTAGGGAAGAAATGTTGTAAGTGTATAAATCGTGACTAAAAAAGGAATAAGAAACATGATCCATGAATGCTTAACATAGGAATAATACATGGAATTGCTGCCTACACATAAGCATAGAAAATAATTTACATCATATTCAAGGATCTTTTTCTTGATTTTAATAGTGTAATTTTTTCGATCCCCAAATCATCATAGTATTCAAGGTTCACTCCTAATACTATCATAGTATAAAAATTATCTTACTGAATAGGGATCACTCTCCAATCCATCAATGTTTGACTCATGAGATATCAATCATTACGCAATACATTAGAGGGATTCATAAGTGCCCCGATCACATGATGACAATAATACGTATGTTAAACATAATATCTTAAATAATTCATCATATCATAGCCCATTAAAAAATTAGTTTCATAATCATTTTATCAAAGCATAACCCATGAAAAAGGAACGGGTTTCCAAACAATTTCATCATTTAATTACATCATGACCTGAGAAAAATAAATGGGTTGAAACTTTTTTTCATCAAATTATTAAGTCTTCTAGATAAATAATAATGATCATATCTGTATATCATATAACCAGTAATGCATAAGAAAAAACAAGGGTTGTTTTCTTGGATGAATAGTAATTCTATCAAAATATCATTATAACAATCATGAGGACAATAACCCTTTCACTTGTCAATCACATATTTAAAATAACTAAATATTTATAATTGAAATAATTTTATTTGAATAAAAAAATATAAACATGTAAAGGAAATTCCAAAGAAATTATTATTCGTGATATAGGAAAAATTCGTTCATACTGTATAATTAAAGAAAATTTATTTCTATAATTTTTTTGAAAAAGTTACAAACAAACTCATTTGGAAAATTAAGAGAACATTAAATTTAAAAAATATATAATAAATTAAATCATGGTTAAAAATGAATTTAAAAAATATCAATAGAATAATAAAATCATTTCTTAAAACATTTTTTTTTCAGAAAGCATTCATATAAAAAATGATTTTTTTCAACCAAAGAGAGAAATGAAGTCCATATTCCTTAATAAAATATTTGTTGTTTCTTAAGTACATATGAGGAATAAAAGTAAATAAGAAATAATTATTTTAATGAAAGAACAAGTGGATAGTAATGTATATAATTTTCTTGTGTGGTATAACACAATATTTAATCATTATATGCATAATCATTATTAATCCTAATAAAAAAATGAGACTATTACATAAAACCCATACATTGGGATCTCCTTGCTTCAAAATCACTCTATCCTCATGTATAATAAATTTAATTCTATTATAATTCCATAAAATATTCACTTAAATACTTATAATATAATATATTATCCCTATATAACATTTTAAAACCTCTTTTTATCAATATTTTCTCAATTAAATCATTATTTATTGGTGTTAACTGTTTTATTTATCATTTGTGTTTTTTCTATATAGTTATGATCATTATACATTTATCATGGATACAAAGACTTTAAGAAATTATAAATTATATAAATATAATATATATTCACTGTCTATATAGTTAGGGTAATCTATAAAAGTTAGTTACAGAAAAATGAATTACATCATTCCTAGAGTAGGTTGGTTGTACATAAGCATGAACACTTTATTCATTTTTTTATCGATGGAAGTAAATAAAGGTAAATATTAATTAAAATATCCATGTTCATTATATTTTTTATGTATATAATATCTATTAATTAAATATATTATTGTTACCATATGCGTAAAATATAAATAAAAAACAAATCACCTCGCCTCGTGGATGTTGTAGTCCACACGTACGCATGAGTGACATTATCATTTCTAAAGGATTGAATGGTAAGTCAGTGTATGTGATATAATAATTATATATGTATATATATTTAATATATATAACATATAAATATTAAACCCAATATAATACTCATCCACAAAATATGGTGATTAAAAATGAATTGCATCGCTAAATGGAGACTGTATGTCGTAGGTATGCATGAGCGATACTTTCTACTCTCATTGATGGGAGCGACAGTCTATAAGAGTTTGTTCATAATAAAAATATGATTTATTCAAATTTATTATACTAAAATTATTATTTCATTATAAATACCATATAAATATATATATGAGCTAATTTATAGTATAAAAGAAAGTGATCAGTTAAAGTGATTACTTCTTCTTTGAAATCTTTCTTTTAGATTTTCTCTAATGGTATCTAGGTTTTCTTTAATAAAAAATCTGGGATCAAAATATTATGTGTTTTACTATAAGAAGTGGAAATTTTTATAAAATAAAATTTATAATTTTTTCAATCCTATTTAAAAAAATATATCAAATGAAGATTCATTTTGATTCAATTTATTATCAGAGTTATAAAATATTATAAAAAATTGTATAAAACCTAACTTATAAAAATGAATATAAGAATGAAATATTTTAAAAATTACTTATAAAAACATATTAAAAATTATTTAGGAAGAACATGGAGAAAATTTTATAATAATATGTCCATATTTTGTTATTATGTATTAAGTAATTCTAGACCAAACTCATAGTATCCATAGTATTAAACATACCATAAAGTTTTGTCTTTCTTACATTAAAAAATACATCGATATAAATGATGAATAAATATATGTTTCTCTAACCATGAAAAAACTTGATCAAAAGATCAGAATTACCTCTATATTCCTTCATAATGGAATCCCTCAATCAAACCAAATCAAAGTAATTAAATACTCAAACGTTCTTAATGAATTCACAATAGTTAACCTCACATGGGAACCTTAATAAAATGACTCTATTAAAGTTACAATTAAAGCACCATCTAGTAAAAAGACGTTAAAAAAGAATCATAGAAACTTTAAATCCTCACAGTTATAAAAATATTCCTCTTACCCAAATTCAATTTTATTTTTAGACATTTATCTAATGGACATTTTCCATATATCAGGTATTTGGTTTTAACTACATTTTATGAACTCCTTTTTCACTTGATAGGTAATGTATATAATCCTTGTCCAATTTTCATCAAGATACAACACCACTAAAATTATTGTAGGCTTCAAATTTTAGAATGAGAATTTTTGGGCCAATATAATTTAAGAAGGTCAAATATCTTGTAGGATTTATTAAATTTCTTTCAAATGTCATGTTTGTTTCTGTCATGTAATGTATTTCCAATAGAATTTATAAAACATAAACTTGCGGTACATTGTTATAATTTTTCTATTAGACTTTATATACCACCATATCGGGGAACTTCATATCTGTTATTATAATGTACAAGGTACATTCTTATTCAATAAATAATTTTTCTCTAAAATCCTTCATCTATAAATATCTACGAATTCTATCACCATTAGAAATATTTTTCTTCAATAGATAAAAAAAATTTATAGAACAAAAATCTAAGAAACATAGGAAGAATAGTGTTTAGAAATTTATAAACATTAAGGAAGGGGATTTTTATTTTCAAAAACAACATTATAAATTGTTTAATGAAAATTTTTAACTCACTAAGATTATTCCACATCATAATGAAGTACAAATCCAAGTGTGAAAAAACTCCATATATCTGAATGTTGGGTGGGAATATGAGAGAAGCTCAATGAATAATATATGTTCCCTCAAGATTGTTTAGTTTAAATTTTCCACATCAAACTATTTCCAGGAAAATATAATACATGTTTATCATGTGTTATTACAACCTAACTACCTAGGATCCCTTGTGATTCAGGGTAAATCAAACATTTTTTGGGTATATAATTCAATTCAATCATTCCCAATCATTTCAAATAACCATTTCAATCAACCCTAAATTCACATTTTAAAAACATTCCTTTAATTTCAAATACCAAGAAATTTTTTTTTATCAAAACATAATGTCTTTAATTTAAAATCATACCATTTAAAATATTAAATCATTTCATTCCCTTCATTAAATCAAAATATTTCTCAATTAATTCATTTCAAATCAATATCATTTTTTCCATAATATACACTTGGTTTCAAAATCCATTTTCAAATGAATTCATTACACACACACATCATTTTATTTAAACAATTCTCCAAGATATTCAATTCATGATTCTAGAATCCATTCTAAAATTAATTTAAAATAACCTAACATCAAGGGTTTCAATTGAAATATATTACATTTTGAAACCACATACCTCAAGTCACGATCATCATCACCCAAAAAGGGATCCATAATAAGAGTCAAAGAATAAAATTATCAAGTTAGAATCCTAGTTTCAAAAATATATAAATAAATAACTATATCCCTAAATCACATGAGGATTCAATAATGTCAAAGAATATGAAAGAGAAAGAAAATATAACTCACAATAAATGAAATTTCATTTACAAGAAGGAATACAACACATCCATGGGAACTTTGATCTGAGAATAAAAAAGGTTTTAGAAGATAAACATTCCTCTATAGAGCCTCTGATATAAATTGGTTCATATTAGGTTCCATTAGAATGAGTTAAGAATTTAAAATAGGGGTCTTGGAACATTAATTAAAAAATTCACATAATTAAATTCTTGTCACATTGTTTGGTCACACATTTTTAAAAATCATGTTCCAAAAGTGCACCTCTTACTATGATATAGTAGGGTGCTACACAATTTAGCCACATTTTTTAATTAAATTAGCACTAACCAAGCCCCCCCTCCTAACAACTTGGAAGAGTTTCACAATTTTTTGCAATGTTTAACAAACCGTTCACTAATCATGATTGCTCCATTGTCCCAAACCCCATGGTTTGGTGGTTAAGCCATGAAAATTATGCTAAGAATACTCTTTATAGTGTAAGTTCCTCAAGAACTCTATAAACAAATAACATGATTTACTATGTTTACATACATGTTTTTTACTAACTATTCCCCTTCTATGAATAGTCATGAAAACCATCAAAAAAATCAAAATTTCTCTATGAAAAACCCAATAAACTATCCAAATAAATAATAAAAAAATGGAAAAATAACTAAAAGTTGAGATTGGATATTACAGGGGTGAATAAGTGGTGACCATAATTTTTCTAAATAAATACTACATAAATTATCCCTTCCTTTATGTTGATAAAATCTATATTATCGGTTAGAATGTATAGATATTATGAAATTCACCCTCACCACCTTTCCATTATGATACATAGATAATGTAAAATAAATATTATAAAAGGATTTTAATAAAGTTAGACCTTAATTAGAGAACCCAATCCTTATTGTGTCAGCTATTTTCATGTCATGGATTTTCCACTAATATATCCAACATAGATTCAAGTGGTGTGGGAAGAAGTCACCCTTAACCCATGGTATTAATCACACAAACTTCTTAAACCAAAATATTACATATATGGTTGGCTAAATCCTAAAAATATATTTTTTACATCTTCATAAGAATTATTAATGTTTTTATACTAGAACCACCATAATTCAAAATTTATTTTTGAACTACCTCAGGGATGGAACTTCAAATCCCACTTGATATTTCATTGTAATTCACTAGAATGTTTACCTTATTCTCCTTTTGGTAGAATTCTCTCCAAAATATTTAAATTCCATGTACATCGGAATCAGAAACTTTTAAAATTAAGATATTGATTTTGGTCTAGATCTCCCCCTTCTAGTCTTCTCAATATAGAGAACTCACTCTATACTTCTGAATGTAAATTTGGCTTCTTCTCGACTTTGACCCTTCTAATTTTTCAAAGGAATATCTTGGTTAGTTAATTACATTATTTTATAATCAGCATCTCTCTCAATTATTATCTAATTGTTTTTAATTACATTTAACTCAATTGTTTTCTATCATATTATATATATATTATCTTCCAATTAAAGATTTAGGCAACACAAGTTCTTTGATTTAAAATACTTGAAATATATACTCTTTAAATGGATAATATTACTATATTCTGATGATATCATGATTTGGTATCGTTAGAGCTCCCATAAATATCGGTATCAATAATATTCATTTAATCTTCATATCTTGGATTAAATAACAATATTTAATACCATGAATATTTCTCTCTGACAATCCATATCATCATCATCAAAATTTTCAACATTATAACAATGTAATCTTCTTCTGAAATCCTCAATTAAGTTTTATTTTGATGAAATCAATATTCTCCTTCTAATTAAACCTTTAGCTCAACTAAATATTTTAAAACTTTTAGTACTCCCAACATTCTTCAACTTGATTCATATTTATCTCACTACTACAAAAAACTGGCTTCATCAGTGCTCAAAACGGTCTTTAACAGTGATAAAAAATCACGATAAAGCTCATCACTGATAAGGGGCCGGGGCTCCTTTATCAGCGCTAAAAAGGTGATGAAAAAGGGTTCCATTATTAGTGCTAAAAAAGCATAGATAAATTCCCTTCTTGCTATAACATAAAATTCTGCATCATCACACCCAAACAAGACCTCAAAAAAATCAACATATCAACAAGTATACCAGTACAAAATTAACACATAATTCATAAGGTAATTATAGCAAGCATACACATACAACAAGTATACCCGTACAACAAGTATACCCATACACAATTAACAAATAATTCATAAGATAATTAAATACCTAAATAATTCAATTCAGAAGTCAGGGGGTTGGCTATAAAGACCCAAACATGACGTACATGGAAATTACATTACTTTTGCAGAATACTTAATACATAACAAAAACAAACATCCAAGGAACATAAAAGTGTAGTGTCTTTGGAAACTTGGAACACAGTCTTCTAATCATGGTGAAAGATCTTCAACATCTCCCATAAAGATCTTTTCCATTTCTTTTCTTACATGAAACCTTTCATTATATCCTAGGGAAAAGAAACCATAAAAAGGGTGAGCTCAAATTCTCAGTAAGGGTAAGCATGTTGAAAATGAAACAAACCATATACATCTGAACTTAAAAACATGAACATAATGTTTAAACATTATAATCTTGAGTTGTGAAGTAAATCTTGGTAGTATGTAAGGAATAGAACATAAAGGAACATTGATCATGATAAAATAGCATGGGAATAAAACATGTAATTAAGGAAAACCATTAAGAAAATGATATTATTTCCATAGTAGCCAAGGCATTCCTAACAAGACCATCATAGTGGACAATGTCCATTACTGAACTGGGTTTACTTATCATTCCAGCCCTGTATTACTGAACCGGATTTACTTACTCTTCCAGCCATGTCTATCTCATGAGATATAAATCCTTACACAATGCAGTGGAGGGAGATATAGTTCCCACCCATATCATAATGAAATCATTATTTTTTGTGCCACAACATAAATCATTCATCATAATCCAAAGAATAAAATGGGTTTCATAAACATCATCTCATCATAACATAATCCATATAAAACAAATGGATATCATTTCATCATAAGAAAAATCAAACCATGTAAATAATTGAGATGTTAGACTTGAAAAATAAATATACTAAATAATATCATCTTAGATGGAAAATAGTTTTGATAAAATACTTGAAATTAATTCTTGAGGAAAATATCCTTTCTTCTTCAAAATCATTTTCTTTTCTCAAAATGCTATGAAATTTTAAAAGAAAACGATTTTGTTGAAAATAATCATGAAATTCTGTATAGGATGATTCATTTAAATAAGCCATTATGAAACCGTAAAAATCTATTCAAGCATAAGTTAAAAAAACATTTTTCTTGTACTTTTTCCATAAAAGTAAAAAAGTACCTCGTATGGTAAACAAAATAAATATTCCTTCCATAGTACATAGTAAAAGTAAAAAAGGGGTAAACATGACTTTAAAAATACAAGGAATAATAGTAAACACTTTATGAAAACATTTCTCTAAAACATGGAAATGGATGATAAATATAACCCCAATAAATAATTACGTATAAACAATCTCAGATAAAAATGAGATTGCAAAATTATCCCTGACCTTATGTCCAATATCTTCCTTATGTGTCCGACAATCCTATATAGTGGGTTTAAAAATATTATTAACTTGTAACATAACCATAATAATATTTATTATATCATATATGATTCACTTATGACTTTATATTACCCATTGTTTTGTCAATTCCATGTTGAAGAAACGTTTTGGGTAAAATAGTTTCATTTATCATACGTGTTTGGACTTGTTGTTCTGGATAGTATTACTTATAACCTGATTTACATAATTCTATAATTTAAAACATGATTTATATTTAATATATATTCAGCATATAAATATATATGATAGATCGATAAATGGAATGAAATACACAGTTCATGGAGACGGTAGGTCGTACGTACACATGAACGTTATTTTTGTTTCCTTATTAAATTTAATGGAAGTAAGTAAATAACATATACATAAATACAGTGTCATTATTATGTCTTATTTTTCATGATTATTTATTATATATACTTTATAGTCATTCTTTAATGGTTAACATGGAGAATGAATCTCATCGCATCATGGAGACGGTAATCCGTACGTACGCACAGGCGATGATATCATTCTCATAATTATTGAATGGAATTTAAGTGGATGATAGAATATCACAAAATTATTATCATGTTATAATAATCATATATAGTTATTATTTACACCATTAAAACATCCAAGTAAGGTGGTGGTGGAAAATAGATTACACCACGGTGTGGAGATAGTATTTTGTACATACGCATGTGCGGTTATTTCATTTTCCATAGGATGGATAAAGGTGAAATAAGGTTGCTTTATATTTATAATAACATATTAGTATATAGTTTATACTGATGTTATTACTTTAAAATTAAACAAATAGAGAATAGTAAGTAGAAGAAGAAATAAATTTGAAAGAATCGGTAATGGATATTACCACTTCTTCGACACGCCTCTTCTAAACCTCTTCTTAGGGCACTAAAGTTGGACTTTGAAGAATACCAGTACCTCTAGTATGTTTCTAGGGAATTTTAGAAGGGAAATTGGAAGGGTTTGGCCGAGCTTGAAGGCTCAAAATGGTGTGAGGAGGAGAGGGAGGAGGCGCCTTTTTATAAGAGAGAGGGCACTTTTGGAAACCTCTAAATTATTAATTTATAATGAACTAAAACCCCACTTAAAAACCTCCAAAAGTGACTCAAATTTTAATATTAAATGATATAGGGTTGTAATCTCATCAACCAATAAGATTTAAACATGTTGTAAATTTATTTTAAACCTTATCAATTTGATTTATCCTCATTTAATCTATTTAATTTTATTTGTTGTAATAATATTCTAAATTTTAAATTGTTATAAATAATTACTTATGTGTTGTGAATTTTCCATAATTGGATAATTTATGACATTTTAGACTATATAAATTTCAATTTATATTTTTTAAATATTTTTGTGATTTTTTAATAATTTTATAATATGTTATTTTTATAAAATTACAATAGTTTCAATTTTTACACTATTCATTTATTTGAATTTAAATAAACTCCACACAGAGGATATATTCAAACCAAAATATTTTATAGACTCATAACATGTTATACTCTTCTAGAAAATTTGTGGATAAAATTAATTAGTTCATATAATATTTATTTTAATATTTTTAAAACCATTTATTTGATATTTCAATCAATAATATAATTTCTACATCACTACTATGTCATCATTAATGATACTTATTTAATCCCTAAAAATTATAAATAAATTCTCATAGTGGATATAATTTTATTATATTTCTGGAGACTATTTATATTTAATGTATTATGAGGTTTATCACTATATGAAAATTAGGACAATTATAAGATATAAGAGAGTGACATGTTGTCACTTTCTTTGGTTTTAATAATAATTATATCATTTTCCTGGTCAAAAGTCCATTAAATGAAACTATTCCGACCCTTAAGTGATATGGGTCGACTTTTATTCATCCAATATAATTTTTTTAGGTGTTAGTGTAATTTTATAATCTTATTTTTACACTAAATTACCTAATTTACCTTTAACTGTAGTAAATAAAATTTACCGTTGTTACTTTTCATAATGTCTAAATAATAAAAATGGCCTATTAGCATAATTTGGACCTACTGATTACAAATATGGAATCCATTTTTCCAAATTCAAAATACAGAAGTGGCAGTATTTAATTTAGAATTAATCTCGCAGTTGAGAAAACGTGTTTTAAAAGATAAAACGTTGCAAACGATTGAAATATTTTTACCTATGAATTCAGTGTAAAATTAATGAAAATGACTTAAATTATATTAAATGGTAAAAATATATTCTATTTATACTTTAAAACCATTCAATGTTATAATTTAACCATATAAATTATCTCGATGAAATAAGTTTTTTTAATTAAAATTTAGTGTATTCTTACTATTCATCAAAATATGAAAGTTAACAGAAAAATATTAAAAAATTATCCAAAGATAATTTTTATATCCTTATTCAAATTAATAAGTTTATTTAGTCAAATTGAACTTATAAACATTCCAAAACTATATTTAAAGTGGGTGCTCCATCAAAAGGCGGCAAAACTGCATTTTTTGAAAAATAATTATTTTACCCAAAAAAATTATTTTTTTCTCATACCATGTTCTATAAAATGTGTAAGATGAATTATAATGTCATAAATTTTAAAATGTAGTGAATACTATTCATAATGGCTAGTTTATAATAATATTATAATAATATATCTTTGTTTAGTGAAACTCAGTATTGCGTACAACACACGCTATCGAGGAAGGTCACTATTGTGTGTAATGCAAGCCAAGTCAGGGTTGCATGTAATGAAAGCTTACGTTGGTGTTGTGTATTACATATTCAAAATATATTTCATTTATACATTGATCAAAATCTCTACTTGGTGTTGTGTATAGCGCAAGCTAATTTTGTTGTAGCGTACAACACAAGATATCAATGAAATTAAAAAGATTATTTCTCATAAAATCTTGGGGTGTTACATTATACCCCCCTTAAAATGAATTTCACCCTCAAAATTTGTCAGGGTAATAAATCATTTACTACTTGAAATTTTCTTTCATTGAAACCCACATCGTAAAAAGGAATACTAAAACTTAATTTTAGAAAGGAAAGTTAGAAATGTAATGGTCACCCAAAGTAACTCAGCACAGGGTTTCCACATAGGAGAATGTAAGTGAAAATATAGATATGGAAGAGAAATATAACCATCATGTTTGGATGAAGAGTGGTACAGAACATGTCTATGAAAAATCCAATAATCACAAAGACATAAATTCTTGATAATATAAGGTATTGTTTGATTCATCAGATATGAGGGAACTAGGACAACATTTTTGATTTTCAAGATCATTTCCCTAATGTTGAAAATTTTTTGAATTAAAAGAAATTATTACTTGATTTTGGTACAATCTCACTATTGTTTGTGCCTTGAACAATTTCCACTTCATCTCTTAATGAAATGAAGTTGAATTTTTCTTCCGGGAAGTGTTAGCAGATCATGCGATAGAATGATAGGTCATTCCATCTATCTGAAACATAAGGTTAGCAAAATTTATATACATAAGTCCATCTTATGGTGAGATTAATCATATATAGTCCCAAAAATGTACTTATACTTCATCTATCATACCGCTTAATAAAATAAAACTCTTTTCTACTAACCAGGGACTTATTGTAGGTCAGTGGTAGGCGATAAAGGCCTGTCGCACTTCAGTTGTGGGTTTGATTCCCGCAACCTTGTTCGACGCGACGGGTTGTCGTCCGTCCTGTAGGTTGTCCTTTTTCTAAAGCAGCACTATTATAACATTCCAGAAATAATATTGAAAAAAATGTTCTATCCTTAAACAATATTATCTTATGTCTAACATAATCCATTTCAAATCTTTAGGCTTATCCAAAATACTTCTATCCGAGCTCATTGTATAAAGAAAACTATTACTAGAAATTTCATCAACCAAGCATGTGAATACCGTCATTTATCCCCCATATATCATAAGATATATCTTGCTGGTTACATTCCAAACATGTGAATTACTTAATCATGTATTCTCTTGAAACATGAATTACCATATAATCATTGTGAAAACATGAATACTGTCAAAAGTTAACTCTTTCCACATACCAAAATCCCTAAATTTCTATATACTCAAAACATGATATCACTTTGTCCTTATATTAGTCATGAGTTCATTAATACTATCAAACATTTTATTATCCCCTTATCCGTTCATTATGTGAAAATTAGGTGCTTTCCAAAAATATTTCAATCACTTTACATTGTTACTAGTACCATATAATTATTGAAAGCCACAACAAACCAATACATATATATTCCAATATTCCATGATACTATAAATGAAATTCCACAACACTATTTTGGAATCTCGTTACATAGAAACTTAATCATTCCACCACTTCATTGTCATATTCAACATCTCCAATAGTGATCTCATGTGACTTCCCATTGTCCTTTTCTTTAAGAGGTTGTTGATGTTGGTCATCATTAACCCTTGGATTAGGGAATTAGTTAGCATAATGCCCCATTTCCCTGCACTGGTAGCATTGATGTTTTGGTGGTGCATTCTATGAAGTCTTTTCTCTATTCACATAATTAGCTACCTTTTTTCCATTACTTCAGCACTCAACTACTCGATGACCTTATTTTACACACTTAAAACATTTAATAATCCCTTTAATACAGTCTCCACCATGCTTCTTTCCACACTTTGAGCACAACGAAACATTTTTCTTCTTTTCACCATAGTTTTGAGATTTTTCCTTGAACTCCATCTTTCGTTTTTTTTCAAAACCATGAGATGGATATCTAAAACCAACTTCCAGTTCTACCTTGATATCCCAACACACAATCTCTTCATAGCTACTGAAGTATCTTATAGATAATGCCTTTCTATGACTTGGTTTTAAGCCACTGAAAAAAAGATCAACTTTACTCTCAGATTGGATGATAAATCCAGATGTATACCTTGCAAGCCTTGTAAAATTCACATCATATATACCAACAGATTCATCATCCATTTGCTTAAGCTCAAGGAACTCCTTTTCTATCATCATTCACAGAATACTAGGAAAGTAATTATTGAAAAATAAGTTCTTGAACTCATCCTATTCCATGGATTCAATTTCATATCGGGGCCTCGTATTCTTAATTAGAGTCCACCACTGGTCTGCTTCACCTTCTAAATGGTAAATAGCCAGAATGAATTTTTCATGTTCTGAATAGTGATGTATGGAAAATATATTTTTAGTGGTAATGATCCATTGTTCGGAAACAAGTTGATTGGAAGATCCACTGAAATAAGGTGTACGTTGCCTCATGAATGACTCAATAGAATATTGTTCCCTTCTCTGCTCATTTTCAAGTCTAGAATGATTCATAGCTTGTGTAATTATAGCAATAAGAGTTTTCACTCCATCTCGCACAACATTGGTTTGTTCAGGAGGAAAATCATTGAACTTTCCATTACATTGATCAACATGGTTACTTTGGGTTCCACCCACCATATAAAACCCAAAAAGAATAGTGTGAGAGGCCAAAATCATGCTAAGAAAATAACAAAATAAAGGGGGTGTACCTTCAATATCTTACATCTTAGGTTTAATTCTAAGATTGTAACCATAATTCTAGGACTATAACCTATACTTATACTTAACCTTAGGGACATCCCTAGACATTCCTTTGAAATATCGCTAGTGATCTCACTAAAGTTTTCACATCCTAGTATCCAAAGGTTAACTAAACCTTTCCTCTGATACCATCTGTAGAGACCCATACTTGACATACAAGGACATTGCATCACTTTTGTGAAATACTTAATACATAACAAAAACAGACATCCAAGGACTGTAATAGTTTAGTGTCTTTGGAAACTTGGAACATAATCTTCTAATCATGGTGAAAGATATTCAAAATCTCCCATAAAGATCTTTCCCTTTCGTTTTCTTACCTAAAACCTTTATTTATATCATGGGGAAAAGAAAATATAAAAAGGGTGAGCTCAAATGCTCAGTAAGGGTAAGCATGGGAAAAAATAAAACAAACCACATATGTTTGAACTTAAAAACATGAACACAATGTTTAAACATTAAAATCATGAGTTGTGAAATAAATCATGGCAGTACATAAGGGATAGATCATAAAGGAACATAAATCATGATAAAATATCATGGGGATAAAACATAAAATTGTGGAAAACTATTAAGCACATGATATGATTTCCATAGTATCCAAGGCATTTTTTCCAAGACCATCATAGTGGACAATGTCCATTACTGAACTGGGTTTACATATCGTTCTAGCCTTGTATTACTGAACTGTATTTACATGTCATTCTAGCCATGTCTATCTCATGAGACATAAATCTTTACTCAATTCATTGGATGGAGATATAGGTCCCACCCATCATATAATTAAATCATTCTTTCATGTACCAGAACATAAATCATTCATCATAACCCAAAGAATAAAATGGGTTTCATAAACATCATCTCATCATAACATATTCCATATAAAAAAATGTATATCATTTCATCATAAGAAAAATCAAACCATGTAAATAATAGAGACATTAGACATGAAACATAAACATAATAAATAATGTCATCTTAGATGGAAAATAGTTTTTATAAAACACTTGAAATGAATTCTTGAGGAAAATATCCTTTCTTCTTTAAAATCATTTTCTTCTCTCAATATGACATAAAATTTTAAAAGAAAAGTTTTTTGTTGAAAATAATCATGAAATTTTGTAGAGGAAGATTCATTGAAATAAGTCGCAATGAAACTTTAAAAAACCATTCATGTCGTATAAGTTAAGAAAAAAATTCTTCTTGTACTTTTGTTAGAAAAGTCAAAAAATACCTCGTATGGTAAACAAAAGAAAGATTACTTCCATAGTACATAGTAAAGGTAAAAATGGGTAAACATGAATTTAAAAATACATGGAATAATATTAAATACTCTATGAAAACATTTCTCTAAAACATGGAAATGGATGATAAATATAACCCCAGTAAATACTTACGTATAAACAATCTTAGATAAAAATGAGATTGCAAAATTATCCCTTACCGTATGTCCAATTTCTTTAGTATGTGTCTGAGAATCATGTATAGTGGTTTTAAACATATTATTAACTTGTAACAGAACCATAATAATATTTATGATATCATATATGATTCAATTATGACTTTATATTACCCGTTCTTTTGTCATTTCCATGTTAAATCAACGTTTTGGGTAAAATCATTTCATTTATCATAGGCATTTGGACTTTTTGTTCTTGATATTATTACTTATAACCTGATTTACTTAATTCCATAATGTAAAACATGATTTATATATAATATATATTCAGCATATAAATATATATGATAGATCGATAAATGGAATGAAATACACCGTTCATGGAGACGGTAGGCCGTACGTACGCATGAGCACTATTTTCGTTTCCTTATTAAATTTAATGGAAGTAAGTAAATAACATATAAATAAATCAAGTATCATTATTATGTAACATTTTTCATGATTATTTATTATATATACTTTATATTCAATCTTTAATGGTTAACATAGAGAATGAATCTCATCACGTCGTGGAGATGGTAATCCGTATGTACGCACGAGCGATGATACCATTCTCATAATTATTGAATGGAATTAAAGTGGATGATAGAATATCTCAAAATTATTATCATGTTATAATAATGATATATATTTATTACTTACACCATTATAACCATCCAAGTAAGGTGGTGGTGGAAAACAGGTTACACCACGGCGTGGAGATGGTATTACGTACGTACGCACGAGCGGTGATTTCATTTTCCATAGGATGGATAGAAGGTGAAATTGGTTTGTTTAATATTTATAATAACATATCAGTATATTAGTGATACTGATTTCACTACTTTATAATGAAACAAATAAATAAGAGGAAGTAGAAGAACAAATAAATTTGAAATAATCGGTAAAGGATATTACCTCTTCTTCTTCGACACACCTCTTCTAAATCTCCTATTAGGACACTAAAGATGGTCTTTAAAGAATACCAGGACCTATAGTTTGTTTCTATGGAATTAGAGAAGATAAATTGGCAGGTTGTGGCTGAGCTTGAGGGATCAAAATGGTGTGAAGAGGAGAGCGAGGAGGTGCCTTTTTATAAGAGAGGAGAGGTGCACTTTTTGAAACCTCTAAAAACGTAATTTATAATAAACTCAAAACCCACATAAAAACCTTCATACATGACTCAAATACAAATATTAGATGAGATAGATTTGTAATATCATCAACCAATGATATTTAGGCATTTTTGGTAATTTATTTAAAACCTTATCAACTTGATTTATCCTTATTTAATCTATTTAATTTAATTTGTCGAAATAATATTCGAAATTATAAATTGTTATATATAATTAGTTATGTGTTGTGAGTTGTCCATAATTGGATACTTTATGACATTTTAGACCATATAAATTTCAATTTATAGATTTAAAATATTTTTGTGATTTTTAAACAATTTTATAATATGTTATTTTTATAAAATAACAATAGTGTCAATTTTGACACTATTCGTTTATTTGAATTCTAATAAAATCCACATAGAAGATATATTAAAAAAATATTTAATAGACTCCAATAAATTCATATTCATATATAAAATTTGTGGATAACATTAATTAGTTCATATAATATTTATTTTAATATTTTTAAGACCATTTATTTGATATTTCAATCAATAAAATAATTTCTACATCACTATTATGTCATCATTAATGATAAATATTTAATCCCTAAAAATTATAAATAATTTGTCATGATGTAGATAATTTTATTAGATTTCTGTAAACTATTTATATTGGACGTTTTATGAGTTTTATCACTAAATTAAAATTATTACACTTATAAGATATAAGAGAGTGACATATTGTCACTTTCTTTGGTTTTTATGATAATTATATCATTTTCATGGTCAAAAGTCCATGAAATTAATATAGTCATACACTTAGGTGATATGGGTCTACTTTTATTCATCCAATATAATTTTTTCAGGTGTTAGGGTAATTTTATAATCTTATTTTTACACTTAATTACCCGAAACTGTAGTAAATAAAATTTACCGTATTTACTATTCATAATGTCTAAACAATAAAATTGGAATATTAGCATAATTTGGACCAAATTATTCCAAATATGGAATCAATTTTTACAAATTAAAAACACAGAAGTGGCAGTATTTAATTTAAAATTAATTCCGCTGTTGAGAAAATAGGTTTTAAAAGTTAAAATGTTGCAAAATATTGAAATGTTTTTACCTATGAATTCAATGTAAAATTAATGATAATGAATTAAATTATATTAAATGGTAAAAATATATTCTATATATACTTTAAAACCATTTAATATTATAATTTAACCATATAAATTATCTCGATGAAAAAATTTGTTTTTAATTAAAATTTATCGTATTTTTACTATTCATCAAAATATTAAAGTTAACTGAAAAATATTACAAAATTATCCAAAGTTAATTTTTATATATTTATTGAAATTAATAAGTTTATTTCCTCAAATTGAACTTATAAACGTGTCAAAAACTAGATTTAAAGTATGTGTGACATCAAAAGGTGGAAAACTGCATTTTTTTTAAAATAATTATTTTACCCGAAAATTTTATTTTGTTCTCATACCATGTTATATAAAATGTGCAAGATGAATTATAATGTCATAAAATTCAAAATTTAGTTACTAATATTCATAACGACTATTTCATAATAATATTATAACAATATTTTGTTGTTTATTGAAACTTAGTATTGCGTACAACACACACTATCGAGGAAGGTCACTATAGTGTGTAATGAAAGCCAAGTAAGGGTTGCGTGTAGTGCAAGATTCCTTTGGGGTTGCGTATAACATAATCAAAATGTAGTTCATTTATACATTGATAAAAATATATACTTGGTGTTGTGTATAGCGCAATCTAATTTTGGTGTAGCGTACAACACAACACATCAAAGAAATTAAAAGGATTATTTCTCATAAAATATCGGGGTGTTACATTGGGGGTTGTTCAGGGGTTTGGTGTGGTTGTCCATGGAGGGTAGGGGTGTCCAGGGGTGGAGTTTTTGGGAGATGGGGGTGTCCAGGGGGTGGGGGGCTATCCAGGGTGGGGGTAGGGCTTTCCATGGTGGTGTCCAGGGGGTTGGGGGGCTTTCTAGGGGGTTGGGGGCTTTCTAGGGGGTTGGGGGTGTCCATGGGTGGGGTTTCCAAGTGGTGGGGGTGTTCAGGGAGTGGGGTGGTGTTCAGGGGATGGGGCAGTCTAGGAGGTTGGGGGATATCCAAGGGGGTGGGGTGGTGTCCAGGGGT
The DNA here is from genome assembly GCA_963277665.1 of Viscum album. Taxonomy (NCBI): domain Eukaryota; kingdom Viridiplantae; phylum Streptophyta; class Magnoliopsida; order Santalales; family Viscaceae; genus Viscum; species Viscum album. The sequence continues at coordinate 103,155,106 of OY728140.1, forward strand.
GGGGGTGGCAGTCCATGGGGGTGGGGGTGTCCAGGGGGTAGGGGTCATCCAGGGGGTGGGAGTCGTCTAGGGGGTTGGGGGTGTCTAGGGGGTGGGGGCTGTCCAGGGTGGTGGGGAGGGTGGCAGTCCATGGAGGTGTGGGGTGTCTAGGGGGGAGTCCAGGGGATGGGGTGGTGTCCCGGGGGTGGGAGTGGTCCAGGGGGTTGGGGGATATCCAAGGGGGTGGGTGGTGTCAAGGGGTGGGGTGGCTTTCCTTGGGGGTGGGTGTCTTGTGGGTGGGGGTGTCCAGGTGGTGGGGTGGTGTCTAAGAGGGGTGGGGGCGTCCAGGGGGTGGGGGTCTTCCAGGGGGTTGGGGGTGTCCAGGTGGTGGGAGGCTGTCCAAGGTGGTGGGGGTGTCCAGGGGGGTGTCCAGGGGGGTGGGTTGGTGTCCCAGGAGGGCGGGGTGGTGTCGAGGGGGTGGGGTTGTGTGCAGGGGGTGGGAGGCTTTAATGGTTTTAATGGGATGAATTTCATGGATTTTAAGATCATTGGTATTTTTAAATAGTTTTGGAATAGTGTTTATCTCAATATTATGTGTTTCTTTAGGAAAAAGTGAATTATTTTGGCATGTATGATAGGAAGGGGTATTTCTATATGTCAGTTGTTGTTTTCACTTAAAATTTTGTCCATTTTAAACAAAAGAGAGACACTTTGAGTGATACCATCCACGCAGTGCCTCAGATTGAGGCAGAGTTGACTCATGCACATAACCAATGACCCATGGATATTTCTCCTAATGTATCAACACAATCTGAATGCATTTGGTCGGATTTCCGTACATCATTTGTTGTTATCACTTAAAAATTATGTCCATTTTAAACAAAAGATAAACACTATTAGTGATAATTGCCACAATGTGCCTCATATTAAGGCAGGGTTGACTTTAACACGTCACACATGAACCATGTATTATTCTCCTAATGTATCAACACAATATGAATTCGTTTGGTTGGTTTTTCGTACGTTAGTTATGGTTTTCACTTAAAATTCGTTCCATTTTAAATAAAATAGAGTCACTTTGAGTGATACCAGCCACAAAATTCTTCCGATTGAGGTGGAGTTGACTCTTACACATCAAAAATGACCCATGGATCATTCTCCTAAAGTATCAACAAAATCCTAATGAGTTTGGTTGGATTTCCGTACGTCTGTAGTTGTTTTCACTTAAAATTTTGTCCATTTTAAACAAAAGAGAGACACTATGAGTGATTTCGGACACACTATGCCTTGTATTGAAGTGAGGTTGACTCGTAAATGTTACACATGAGCCATGTATCATTATAATAAATTATCAACATAATAAAAATGTTTTTTTGTCATTTTTCTGTATGTCAATTGTTGTTTTCACTTAAAATTATGTCCATTTTTAAGAAAAAGAGAGACACTTTGAGTGATACCAGCCACACTGTTCCTTGTATTGAGGCAGGGTTGACTCATAATTGTCCAAAATTACCCATGTATCATTCATCTAAAGTATTAACACAATCCGAATGCGTTTGGTCATATTTCCGTACGTCAATTGTTGTTTTCACTTAAAATTCTGTCTATTTTAAACAAAAGAGAGACACTTTGAGTGATACCGGCCACACCGTGACTCGGATTGAGGCAGAATTGACACTTAAATGTCATAAATTACCCATGGATTATTTTACTAAAGTATTAAAACTATACAAATGCGTTTTTTAAGTTTTCTATACATCAGTTGTTGTTTTCACTTAATGTTATGTCCATTTTAAACAAAAAAAGAGACACATTGAGTGATTATGGCCACATTGTGCCTCATATTGAGGCGATTTTGACTCATACACATCAAAAATTACCCATGGATAGTTCTTATAAAGTATCAACACACCGAATGAGTTTTTTTAGATTTCCATACGTCATTTGCTGTTTTCACTTAAAATTCGGTCCATTTTAAATAAAAGAGAGACACTTTGAGTGATACCGGCCACACCGTGCCTCAGATTGAGGCGGGGTTGACTCATACACATCAAAAATGAACCATTTATAGTTCTCATAAATTATCAATTCTATATGGATGTGTTTTTTTGGACTTCTATATGTCAGTTGTTGTTTTCACTTAAAATTGTGTCCATTTTAAACAAAAGAGAGACACATTGAGTGATACTGGCCACCCTGTGCCTCATATTGAGGAAATTTTTAATCTTACACATCAAATATGTCATATGTATCATTATAATGAAGTATTAACACCATCCTAAAGCATTGGGTCAGTTTTCCGTATGTCAGTTGTTGTTTTCACTAAAAAGTCTGTCCATCTAAAAAAAGATGCACTTTGAGTGATACTGGGCCCACTGTTCCTTAGATTGAGGAGGGTTTGACTCTTACATGTCACAAATGGCCCATGGATATTTCTCCTAAATTATAAACACAATCCTAATGCGTTTGTTCTCATTTCTATACATTAGTTGTTGTTTTCACATAAAATTTTGTTCCTTTTAAACAAAAGAGAGACACTTTGAGTGATATCGGCCACACTATGCCTCAGATTGAGGAAGGGTTGACTCTTACATGTCACAAATGACCCATGTATCATTCTCAAAATGTATCAGCACAATAATAATGTGGTTGGTTGGTTTTCCGTATGTTAGTTGTTGTTTTCACTTAAAATTCTGTCCATTTTAAACAAAAGAGATATACATTGGGTGATATCGGCCACATAATGCCTCATATTAAGGCAGGGTTGACTCGTAAATGTCAAAAATGACTCATGGATCATTCTCCTAATGTATCAACACAATCTGAATGCATTTGGTCAGATTTCCATATGTTAGTTTTTGTTTTCACTTAAAATTCGGTCCATTTTAAACGAAATAGAGACACTTTGCGTGATACCAGCCACACCATGCATCGGATTGAGGCAGGTTTGATTCTTACACGTCAAAAATGACCCATGGATCATTCTTCTAAAGTATTAAAAAAATTTGAATTTATTTGGTCGGATTTCCGTACGTCCATTGTTGTTTTCACTTAAAATTTTGTTCATTTTAAACAAAAGAGAGACACGTTGAGTAATACTGGCCACACCATGCCTCATATTGAGGTATTGTTGACTCTTACAAGTCAAAAAAGACCCATGGATCTTTCTACTAATGTATAGACACAAACCAAATGTGATTGGTCATATTTCTGTACATCAGTTGTTGTTTTCACTTAAAATTTTGTCCATTTTAAACAAAAGAGAGACATATTGAGTGATATCGGCCACACCATGCCCTGTATTGAGGCAAGTTTGACTCATACACATTAAAAATTACCCACATATATTTATCAAAAATTATCAGCACAATATGAATTCTTTTGGTCATATTTCTTTAAGTCAGTTGTTGTTTTCACGTAAAATTCTATCCATTTAAAAAAAGAGACACTTTGAGTGATACTGGTCACACTGTGCCTCATATTGAGGTAAGGTTGAAATTTACACATCAAAAATATCCAATGGATAATTCTACTAAAGTATCAAACCAATCTGAATGAATTTGGTTGGATTTCCGTATGTCAGTTGTTGTTTTCACTTAAAATTATGTCCACTTTTAACAAAAGAGAGACACATTGACTGATACCGGACACACCGTGCCACGGATTGAGGTTGGGTTGACTCATACACGTCACACAAGACCCATGGATCATTCTCATAACGTTTCAACACAATCCTAATGCGTTTGGTCAGTTTTCTGTACGTCAGTTGTTGTTTTCACTTAAAATTATGTCCATTTTAAACAAAAGAGAGACACTTTGAGTGATACTGGCAACATCATGCCTAGGATTGAGGTGGGGTTGACTCGTACACATCAAAAAGGAACCATGTATCAATCTACTAAATTATAAACACAATTAGAATGTGTTTGGTCATATATGAAGCTATTTTGGAGATTTTACTGGTTTTTTCTTATCCAAATCCCAATGAAAAGTGGTTCATCATTCTTGCATGTTGTTAGTTCATTTCATCTATTGAAATGGAATAATGAATCATTAGAGAATGATGTTTTATTTAATAACAATTAAAATTTTCCTAAGAACATTTACATACAAAAATGTTTCATCTTTTGATCTCCTTAACCCCTCTCAAAAATGGTTGTCGATTGTACACGTCCCTAAGTCAGATCTTCATGTTATTTGTGCACAATCTTCTATTAGGTATGCAGCCCACTTGTTTCTAAAAAATTTATATATTCTTGTGAATACGAGGCTTTTAAAAATTCATATCAGTACTACAAAATATATTAATAAATAATTAATAAATAATTTTAAATAAAATAATAGTTATTTTTTAAAATACCTCCTTAGGGATGCCAGTTTGTTGATGTAAAACGATCTCTCTCCAAAATTGACAAACATAATAACCAAAATATTTATCATTTGTTTTTTTTGGACACTGAAAAAACATTGATCATTAGGAGAATAAGTAACTTGTTTTGATATGTGTTTGGATAGTTATATTTTATTATATATACCCTGATATTTGTCCACACGTAGTACTTTCTCACCTCCTTATACTTAACCCCTATCCTCATTCATTTTTTAGATGATATTGATGCACCTCTCTATCATAATATAATCCTTAGTAAAAGATAATACAAATTATATTACTTAATGTTTAAACCTAAAACATAGGATGTAGTGTCTTACAAATTCACAAACTCTATCGTGTGTGGTCGGTTTGTTGGATATCCTTTTATTCAATCCAGAAAATAATTCTTTGGACTATCCAAGTTCACCGTAATTAGCAGCCAATGTTCCATAAAGACACAAAAAGGAATAAGTAATAAAAGAAGTGAAAATATAATTGATATTCTTTAATCTTAGAGTTTTACCCCTACATGGTTGGTATTAGGAAGAGTCTTTCATCCGTAATATTGCCTTAAAATGTTTTCAGCAAGCCTTTCACTATTTCATCCCTTTTTGATGGCTCTAATTTTTTTAGTTGTGTTGATGTGGTATGAGGACTAATGAGTCCAAATTTTGGCTCATGGAAAATTATTTCAACTATTTTTCATATATACGCCTGCCAATAATATAAAATCCATTTACTCATAATTATCACATTTTATCATCTTTTAGAAAATCAATTCTTATGAACTTACCTCATATATAAATTTACAACTGTGACGCCTAGCTAGCCATATTCATTGAACTCATTTACATTTTCAGCGGAAAAAAAATCTTGAATTTCCTCTCCATATATGTTCTTTTAAAAAATTACTATATGACTACTATCACTTTTTAGCTTTGTATCCACATGAGTCTTCAATGCTAGTAAATGTGTATAAAGAACAAGTGGTGTTACTGTGCTTTCAGTGGCTCTTTGGGATTGATTGGTCAATCCTTTAGATTCTTTTGAGCCCACGTTTCTTATCTCCCCCTTCCCTTTCTTCTTCTATAATAACATTCATTTGTTCAGACCTTTCTTCACTAATTTTTAAAGGATAAGCTTGAAAAAATGGAATTAAATATCTCTTTGTCCACATGTACTCTTAGAAGTTGTGACATCCATGAAATGAATGTCCCAATAGACTTTTCAGCCATATAAATATCATCCTCATTAAATGGAATAGGTAGCTCTGCATTTTTCTCATGATCTACATAAATCGTCACTTTTAGATGAACTCTTAGAAGTGGTCTATTATGTTGCTTGTCCCCTGGGATGTTGAACATTGTAGCCCTCGCTACAAGGTGATAGGTGGGTGTTGATAGATATAAGTCACAATAATTATCACCCTATAGAAGATCAGTATAGGAAAAGTATTAGTGTTAGTCTGATTCACATTTCATGGGAAAAATTATTAGAATATTGATTACCATGGGTAAGAAAACTCTTTGAGAGAAATGGCTCACCTCGAAGCTGGTGGGGGTGGGGTAGGATCTTCACGCACTAGTTATTCCTGAGTTGTGTCTTCTCCTTGCTTCTCACCCATAAAAGTTTGTAGAACTCTCTCAACCATTGAAATCATTCTTCAAGAGGTGCTAGTCTTTCTCTCGTTTGTCTCCTTTATTCATTTTTATCATCTTTTTGTTTTTTTTTCTCTCAAAATATACCTGGGGTGTCACCCCAAACCCCGCACCGCTGACATGACCATATTGTTCTAGCCGTTGCAATGCCAATGATAATTGGTCTGCATATTCTAGAGGAGTAGCTGATTCCTATGACTTTCGTTTATAGGAAAATATGTAATTATTATTATTTAATATAAATTTAAAACAAAACTTTTTATTGTGTCATACTTACACAAATTTCCCACACTTGTTTTGTGTTTTCATCTACTGTCTTCCCTTCCTTATTCACATGTACCTCCTTCCATAGCACATGATGTGGGATGGAAGTGTCTTTGGCTTTACACTCATCAATCTACATATAAATATAGAAATATAATTATGATTTGGTCTCTTCATACCTAACGATATTACTATAAATTTAAAATACATACCATTTTCTTTTCTAGTGAAGCGTACACTCATCCTTGCTTTACGATAGGGGTATATTGGTTTTGATGCATTTTCCTTATTTTCAGTACTGAGTTGTTGTTTCATAAATGAAATATTGACAATCAAAGTGATAAATACACATATCCTTAAAGAACATATTACCATCCATAATGTACATAAAACTTCTCCTCCCCACATCGGCTAATAAATACATCCCATGCTTCTCGGGATATCAGATGAGCGTAGATAAGGGGTGGGTGTAGGTTTATTTTACCTTTTGAATCTTTCAGGTGAAATTTTGTTAAAATAGTAAAAAAAAAACTCAATAAATCCTTCCTCCAAGAATTATTACATAATTCTTTATGTGAATCATCTACTATAAATGTACTCTTAAGGAGATTGAGAAGATTAATACACTGTTTAATTGTTTTATTTTTTAGTAAATTAAAGAAATAAAATCATAATGTTACTGTAATTTCTTCCCAGATCACAGCCTTCATCCCAGACACAACATGGTTCCATGAATCTATATCAATAGCTATGTGTTTCTGAGTGACAATTCCAATGTACCTACTAAACATAGCCTTGTTGGGATTCACATATTGGCCTTGTGCATTCCATCCGACATCAATTTTTTTGCCTTTGTTTTTCGCCTTAATAACTTTGACTAACACCATCAAACTATGATGCCCCTGTGTTTTCTGTGACATCGGTCCTTCATCCCCAACCATTTCATCGATATCAACACCATCTATATGTTCATATGAAATGGTAGTAACAGTATGTGCTGATGTTTGGTGGACCTCAACACAAAGAGAAACAACAGGTTCAGAAATTTATTGTTGCTCTACACTGTGAGCAGCAGCAACAACAGTAGCTTGAGAGACTTGTTTAGCTTCAAGGTTATGAGCACCAGAACATATATAAGTCATTATCTGCAAAATTGGTTGAACAATTAATTTAGATTATATAAATAGAGTAATGAGAAGATAATAACATGAGATAACAAGATCTATATTACAAAAAAATATAACCTATTTATTAATCTCTCTTTCTTTTTTTCAAAGGATAAAGGTATTTGACACCTATATTGATTATAAAAATCCATTAATTATGGTCCCCTCTAACATACAAAACATTATATACATTGGTAACATTGTGAAATTATTGCAACATACCACTAAAAGGATCGTCCTCAACTGATTTTTCATCAGACCCTTCAGTAGTTTCGGACGATAACAAAACAATCAACCACTTTTGATTTGCGGGATCTGGAACAAAAAATACTTATACCGCTTATGATTCCATTATAAATTGTTCTTATTCGTACTCTTATTTACTAAAATAAACTTTCACATATCCCAATTCACCTATTTTAACACCACATTTTTTATAAACCCATTTTCATTGAAAAATTGGCAATTAGAATGTCGTATAATCCAACTCTCATATTTGTTTGATAATGAAAAAGTATTACATATTCACATAAATTGGATTTCTATCCTTACTAACAGAAACATGCATCGCTTTAGCCACAAGTGTAAGTCCACTATTTCTCATGGTACTATCTTCATCATGTTCATCTATATATAATGTATAACCATTAATTACAAAACCATTGTAAGATAATACATACACACTTGGTGTGGTGGCTATCCATCGAAGTTGTTCTGAAATTGAATTTAGATTTTCAGCTAACGTTTTAAAAATATGGTCCCAAAACCATCCTATAAACTGGTGATTATGTGTATTTGATATCCATTTTTCATCCCTTAATGGATTCAACTGCCTAATAATTTCTTTGTGGGTTTCAATATATAGAGAAACCTCTCTACTGTTATGAAAAACATAAAAGTGGGCCTGCTTCCGATCTGTAATAATGATTGTCACAACATCTCTTCCAGAAATTCCCTCACCCTCAATGCGTCCAGTGTGACGAGATTTTGGGAGACCAATGCTTTCCCCATCAGATAAGTATTCGGTACATAATTCAATGCATTTCTTAAAAATATATCGCTCCACAATACATCCCTTTGGACGACTTCAATTTTTTGACATACCCTTTCAAAATCTTTATATACCATTCAGCGGGGTACATCCATATATAGTGCACAGGACCACAAAGTCGAATCTCTCTCACCAAGTGAACCATAAAATGAAACATCATGTCAAAGAATGATGGCGATAAGAACATTTTTAATTCACATAATAAGATGAAAATTTCTATTTCTATAGCTGGGAATTTCATCAAGTCTAAAACTTTGAGGCATATAGCTTTGAAAAAAAAAATTGGTTAATGTATGACAAACATTATTGGGAAAAATGAAATGTAAAGTTATAAGAATTAAATCTTACATAAAAACATGGTAATTATGTGATTTCAAAACTTTTAACATCAAATCATTCATTGAAATAATGTTCTTGATATTTGATTCATACCCCTCTGCAACCTTTACATCAATGAAGAAGTTGCAAAACTGATATCTCTCCTCCCTAGAAAGTGTTTAAGAAACTGTACGAAGAAACATTCGATTTTCACCCTTCAGGGGGGCCAACTCTTCTCATATTTCCATGTCAACCATGTCCAACATTGCCTTAATTATATCATTTTTAGGGGCATTTATTAATGTTCCGTTAACACTGTCACATACAATTTTTCCCACATGCATCACATCAAGAAAATGTCTGACGTACAGACAATACCAGTATGGTAATTCGGAAAAAACTTATCTCTTTATCGAACTGATTTTTGTAAGGTTTTTCAAAAATGGTTTACCAAAAAAAGTGTTCACATATTTTAATTTCTCAAATAGCTGATCACCTGTTAGTGGAGACGGTGTTGTGCGTTGTTCTGAACATCTATTGAATGATGTCATCCAATATCGGTACTTATGCCAACAAGGTAGAAACTACGATATCTGAGAAATACAGATTTCGATGAATGTTTCAACCTAATTGATTTCATATCTTCTTTTCACACGAACACCCTGGAGTTCCATAAATGTTATAGGCTGGAAAATTTTCATAAGTAGGGGAACCATTTATCGTCCCATACAACATCGCTCTCAATGTGAAGTACTCACTTTTATAAGCGTCATACAACATAACACCTGAATCTACAATAACTTCAAATCCTCGATCAAAGGATCCAAATAAATGTAAAAATCGTTATCCGGTTGATTTGGTCCTAAAATAAGCATAGATAACATGATGGATTTCCATTTCATGCATAACTAGGGAGGCAAGTTATAATCTACCAACATAACAGGCAGTGTACTTTGAGTGTTAGTTTGAAAACCAAAAGGATTCACTCCATCTTTAGATAACTCAAGATGAATGTTTCTCGGCTCATTTCCAAATTCAGGATACTCATGATCATTTCTCTTCTATAGAGGATATTCATCTGGGTGAACTAATTTCCCATCTTTATTTATTTTCTCTGCATGCCACAACAATTGTCTTGTAGTTTCATCACTTCCATATAAACGCCTAAACCTTGGAATGATTGGAACGTACCATTCAACTTTAGTAGGATTGGATTTATCATTCTTGTATTGGGAAGCATCACACTTTGGGCATTCTGTAAGTGATTATTTCATTTTTGAGACAATATAAAGTCTTTTGGGTTGGCATGTATTCTTTTATAAATCATACCCATCAAGCGTAGTATTTATTTAGCTTCATATGTCCAGCTTGGGAGCTCATTATCTTTCGAGATCATGTCATTCAAGAGAGAAATTATTTCTGTAAAACTGACATCACTCCATCTATTTCCTACTTTAAATTTATACAACTTCAGTACAGCTGACAATGCAGTATATTTAGTGCAACCATCGTATAATGGAAACTTTGAACAACTCTTTAACTCCTCAAACAATTTTGGGAAATTATGGAGTTCATATTCAATTGTCCTTGTCATTTCCTCAATACGATCTTCATCATCATTGACATCTAAAATCACATCCTCCATACGGTCTTCTTCATTACCCATATTTGTAATCATTGATGATCCATAAAACGTAGTTGTATCCCAGCCAGTAGCTACATTCACTTTTTCTCCATGTTTATTCCAATATTTATAACTCTAATATATTTCGTGACATATCAAATGTTCTTTCAAATTCTCTGGAGTAATTAGTCTATAATAACAAAAATGTAAACATAGACAAAGGATTTGATAATTATCCTTTGTGTGATACTTTGCAAACCTGCTGAACTCTTTCACTCCATTCACATACTCTATTGTCAAACAATTAGCATCCATACAAACTGTATTCATCTCCATCCTATTTGAATCTCAAATATTATTATTTATGATTCAAATACACAAAAAAATACTTCCAAATATAGTTGAAGGGAACCACTTATAAAAATAGATATTAATAGAGACTAACCATTTCCAATAAAGATTTAGAAATCAACAGAACCCAGATATACCACCCACCAAAATCAACACACTTTCCAGCCGCCTTACCAATAGTTATAGCACCCACCACCCTTGTAGAAAAACATTAAACATCCTTTTTACCACCCCTACCAGCCACCTCATTCATAATAAAATAATCACATTAAACATCCCAAAAATAGTGACCAAACTCAAATAAAATAAAAACAATGAGAAACTTTTGATGAGAAAACTAATACAGTAGATACATATCCAATAACAAAGGGGTTCGTGAGGGAAAAATAACCTAGGTTTATCCAATATTACTAGGAAAAATAGGTTTTGTTACCAAAATTAACATAAGAAATAGAAAATTAACATTAGTGAACATAAATTATATCATGAACATATAAAGGATATGCAATAATTCTCCCTCACCTTCCCCAAACTTGTAACTAATATCCACAAACACATCTTACATCCATTCTATAAAAAATCACCTTCCCATACAAAGGGATAAAAAAACAATCCCTTAATGTTAAAAAACTGACACATGAGGGAGAAGGACCACATCGGCCATCCGTACCCAAAACTCAAACCTCCTCACAAAACTCATCTCACTTACTATTAATACTTCCATAATATTAATACAAACCATAAATAAATTATTTCCCAAAAGCATGACCTTTAGATTAGAAAAATTCTCATCCTTTTAGGTAAAATAGAAATTTGATTCCTTTTTTCGTATAAATCACTAAATTTGGACAAAAACACTAACTAACTCAATAAAATTCATATTTTCATAGAAATTTGAAGTTAAAGAGATATAAATAATCCTATTTAAAATAATTCAACTGAATATTTTAATATCAATTGAAAGAGGGTATTGGTTAATAAAGGGATGAGGTCAACAACTCAGGACATAATCATGCCTAGACACTCAAACCAAACTCACCACATCACAGTATTTTATCAACTAAAACATGTCCACCAGACTAAATAAAACTACACCTTACTAAAACCAAGAAACACCATGAATCATGGGAAACTCATACTACCGATTCCCAACTACATACTTGTTGAAATAGATCAACTATACATTTATGCTACACCTTGAGATACTCAGCTCTATGGCATAATCCATACCCTGTATCTATAAAATATAATCACTCCCTTATTCCTCATTCAATTTAGACCAAAACTCAAGAAACTATATTTTTCCTTCATAGAAACTCGAAGAAAACCACTCTTGATAACTTCATCACAATCCCTCATCTACAACCAAAAACCAAAAACATAAACTCACAACCTTCTTTAGAATCTTTAACCTTAATTACGAATCAAAATTATAGGATTTAATTTATTCATCAAACAAGTGTTCTAAAAACTAGACCATTAAGGTACAGATGTGAATCCCAAGGGAAAGCACACTATATCCAACTTTATTGAATTCCATGATATTATGCATGCACTCATACTTCTCTATCTAAGGAATAAAACTCTTCCTAAAACCACTTTTTACTGAACAAGATTTTCCTTCCATCATTATCAATCCACCCTTAAATGTAATCCCACTACTAAGGAAACCCATAAATGAGCTAGAATATTTTCCGATACAAAACCCTCATCAACTTCTTCTATCCAATTCATAACCTTAGGACCCAACACCTCGACCATAAAAATCAACAACTCCTACTATGGAAATTTGAAAACACTCTATCCCATGTCTCTTCTAATTCTTTTTCACTTTTCCATGATAATGTTTCAACATGTATAAGAATCAAAATTAATAAATTTAATCCAAAAAATTAAATAGCATACCAACACCAAGGGATACTCTTCCTCACTAAAATAATAATACATACCTCAACACTTACAAACTACAAAAACAATTCCTAATCCATTAAAAAATATTATATTCCTAAGAAAACATCACCAAAGATCAAATATGGGAAGCCAAGAATCAAACCTCATCAAAAAGAATCCCAAACACTTGAAGTAGGGTTCATGGGGAGTAGGGTCTAGTGGGGAGAAGGATGAATATGGGTTGTGGGGAGGAGGATCCACAGAAGGGGTTCGAGGGGAGGATAAAGAGTAGGGTTCGTGGTGGAATAGGGCTACCAGTGGAGTAGGGCTAGTGCTGGCAGAGGTCCATCAAGGATAAGAGCAGTGAAGTAGGGCTAGCAGAAGCGGAGGTCAGACAAAGCGAATAGTGGCGGAGTAGGGATAGTGGTAGTAGAGGTCTGGTAAAGAGAAGAGCAGCAGAGTAGAGCTAGCGACGGTGGAGGTCCGGCAAAGAGAAGATCGAGGAAGAGGGGAGCTATCACAGGGGTACAATTCTGCGATATTTTTAGGGTGTGAGGGCATTGTGCCCCCATTTTATTAAATGGTACTATGGTTTTATCAGCGCTAGAAAAGTGTTGATATGGGCACCCTTTATCAATTCTAGAAAATCACTGATAAAGGTAACCGTTATCAATGCTTTTAATTAGCGATTATAAAGAATAACATTTATCAGTTCTTTTTTCTTAGCGCTGATAAAAGGTGGCACTTCTCTTTCACATTTTTGTAGTAGTTTCTGGTGGCCTTCATTTTATTTACCATCATTTTTTTCAAACTGGATTTACAGATTCTTTATTGGATTGACTTAAATTCAACTTATAGTTTCCAATATTACTCAATATGATTAAGAATATTCTTAGGAACCTCCTTATTCATCATATTTTTCATTATCAGTCCATTTGATGCTCCATATTTTTGGTAAAATTAAAATTTATATGATTTTTTACATGCATGATCAACATATGGCCAGTAGGATTTTGTAAACTCAAATCATATTTGATCATTGTTAGTCATCCACCAAAGTGATGTTCTTAAAATTTTCATACAAAAAAACATATTCTAAATTTCTCATCTAAAACATTTAATAGTTCAGGTTTCCCAGTTTATTTCTAAACATTTAGTGATTTTATTTTCTCAATATGTGATTTCGGAGAATTTAAAATTTATCCTTACACTTGCTATAACATTTCTTTTTACTGGACACCAAAAAAATACTTCTATGATATCCTTCTGGGATATAATTTTTGAAATTTGAACAATTCATTAGTTAATGTTTTGTAACATACTCTTACATCCCGTATAAATTAATCATAATAATTTTACCAATTCTTTAAAATGTTATGTCATTCTAATTATCCCAATTTCTTTAACTTCATAGACTACCTTATGGTGGTTTTACCATCAAGGGAAAATTATTCATAATCTATTTTTACTACTTATAATGGTTGATCTACTTCTAAGTATACTTTAAGAACTTAAATACCCCCATCTAATAGAGCTTACTTCTTCAAATCCAAATTCTATTGATAGTGATTCTTCATCCTTTAGCACTATTCATAAATACAATGAATATCGGTTCAAAAATCACCTGATGTTTGTTGTTACTTTTAGATATAAAAATTTACATGTCTTTATCCTTTATCTATTATCATTTCTCTATTAAATAATATTCACTATATATGATTATCATTCATAATTAGATCTTTCATTTATTATTTTATTTATTTTGATGGTCTCTCCATCTGGAATATGTTCTTCTCGTATGGTGCTTCTAACTCTGATGGTTCCTCCATCTGGAATATATTATTTCAGTGGAATTTATTCTGGAATAACCATATGTAGATTTACCTTCGACATACTCATTGACTTTTCCACTAAATATTGAAAAAAATACAATTAAATATCTCCATCATATAATGGTAAATTCATATATATATATATAATGTTTCTGTTTAATTTATCATTGATCATGGGAAATCTGTTTCAAATGTATTCCATTTCCTTGAATGAGTGTCATTTGATCCCTAGAAACCCATCAGTGGTATTAAATCATCACTATGCTTCATGATTCTTGAGATCATGTTTTAAAATGAATAATTTTAAAATCTTATTGCATGTTGTATTGAATATCATTGAAAAAGATATTGAATATGAAATATAGAATGTCTTAAGATTTGGGATATCAAAAAATATGTCATTAGTTATGTAATATGGAGTATATTATGAGATTTGATATCCTAATATACATGTGCATTGTCACTTTTGATATATGATCTCATAAGGTATGATAAATTTTTATTCCTTCAATTTCCTACAAATCATTGGGTGAAATATAGGAAATCATCGAATATGATAGTGATGGTATGAATAATTCATGTGGTTGAAAAATTTATCCTTGTATCACCTATACTATATAGGGTATATCATAAATAATGATATCTCATTAATATATATGGTTAATGTTACATGGACCTTGTTGTAATTCACAATATCCTGGGCACGTTGAGTTAATGTTACACAGTGCAAGGTTTTTTTTACGCAAGGCAATCATAAAACATGATATGGTTTCATTATGTGAGTTATTCTTATGTAGAAGAAAATAATATGCTATAATTATAAATCTACTAAATTAATCTAATGAATATCACCGTGATTATCCATAATAAAATATGATTGATAGCTCCTAATGGGTTTTTTATTACACTGATTAATAATTTCCTCTTAAGATATAGCGAATATCATATGAAATCATATAAAAGAAAAAAATTCTTATTTTCAATTAAGAATTTAGTTGTATAATTTATAAAATATTTATAATCCATAGAAAAATTTAATATGGGCT
Organism: Viscum album; assembly: GCA_963277665.1. Taxonomy (NCBI): domain Eukaryota; kingdom Viridiplantae; phylum Streptophyta; class Magnoliopsida; order Santalales; family Viscaceae; genus Viscum; species Viscum album. The sequence continues at coordinate 103,170,657 of OY728140.1, forward strand.
AATTATTTATTTTATAAATTATCTATAAATTAATTAATTATTATGTGTTCATAATTAGTTATTATATGTTTATAAATCATTTATTAAAAAATATCAAGAATATTAATTATTAATATTGAATGCCTTTTGAAATTATATGGCATGAATTATAATTTAGATATAAAGTGTATATATGTAAATTATAAGAATAGTTTATAAAGTGTTTATAAATTAAAAAATGAGGAAAAATATAAAGGATTTTATATTTAATGTTATGAATTATTTATAATATTTATTTTAAGTATTAAAATTAAGAAATCCTTATATTAGAAATTATTTAATCCAAATTAGATTGATTTTTGATAATTTATATGATCAAGGATTAAAAAATATTAAATATTTGTTATTTAGATTATGTAAACTGTTTACATAGTAGAAATAGAAATATAAATTAAATATATTTTATTTAATATTATATATTTAAATAAAATTTCAAATAAAATTCTCATATAAATATGTTCACATTAGATATTAATATAAATTGTTTATATATAATTATTTATTTAATGCCCATAAATCTTGGCAAAATTATAAAATGTTCATAATTTTTTATTTATAAATTGTTCATAAAATGTTTATCTCAGGTATAATTATATAATTTATTTATTTATTTAGTATATTCCCTTATTTTTTTCATGAATGTAATTATTATATTATGAATATTTTTATGATTTCATGTAAAGTGTTTAAACTATTTCTATTAATTGTCCTAAATACATCTAAGGAATAATATTTTAGAAATGATAATTAATTTACTTTTATTCTACCTTGAATTTGGCTTCTATTAAGATATCAATAATAATTTAAAGTATTATTATAGTTTATACATATTTGGTTTTATATTTATAAGGGAATAAAATCCACTATTGAGTTAATTATACTTAGGTACAGGGACTATGGGTCAGACTACTCACTACCTTAGAGACTTATGTTGAGGCACCCCAAACTCGAACTCCTGGATCTGATGTTAAATACACTTTCTATAAACACTATATTTGATGAAAAGTGAGATGAACCAATTTTATTTTACATAATTTTATTATTCTTAACATTAAATCCCATAAATAATTTCAAAAGACCAATAACTAAATTTTTAGCCTCTTTTTGGATCAGCTACAGAAGAAAAAAATTTTAAGATACCTGTGAACATTTCTATATAAATGTGGAACAGTAGACTCTATTCTATATATATCATATATTATTCTAATCTTCGTAACTTGGGTAATGGAAACATAATAAAGCAGTAATATCAAACACTTGGTAATGGAAAATTTATCAACATATCATCACGGGTTATATCATAATAATATGAGGAAACATGAGGAAAAACTATATTATTTAAATGAACATGTAATATCATTATTTTTCTATAAATCATGATAAAAGGGAATTTTATTCCAAAATAACAAATATATACTTTGTTAAAAGTGTGTGGAAACATGAGAAAATAAACATGATCTAAGAAAAATAATTATTCACATTATAAATATAGAATTTCATTGAAACATAACATAATAAGGAATTATGAAAGAAGCCAAACCATATAAAATCATATAAACCAAGAAACTAATATCTTGTTCGATAAATAATTATTGAAAAACCAACCAACATCATGTTCAAATAATAACCTTGGGAACAAAGATATCTACATCATATTCACACAATATACCTATGAAAAATGCTACCTACATCATGTTCATGAACTAAACATGTGAAAAACAATTTTGCATCATGTTCACACAATAAACTAGTTAAAAATTCTATTTTCATATCTTTCACACAAAAAACATGTGAACAAATTATTACACATCACATTAACACAAAAAAAAACCTATAAACAAAGATAGAAGAATCACATTTACAAAACAATCTTTTAAAAAATATCTTCCTACATCATGTTCACAAAAAAACATTTGAACAAAGATACATACATCATTCTAAAAAAATGAACTTGTCAATAATGTTTTTTATCATTTTCACAAAACAAACCTATTCATAAAGATAACCACATCACATTAGCATAAAAAACTTAAACATAAAGCTGCATGCATGATGTTCACACAAAAAACTTGTAAAAAAAGTTAAATGTGTCAAATTCACACAACATATCATCACCTCATACATATGATTTTCATTAGAACATGATAATATTTATACTTACAAAATCACTTATTTATCAAATTAGAAAGGGTCAAGTTTCATGGAATCATTACTAGAACATCCCATAAGCCATCCAGAGATATAATTTTGATGGTGGATTATAAATAACCCTATTGTAACATAAAAACCATTCACTATTTTTACATATATGAAAAAATAAATTTTAATATAGTTAGATAAATAACTTGGAAAATGAGAGGAAATGCACATTTTTTTAATGCATGAAAAATATGAAATAATGTTTTTTAAAATGAAATACATTATGATTAATAAAAATTATTATTAAAAACATAAAAATAAGGTATTTTAGAAAATAAAATTTTATAAAAGAAAAAATATTTCAAAAAAATCTTTGAGTATATATATAAACACTGAAAAATTATTTCTTAAAAACACAAGCCTTTAAAAATTCCTTAAAAATCACGATTTCCTTTTTAAAATTAAACTTTTACTTTTGGAGAATATAAGAATACTTATTTTAATATAAAAATTACCCAATGTTAAAATAACATGGAAACACATTTAAAAACATTTAAATTAATCTTTGTATAGAATAATTCTCATAATGGGTTTATAAACCATAAAATAGGTTTCAGAACACCTTTTTACCATAATAGTAAATGATGAAGTTGGGAGTTGCATTAAAATTTTATTTCAAAAAAGGTAGAGTAAATAATTTTGAAAATTTTTAATTTTTAAAATTAATAATTCATAATAGATCCTTAAAAAATATTTAACATTTTTATTGGAAATTTTGAGTGAAAGATAAGACATATGACAGTGAAGGAAAAACCTTTTGATTATTTTAAAATACCTTTGTTTAAAACCCACATCACAAACTGGATTAATAAAACGTACTTTTAAAAAGCATATAAGAAACATATAGTGGTAACTTGTGATAAAACATAAATCTTTTTCTAATTATAAATTATAACATTCATGGAAAGAGAAAATATTGAAATGTAATAGAAACCATCATTATTGATAATCAAAATTATTCTTTAGAATGTCATGCTTCTATGTGGAATCAATTCATTAAGGATGAAGATTCGAATCAAAAGTGTCATTTTACCTAGAGATAAATATCAATTACAATATAAAATATTATGGTGTAAGAAAATATGAATAAAATTAGGAAGTTTGGAATGAGGAATTATAAATCAATGAAAGTGGGATTGAGTTAATTATAACCCCTTTATATCATCGTTAACATTGAAATTGAAACCCCCTAAAAGGTATAACATAAGATAGATTTATAAATCCAAAAGATTGGATGAAATATAATTATATAATAAATATATAGACAATATATACACTATAAAAATGGAATAAGTTGTGTATATGAATCATATCTCAATAAAGCAAAAATGAGATGAAAAACATCATACCTTAAATATATCTTAGCAAAATATTATATAAGAACCTATATAAATAAATAATTTTTTTAATAATTTATTCCATGACCTTATTCATACCTATAACCTCTTATAAAGTTATTTATAATATTTATTACAAATATATTAGTTAGATATGTTTTATCTTCATTATGAGATGTTAATAGATTTGATTATATGTTTAGTACTAGTTTCATATTGGGTGTGTCAAATCTTTTTTAAATATTAAAACTTCATAATTATGGGATATCAATTCTAACTGATAAAATTTTTATAATTATTTATAATTTTCTAATTTTATTTGATTTTTATTTTAGTTATGCTTCATGATAATGAAGTCAGTGATGTTCTTTTTTTTATAATATTCACGAACGAGGGGTGGTATATTAAAAACTGGTTAGAGACTACCATTTACATTATAGAAAAAAAATTAAAAATTATTATTAAATATAACTAGAAATTATTTTTTAAAAGTTACCCATTATAGAAATTTAGAACATAGTTCATGTAGGTGGTTAAACTGGCCCAAACAAGATGTTGTTATAATCTATGGATGAATATGGTTAAGAAAGTGATTTCTTTGGTATAATATAATTATTATATAATAGTAATGATGTTATTTAGATATTGTTAAGTTTTTGAATCATGTTATAAGATAGTTTTATAAATAATAATATACTATGATTAAAAATTAAATATATCACTTTCAAGGAGGTGGTAGACTTTACGTATTAATAGGAAATGCAGGTGTTTTCCCAAAATCGGGAGGAAGATGGGGAAATTTTTATAATTCAAGAATAATAATATGGTTATAAATATCATATTAATATATTATATATAAATTTTTAACCATCCATATAATGTGATCATGAAAAATAAAACAATTCGTACAAGTAGGTGGTAGTATTCACGTATGTATGACAACATATTCATTTCTGAAAGGTTTTAGAGGAAGGTAAAAAAAGAAATAATTAATGAATATAAAAACATTTTTTGATTATTATTTATAATTATTTTATATAAATTTTAGGAATATAATATGTTTAGGGGGAAGTAGATGAAAATAATGGAAATGAAAGAAAAATGAGTAATTGAAAATGTTACCTTACTCATTGGAAGATATCCTTTGTAAAATGGATTAAAGATTTGGGAGGTTTTCTTTTGATAAGGAAAGAACCTCTAGAATGTTTTTAGGAATTTTAGTAATTATTTAGGATTATTTTTTTTTGAATATAATATTCTTGTATAGTGAAGATATGTTGGGTGGTGATGGCACCTTTTATAAGGGAGAGGGTAGCATTTTGTAATATATAAAAGTTAAATTCACAATCCAAAGGTCAAATATATTAAATAATGTAAAATAATGGAGTGAGTGAAGTTAGAGGTAGATAATTCCTCATCCACAAATTTTGATATGTGTTTTTAACATTTTTTATGTATTTTATACTTATATTTTTTATTTTTTATTTTTTTATTTAATCATGGTAACTAATTTTTCCCTAATTAATTTAATTTTAATTCCTAAAAATAAAATTGGAATTATTTCATAATCTCTAACTAAATATTCCAACTATGAAATTAATTTTTTCAAATAAAGTATATATTTTTTAGCAAATTAATTTTTACATTAGTGGATGTATCATGTAAAAACAATTTTTAGAATCAAATTTGAATTTTTCTGTGTTGAAAAATTTTTAGTGTAAAATTATCAATGTCTCTAATTTAAATGAAATTTATAAGTTTAATATTAAAAAATATATATAATTCTTAAACATAAATCAAAAAAATATAATTCTACCATGTGATATCAAAACTAAAGAATAAGACACAAAACAATTTTTATTATAATAATACATTTCTAAAGATTCAAAATATTAAACATGGTTTCTATAAATTAAAAATATTATTTTTAAATGTGTAATTACACTTCATAAATACATGTTTGATCGTTATAATTTTTATAAGTTTTTATGTTATAAATATATTTTGATACAGTCATAAACACTATGGTTTTAGTAAATACTGTATTCTTCACTATTCACCTGAAAACAGTTATTTTAGAAAAACAAATTCGGTAATTTAGAAAATATTAATGAAAAAATGAAGGTCATATAATGAAACTAAAATTCTAAAAATTATAAATCTATCTTTAAAATGAAAATACATAATATAATAAACTATTTTATAGAAAAATAATCATTTAATATTTAATTATTATTAATCTTATTTCATATAAATTTTTAATTAAATTAGTGTTAATATATTATTTTTAAATATTAATAATTACTATAATAATATTTTAAATTTTATAAATTAAATTTATTATGTAAAATACAAATCACATTAAAAAATAGTTCTTTTCAAAAAAACATATATTATTAGTGTTAATAGTATGAATCATAGTTTATTAATTATTTATCATTTAACCATTAAATTTAATATATAAATATATAATTAATTAGAAATAATAACTATATGTGTTTTGCCTCTAAGGTGGTGCATTTACAGGCAGTGCAGATATGGCACGACGAGGATCATCTCCCTCCCCATTTTCCATAGAGACAGGCTTTTTTCAAATTTAACATTCCTTTGTTCCGACCCGTTCAACATCATTATCCTTTAAAGAAGGTTTAATTAACCCATTGGGGAACTGTTGGTCCCTAGCAAGTGATTGTGTAGGGGTCAAGCACTCATGAAATTGGTCTTTCTCGGATATAACTTCCTCAGATGGTCTTCAACAAGTTTATTCGTGGATCCATGAACGCCCAACAGCACTAGTATCCATGATTCATGGAATAGATTTCCAAGGGCCGTTGCTCGTCGGCTAATGGTTTGGCCAATGACACTTGAGGACTCCATTGGTCGAGATTATGGGAGGTTAGGCTCACCGCACCATTCTGGGGGAGGATTATGGGATGTTCTAGGACTCTCTTATATATTTAATTCATGTTCATATGTTTGTGAATCCTTGGTTCATTCCTGAATAGTGTGTCCATGGGCTACCTTTGGGTTTCAAGATCATTGTGATCATGTATATGTTTGATGCGACGGAGGTGACACTAACTTAGCCACATTGTAAGGTGTTTTGGAGTTTATCGTCATCCAGGGGGGATGAAAGGTGACTTGATGTTTGGATCAGGCCCTGCAAGGAGGGCTTCTTACGTATCCTTGGGAGAGGAATCAGAATCCACATAGTTTTCAATGTATGAGTCTTATGCATGGAAGTTGTCCATTTGATAGACATGATTGGGTGGACCCTCTTGGGATGGGCACCCTTTTGAGCTTGGACCTTCTGGTAGGCATCCAATGTATCCTGATTTGGTCGGGAATCAAGGTTCTCATAGTTCATATGATGTGTGGATTACACATGGAATCTTCCCAATTGATAATCATGATTGGGTGGACCCCTTTATAGATGGATACCCTTATGAACTTGGGCCTTCTGGTAGGCATCCTACGTATCCTGATTTGGTCAGGAATCAGAGTTCTAATAGTTCAGATGATGTGCTGATGTTGTAATCCTCACAAAAATCTAAGCCCAAGTGAGTCATGATCGGTATGAGAAACTAGAGGATTTGAAATACTCCACAATGAACATGCCTCCTCCCCAGTTTGTGGGAGAAGGAGATCCCATGTCATAAGAGTATGAGATGACCTTGGGCGGGGGCGTGGAGAGATGAACATTTCAATGTGGAATGGCATTAAAGTTCATGTGGCCCTGCCTTAGAAGATTGGGGACTTACCTCAGTGGGAGTCCCCTAGAGCAAGTTCTGGGTAGGGGAGGAGTTTCGTCCTCATCAAAGGGGGGAACGAACATAACACCTTTGACTAATCACTATTCTACATTGAATAGTAAAGAAAGTGATCACCCCTATTCCAGAGAATGGGGAGGTTCATGTCGGCATCCCAAGTTTGGACTCTAGGTTTCCATGGGAATGTAGCCTTATGGGCATTCTCAAAGCCCGCACCTTTTTTGGGAGGGACTTCGTGACTCTACTTACTGTGGGAATGTAGACTCAATGGGGTGTGCTGATGTGCCCGATGGCCTGATCATACGGGTCTAGTGGCATTGTAGGAGGCTTTGGCCTCGTACCGGAGGACCGGTTAGCGGAGGGATCATGGAGGAATAGACGGTAATGGAGGGGTATAGTTGGAACCTGAAGGAACAGTACTCGAAAACACCCCGTTCCACGTATGAGTTTCTCATGCAGTGTAGGGAAGGCTCCGCATACCGTAGTGGTATGCAGGCAGAAGGGACATCCGTGTGTTGGTGTGATACATGGGCATGGGTATTTCCAACTACATACTAAAGTGGTACATAGGCCACCATACTGCTATGGATTATTTCTGTGTACTGATTGGGTACGCGGTGCCAGGTTCATTCCACAGAGCGATATACTACACGGATTGTTATATTGAAGGAGGGTCAGGGGAGTACCATTCATGGTAAATTCATACGCGAGAAGTCTTTGGTTCATGGTTTACCAGTTGGCTTCGTGATTCTATTATTATTATTCAATTCCCACATTTTTATGGTTTGTGGCCGGCTGTACCTATGGAGGAAGTGGTTTACAGTTCGTGCTTTGCCAATGAAACATGACGGAAGCTGAAGTAAAACCTCTGAGTTTTCTTTAATCTTTAGTTGGCCATCCTTCCTTCTATATGTCTCATTTCGTACTTCATCTATTGTGATTTTTTATAGAGAATCATAATGATCATATTTACTGGGAATCTGGCACCATTTGAGGAGGCCCATTGAACCAATTTTCTAACCAGCGGAAGACTCAACCAACCGGGTTCACGGAGACTTTGTTTCATGACAAAGGTTTGTGGAACCCTTCCTATCCGCTTAATCCATAAACTGAGGGGTTCACGGCACGATACATGGTCCGTCTTTTGCACGGTTTGTAGTTGGCCTTGCTTGCTGGCCATCATGGGCCAACGATTCGAGGTCCGTCCCGCATACCTAATGGTCCGCGATCCTTCTTCTTCATGTACATTTCTTAGTGATGGTATGCGGGCCACTTAAAAACATTAATTCCTTCAAGTTCCTTCAAATAAATGCAATCCAATTTGTGTCTTTTCATGTTGATAAACTTATAGAAGTTTTTAACTCCTTCTGCAAAGTGATTACGAGTGTATTTTCTTCCCTTGGAGGAATTTTTAGGACCCTATAGATTCCTCCCATCGGAATAGTGTCTGTTGGGAATGAAAAGGGGACTATTCCGCTGTAGAAGTGGTTCTGAACTAAAATGGTTTGCGGTAGAGTAGGTAGACCCGATTGATGGGGACCACACCTATATATAGGGGGCCATGTCATTTTCCTTTTACCATATCTCATGGAGAAAAGTTCTCTTTATTTTCTAGCCTCCTTCACTCTTCACATTCCATTCTCTTTATGAAAAACGTGTTCGTCAACTGTTCTGTATGTTTCACAAACATATTTCCTTGCCATTTCCCCGTCTGCGTACCCCATTTTGGCTTCTGTGAATGGTACTGTGGAAATTTAAAACATAAAATCCAGATTCTACGTGGAAGAATTATACATATCTAACTTGTTCGCATACTGAATTTGGATTAGTGAATTGAACCTCAAAAACAATTAACACAAACTTAAATTTTACTCCCCAACTTCTGAAGGCGAACTTAACTGAGGTTGAGGTTCATGAGCTCTATATTCTATGAACCGTTCTGTTCACCGACCAATGGTTCATGAGCCTTCACCTCATTGTCATTCTGCATACCATAGTTGTACATGGGGAATAGAACCCATGTACCATAGCTATAGGCGGAGTAGCTTCAATGTGTTATGATACACGTGGAATTCTCTTTCCATGTACTGATTTTAGGAAGAGTACATGGAGCCTTTTTCAGACATGTTCTATATCCTTTATCCATTTTTTTCATATCCTTCGCCCAAAAATTCTTATCAGGCTGACTTCTCATTGGCTTTTGGATCTTCCTATGCAGGTTACTATGGATGACCCATAGGCTGTTGAAAAATCGATGAAGACGAGGGAAACCATGGTGAGGAATAGAGATGATAGCCTTCATACCCACATCATTCCCCATGATAGCTTTCTGACGGTCTTTTTGATGCCAGAGATTCTAGATTACCCGTTATCTGTGCAATTTATAATTTACGACTTTGGTCTTCCTGCTAATGTGCCTCTATCATTGCATGATCCCAACCTTAGTTTCATCCTCTTAGAAGCACCATGGGATCATGATCATGCTAATATTTCCTTAACTCAAGAATTCATCTCCACTCCTATCCAGTAAAATGTTTTCATACTGTGATGTTTGGCCTAGACTCAGGGAAACTGCAGGTTCCACAATGGTGTCCCAAGACCTGACATCTAAGAATACCCATCCATCATCAGCATTTCTCAAGAAAATCCTAGTGGCGGGTGGATCACCAAGTGGGATTTTTAGGCCGGAGGATGTTTTTTCTGATGAGTGGGCCTAGGCATTCTAGGTACATCAGGCATGTTTGGAGTCCCTCGACTAGCTAGAGGCAGTGGGCTTGCACTAGGAAGCCTGGGTGTCTTAGTTTTCAACCTTCTCTTTCGGTTATGTCCTTCTAGAATTGTTGATTCTCTGGTGTTCGAGCACGAACACCTTTCATCTACTACATGGAGAAGTGTGGATCAGTCTGTTGGACATCTACAACTTGGAGGTCTCCCAATCCTTGGAGAGATGTATCATGAGTTTCTCCCAGCTAATGCCACATGGAATTACACTAATCACGTGTCTCCTTTGACAAAGAGTTTACGAGTCATGGAAGCAGGAACATTCAATCATCCCCTCGAATCTCGTTCCCTCATCCCATTCGAAGGGTAGATATGGTTATTCTTATAGACGAACAGGCCAAAGCCAAAGGCATGACATAGTCGAACTCACCCATCTATTCAGTCCCACCAGACTCTATGGTCATATTGTGCTACCCTTGAACAGGGTGGTATGACACATGGGGATATGAGCTTCGGCCTGAAATTTCACCTATGGTTAGGCTAGCAGGTTTCTTCTCCATGTTCTTAAGTGGATGGCTCTTCCCATCCCATGAGGTATACAATTGGTTTTAGACCTACACCATAATGATGGCATCCATTCTGTAGGAAGTTCAACACATTAATTCGGCCCTTCCTACCCATTCTTGGATTTATGAATTGTTCGGACATATTCCGGAAGGTAGGTCTCTGCATCATCCCAGTGGACCTTTCCAATTCCTGTACAGGTGGATGGAAGAACACCTCCCCTTTTATGAATATTAGTATACCACACGGGTTCCCCTTTCTTACTTTCATCTGGATCTTCTCATCATTTCTAATTTCCTTCCTCAGACTCTGACTATTACTAATGTGGTTGGGTTATTGAATAAATCCTCTCATTTCTCGTTTTCACAACATCCTACCCCTCATGGATCATTGAGAGGTGATAGAGGCAGCTCCTTGGTGGAATTTTCTTACCTCACCAATCATCGAGATATGATTCTTACCTCTCGTGTTGACCGAGTATTAATTTTTAAACCATACCTCCCTTACCTGTTTTCTAGAAAGTTTGGATTCCTTCAAAAAAATGCGTTGCTTCCGGTTTTTCAACTATGAGGATAATCTCATCATGTGGTCCTCCATCAATTGTGTCTTATGATGAATTATGAAGGTGCTTTTAGATAAATTATCATTCCTAACACAATGGGGCCCACCTTCCTATCACTGAAGTATGCCTAACTATGGTTCAATTGTTACCCCGCAAGGATGCTGAAAGAACCAGTTTGGAAGGTAAAGAAACCCTTGATCACTTCCTGTCTCATTCATGCCCCAATAACAACCCCACATATTCCCTTTATCCCAAGAGTTGAAACAGCTACACGTTATACTTCCATCCCTTCGGAAATCAAGATGAATACACCTCCTTCTCCTACTCTCATGGTGAGAAGGCGCTCAATCCATCGTCAAAAGCGTCTAAGAGGGGTTTAATTAGTACAACCCATTTCTATGGGGATCGATTCGGACTACCCATATCTTATGGATATTGTTCAAGATCTTGATGAGATGGGAACTAGCCAAACATCTCCAATCATCCTGGTGGTCGCAGTTATTCTTCCACATCTGGCTCCAGTGGCTAGGCCATCTAAGGGGAAAAAGAGTTTCCCACCATGGAGGACAAGATTTAAGTCCCTCCCCACTCTTATGGTGATGCTTCCCGCTTATAGACATGTGGTAGTAAGGTATGATCGAAGTGTTGGTGCCATGGTGAGACACCAGGAGATACTCAAGGAGGCATGGTTCCAATTACGTTTTCTTGTCGTGGAGACATCTCTGGCCAATTTTTTCGATGTGGGTGTCAATTTTTAGTGATTATTTACTAAGATGGGTATTGGTGGCATTGATTACCAGCACCATCACTTCCTTATTTACCAAATCATCATTTACAGTGAAGACCTAGCCTCTTGCAAGGACAAGCTGGCTAGGTTCAATTCTTCCCATAACCAGGTGGAAACCTTCTGAGCTATTTAGGAAGAATTTGATCATCTGACGTCTGAGGAGGTGAAGGCCCATGATTTGGTGGCTGCTTGAGAGGAGGATCTATAGGAATGCGCAGCCCACACAGCCAGGTTGAGGGAGCAACTGGCCTCTTTGTGTGCTAATCATGAAATCGTCCAGAAGAAAGGGTGGGGCCTTAAATTTGTCCTAGAGTGGGTGTGTCCAACAGTCAAAGACAAAACGGAGGAAAGAAATTCGTTGGACCAAACCATTGACAGCCCACAGTAATCACTTTCCATTCCCTTGGAAAGGGTGAACTGGGCCCTATTGTAGTTATGTCCCAAATTACGGAATGTAACCTCCCCCCCTCTTTTTTTACTCAAGAGAGACTCTGAATTGGGGATGTCCCTCCATTTTCTCTAAACCCGATGATATAGATTTGGATCATCAATACCTATTCTCTGTATCTTCATGTTAACATTATTTCAATCAAGTGTTAATTGTAAACCATGAATTGAATTAGTACACTATGATAACTCAATGAAACTCTAATTTTTTCTGGAGCCAAGGGACTCGGCGAGTATAGTTCAACTAGTGCTGAGGTTGAATGAAATACCTCCTGAACCATTATGTATTTTTCATTATTACCCTAATTTTTTCCAAACCTACTTGACATAGTCTTAGCATTCATAACTTGTCTTTTTCTTAGGCTAACCTTTGTGGGTTTTTCACCTAACAATATTTGAACCTTTTTTTATGGATCAATGCATTTTTTTAGCGAACTGATACTCGACTTTTTCCCAGAGGTGCCTTCGGTGGATTTTCCCCCTGGCGAGTACAACGCCCCCCCCCCTTTTTGCTGGCAGTTCACATTCCTACCAATCAAACTTGATACTAGTGTTTTCGGTTTAACAACTTTGACTAAACATAATAGCGTAGGGTCCTGAATTAAGACCATTAGTCGGGAATGTTCTAGTATCCTTCAGACATAGGTTATGAATTTTTCTTATCCATGGATTTGTGGATTCTAGACATGCATGAAGCTTAGGAGCTTCTTTTGGCATACAGAGGTAGGAAATGACTCTCCTAGGGAAAAATTTTCCTTTTATTGATGGACATTTTTGTGGGTGACGTATACAGTGCCATTGGGGCATGATATTCATAGTCAAGAAAAGGTGTCCCCATAACACAAGTCTTCCATTCCCAGTGGCCTGGTGGGATTTTCAAAATTTTGGATTTATCTTGATGATGGGAGCCACAATAGGTGGCTGGTTTGACTAGTTATGTCTGAGAACATTAGTAATATTCATATCAGCATTTAGTGGGCAATCATTCTTGCACATTTCTTACTTTTGTGAGGGAGAGCTAGCAAGTGGTCAGTTCAGTTAAGAGTCTTTTCTATGCTAGGGTCACTTGGGAAGAAAGAGGTACATAAGTTATCATCCCGGAGTTTTCTGAATCTTGGGGTGTGATAAGATGTGAATGTCATTTGAGCATATAGAGGAATGAAAGTACTCTCCAAGAGATGAATTTTCCTTTTATTGATGGACATTTTTGTGGGCGACATATGCAGATCCACCAGGGCATGATATGCATAGTCAATCAAAGGTGTCCCTAAGACACTGTCCTTTCACCTCTAATGGAATTTTAGGACTAGGGAGATTGAAATATTTCTAAACATAGTGCATGACATTCGACCAGGGGTTCCCCTAGTCACAAGAAGAGGCTTTTTAGCTGCACTTCTTCAGGGAAACTCAGAAACAAGCGGGGGAACTATTCCTTTGCATGCGGGTCAACTTTGAATATGTGGATAGGATATATTTTAGAAACATAAAAAGAGACCAATGGTGATCGGTCCCATATATTTGATATATCTAGGATGTTTGAAAGGATTAAAATGTAAACCATGACTTTGAGGGGCCTTGAATCAGGAGGGGTAGAATAAGGCTTGGAAGCCATTGGGCGCACTGAGATAAGAGAGGACTCTATTGGTGAAGAATTTACCTATGATTGATGGCATTTTTTGTGGTAAACTTGTGAAGATCCACTGAGTAATGATATGCATAGTCAATCAAAGGTGTCTGCAGGACACCATCCTTCTACCCCAGATGGACTTGGAGGGTTATGAAGATTCAAGATCACTTAAAAGTACAGATTTTGGAATATGGTAGGGGTATAATGGTCACATTTTCATGACATATCAAATTTATTAGGTTTTTAAGGTTTATTTATAGTCTAGGGTAGACGCTAGGTAATCTCTCAAGGAGCATTGATAGGTTTTGAGTATGTATTTTTTAATAAGAAGAACAAAAGAGGGGTGATTTTGTAAACAATTTTAAAAATCTAACATAAAGTAAAGAGTTTTAAAGTTGAAAGACAAACTAGATTTTGAAAAATATGAGATAAATAAGTGATATTTTCTAAGTTACTACATCACTTGAATAGTTCATCATTTTTAATTGATTATTAGGTTTTAGTGTGATCCTTTGATTGGGGGTTAACCAAGATCTCTGTTCCCCTCTTTCCTTTTAAAATGATACCCAAAGAACCACCCCTTGACACAACAACCGTGTTGTCAAGGTTTGGACTACAAGTATAGAGTGAGGTCTACCAAATCATACTAAAATATCATGTATGTGTTAGATAAATAGGATGCTTGTGTTTTCCAATCGAAACAACCCATGATTCCCACTTGAATCTCAACCCAATCGGTATTGAAATGATAAATGTTTCACTTAATTAAACCAAATCAATGAATTAAGTGAATAAACATATAAATATTAAACATAAGTGAAATAATTCAAATACAAATTACACAAAACCAGTTGAATATAAGGTTTCAGAACTCCCTCTTCAAGTGTGTAGCTCCCTCGTAATGATCACCCACTGTTTAGATCGACATCGGGAGGAGGATGAAGCTCGGGTGGAACTCCTTCTTCCTTATTGATCCTCCTAGGAGGATAGGGGCCTCCAGAACTTCAAAGATGATAGGGAGACTCCTCCAAGACACAAAAATGGCAGAGCTTCCCTTCTGGTTTAAACTCCTCAAATGGGGTTCCCAAGGTGCCTTTTTATAGCCAAAATGGGAAGTGGTTTTGAGCACCTAGATTTTGATAAACAAATTGAAGGATGGTTTTTAGATACAAGATAGTCGAATATCCCTTTGGACAAAACTAGAATGTCGTATCCCCACGTCTTGACTATCATCACCAGTTTTTTGGCATCATGTGGACAATCACATCATGAGATATTGAAATATTATAGAACAACACTTTTGAATTTGTGCATATTTAGTGTCTTGGACAGATTAGTTTGGATGGTCCCATTAGAAGCCGAATCGGTATTCGGTTCCTTGAGCTGAAATGTAGCCTATTAAATTTTGGACCATCCCAAAAACAATTATCCCATTTAAATGCACGGTATAGTAGAAGTGTGAATATTACTCACCTGGTGTGCCTATATCCTACGCATTCTGTCCCATATTTCTTGGACTTCATCATTGGCCCTCCTAATCACCACCACCTTCAATGATATTATCAAAACAAGTTAGAATGCCCTTTTCAAAAGTGATAAACATAAAATAACAGAATCAAACATGAAGTTAATTTTGTTATTATATTTTGAATGTACAATACAAATTCAGTTTAATAGAATGGTGTAAGGGTGAAAATGAAACAGTGAATCGTGGTACGATCACACCCCCACACCTAAAAATTTGCACTCTTGGAAAAAGTTACATTTGCAGAAATTATGCATGATGATATTACCAACATCATAAAGATTTAACATTTGAGAAAATTTTAATTCATTATGGTAATGTGATCAATGAAAAAACCACACCAAGGAGTTCTTCTTAATGAAAATGGAAAAAAATTTCTCATAAAACATATCACAGTGAAATTAAAAAAGACTCATGATACCAAATTGAGCAAGGAATTCAGAAGTCAACCATGCCACTAACTCTCCATGTGTGTGTGTGAAAACCATTCCATGCTATTCTTTCCACTTTCTATCCAATAAATATAGGTTATTTTAATATTTTTCATCTTATAAGATTTTGTCCATTGAACCTACCCTACATCCTTTGAAATCATATTTCAAGACCCACTCACTTAAGCATTACTATAAGTCAAACCATAATATCCCAACCTATATGTCCCCATATGTTTCACATTTCATCACTCCCCTCATTTATTGTTTTTGTATTTTTCATAATTTTCATTTGGAACAAATATCACACTTATCTCTCAAACCTTGTTTGATCTCCTCATGACATTAATTATAACAGTTATAATAAGATCAAAGGTTGAGGAGGAGTGTTTTTTGACCTGCCCAAGACACAACCCAATTTTTTTTATTTTTTTCTTTTTTTTTGATGGAGTACAATAATCGAATATCAAGTACACATGCATAGGTCAATATGGTACAGTAATAAAATAGATCGGACAAGGAAAGAACATATGTAAATATCTCTTTAAGATAAAAAATATTTACCTAACATATATTTAACTTCTATTAAGTAAGAAATATTCACACTTTGAGTTTTGGTAAAAAAATGTGTAGAGATACTAGTGACACAATTTCCCCAAAAACCACTCACATAAGGGTTGTCAATCATCTCAGAGGCTTCACAGAGATACAACTATTTATATCATTGACAGAAAAATAATTCACTAAAAATCACTTCCTGATATTAAATTCATACAAACATTCATTCCATAACAGTGCTAGGTTTTCATCAAATGTTAAATCAATATGGAATAATAAAATTCAACATGCCTTTTTAGTAAGTTCATTGATTTTGTGACCATAAGGGGGGAGTAAAAATACAATAAAGAAGGAAAAAAATGGAATAAGAAAAAGATGATGAAAATAATAATAAACTAAAAAAGACTGGGAATAGTGAAAATTACATAAAAAGGGTGAAAAGGAGAAGAAAAAAAATATGCGGAAAAGTGAAAATAACCTAAAAAGGGAGAAACCAAGAATAAAAAAGAAAGAAGTTGAAAAATCCTAACTAACCCAAGAATGTACCCATCCCCCCACATATAAAGTGTGTAGTTTCCTCACTCTAATAGAAGAGAATGTGGGAAGGAAGGATAAAACATAGTGAGTGTCATTCATATGCTGCTTCTTGAACATGGATTTCCTTCATCGAGGACACCGAAATGGATTCATGGAAGTGCTTTAGCCGATGCCCATTTATAGTGAAGGTTTTCTTGGTTTCATCATTTTAAACCTGGACAACACATAATGGAGAGAATTTAGTAAGAGTGTATGGTCCAAACCAATGGGAAAGAAGCTTACCTGGATGCTACTTCAACCTTGCATTGTAGAGGAGGACCTTCTGCCTAATGTGGAACTGGCGATGAAGGATAAGATGGCCAAGGGTAGCCTTGGCTCTCTTATTATAAATTCTAGAGTTCTCAATATGCATCTCTTCTCATTTTCTCTAACTCATGAATCTGTAACTTCCTTTAATAATATGCACAAGAAAGATTATAATTTCATTTTATGATGGCCTAGTAGGCCCGGTGCTAAATCTGAACAAGAAGGTGACAACGCTTTCCAAACACTAGCTGATATGGTGACATGCCAAGGGGAGTTTTGAAAGCAGTATAGTATGCCCCTAATGAATCATCAAGTCAAAGACTCCTATCTTTTCTATTTGGTTGAACCGTTTTTTCAAAAATCAATTTTACCTCTATATTTGACATATCAGCTTGACCATTGGTTTGTGGGTGATATGCTGTAGACACTCAATGACCGACCCCATAATGATAAAGAAGTGACTACATTTTTTGGTTATATAAATGAGAAACCTAGTCACTAATGATGAACCTAGGTAATCCAAACCTACAGAAAATTTGGGTTCTCAAATATTATATAACTACCTTAGAATCATCAGTCCTTGTAGCTTGTGCCTCTACCCATTTTGACACATAATCAACTGCCCGAAGAATTTACAAGTTTCCAATGGAATTGAGAAATCTCCCCATAAATTCAATACCCCAATCATAAAAAATGTCATCAAAGAGAAATGGATTTTTTGGAATTTCATTTCTTTTAGATAAACTACCTATTATATGATAATGACGACAAGATTGTCAAAAATCATGGGCATCCTGAAAAAGTGATCGCCAAAAGAGACCAGAATCAAGGATTTTACGAGAAGTCTGTTGGGATCCAAAGTGGCCCACATAAGCAAGAATGTGGCAGAATCTAAGGATGGACTGAAACTCACTGTCAGGGATACAATTCTTAAGGACTTGATCACTGCATGTGCGCTAGAGGTAGGGTTGATCCCAAATGTACCAACAAGACTCATGTTTTAGATGACTAGCTTGGTTGTTTTTGTAATTAGTAGGAATGCAATATGATACCAAATAATTTAAAATTTCAGCATACCAAGGAATAACATCTTGAACTCAGTACAATTTCTCATTAGGAAACATGTCATTTATGGGAATACATGGGGATGAGTCAATGTATGATGATGGGTGGATCCTACTGAAATGGTCAGCCACCACATTATCTTCTCCTTTATTATCTCTAATTTCTGAATTGAATTCTTGAAGGAGGAGCATCCATCGAATGAGAAATGGTTTGGATTCCAGCTTCCTAAGGAGATGCCGGAGGGGTTCATGGTCTGAGAACACAATGACTTTGGACCCTAAAAGGTGTGAAATGATTTTTTCTAAGGAAAACACAATGGAAAGGAATTCTTTTTCAGTTATGGTGTAGTTTTCATGGGCAAGGTCCAAAGTATGTGAGGCATAAGCAATGACATGTGGAGCTCAATCGAACCTTTGTGATAAGACCACCCCAACTGCATAGTTAGAGGCATCACACATGTTCTCAAATGGTAAATCCCACCGAGGTGGTTTTATTACTGTGGGTGATGTGATACTCAATTTTAACTTATTAAAAGATTCATCACATTCATTATCAAAAACAAATTCATTTTCTTTTTAGAGTAATCTGGAGTGGGGAGTGTAATTTTACTAATGTCGTGAATAAAAAGACGGTAAAATCCAACATGAACTATGAAAGACTGCACATACCATACATTTTTTGGGAATGGTAGGGAAGAAATGATATCCACTTTTGATTTATCTACTTGTATTCCATCCCCAGAAATGACATGTCCCAAAATTATACCTGGTTGCACCATGAAATAGAATTTATCATAATTTAATATGAGATTCTTTTCAATATAGCAACGTAGGATTGAAGCAAGACTACTCAAACATTCATCAAAAGTAGATCCATAAATAGTGAAATCATCCATGACTACTTTCATGCAATTCTCCAGGTAATCCTAAAAAATACTAACCATGCATCGTTGTAAAGTTCTCAGAGCCTTGCGTAGACCAAATGACATCCTCCTATATTTAAATGTGCCAAAGGGGAAGTGAAGGTCATATTTTTTCTGGTCCTCGAGGGCAATTTGGATCTGAAATTATCTAGAATACCCATAAAGGAAATAGAAGTGGGACTTACCCGCTAGTCTCTCTATAATTTGGTCAATGAACGACAATGGGAAATGATCCTTCCTAGTGTGTTGGTTTAGTCAACAATAGTCTATATAGACCCTCCAACTGTTCTTCACATGAGTTGGAACCAATTAATTGTTTTCATTTTTTGATTACTATAAGGCCAGTTTATTTACGAGCTACTTGAACAGTACTGGCCCATTGGTCGTTAGAGATGGGGTTCATGATTCCAGTATCCAATAATTTCTTTACATCATATTTCACAAGTTCTAGGAGATTTACGATTATTCAATGTTGTTCCTACTTCACTGGTTTGGCCTCATCATTTAATAAAATAAGTTGTGTTCAAATTGATGGAATAATAACATGTATTTTAGCAATTTTCTAACCTGATTCTTGTTTATAATCCCTCAAAAGATCAAGCAGTCAAAATTCATGATCAGGAGGGAGTGAACAAGAAATGAATACAGGCAACCTATTTCCATTCTCAATATATTAATATTTTAAATCTTTAGGCAGTTGTTTTAGTTCCAATTCATGTAGATTTTGGATTTATGGGATTGTGTGAGAAAGTGAGAGGTCACTGATCTCATCTAAATTCTCAATGGTACGATCCTCAGACAAGGAATGAGCTTTTAAAAGCTTAGCAGTACCATCGATGGTTATTGGATCCTTGGTGTTCAAGAAATCATCAATTAATAAACATGCATGACATTTTTCTAGACCACTACAACAATCAATGCATGATTCATTACCAATAATTTCAATCAAGGATGACAACTTAGAAAGGGGACCAAGGGAATGGAATGAAGTGTTTTCAAGAGAAGTGAGTACATCAATTGAAATTACTTAGAGAGAAAAATGTTCTTCTGAGGGGTGATTCATGGCATCAAGGATGTTGAAATGGACTATGTAACCAAAAACATCCATAGATAATGTACCATTATGGACATTAATTATGGTTTTGGTAGTTTTCAAGAATGTTATCCCCAATATAATTGGGGCGTGTCCATTCAACCTATCATCTTCCATTTTAAGCACATAAAAATTAGCAGGAAAAATTAAATTTTAAACCCTCACAATAACATCCTCTAACGCACCAGAAGGGTGTGTTGTACACCAATTAGCTAGCTAAATGACTATCCCAGTTGGATTCAATTCTACAACAAGTAATGAAGAGTAAATGGAGTGAGGCATCACATTTATAGATGCACCTAAATAAGCATAGCATTGGAAAATGAATACTCCCTTATGGTGCATAGAATCCAGAAGGTTCCAATATCATTTAATTTGGTAGGAATTGATGGTTCTATCAATGCTGATACATTCCTCACAAATATTACCTTCTCATCACCTTGAACTCTCCTTCGGTGTGTACACATCTTTTTTAGAAAATTGGCATATCTTGGAATTTTCTTCATGACATCAATCAAAGGAATGGTAACCTACGCTTTTTGAAAGTTTCCAATATTTCCTTATCATGTTTAGTTTCCTTTTTTTTCTTGGATGGGTGGCCCTTTGGGGAAATGGAAGAGGAATGGTTGTGATATGAGACTAATTGACATACACACTCTTTCCTTTGGAAGGACTTATCTCAAGACAAGGATTTTGTTCTCTTGGACCATTTTTAGCAGTGGTTGGGATGGTGGTTTCTTCAAGAGGGGATGAATCTAATGGAGGATTCATTTGGTTTTTAATTTTTTTTCCACTCCTAAGGGTGATGGCACTAAAATTTCCCTTATCCCTAGGGGTTAGTACTGGTTTAGAAGGTAGTTTACCCAACACGTGACCTTGAATTTCCCCCCACCGAGTTAGCTAGTTATCCTAATTTGGTCTTGAGGTATTGTATGGATTCCTGGGTGGTTTTCTGGAATTGGGGATTATTGGCATCGATTTGTTTCATCATATCTTCTGGGATAGGCTTAGTTTTTGTAGGGGGTTGTGGGAAAGGCCTTTGGGGTGGTTGAGGATTTCTGGGTGGTGGTGGTAGATGAATACTCTTCCCTTTTTGGTTCCATGGTTGATAAGGCTGGTTTAAATACCCCTACCTATAAGCTTGGTTTTCTTTCCACCCAGAGTTGGATGGACAGTGTGGTTCTTGCCTAAAGGGTTGGTTATAGGGGTGTCCTAGGAATATTTCCTCACAACTCTCAGAAGTTTCTATAAATTGTGGGAATTTTTTTAGAATAATGGGTGTAAGAAGAGAAGATTCCATAGTGTATGGGAGGAGGATATAGAGATTTCCCTTGGGAGAGAGCAAGTTTTGGTAAAAGGATACTTACCTCTTCAAACTTCTTTTCCACCTTCTTCTCGAATTTAGTACTTTGCACCTCATGGACACCTTGAATGGGTACATTGGACCTTGAACCAAATTGTTGAATGTTTTTTATCATGTTCTCAATTAGGTTCCTTGAATCAATTGGTATCTTATCTACCAATGCACCACCTACAATAGCATCAATCATGTTTCTATCAATAGGGATTAAACCTTCCAAATAATAATGTATTAAAAGTTGGTCACTTATTTGGTGGTGTGGGAAACTTGAACATAATATTTTAAATATTTCCCAATATTCTTCAAGTGTTTCCCCTTGATATTGTCTTATACCACATATTTCATTCCATATTATTTCAGTTCGAGAGGTTGGAAAATATTTTTCAAGAAAAAGGCATTTCATGAATGCCCAGCCTCTTATTAGGGAATTAACAAAATATAACCAATATTTTGTTGTATCTTCTAAAGAAAATGGGAATGTTATAATATTTACTTGTTCTTCATCCACATTAGTAGGTTTTAATGTTGAAAACAAATTATGAAATTGTTTTAAATTCTTGTGTGGATCTTTTCCAACGAGTCCATGGAATCTTGGTAATAAATGAATTAGACTGGATTTTAGGTCAAAATTGGGTGCCTTGCCTTGCATTTGAATGTATGTGGGTTGGATATCAACATCAGGTGAGGTTATTTATTTTAATGTCTAGTTATTTTCAGCCATTTTATTCAAGTTTATTTCAGTTTTGATGTTGGTTCTAGAAGAATAATTTGAAGGATCAAGAAGAGTGTTGTTGTTTTGTGTGTCCTCATTCAAAGGGTTCTCTTGTGGGTCTCAGGGTTGCTGACGTAAGATCCTCTCTGGTTAGTGTTTGAAAGGTGGAAAATATCCCAGATTAGAACACATCATGCAAAAAACCTTCTCAATAAATAAATCATAACACAAAAAGATAGGTAATGGTATAAGATAAAATAAATAAATTTTCACAAAATTTACAAAAATCTTATAAAAAACATACACTAAAAACAAAAGTGCTGCCTGAAAACGGTGCCAAAATTTGATCATGTTATCATGACACGTCAAATTGATTATTTTACTATGGTTGATTTATATTCTAGGGAATAACCTAGGTTGTCTCTCAAGGAGCCTTGATAGTTTTTGAGTGTGTATTTTTAATAAGAAGAACAAAAGAGGGGGTGATTTTATAAATTTTTTTAAGAGAGTAACTTAATGTAAAAAAGTTTTAAAGTTGAAAGACAAAGTGGATTTTGAAAAATATGAGATAAATAAGTGATATTTTCTATTTTAATACAGAACTTGAAGTTTTCCTAATTCTTAATTTATTATTAGGTTTTAATGTAATCATTTGGTAGAGGGTTAACCAAGATCTTGGTTCCCCTCTTTCCTCTAAAAATGATGCAGAAAGAACCACCCCTTGAAAAAATAATCGTGTTGTAAAGTTTTGGACCACAAGGATAGAATGGGGTCTACCAAATCATACTCAAATCTCATATATGTGTGAGAGAAATAGGATTCTTCTATTTTCCAATCGGAACAACCCAAGATTCCCACTTGAATCTCCACCCAATCAGTATTGAAATGAGAAATTTTGCACTTAATTAAACCAAATAAATGCATTCAGAGAATAATAATATAAAGATTAAATATAAGTGAAATATTTCAAACAAAAATTACACAAAACCAGTAGAATATAAGGTGATGGAACTCCATATTCATGTGTGTAGATCCCTCGCAATGATCACCCACCATTTAGCTCAACATTGGGGGGAGGAGGAAGCTCAGGTGGAACTCCTTTATTATTGATCCCCCTATGAAGAAAGAGGCCTCTATAACTTCAGGGATGAGGGGGAGACTCCTCCAGGACTCCAAAATGGCAGTGATTCACTTTTGTTTTGAACACCCCCAATGGGGTTCCCAAGCTGCCTTTTTATAGCCAAAATGGGAAGTGGTTTTGGGCACCTAGAGTTTGATAAACTAATTGAATGAGGGTTTTCAGCTAAGATACATTCAAATATTTCTTTTGAAAAAATTAGAAAGTTGTGTCCTGACATCTTGAATATCACCACTGAACGTTTGATATCATTTGGTCAATCATAGCTTGAGATATTGACATATTACAGAATGAAAGTTTTGACTTTGTGCATATTCAGTGGTTAAAAAGATTAGTTCTTATGGTCCCATTAGAAGCCACGTCAGGATTGGGTTCCTTGAGCTGAAATGTATCCTATTAATGTTTGGACCATCCCACAAAATATTTTCCCATTTGGATGCATGGTCTAGTAGAAGTGTGTGGATTACTCCACTGGTGTGCTTCGATCCTGCGCAGTTTGGCCCATATTTCTTGGACTTAATCATGGGTCCTCCAAATCACCTCCACCATCAATGATATTATCAAAACAAGTAACATTGAACTTTTTAAAATTGACAGACATAAAATAAATGAATCAAACATTATGTTCATTTTTTTTATTATATTTGGAATTTACAATACAAATTCAATTTAATATAATGGTGTAAGGGTGAAAATGACACAATGAATCGTGGTACCATCATATACCAGGACATATTGTGGACATTTGGGTTGTGATTTACTCATAGAATGTTGTTCCTTATGTATTTCTAACCCATACGCTGGGTGAGGTATTTGTTCTATCTTATGGATACCCGGTCATTTAACATCACATGGCCAGGACATGAGGTTCCTCTCGGGGGAGGGAACTGTGACATGCCTTTTAGGGTCGTGCTTCTAGGACCAAATTCCTTGGCCATTTTTTTATAATGTCACAATGGATCTCTTGTTAAGATCCCTAAGCTCATGGGAGCTATGCTCAGTGTGAGAAATAAGGGATCACAAGGGTTTCATGTCACTGTCTAAGAATAGTGAATTCAACATTAGGGGTGATTTTAGGATAAAGTCATTGACTTGAAGTTTAACATTGTGTGGTTAGGACGATTTTGGGTTTCTAGTTTAGCGTCGTGCGGTAAGTATGATTTTGGCCTTGCAGTTTAATGTCATGCGTTGAGTATGATTTTGGACTTGTAGTTTAACGTCATGCGGTGAGGATGATTTTGGCCTTTTAGTTTAACATCATGAGGTGAGGAATATTTCGGCCTTCCAGAGGTCTTTAAAAGTTTTTGGTTAATCACAATCAGGGTGTTCCAGTATTCCATAGACATGAGTGATGATAGAAGGTGTAAACCATATTCTTGGGGGTTTCTTGAATCAGGAAGGATGACATGGGGCTTGAAATCCATTGGGTGTACTGAGTTTGGAGATGACTCTCTTGGGGATGAATTTTCTTTTGATTGATGGATATTTTTGTGGGCGAAATATGCAGAGCCACCAGGGCATGATATGAATAGCCAATCAACAGTGTCCACATGACACTGGCCTTCCATCCATGATGGCCTTGGATGATTGCGAGAATCCAAGTTTTCCCAAGGTATGGAGTGTGAAAAATGGAAAAGGTATGCCTGGGAATGTGAGAATACTCAGACCACGATTATCCATGACCTTCTTAGAGATTACACATAGGTCTAACCCATGCATGTGGGAAAGGGGAAATTGTTTTTCTAGTGGATGGGCCAAGATGTTGAATCCGAGAGTCACTACATATCCCACAAGAGTAGGAATCAAGCCAGATGTAGTTATGAATATACCCTACAAACGTTTGTCTGATGTGTTAGGGACACTTGAGGGAATTTTGGTTTTACTCGATATGGGTTCCAGGCCTACCATGTTCCTCTATTATTTACTTATATAAGAGAATCCATACCACTGGTCCTAAGCACATGTGAGTTATACTCGATGTGAGAAACAAGGAGTGGCTACAGAGTCTCCTTTGCAAGTGTGAGGCAACAAGTAATATTATGGGGGCATTTTCATTTCCTTTCCTGGTAAGGTTGGGATAGGATCAAAGATCTAGGTGTCACTATATATCCTGCGAGGCTAGGAATCAAACCGTATGTAGTTTTGTGTGTGCCTCATACCAGTTTTACTTGGTCCAATGGGTAGGGGAATTTTCATTTCATCCATCACAGTTTTCAGGTTTTCCATGTTTCCCCATAGTTGACCCTCATAGGAGAATCTCTATCACCATTCCTAATATCATGGGATTTTTACTCGGTGTGAGAAACTAGAAGTGGTAAGGGTCTCCTTTACGAATATGGGTAGATAGGGGGCGTGATTGAGGCATTTTTGTTTGGCTGGTGGTTGGACCAGGATGTCAAATCCAAGCATTGCTATGTATCATGTGAGAGAAGGAATCAATCCTCATGTAGTTCTGTGAAAGATCCTACAGTCTATTATCATGAATCTACGACGTTTTATGCTACATAGTTTAATGTCTTATGGAAAGGACTTGTTCCTTACAGTTTAATGGCGTGTGGGAAGGATGATGACTAATATTTTAAGGTCTTAGATTTTGGACAGTAACATGGGGTAATTTTTATGTTACTCATAGTTTAGGGTTGTAGATCTTGAACATATGATATGAGAGGGAATTTTCATGACTCATAGTTTAGTGCCGTAGAGTTTGTACCATGATATGGAGACATTTTTATGACTCATAGTTTAGGGTGTTAGAGTTTGGACCATGATATGGTAGCATTTGTTTTACCTCATTGTTTAAGGTATCAGAGTTTGGAACTTATCATGGGGGAATCCTTAATGACTCATAGTTTATGGTCATAGAGATTGGACCTTAGGGACATTTTTAAACTCAAAGTTTAAGGTCTTAGAGTTTGGAACTTAACGTGGGGAATTTTTCGTTACTCATAGTTTAAGGTATTAGAGTTTGGACCATGATAGGGAGAATTTTTATTTATTTACGACTCATAATTTAATGTCTTAGAGCTTGGAATTTGGCATTGGGACATTTTTAACACATAGTTTAAGGTATTATAGTTTGGACTATGATATGTGACATTTCTTATATGAAGTATTTTTTCAATAACTTCTCATTTGTCGGAGCTTTTATGAGCTTTCTATCCATTGATATCATGGTGTACACTCCATTGGAATAGAGTTGATGTATGAAATATTGTCCTTCCCACATTGGTTCAAGCTTCGGGGGCTTCTTCCCTAGTATCATTGGGGTTCTAAGGACTAACACAATTTCTCCTTCAAGGAAATATCGAAGCCGAACCTTTTTGTTGAAGGCTCATGCAATTCAGGTTTAGTAGATTTCCAAAGGGTGTAGAGTGCACAGACTATTTTCATCTAACATATCCAATTCATTAAACCATTTCTCGAATTACTTGCCCATGGATATATGATAGAAAATGGCCACACAATGTGACGGCACTTGGATTTTGAGAGGTAACAATGCCTCTTCCCCTTATACTAATGAGTACGGGGTTGCCTGAGTTGCGATGCAGGTCGTGGTCTAGTAGGCCCACAAATCATGAAGGAGCTTGTCTAACCATGATTTCTTATCCATGTCGACCATATTTTGAAGTATGTTGGACATAGTCTTGTTGAAAGATTCTATCTGCCAATTGGTTACCGCGTGGTAGCAGGATGACCGGTTTGACTTGATTCTATATTCCAGATAAAACTTATCCAGCTCGGCAGAGCAGAATTTGGTATCTTTTTCTGTCAGTATTGTGTGAGGGACACAAAATCTGGTGATGATGTTGGCCTTCATAAAGTTGACAATGTTTTCACCCCTACTTCCTTAAGGGGTATGGCTTCATCCCATTTAGAAAATAAGTAGGTCTCTGTGAGTATGAACTTTAATTGTCTGGTTGTAGCGGGAGGATATGGTCCCACAACATCTATCCCCCTAGTGACGAATGTACATGATTATTTAGCTACATGAAGCAAATCCAGGGGTCGTTGTATGAATATAACATAAACTTGGTAGGAATGGCACTTTTTAGTGAATACGGTGTAATCTTGTATCATGTTGGGCCAGTAATTCCCAAGCCTCTGTATTTAATGATAGAGCTTGCTTTCAGACTAGTATGCTCCACAAGCTTTAGTGTGCACTTCTTTCTAGGAAAGAGTAGTCTCTTCTACATCAATGCACCTGAGAAGGACTCCATCAAGGCCTTGTTTGTTGTGGAACTTTTCTTGTTTCACCCAATTATACAGGGTAAAATTGACTTCTCGCCTTCATACCTACTCCCTTTTAGCCCTAACTAGTGGGAGTTCCCTATTCTGAAAGTAATTTGTGATGGTTATCATCCAAATGGTGGTATGACCATATGGCTCAGGAATGGGTATAATTTCATCAATTTCATCTAGTTTGATCTGGATTAATGGAAAGACCATCCGATGGTGAGCAATGCTAATGAATATTTAATCCTAATTCGGATCGGCCAAGGTTGTGGACGCATTTTTCAAAGTGTTGCCTTGAGATTCTATGATCAGGGAACACAATTCAACATTGGTTATGATGGGAATTATTCCATCAATGCTCAAACATGGTTAATTAAGGGAACCAACACTTCTTTATTGATAGCATAGTCATTGTTGACCTGTTTGATTACTAGCTCTAAATCACCCTTTATTTTTAGGTGTTTGGATTGCACCTAGAGTGCCAATTTTAGGCCTGTGATAAGGGCCTGATACTCCGCTTCATTGTTCATACACCCTTTCGAAAATAGGAAATATTAAAGAAAGATGGCATTTTGGGATATACGAGTGCAACTCCCAGACACACTTTTTTTATAATTGGATCCTCCATCCTTTTCCCTATCAGGCATCAGGAAGCACTGTCGAAGTA
This sequence comes from Viscum album, assembly GCA_963277665.1. Taxonomy (NCBI): domain Eukaryota; kingdom Viridiplantae; phylum Streptophyta; class Magnoliopsida; order Santalales; family Viscaceae; genus Viscum; species Viscum album. Next base: position 103,199,257 of record OY728140.1, read on the forward strand.
TATTTCCCACATATGGGTGTTCACTTGGACAGAAAACACTTCTTCATCTGAATGTTCGGTATCCAATGGTTCCATTTCTTCTGAGGGGTGCTTGTCTAGGAAGTCTGCTAACACATGTCCTTTGATAGCCTTCTAGGGCATGTAAAATTTGTCAAACTATTGTAGGATGACGACCCATTGTGATAGGCACCAATTTAGAATGGAGAGGTTGAGGATATACTTTAGCGGGTTGTAGCGGGTGACCAGATGGACCTCATGGTGCTGCAGGTAGTGGTTGAGATTCTAAACTGTGAAGATTATGTCTAGGAAGTTCTTTTCAATATTAGAATACCTTGTTTTAGATTCAATCATTGTTGGGATGAGGTAGTAGAGGTTGTTTTCACTGTCAGCTTCATTTTATTGCATGAGGAAGGCTTCTAATGACCATTCCAGGGCAGTTACATATAAAATGAGCAGTCTCCCCTCAACTGGTAGCATGAGCAGCGATGGGATTAGGAGATATATTTTGAGGTTGTCAAATGCTTCTTGACAATATGCATCCCATTCATACATAACTCTTTTCTTCATGATCTTGGTGAAAGGTAAAAATTTACCTGCAACGTTGGCTATGAAGCACTGAATATAGGCGAGGTGCCCCTAGAGACCTCTCAAATCAGTGATGTTGTGAGTTGGGGACATGCAAAGAATGGATTTCATATTCTCGGGGTCGATGTTGATGCCACGATGGCACATGAAGAATCTCATAAATTTTCCCAAGGTAACGCCAAAGGCGCATTTCAGTGGATTCATCTTTAAACTATGTTGTCTCAATTTGTTGAAGACAATTTCAAGGTCGTCCAGGTGGTTTGAGTGTTGTAGTGACTTAACCACCAGGTCATCGATATAACAATTGATTAATTTTCCCAAAAAGGGCTTGAAGTTGCGATGCATGGAACACTGATATATGTCACCAGAATTCTTTAGACCAAAGGGAATCACTTTGTAATAGAACACTCCCTGATGGGGCCTAAAAGTGGTATCTTCTTTAACTCTCTGTTTCTTTCAGATTGTATTGTATCTAAAATAGTCATCCATGAAGGGGAGGGATACGTATTTGACAATCACATCAATCAAAAAAATTTGTGATTGGGACTAGGAAGTCGCCTTCTGGGAAATGTCGATTAAGATCCCTAAAGTCATTATAGATTCTAATCTATCCATTCTTCTTTTTAACAGGGACTATGCTGGCCTTCCATATTGGATATTGGACCACTCATGTAATGTTTCGTTGATAATTTTGTTGAATTTAGCCTCTATTTTGGAAGCATGTGTCAGGTGGGTCCTTCTGGATTCCTATTTATATCCTTGTTGATCTTCTGGTAAGCCCAAACAATGGGTGGAAACTTCAAGATTGAGGCTTAGCATCTCCGTGTAATTCCATGAAAACACATCTTGGTTCTTATTTATGAAAGAGGCATAAGCCTCCTATTCCTCGACGGGCATGGACACACAGATTAAAGTAAGCTACGGGTTGTTTTATGTGCCCATATTTACCTCCTTAAGTTCATCAATGGTGGTGGAAATTCCTTCTTCAAATGTGGGAGGGGCATCTTGGAGGTCTTCTTCCTCTTATTTTTATTCATCTTCATCATCTTCATCATCTTCCTCTTCTGACAGAGAATAAATTTTTGAGATAACTTCTCGAATATTTTGAAAGAAATCAGTTTCACTTAGTGTGTAAGGAAAGGGTAGTTTAATGTCCCAAGGATGGGTCGAGAGCATCTTCAACAGGGATTTTTCTGATAACATGGGAGTCTTCCCGTTCTTCTATGTCTTTAGACTCTGTGGTCGTAATAGAGACCATCCAGACAACTGAGTCTATATCCAGGCTAGTAAGTATGCATTCAACTAGGTTGATGGGTAGTACGTACTCCTCCCCGAGTTGTTGGAAGGGGTTGGTGGAAGCCATCTCCAATCCATTTGGGGCATTGATCTAATCAACATCATCAGACGAAATGTGTTTTTATTCCAACTCATAGAACCATGTTTCGATGTAATGTAAATCATAGAACTCAAATGGATATTTATCTGTGTGCAATGTATGGCTTTTCCCATTAGTGAAATATTTGATGCACTGATGGTATGAGAATGGTATTTCATCATGCTGATGTAGCCGAGGCCTCCCTAAAAACCATTGAAGGTCGTACTTTACCACACCATAAGGAACTCAGAATCTGATATGAGATCTCCAAGCCAAGTTTTATGATTGATTCATCCCAATGGTTTCTAATCACTTTTGTTGTATCCCAACAGAGTTGTAGTGCAGGGTGTCAAAATGTCTTCATCATATCCCAGTCGACAAAGCATTCTCAGCGGGAGGAGGTTAACTCTAGATCTGTTTTCATTGAATATCCTTCGAACATAAATTCCATTTATCTTAGCAAACACATATAAGGGTTTGATGTGCCCTTGTGTGATGGCGTCTTCATCCCTGTCAGTGAAGTATATGATGGCCTGAAATTATTTATTGTTGGTCTCCGTTTGGTAGACTTCAGTCGTTGCTACATCAGACTTGAACTCCTGGGGACGAATAAAGGCTTCAATGAGTGCCTCCCTAAGATCTGTGAAAAAACTCAATGCATCCTAGATTGACATCTTTGTTGGTATCGAAGACAGATACTTTGAAATTTTATACTTCCTTTCTAAAGGCTGACGCTTCATGGCTCGGGGTTTCTCTTTTATAGACACTTTAGTGTCTTAATCTTTAGAAGTAGATGGTTCAACATCTATAGTAGAGTCAGAGGTGCTTCATTACTTTCAACATTTGACTGGACTAGTCTACATGTATACCTTTGGTGGTTTGGTACTTGTTCTTCCACTGATGGATACTCCAAGATAATTGGGCTCAGGTTTCCACCGATGGGGGAGAAGGAGCATTTTGGTTCTTGTTGCATCTGCTAGAGGTTCCTTCCATGAGTTTCGGTGATGTTGATGGTTTGACTTATGGGATGGCTTGGAATTTTAATACTACCAAGTTCATTCCTTCTAGGAAAACTCTAGCCTATTCGGCCTCTTCCTCCAGATATCTAGTTGGGTGTAGGGAATTCGAGTCTGTAGCCATAGCCTTCATCAGAGAAGGGGTCCATCAAGTGAATGACATTAATAGAGCCGAAGATCAGTTCTTGATCTAATACTATTCCTACCTTACTGCCTCCTTATAATGGCATCGTTTGGTAAGGCGGTGCTTGTTGTACCAAGTATATTGGCATGAAGTCAAAAAGTTTCAATACTAACATCAGCTTTGGTATCATCTAATCTTCTTGCTCTGGATTTCTTCTCTTTTGGAATTTATAGGACCGCGAGGCTGAGGGGGATGGTTGTGCTATATTAGGAGCTTCTGGGGGTACATTAGGTTGTTTCAACTATGCGTGGAGGATGTTGTGGACTCATTTTATGGTCTTATGGGTCATACAATTGTCAAAAGTTTTCTCCTTATTTATCAGTTACTATTTTTCACTCTTCTTCCTCTCTTGAGTCGGAAGTGGAAACATACACCACTTGTGCTAACAGCAGGCCCAACTTGATTTTCTCATAATCCACCATTTTTTGTCAAAGATCCTTGAAAAAAATACTTTCTTGGATGGTGTGTCATAGTATCTAGTGATATGTAAAATAATTTGGATGGTCGTCGAGACCCACTTCATTGGATCACTTTGGCTCTGGAAGCCAGAGCAAATTACAATTCATGGAGGCTATAAAATAGTCGTAGAGCTGGTTATATCAGAACGAATAAAATCTATTTCTTCATTCTTTGAACTAATTTCTTTTAGCACCTCTTCCCTTGTCTTGTCAAGCTGGGGGTGGATGTTGGCGCCCAGGGGGTCCCGCACGGTTCGGTGGTGGCCTCGCAACTGGGGCTGTTGTCGGGGGTGGCTTAAGTGTGATAGAAGCAACTTCTGCTTTTCCTGTTCTTTTCCCAGGGGTCGATGACGCCACATAGGACTTGAGGTTAGTCCTTTGAAAGGATTATTTTATCCTTTGGGTGATGGCAGAGAAGTCTCTAAACCCACTGGTGTAATTCACTGGGATGATCATCATTCGAAATTCATCCTGAAGGTTATCGATGCACATTGTGAGCATATCATCTTGGGGGAGTGGCTGTTTTAGGGATTATGCCCTGCCTTTTCACCAGGAAATGAAGTCTGAGATTCTATCGTTCTCTCGCTACTTGTAGATCATGAGATAACTAACTGTCGTCTTTGGAAACGTCGAGCTAAACTAGAAGATAAAATATCGTAAGAGGTCCTCCTAGACTATAATTGAATTAGATAGAAGGCTAGTATACCATAAAAAAGCCAATCCCTGAAGGGTTCGTACGAAATACCTGAGTTTTATAGCTTTTTTCTTCTTGTGAGTACCCATCATGGGGTCATAGTAAGAGGCATAGTGCATCAAATGCTGTTATGGGTCCCCTGAGCCATTGAATACTGGGAATACGAGGTTACCGAAGTTTGGTGGTGGCGGAACATTGCTCTCCCACTTAGGGTAGGGTTTGCGCTCTAGTTTTATTGGAGTGATCTGCCGCTCCATGGCTTTTAGTTGGGCTGTTAGCTGCTTGACAGTGTTAAAGATCCATTGATGCATATCATGTCAAACATGAGCTTGAGCTGGTGCAGTAGGGGTGAATAATGGTCGTACTGACGCAACTGAAATTTGGGGTGGATTCCTAGTAGGGGGAATTGTTTGTGGATTTACCTAGGTATATTCTAGCTACCTTCCCAACAGGTGGAATTATTGATGTCCTACTAGGTCTGGGTTGAATGGGCCTCCGAACATGGCTTCATTCACTGGAATGAGTGCTTGTGGTATGGGTAACTCTTCTGGGGGCACCTAATGACCTTCCACAGAGGGAATAAAAATGGTGAGATAACTCCATCGATGTAGCTTAGAATTAATTCATCTGAGCTCTTTCATTTATTCATCCTACTTGGCCAACCTTTCCTCATGGGCGAGGGATTCACTCTCATGGGGAGGAGGAGGTGGATCATAGACGGCCTTGGATTTATTTTTCACTTTTTTGGAGTTTTTTGGGGGAGGTAATGTTGGATTGAGTGAGGGGGAACCCTGATTTAGAACCGCCCTCTGGTTCCAGGTATACACACCATCAGGCTTGTTGTGGAATGCCTCTTGGAGGGAACTATCTTCCTTTGCATCTTCTCCCCCTACATCATTTCCTGTGAGATACCTAGGTTTGAAGATGACCACGTTCACTGAGGAATACCGCATTGGGGGTTGTGTACCTAGTACCGAATGGTAAAAAGAATTCTTTCACCCTTTATTGGACTTTCTTCTTCCATAATGTGGTATTCTTAGAGATTATTGACAAATATGGACATGAAGGGAGCCCTGGTCTGAGCTTGTAATGCCCCTTTGTCTCAGAGGGTTTAAACCACGATAAAGGGTGGAATGAGTAGATCCTCTTTACATTGTTCATCCTAAACAGTGGAAGAAAAATGTCTATTTTGTAGGGATTTGAGGTAAAAATAACCCCAGACCTACAGGCTGGGCTTGTTCCCGTTATTTTATCGTTGTGCTATGGCTTGGATTTGTTGGTCTTATGGGGGAATTTTGATTTAAAAATTTCCCCAGCCCTATGGGTTAGAGTTGTTCTCATATTGTGGTGGTATATGTTTCTATTTACACCCTTTCAATTTCACGTACTCATGTGCGGGTGTAATCCAAGTGTGTAATTGGGCCTGCACGGGATCTATGGTCTTTTGAAGACATGAGCACTGCATGCTGGTTGGCTTCCCTTAGGCTGGAAGCCAGCTGGATGTTTCTGGTCTCCTGACTCAGAATTTTTTTGATGGCTTGATCTCTTCAGCCCTGATGCTTTTGAGACTTATTCCAGGTCCATTTTTGTTGAGTATCCCATCTTTCTTGAGTAGGGGTTTCATTTGATTTTCACCTCTGGGTGATGAAATTGTGGGATGTCATTACCATTAGGGCTTGGTGGACGAGACATGGGGTGAAGTGTGAAGCTCTATGTTCTCCCCACCCCTGAATATGAACTCCAGCCGAGGAATTTCTAATGAGGTGACACAATTTATATAGTTCATGGAGGTAATCCAGTTAATGTTTTTTTCGCCTTTCTGATTGTGGCTTCCTTGTGAATGGGAGGTCTTCCAAGTCAATTTGATGGTGAATCTACTCTATTGTGTTGACATGATCTGTGTAACCTTCATAGGGTAAGAATTTTTCTTTCAACATTTGAAGAGCTTTCCATATATTGAGGTGAATTTCATGCATGCATTTCGTAGACAATTCCCCTGGTATGTCGAAGTGAGAAGTGGTGGTAGGACAATAAATCCCCGGTATATTATCCCTAGTTAGTTGTCTTCTCACAAGCAACATATCGTGATGGTGTACTTTTGGAGGCTCCTATACTTGATATGCCCAACTCAACTGCTTTTTAATAATTTTGTTCCAAGCAACAGGGCCGGTTAGAGCCTTATTGATTTGCGGACTCTGCATGGGTGGCTCAGAAGATGAGTGTGGCCCCAAGCCATCCTCTGTTTGAGAAATAATATCACTCATTATAGATGGAGTGAATGATGTGCCCAACTCCTTTCTGAGTGCCTCATAATAGGAGGGATTTCTTATATTTGTTCCGGAAAGGGGAGGACCTTCTTTCCGGATTGTATTTTTATTGTGGGGAGGACCTTAGCAATTGGTGCTACAATGAAGAGGGTTGCTATTGCAAATTGATTCCCAACTGTAGGAAGTTTCTTCTCGACATATACCCTAAGGATGACCTTTAGGGTGGGCTATATTAAGGGGAGGACCTTCTTGATGCTTAATGTCACTATGGGGAGGACATTCACAACAACTTTCATTGCAGGGAGGGCCTTCGTAATGACCATCATTATGGTGAGGACATCCATCATGACTTGATATCTAGTTGTAGGAAGAATTTATATGGTGTACATCCTAGGGAGGACGTTTAGGGTGTACCACAGTGAGGGGAGGACCTTATCGTTTCTTGGCATTTCTTTGGGGAGGTCCTTTATAGAAATTCTCATTGTGGGGAGGGCCTTTTCAATGACTGTCATCATGGCGAGGACTACCATCATGACTTTATATCCGAAAACAGGGAAATCATATCTGTAATGAATACCCTGTGGAGGACCATCAGGGCGAACAACAGCTAGGGGAGGACCTTCATGATATCTGATCTTCATGTTTAGGATAGGGTTACCCCAACGTGCATCAAGAGATAGGCTCTCGTGATCGATCATTCTTGACCCAAAGAGTAATCCCCTGTGGGTGCTCTGCAGAGGAACTTTAGAGCTGCTGGTAGCGACATTGCAAGGAGGACCTTTACAACTACTACTGCCACTTCTATAATTTGGTAATGGAATGACCGGATATTGAGCCTTTGTTGATATATGTTTGAGGGAATCGAGAACCCCAACTTCTAGCAGAGCAGGACCATGTATGTGCTCTTCATTTTCTGGTTTGCTTTGGCACTTTTCATTTTTGGGCACACTCTTGCGGGTAACTGAGGCCATTTATGTTGGTAATGGCCTTCATATATGGGTTCTCATCTCGTTGGGTCTTGTGATTTTTTCAGGATAAGCCAAAAAACATCTTGAGTTTTGGCAAGGATATATGTCTGCCTTGGAGCGACCACCATGTTGGACCGATGTCCCCCATCGAAACGGGTATTTGTTCCCGATCCGGTTGTCCATATGTCATGTGATATTACTATCAACCCTCTTGGACTAGAGAAGGGATTCATAACTGCTCCGGTGTCACTAACTCGTTTTGCGAGTGAGTCATTCCATTCATGAAAATTGGGTTGTGCACTGAATATCTTGCATTTTCTACCAATTCAATGATATCTTAGCATGTTTAGAGGACATGGTTTGGAATTGATGTCGGATCTTCCATCATAGCTGGGATGTAATGAGATACATCTTTGGCTAGAATGGGTATGTAGGTTCATTCTGATGTCAGAGCAGGAGTTTGTGCTTGCTCTGGTCCTCCATGAGTTTCCAATAGGTACTATAATTTCTCTTGTGTCAGGATAGAGGAATGAGTATGTCACAGGTTGCCTTCTCCAGTTGCCACCATATTTTACCGGTGGTCTTCATATTCATGGGTGGGGATTTTTATCCACTCTTTTCCGTTGTATTTGTCTCATGACCCTTGTATTTATCCATAGGGATTTGACTCCTCCCATATTTTCTTGTCGCCCTATTTTGATGGTGAGCTTGATATGTATCAGCAGGTATTTGTGCCTGTGTATAGCGTGTTTCTGCCCTATTTAGATGACATGCTTGTTGCACGTTGGCAGATATTTTCATCTGCCTGTATTTTGCCACTCTATCTACATGGCGGGACCGGAGAGCACTAGAAGAAATGTGCATGTGCATGTATTGTGCCACCATACTTCTATTGTGGACCTGAGTGGAGAGGGAAGAGTTGTGTGTCTGCCTGTTAAACTCCATCGCATTAGTACAGTGGAGTTTCTCCTCATGAACCAGAGTGATAGCATGTACCTAGTTATATATTCAACACCCTTGGAGGGTAGCCTGGGGGGCTTGGGTCTCTTGGACTTTGGCAGGCACCCTCAGCATAAGATCTTCCTCAGTGGGAGGAGGTCTGGTCACTCGGTGTCGGCAACAACGCTCTCTGGCGGGGGATCGTGGGTAGGTCCCCAGTTCAGCAAGGGTGAAGTCGTCAGTATGGACTATATATGCCTCTATAAGGTAAGGGAGGTAGTCATTGTCCCATTATGGGGACAGAATCCTGAAACTGTTTGAGATGACCATCGAGGTCGACATGTGATAAGGTACCAGTAGTGGAGAAAGAGGTGGTTGGCGGACCATCAGAGACTGGAGGACTTATCTTGCGGCCTCCAACGTGAAGAGAGTACCATTTAGGTGGTACTATTTGATCATCATATTAGACACCCAACGTTGAAGATGGTAGGTAAGCGAAGGGGTCCTGCTCTTCCTTGAGGCCCTGACATCCCGCAAGATCACTGATGTGTGCGTCTTTATGGATCATGGAGATGTCATTTGGATCGAAGGTCGCTCTATGGGAACCTGCAATACATGTATGACATACATACCACTAAACATCGTTAAAGTGTAATTTATTTAGACACTTGCATATTTGGTGATTTAGCTTGGCCACCATCCCCTTTTCATTCACTACAGGGCGAAGGGGCTTAATTGGGGTGAGACCACCCCCTTGGTTAAGGATTCACATTGGGTTCACCATTTTTATTTCGCCTCAGAGGTGGAACATGTTTAACATATCAGGGCGGAAAAAATGGTCCAACATGCAGTGTCTATTGGTATTTTATCATCATGGGTAGAACCACCACCGTGGTTAAGGATTCACGTTTGGTTAACCTTTTTTGTTCTGCCTTTGAGGTGGTGCGTGTTGCGCGAACCGGGGTGGACAAAAAGGTCTGATGTGCAGTTTCATTTTATCTTTTATCATCGTAGGTAGAACCACCACCTTGGTTAAGGATTCTCGTCGGGTTCACCAATTTTGTTCCGCCTCCGAGGTGGCGCAAGTACGGGCGGGGAAGAGATGGCACGACGATGATCATCTCGTGTCCCATATTCCCTAGATATGGGCTTTCATGAAATTTACCATTCCATTATTTTGACTTGTTCAGCATCATTATCCTTTAAAGAAGGTTAAATTAACCCTGCGGGGAACTGTTGGTCCCCAGCGGTTGATTTCATGGGGTCATGAACTCATGAAATCAATCCTTCTCAGATATAAATTCCTCGGATGGTCCTCAACGGGTTTATTAAATGAGCCAAGAATGCACAATGGCCCTGGTATCCATGACTTGTGGACCTGATTTCCAAAGGAAAGAGCTCTTCGACTGAAGGCTTTGCCAATGAAACTTGAGAACTCCATTGGTCGAGATGATGGGAGGTCAGGCTCCCCGCACCCTTACGGTGGAGGATTGTGGCATGTTACGAGACTCTCTTACAGATTTTTGTCATGTTCATATGTTCTTAAATCCTTGTTTCATTCCTAAAGACAATTTCTACTAGATACCCGTTGGTTGTAAGATCATCATGAGCATGCATATGTTTGATGCCACGGAGGTGACACTGACTTAGCCACATTTTAAGGTGCACTAGAGTTTATCGTCATCCCGGGGGCGGAAGGTGACTTGATGTTGGGATCATCCCTCACAAGGAGGGATTCTTACATATCCTTGGGAGAGGAATCAGAACCCATGTAGTTTGGAATGTTTGGGGATTACGCATGGAATCTACCCATTTGATAAACATTATTAGGTGGACCATCTTGGGATGGGAACCCTTTTGAGCTCGGGCATTCTGGCAGGCGTCCTACATATCCTAATTTGGTCAAGAATCAGTGTTATTGTAGTTCAGATGATGTGGGGCTTACGCATGGAAGCTACCCATTTGATAATCATGATCGGGTGGAACCCTTTATGGAGGGAACCCTTTTGAGCTTGGGCCTTCTGGTAGGCATGATACGTATTCTGATTTGGTCCATAATCAGAGTTCTCATTGTTCAGATGATGTGATGATGTTGTAATGTTGGCAAAACTCTAATCCCATGTGAGTTATAGATGCCAAAATGTCTGTAACTCCTAATGGAAGTTTCGAAATGACGACGTGAAGTCATATTTGGACCCGGAGGCCAGGTCCAGAGGGCCCAGAAGTGCTGCACGAAATAAATGAGGATGTGTGTGGAAAAATTTGGGCCACGCGAAAGGAGTCCGGGATTCGAGAAAGGTCCCTGGGGCCAGCATGAAATTTTTGTGATCCCACGCCCTCGTGGTTAACTTTTCACGCCGCCGTCTCTGGCGCGCCAAATTTCACATGCCTCCTAGATTCCGCAACGCGGGAGGCCTATAAATATAAGAGTACCACTTCCATTTTGGGGTTGCAGAATTTGAACTAGCTCTATTGTGCGAAATAAGACTTCCGCGCGCACAAGATGACTTTCAGGTACTGATCCTTTTCACGCAACCTCACCCTGGGATATGCCTTTGTGCGCAATCCCACAGGCTTAAATAAAATTCCAAACCCTTCAAGGTTCCTCCCTTGCACGCAATTCCATCTGTTGCGCGTAAAAAAGTTTCAAGTGCACGCAATCCCTTCGTTGGGTGTGGCCTTACCTTAGGGTTCGGCCTTTGCCACTTTCGCGCAATTCACATCCGTTGGGCGCAATCCCTCTGCCCAATTTTGCACCCCCTTTCTTTGCATGAAAACCCCGGGACCCCTCATCTCGACGCCCCTCGGGTGCCTCCCGGCATAGGCGCCCGATGTCCTCTATACCGGGCATACACGCCATGCACTATTTTCCCATGCGTCCTTCCAGGATCGTATGAAGTAACCTCATGGTTCCTTGGGCGGTGTTTCCCGTTGAATTCCTTTGCCTCATGATTCTTCGAATAGGCACGCTAACGGATATTGATTCTTCGCATAGTCACGCTAACGTAGACCCCTCGATGGTTCTTTCTATGACCCCCCTTCACAACGGCCTTGCCGATGCCTTCCCTCCCACAAGGGGTAGAGGGTGCCTGTTATGTAAGTCCTAGGGGTGTGGAGCGAACCCACATCATCTGATCTATAGGACATTAAACTTTCAAGCACCTTTTCCTCAACACATGACGTTAAACTGTGATTCGGCCCCATGCCTCGCACGTAGGGTCCCCTTAGCTCGGACATTCTTTACGCCCACTCGTCTCCACAGGAGTGGAATCTTCCTCACATGGAATGATATCCTCCCTCATATAGTGGCGTTTGTCCATGGGAAAAGGGAAACCACCTTGGTGTAAGCCCCTAGCCCCTCTTGTAGAAGGTAGCACCCACGAACCTCCGTACTTCCCCACTACCAAGGCCAGTGGAGGGCATGATAGGGAATGAGGCATCTCATTTGTTTGGTCCCAAATCCATCTCCCTATGCACTTTGTCACACCTCGGGCATCCATCCTAGAGTAAGTCCTTGCACCATGGGCTGCTCAACATGTAAGCCCCTCTTCGCTTCTCACGGACGCACCCTTTGCAACGTGATCATCAGTTCCCTGCAACCTCTTGTTTCTCACACCGAGCATGACTCACGTGAGCTTATAGAGAGAACCAACACTGACCCCACCTCTAGAGAACTACGGGGACTTTGATCCATGTTAAGGCATGGTACGTAAGAAGCCTCCACAAGGTTCAAGCCAACAACCCGGTCATTCCAACCCCCTTCACGTCGGTTCGCCAGCACCATGGGCCACCTTAGAACATAAGCCCCAGATTCCACCATCCCGCATGATGTTAAAATGTTTTCCATCTAGCACGAAGTTAAATTGTCTGCCCTATCCTACATGATATTAAAATGCACCACCCGAACTACATGGACTTTGATTCCATGTCACGGGGATACGTAGGAAGCCTCCATGAGGTTCAGGCCCACCACTCAGTCCTTCCGACCCCTTTGCATTGGTTCACCAACACCTTGGGCCACCTCAGAAACTAAGCCCCATATCCACCTTGGGCTACCTCAGAGTGTAAGCCCCATATCCATTGTGGGCTGCCTCAAAGCATAAGCCCCATATCCATTGTGGGCTACCTCAGGGTGTAAGCCCCAAATGACCCCCATCCTGCATGACATTAAACTGTATACATAAACTACGGGGACGTTGATCCATGTTAAAGAATGGTGCGTATGAAGCCTCCATGAGGTTCAATCCCAACACCCACATCTCACCCTGACTTCTCCCTCGAGCCCAAGTGCCTAGGGAAGCTCATGCCCTAGCCCAGAGGTTATACTTTTTCCGGGCCCCATCCATTCGTTCATTCTCACGGGTCGCCTTTTCAGGAGCCCCACTGTATCATAGAACTACACGGACTTTGATTCCATATCACGAAGATACATAGGAGGCCTCCACGAGGTTCAAGACCCCTTCACTTTGTCACCCATCCTAATTCCTACCCGGGCCGCCACATCCTGGTGGGATCATGCCACATCATTCCACTCCATTGTATCCGAGAAGCCACCCACGTGTTGGCCCCAATAACAGTGTTCCCTCCAGGGGGTTCTTCAATCTGATCCAATATCAGTGTTATGATCAGTCTGATCCGTCCCCGTTGGACGTTAATCTGGCGACATACCCCGTGTTAAACATGGGAAGCTGAGGAAAACCTCAGATACATGCCTAATACATAAAATTCCTCATGTTCGATGTTGGATGCCTCGGGCTTCCGCACCCTCGAGAAGCCCTATAATAAGGGATAGAATACAGACATGCCAATCCCCCAGCGTCCAGACACGCCAATGACACCTCACCATGACCATTATCCTAACCGAAGGTTGCTGCCCTGACCAGACCCCTTGGAGCATCTCGACGGAAGCAACATAATTAATTGGTGTTCATGAAGATATGGCACTGAGAACGAGATTCATGAACACGTCTTAAATCTATGAGGGAGACCCGGACTAGGTGATGAGCTCCGAGGAGGAATCCACAGAAGGAAGAACCAAAATCCTATCATCTAGGTTTCAATCAAGGAGAAGTCGTCCCTGATGAAGGAATGGATGCCGCCTGCCTTTGGAAAGCGGGAATGCGGGGAAACAAGCCACACGTCCTCTGCGTTATGGACGCGCATGCGCGTTCCCCAGCGAAATGTATCAGAAACAGAAATGGTGAACCCGACGTGAATGTCTTCTCCTCAATATAGAGACTGGTGGAATTTGGGGTGTCGAAAGATTAGTATGTCACCAGGTCCGGGTACCCAGCACTAAGATGTGAAACCCACCAGGGGTTGGGCAATCAGGACATTGAGAACTTTGTTCTGTGACATTGTCAGCATGGATCCCTCTTACTGACCATGGAAGACATAACGGCTCTAGGCTATTGGTTGTCGATTTCATTTCATATTAGTATTAATGGGTTCATCTCCCTTCTTTCAGGAATCAAATTTCTACATCTGGAGCTCGATCGCCACCTACCCACCGGCATAGGGGCAGAGACAATACCGACGCGGCCACCCCGCGTAGTTCTGCCTCTTCCATAGCTGCTCTGACCTCCACGACTTCTAGGCACTCACTCCCCCATCCCCGTCAGAGGTTATCCAACGAAGGGTGATCAACGACCTTGTGTGTAGGTACAAGGAGGAATGGGTCATCCCCAATAGGGACATGGCCCGTTTAGACCTAGAGGCAGCTGTGCCTAACTGCCAACGCTACCCTCGAGGGCCGCACAGGGATCCAACGCTCCCCACCCCGACGTTCAACTATTTTGGGAGCTTATCCCCAGAATGCCTTGACACCTATTCCCCCTACGCCGATGAGGTAGGGGATGTCCGGGTTGGCCCACTCAGAAACCCGCTTCAAGGGTTCACGGTCAGGGCCCCAGCTAGGCCGCGTCAATTCCGCCACCTGACTCCCCAGGCTGAGGAGCAGGCAATCCATGTTCCAACATCACAGGCTCCAACCCACCTGACCCAACGCCAGCGTCAGTCATGAGCAGAAGTGGATTCTCGCCCCGAGGCATCAACGTCAGCAACCACTGTGGCCCGAGCCACTACTGACTCCTATCATCAAACCCCCGCACACGTTGAGCAGGGGATGTTATATGCCCGATCCGGATTGAGGCGCTGACCGCCCCACGGGCAGGTTAGGTCGACTCTCCTGGTAGTTGGCACATGCAATGTCCGTCGCGGACCAATTCGCGGTAGTGCCATCCAGCGTGAAGGCCGACTCTGTACCACCATTCTGGGAGGTATGGGTCCTCCCTCCTTCCAACCTCGGCTCGGAGGCATGCCTAGCACCACCCTCACCATAGGTAAGGGGCTTCCCCATGAAAGAAACACTTCGGGTGGGACTCTCTCTAGCTCCCACTACACGGGGTATGGGGTCACTTCCCCTACCACAGACAACGAGTACAGAGCCGTTGCATATCTGGTCACTCGCCCGCATGGTGGTCCTCCCCATGTCCCTTTCAACATTTTCCCCGGTGCTCCCCGCACCCCGGCCTTCAGTCCTCTCCTCCCCAGCACCAGTGCGGCCAGAGGACTCCATGATGGAAATCGGCCTTCCCTGAGGAGCCACCCAGGGGAAAGAGAGCGGGACGTCGTCGCCATAAGAGAAATGTCGGGGAAGGCCGGACGGAAATCAGCCCAGTCTGTTTCTCAGACTCTGAGGCGGAGTACGACTCGGCAATGGAGCCCTCCCCTCAGTCCTTTGAGTCAAGGGCTGGGATAAGGATGCGGCGCGTCAACCTCGTACTCCCCGAATGAGAGATCCATACAATCACTGCCTCCCTCCAAAGGTATATCCAGGAGGAAGAGGACTTGGCGTACTTCCAGGGGTGGAAATTGCAGTCACCATCGGCCTCTCCGAGAGCACCTTCTACCTCGACCAGAGACGAAGTAGACCATTTCTAGGGGTCGATGGTGGAAGTATCATGACATAGCATACTCCCGGCAAGCCCTGACACTGTGACAGGAGGCCCGTTCGCTGGCCCATCCTATCGTGATGTGGAATCCAAGACACTGCAACCCTTGGAGGACGACTTACGATTTGGCGGCCAATCATCCTTCTCGCCGTATTCTCTGCCGGAAAACCCACCATCCCAGCGGCCTACTTCAGCACCGATATCGGTTCCCCAATCACTCCCAGTCGATGAGCGGGTCCACCAAGGGCCGGATCCTGAATCGGAGTTGTGGAGCTTCTAGACCATCCATGCAGCAGGCCACTTCCCCAAGAAGTTTTGGCCGGTCGTGGGATCGGATTTCGATACACCAGAATCACTCACCCCGGGAGAGTTTGAATGTTTCCACTAGACCCTCCAGGCGACTCACTCTCATCTTCGCCACCAGAAAGTGCCCTATCCAGGGAGCCGAGCACACATCAAAGATATCAGCGAGTAATGTCGCCAGGTCGACCTGGCCACGCTTTCTACAGTTCGGCACCACGAATCACTTGGCCACCATAGGGCCCTCCAATAGAAATGTGTTCAGATATTTCAAGTACTCAAAAAGTTATCGAGGAGGCCACCCCCCATGCACACATCCATGGATGGGGGCAGTACACTGCCCTTATCTTCAGTGGGATTCACCGGCAGCCCGACTCACTGGGCGACTCCAAGGATATGCCCCCGAGGGCAACGGCGGTCAATGTGGCCGATCTGTCAGAAAAAGGGAACGGTCTGGAACTTCTCGATGGGGACTCACCCCCTGGAGACAAGCTACTACTAGACTCATCCGGGGGATAACTCGTCAGCAGAGGAACCTCCTAGGTCTCCCCTCACCCATTGAGGCATTAATATTGAGCCGGAATATTGGCAAGGGTAAAGAGCATGTTGGGATGTCAAGCTTCCCGATCCATATGTCTCAGTGCATAAGGAAGAGGAAGATCCCAAGAAGGTCACGCTGCACCAATAGCTTGCTGAGAAAAAGAGGTTGGTCGATGAGCTTCTGGCTGAACGCATTGCAGAGCGGTGACCCAACTACAGTGATCCTAGGTCAGGGCAGTAGGGGCAGGAACAACTACCCCTTGGAGATATTCCCCTGGTCAACCTCGATCATACCATTTTCGCCGACAGAGGAGAGGCCAGAGCCCATGGAAATAGGGCACTATATGTTTCTCCAAACCCTCCTAAATGGTGTGATCACCCGAGAGACCCCACTCGGGTTCCTCCCGCTGCACTAATGGTCGCTCCACCAGTTGATCCACAAGCTGCTGAGCTTGTCTACCAAATTGAAGATCCCGACAATGCGCTTGTGGTTAGGGATCCCCATCAGGACAGGAACCCACATCCAGACGATCTGATGGCAGCGCTCATCGCCCGATTAGAGGCTTTGGAAACTCGGCAGGTGGTGATCCCACCAGACGACAAGCCATACCCAGCATTGGTGGATGATAAGCCAGCAACTCTGGGATTTGGGAACCCCACTTTTCCCCCTTTAACAGGACGAGAGACCTACCATATCGCCTAACCCACTTCAACTCAGGTTTTGGTTCTATGTTAGGGACTCCAGCACAGCAGGAGGCCGCCAAGCTCTGTTTCTTTGTTCAGATACTAGAAGGGCCGGTTTCCATCTGGTATAGCTAGCTCCCTATCGTATCTGTGACTATCTAGGAGGACCATCGAAGGAAATTACTCTACCAGTTTAGTTCCACAACCCGGAATATGAACATAGAAGACCTCTTCAGGTTCAAGCAATGGCCTGATAAGCAAGTCGCGGACTTCATTGCCCGGTGGAAAGGTCTCACATACTCCCTTAACAGGACGTTAACTCAGGATAAATTACTAACAATGTGTGTAAGGAATGTCAAGGAAGATCTGGTTCCTTCTCTGATCACTCAGAATTACCCCTAGAGAGTTCCGAGACTTCTCAGAGAAGGCTCAGCGCCTCAAAGAAGCCCTGCAACATGACAGTTAAGCATGCCTGCTACCTCTTGTAATCCCAGTAAGGAGAGATTCCAGAGCCAAGTCCACTATTATGGCCCAGATAGAGGCCCCCAAGCAGCTAGAATTGCTTTCAGTGAGGCCAGATCTGCATCCCCATAGGGGTCCTCCCCCACAGGCATAGCTTCCAACCCAGCAGTGATTGCCTCAGAATCGGCAAGTGCCTCCGCGTAACATGTCACCTCCACCTAAGCGAGATAATCAGTTTCCACCTCCTCAGCATGCTCCTCTGGCTCCCTTCAAGGTCAGCCTCCTAGAGCCCCCTTTCTGGATATAAGGAATCAGACCCACTCGTTTGATGAGGCTCGGGTCCCCAGTTACTTCTGTATTGCCTTAGAGCAGAGAATTGTGCGGCTGCCTGAGTGCCGGAAGCCAGAACAAACACATCTCACTGATCACCCCCACTAATGCCCTTATCACCAGACCTTGGGGCACACCATCTAGCGATGATACATGTTCAAGTACTGGATCCAAGACCATATTGACAATAATATAGTCTGGTTGTCCAAGCCCTGGCACAAGTGGTAGGTGTCTTTGTGAGGTTGGATGATAGTAGTGGCGACGAAGATGAATGGGAGTAGGTTTTTGACCGTGGGTACCTGAAGTATAACGACTGGATGGCCCACAAGACGGTTGCCCGCACCTATGGAATCATCCATGCATGCCTGAATCAGCCAGAGCCCTCAGAAGCTATGGTTACTACTTTGGCATCGTTGTCTCAGCCAGCCTCTTCCTAGAAGAGAAAATAGCGGCGGCGCAAGAAGAAGCAACACGCTCCACCACTGCCGTCATTGTCCTGCACTCTCGGCGACTTGATGCCCCCGGAGATGGCCATCCCTCCTAGAATCTTCCCAATGGTGGATGATTCATCAAGTGACAGTCTGTGGTGCGCTTTGGTTAATACCGTAGAGTTGGTAAATCCTTTTTTGACTCCAAATGATGAGGAACTTCAGGTAGACCTTCCCAATGTCCCCAACCATCGTCAGTGTTGTCGGAGCCGTGGTTACATGAATCGTCGGGGCACGACAGTTGGAACCTCCAGCTAGGTTGTGCACATTGCAAAGACTAGACAACAGGCACTGTGTAGAGCTCAGCACATGCGGCCCCTTCATCCGGTGGCGACAAGTCCGCCTCCACCACCGTTTGTGTTGCTGGATCAGGCGGAAATGCCTCATTCGTGTCACGACTAGCTCCGCCCTATCACCAGCCGACCCCAGCCATCTGGTTCTCGTTCGGTGGCCACTCTCTAGGCTTCGAATAGTGAACAGAGAGATATACTTAGTACCAGTCAGTTGCCGACCCAGCCGGAAGGACCCGTCATACCCCCAATTGCAGAGCGGCCTCTTGTAAGAAGAAGCTCGCGCTTGGCACAGAAGTATGATGTCCTCAAGAACCTCTCTGACATCTCGGAAGGGCTTTATATTCTTGAGGCTCTTCACCTATCATCAGACATGCATGAGGCTCTTTTCGAGGCCCTAAGGAGCCCCGTCCAGTTCAATATGGAGGTAGGAGCTGCAGAAACCTTCCATGCCGAGGCAGTTGAGAATGCCGAATGCCAGGCAGTCATATCATTCTCCGGTGAAGAAGAAGAATCTCCCATATATGGGAATATTTTCCCGTTGTACATCACTGGTCAGTTCAATGGCATTGAAGTCTGCCGCTATATTGTTGACACGGGTTCTGGGATTAACTTAATCCCAACTCGGACACTGGGGAAGTTGGGTTTGTCTGAGGATGATTTAACACCCTCCGGCCTCAGAATCTAGGGACAAGACTGGACTGAGAAAACCCTGGTCGGAAAGATCCATTTGAAGAACTAGTTCGAGGGCCTAATTTCCAGCACTGAATTCATGGTTGTCTCCCAGGGCACCGCCTACAATTCATTGATGGGCAGGTCGTGGCTCCACCTTCACGTGGCGGTCCCCTCATCATATCACCAATGCCTCAAATACTCCCTTAATGGTCGAGTAGGCGTGATCCAAGGAGATGCGTCTCCTTTTTCCTCTTGTGAAGCCTGTTATCTGGATGCTGACTAATACAAGAGCAAGGATAAGTAGGTTCTGGAAAGTGAAGTTGAACCCGTCCTGGTCACTACTGATCCCTGGGAAGATCTGGATGACGCCTATGTATTCCCAGTCCATCGACTGGAGGCCACAACCTACAAAATGGGGTAGTGTTTTGTTGTTTCGGATACAAGAGGAAGGTATGTTCCCAGGACCAAGTGACGGTGGAAAATCACCTCGTACTCCTACACCAACAAGGCTCGGGTGATCCTAGAACCTCCTACCCCTTTATAGTATCGGGATTTCAGGCTCTTGGCAATGGCGGTACATCATACATGTCTCTTCCACCGGGATGTAATTAACCGGCTCAAGCCAATGCACCACTACTTCTTTGATGTCATCAAGCATGGCCCCTTGGGCCGAAGACCAGATGGGATTGGATCAACTACCTTCATTGCAATGGTCTCAGTGGTGCATGAGTCTCCTGATATTATGACCACTACCACCCAAGTCGGCACCAACTTCCCATCAGAGTCTGGTGGCCTAGAAGCAGCTCCCCCTACGGATGATCCCTTCACAAGTGGAGAAGGGGACCTAAAAGATGCCCCCCCTCGTGCCTTTGAGGAACGTGTCTCCACCACAGTCAACGAGATGGTATAGGTGAACCTCGGTAGCGAGGCGGACCTGAGACCCACATTGGTCAGCGCCGCCATGCCCCCCGAGGAGCAGCAGCGGTATGTGGAATTCCTCAAACCATATTGTGATGTGTTAGCTTGGAGTAATGATGAGATTCTCGGATTAGATCCTCGGGTAGCCATCCATTGCCTTGGTCTCCCAGAAAACCATCGCAGGTTCAAGCAGCCTCCCAGAAAGATGCACCCTTCTCATGGTGCCATGGTTGAGGCCGAAGTTGACAAGCTTATCAAATCCAACTTCATTAATGAATTTTAGTACCCCAGGTGGCTAGACAACATTATTCCGTTTAGGAAGAAGAACAGAAAAATCAGAGTCTGTATCGACTTCCGTGATATCTATTACCACTGTCCGAAGGATGATTTTCCCCTTCCAATGACAGAGCTGTTGATTGATGCCACGGCAGAGTTCCAAACCCTCTCCTTCATGGATGGGTATTCCGGGTATAACCAGATTAGGATGGCTCCTGAGGATGAGGGGTTTACTGCCTTCGAGGGCACCCCAAGGTACTTTCTGTTATTTGGATATGCTCTTCGGCCTAAAGAACACTGGTGCCACCTATCAGCGGTCCATGCATCGCATATTCAAGACAATTTTGGGAACGTTTGTGGAATGTTATGTGGATGATCTGGTAGTCAAATCATGCTAGCTCCAAGACCATCTCAAGGAGCTTGAGAAAGTGTTCGGATTTTTCCATTCCCGCCACCTGAAGATGAACCCGTTGAAGTGTGTTGTCGTGGTCACCTCCGGAAAGTTCCTTGTCTTTGTTGTTAGGTACCAAGGCATTGAGATTGAGCCAAAAACGATCAAGGCCATCGGCCAGATGCCTCCCCCAAGCAATATTCAGGAGCTTTGCAGTCTCCAAGTCTACTTAGCCTACATACGCCGATTCATTTCGAATCTGGTTGGCAAGTTTAAGAACTTTTCCCGAATCAAAAAGAAAGGCTCCACCTTTGAATGGGATAAAGAGTGTCAGACCGCCTTCAAGGAAATCAAGCAATATTTTCTCCAAACTCCAATCTTGATGCCACCCATCTCTGGGAAGCCACTGGTCCTTTATGTGAATGCCCTGGAATGGTCCCTTGGCACACTTCTCGCCCAGAAGAACAACAAGGGAACATAGAATTGCCTCTACTACCTCAGCTACGTGCTCATCGACACAAAAGTCAGGTATTCCCCCATTGGGAAGAGCTGTCTAGCGCTCATATTTGTTGTGCAGAAATTGTGGCACTACTTACAGCACTAGGAGGTACAACTGGTCTCTCTGGTAGACCCATTGAAGTATATATTGACCCAGCCTATGTTGACTGGCCAACTAGCACGGTGGGCGATGATCCTCCATCATTTCGACATCAGGTTTGTGCCTCAAAAGGCTATCATGGGACATGTAATGGAAGAATTTCTAGCTGCCCACCCAACCTCTGCGGATCAGCCACTGGACTTAGGTTTTACTGATGAGGCAATCCTCTCAGTCAATCATGCCGTTCCATGTTGGAAAATGTACTTTGACGGTGCCTCCCGGAGCCCCACCGGTAGGAGACTCAACGATCCTAGGCTCAACAGAATTGGCCTGGGTATTGTCTTCATCACCCCGGAGCATGCCGTTCTACCATACTCATTCCTGTTGTCAGAGGGATGCACCAACAATGAGGCAGAGTATCAGGCCCTCATTACTGTCCTTGAGCTGGCCCTTGAGATCGACGTGCCCCATATGCATGAGAAGGGGGACTTCGAGCTGGTAATCAAACAGGTCAATGGCGGATATGTTGTCAGAAATCCAGAAGTCATTCCATTGTTGGAGTGCACCCTCTTTCTAAGGGCCTAGTTCCCTTATCAGCTGGAGGTCTTTCATATTCCCCGGTCATAGAACGGTCGAGCAGATGCTTTGGCTAGCTTGGTCTTGTCGCTTGCAGAGCCCGAACAGGATGACCTGTTTATCCATGTGGCGCACCGGAGAGTCATCACTATTGTTACCCTAGAGGGAGATCATGTCCTGTAGGTAAACCATCTTACCACTGGTGATCGTACGTTAGGATACCTGGGTACTTCAGATACGATGATTGAAATAGTTCCCGATTGGAGGACACCCTTTGTTGAATACCTCCAACACGGTAATCTCCCATCAGACCGGGCGGAGCATGAGTGAATCCAACGTCGCACGCTACAGTTTACCCTTAATATCATTTCTGGCCTTGGGAAGATCCTTTACAAATGCGTATTTGATGGTTTTATCCCCCATTGCCTTCAAGGAGTCAAGATTCCACATGTCATGCAAGAGGTTCATGCTGGTTCATGTGGTGCCCATCAGGTCGGGTCAAAGTTGTCTCACCATATTCAGAGGCTGGGTTACTTCTGGCCCTCCATGATCCATGACTGCATCGAGTTTTCCAAGTGGTGCCATGTGTTCCAAGTTCATGCTAACTTCATGCATCAGCCACCGGAGCCTCTCCACACTACTAAGTATTCTTGGCCTTTTGCATTCTAGGGGTTAGATGTCATGGGACCTTATCCACCAGTAATGGACCGCCAATGCCGCTTCATTCTGACCACTACGGATTTATTTTCCAAGTGGGCGGAGGCAATTCCGCTCAAGGAAGTCAAATCCCATTCTATTGCCTACTTTGTGAGTTCCAACATCATCTATCGATTTGGAGTACCTTACACTATTCTCGCTGAAAACGGAACCAACTTCCGAGTAGCCGAGCTAAAAAATTGTACGCTAAGTACAAAATTCTCTCTAATCATACCTCCCGCTATCATGCACAGGAAAATGGATAGATTGAGACGTTTAACAAAACACTCTCTAACATTCTTCAAAATATGGTTGGTCAGAACAATTGCAGTTGGCCGGATAATCTCCCCAATGCCCTCTGGCCTTATCAGACAATGACTCGTAATTCCACCCAGGTGACCCCGTATTCCCTGGTGTATGGAACTGAGGTTGTCCTGCCCATCAAGATTTAGTTTCTCTCATTGCGCACGATGGTATACGACTAGCAAGCACCGGATAGAGTTTCCGAAATCCGTCTAGCTGAATTGGAAGCGCTGGATGTGAATAGGCTTTGAGCTTTGCACAACCTGGAAAGGCATCAGAGTAGGATGGCTCGAGCTTTCAATAAGAAGGTTCGCCTCCGCTCCTTCCTACAAGGTGACCTGGTACTGGCCCTCATAGCGCCAATGATACCCGACAGGAAACCACCCATGTTGGAGCCCAAATGGGAGAGACCTATCATTGTCCATAAGGTCTATCCCAATGGTGCATACTCCCTAGTGACCATGGATGGTGAGCGTATAACTCCTCCCACCAATGCTAGGTTCCTCAAACAGTATTTTTCCTGAATCCTTGGTCCCAGTTCTAAGACCTTAAACTAAGATCCTTTCCCGGTCTCACATGACCCTAAAACTGCATTTGGTCCATCATGACCGTAAACTACATTTGGCCCTACATTTGGGCCCCTATGGTCCCGCATGACCCTAAACTGCACGCTCGTCCTGCACAATGTTAAACTAAAATCCGGTCAGGCCTCCCTAACTGAAGCCGGCCTTGGGACCCCAGCCCAGGATCTCTCCCGTGGAATTTTACGATGTGGTGTGGGGTCATGTCTCCATTCACATTGAGTTACTCACCGCG
Source organism: Viscum album (assembly GCA_963277665.1). Classification (NCBI taxonomy): domain Eukaryota; kingdom Viridiplantae; phylum Streptophyta; class Magnoliopsida; order Santalales; family Viscaceae; genus Viscum; species Viscum album. The sequence goes on from OY728140.1 coordinate 103,223,039, forward strand.
CCATATGCATTCTCGGATGAAATGCCTCAAATCATCCTACATGACATTAAACTGTGCTTTTAGAACTATGTATGGCTTGATTCCCATCCTTATGGGATACGTAGGACCGCTTGAACACCTAGATTTCAGGTCCAGCCCTGTCTCTTAAGAGATCCCATGATCTCCCAGTCACCTCGGCCTCTTGGTTTGTCACTCTCCACGAGGGGGATATATAGGTGTGGTACAGGGTTTTTGGAACCATTCCCCCTTCTCCGGGGAATCCACTATCTTTTTGGTTGCTCTCAAACTGAGCCCTTCGACCCTTTTCAGTGGTCTACTAATGTGTTCAGAGTACTCTGGTCTAGGACCTGGAATGTTAGATTCGACTTAGGCATGTTTTTTCCACTTGTCAGGCTTTGTGATCCCTTTCATTCACTCCCCTCCACCATTGTCTTTCACACCCGAAGGGACCCCCAAAAAGAGCCTGGATACAACACCTAAGGGCTATCCTACCGTCACAAGACAACGCCCCCAAGGATTTCAGACAACAAATTGATACAAATCTTTCATTGAGAACATGGTCTGCGGTTGATGCTCATTTGTTTTTCCCCGTTTCAAGATAACACGACAGGTTTCTGTGTTCCGAACATGGTTAGCAGTATTCCTCTTTCATCACGCCGACTCCATCATGCCCTGAATGTTGGTTGCATGATTCACATTATGTTCCACCCCATCGTGTCAAGGTAGAATCTCGGCACTCATTGCACTAACCCTCAGTGCACTTCCACACGTCTGGCAGACAATGCTGCATTACGACATCTCTCGGGGCTCCTGCGATCCGAGCGCTAAGATTATGGGAATGGGTCTTCTCTAAGAACCATGCACAGCTTGACCCTCATCCCCATGGGAAATGAGGGGTCACCCATATATTGCGTTTTGGGACCAGCTCAGCTGGAGGCTAGTGTCTCCTACCCCTAGATCTTTAAACCCTCGCTGGCCCCTTGGCCCGAGGCTCTTCTCCCGGAATCGCGCGCGGTGATGGTATGGGATTATGTCCTCATCCACATCAGGTATGATTTCTCGAATCGTGTGAATTACCCTGGGTCCAAGCCATATGACCTTAAACTGTGCTGGTTGGTCCTACCACATGACCATAAACTGTGATGATATCATCCCAGCCGCATGACGAAAAATGGCATTGCATTGTGATGACCTCTCCATAGGGGACATCACGTTGGGTATTGGTCAATTATCACACCGTTTTTCAATTCCTGTATACGGCTTGATTATTGTGGTGATGCTAGGAATTTCTACCCTAGTCTGGTCTCTCCACAAAAGAAAAATAATTCACCTTCAAGTACAGACAAGATACATCAAATACCGCTTCTTTTGGTGCGAGGGATAGACCTGAACGCCCCTTTCATCCTTAGAACAGGTACCTTCGTGTGCCATGACACCCTCAAGAACTACGTATGGCTTGATCCCCATTCTTATGGGGTATGTAGGAATGCCCAGACCTCTTGTATAAGGGTCCATCTTGAGTTCCGCTAATTCATCACGTCTATCATGCCTTTGGGACCTTGATCACAGGACCGCGTGGCGTGGTGATCATGACTTCATCCTCATTCATGTCGGGTTTGCAATATCCACCATGTGTGCGCCCTGTTATGAGAATTGGCCCTCCTGTTTCCTATCCTGCGCGACGTTAAAAGGAACCCTCTAGAACTATGTGTGGATTGATTCTCATCCTTATGAGATACATAGGAACACCCAGACATTTCTTCTTGGGTCCAGCCCTAGGGAAAACCAAATCTCATCCCGCTTCACTGTCGGCCCCTTGGCCTGCCTCCTTGGGGAGTGGTGTAACTGCAGCATCTACCCCGAATGAGTTAGGGATTCCCCATAGTGATTGGGAAGCAACAGTTCTCTCACCAGAGAGGTCCTGTCTAAAAGTAGGGATGATCCGGGACCAGATTGATTCGTCTGCCTGATGTGCCTCCACCACGGTGACTAAATTTTGGGAGTGTTGGATTCTGTTTGAACAAAACACCACTTCACTTTCCATGCCTTGCGTTGCCCCTTTATTCAGATCTTCACCACCTTTCATGTTTTATGGGACCCCCTAATAGTATGGATGCTTGGTATGTGGTCTGCCTACTGTAACGATATGGATGATTTACCTTTGGTCTGCCGGTTGTAACAATATTGATGATCGAACAATGGTCTTCCTGCTGTCCTGGGCCAACGTTCCGAAAGACTGATCGATGATATTTGATTTACGCCGCGTGTTGCAAACATGGTCAGCGGTTAGCCCTCATTGTTTTCCCCATTTTAGGGCAATATGATATGGATGTTGCGTTTCTGCCATGATTTACATATATCCTCCATCATTAAGCCCCTCCCATGGTGTTCCGAATTTGGGTAACGTGATTCACCTTTTTCATATCCCAATGTTTGGATTGATTTAAATTCCCCCGGCATTACACCGCTCATGCGTTAGAGCACATTGAGGAGATGATACATCGATCGTTCTGAGTCCCCCTCCCTTTGGCTGGACCTCCCTCCTCTCCTCAGAAATCTGGGCCCGATTTCAAATGCCTGAAGCTTGGTTAATGCTCCCACAAAGCGATAGATTATGGTTGACCATATTAAACCAAAGGTACAGATAAATAAATTTTTCCATACATTAGTTCGAAATGGTGATCAGTAAAAGAAAAAAAGTTCATGAGATGGCCAACACAGGGCCCTTAAGGATCAGCGTTTAGGATTGATCTTTCCAACGCCGCTACCCTTTGGCTGGTGGCCTCCAGGACTGCTTCTCACTCTCTGAAGGCTCTCTCTTCATCACCAGCCATAGAGCGTAGTTCTCCAGTCCTGGCTTGTGCCAGCGCCTATTTGGCTTGAAGTACGGTCATCTAGTGACTCGCCTCCACCAGTTGTTCTTGGGCATCAGCCAGCTGGGCTGTAAGTTTCTCCATGAGCTCAGAGCATGTTTCGATGAAGGCCTCCTTCTCTTTCTCCTGCTCTTCGAGGCGTCGGACATCCTGCTCCGCCCTCAGGAATGCTCGGGTTCTCTTTGATTCTTCCCAACATTGGGAAATATTGGTGTGCTGGCTGCTCTCACGTATCTTCTCGGCCATGTAATCACGGACCTTCAGATGAAGGCGTTGAGCGTTAGCCCCTCCAGCACATAGGAAACACAGCCGGGTCTGAAGCGATCTCATCCTCCTCAACAAATCCTTTTGAGGCTGCCTGACAAAACACTGGATTCACTTACACCCTTTGTTCTGTGTCATCCAGCTCTCCTCAGCTGCTTCTGAGTCTGAATCATCTATCTCCTCAGGATCAGTGGGCTGATATATAGGGAAGACAGCCAGCAGCTCAGTAGCAGGATCTGCCTCAGGGATTCCTCCACAAGGAATATGATCATCGAAGTCTGGCCAACCTTCCTCTCTCGCCATGATAGTGGTGGTGCTTTCGTCAGCTTTCGGCCTCACTCCAATGTCAGCACCACTGATGTCCGCTGCTCCCTTCTCACCAATTTTCGGGGCTGAACTAGTTTGGGAGGTATGTTCTGGAGGAGGCGGTACGTCCGCTGCTGATTCACTTAGAGACGGCCCGGGCTCAGCAGCCTGACGAGCCTCCAACACTGAGATCACTATACAGGGAGCATCCTGATTAGTAGAGTTCTCTGACAGTAAGCACCAGTAGTGAAGCAAGGGACTTACAGGGACCCAGAGCGTCAGCCTTTGGTGTTCTGTCCACTAAAGGAGCTATCATGGCAGGAGACCCCTCAGCGCTTGTCAGTTCGATGATGGGCGTCGAAGCCCCACCCTATCCCACCGATGCATCTTCTCCTTCCTCTATTAGGGACGCTTGATCAGTACCTATATGCTCCTGATTGAGATAGATAAATGGTTCAGAAATTGAAAGAGAGAATGGATGAAGAAGGAGGATGAATAAGGATAGAGACAGACCTAGAGCAGCTCAGTTATGTCAATGTTGGAGCCAATGATCTCGCCACTCTCTTGTATGCTCCCTTGGTTGGACCCTCCCTGAGATCCTTCGTCCTCTCCTGTCTCCTCTTCTCCCTCCGACTCGTCATCACTGTCGTCTTCTCCCAGTGGCATCATTTCCGGATCATGCTCTTAGTCGAGCATCACTTTCACCAGGAAAGGTGGCTCCACACACGGACCTTGTTGGCACACATATGTGTCCATGGCTGTTAGATAAGCATGTCGCCGATGAAAATTCACCCGGTCGGTAACCTGAATGAGCCCGACCTCTGGAATTTGGAACCCATTCTGCATTATATTCTGCCAGAGTGCTTCAACACTCATTGATTGTCATAGGGTCATCTAGGACGACCACAATGCTGGGAAGATTGCATCGTGGGAAGGCTCGAGCAGGTATCTTATATGCTTCTTGGACAGTTCTCTAGCCGCACCGTGTGACCCCCCTCTAGGCAACGAGGTCGCAGCAACACCATGCGATGTCCCCGCTGTTGAGGTCACGGCCTGCACAGGCCTCGCTGCCTGGTGCACCCCTAGTCCCCCCTTCTAGCGGCACCTTTCTTGATCTCTCGTCACCTAGTTTCCATGATGGTAGTCTCGTGTTGCTGAACTCGCTTACGCAAAAGCCCCTCAGGGTACGCTATACCAAGTGTTCGACATACTCGGTTGATAGGCCAGCATCGGCCCCGATGGGAGGCAGGGTTATGACATCGATAGAGCCATAAGTTGTAAACATTAACCACATCTGGAGAAGTAGTCCAGGAATCCTCTCCTCCCAGAAATTCGTGAACACCCTCTTTGGCAATCACTGGAGGCACCCAAACTGCCTGGAAAATCGGGACGACACATAAGGCTCGTAGATGATCTTCCCGTCAATCCGAGCCACAAGCACCCCTCCTTGGATGCTTTGGAAGTATTCCTGCTACTCCAGCGAGCCTTTCCCATTGTCTACCATTTGGACGATCAGGGTGGGTAATGGGCTGATGTTGAAGTTGGCATGGTTACCAATTCTGATCCTTACTCCCTCCTCGTTGAGCGTCTTCGGTGTGACCCCGACAATTTTTAGCAGAGATGGTCACAGACCATTGCCCAGTAGACGAACGACATTAGGGAAAGTGTACCCACCAAGATGAGCTGCCACCCAGCCATGAAGGACCTAGAAAGGGCCACACACCCTCCGAGGTGACCCCCCTCTTGAGATGCGTCCCAGAATGGCGTACAGCCTAGCTAGCACGAGGACCCATAGATTGAACCTTTTGTTAGCGGACATGGTGCCCGCCATCACCAGGGTTGCTGGACAGATGCCCATTCTTCCGTCCCGTATCGGTAGGATCCACCCGCTCCGGAAGGTGTTGAGGGACCCGGTATATCAGACATTCGGGTCCCAGGCCTCAATAATGTTGTATCCCCACGATTGGTGTTTCCCCACCTCCAGGATCCTCCAGTACGATCCATTCATACTCCTGTGAGCCGATGTTGGGAACTGTTTTCCCCGTCACACCATCTTGACTGCTGGGTCCTTCTCTTGGAAATGGCTGAACTGGTCCTTGTAGGAGATGTCATTCAGGAAGTCCTTGACCTGCAGCCTCTCTTTTACCAGGTCCAGCAGGTGCCATGTCAGCATGGGGGGTTCGTGATCTGTCCTCCCAAGTTTTCATTGGGGGAAGGAACTCGTCATATTGATAGCCCTCCAGTGGGATACCTCCGATGTAGTGGATGTCCCAGAGGCTAATACCGACTTCCCCATGGTGAAGATGGAATGTATTGGTGTCAGGGGACCACCGGGTGAATAGCTCCGTCCCGAGTTCAGGTTGGCGGTAGAAGTGGGACTATGACGTCCACACTACCTAGAACAGACCAATGTGCCACAACTTGGCCCCGAATTGGTCGCATGTATGGCGAACCCAGTATGCCCAGGCCCAATCACTGGTGAAGTTGCCGATGGACCGCAGATCCCAATCCTGTAGCCAGCCCTTAGTGTTGTCTATGATGCTCTGATGGAACATGCTCATATAGAGGGATGGAGAAATATCCGCAATAGGATCACCTCCAGCAATGGTCCTAGTCCTCGGGTTCAGGACATACACATCCATGTGTCTGGTCTCTCTGGCAGGACAACCATTGTTGGTGATATTGTATCGGGGAAGGTCATCCTCCCCGGTCACCCATGTTCGCGGTGTGTCAACCTCGAAGCCCAACAATGGAACCTCCTCTAAGATGTCGAAGTTCCATACAAGAAGGTTGTTGGACAGAGGATACTCTTTCTAGGTGGGAGTTAGCAGGTTTAACAAGGTGTGGTTGTTAGAAACAACTACTCTAGCACCATAAACCTCCTCGTTCACCACCATTTCAAATCTACGAGTGGTGGCTTCCCTCTCATCAACTTGGTTTGTGACCATCTTATGTGCTTTGAGAGAGTTGCATGAAATCCAGATGAGTTGCGCGGAATCGGGATGGGCTGCGTGAAATCTGGATCAGTTCCACAAAATTCCGAAGTTGAGTGAAAAACCGAGAAACCGGCGCGGAATATCCCAGGTTTGTGCATAAAATATGGCTGAAACTTGGAAGGAATGGCACGTTTCCAAATCATGTTTTACGCGCAGGCGCATAGACAAATTCGTGCATGATCACTTTGAGCATATCGCGTAGGAAAGTTGCGTATGGAGAAGGGGGCCCATGGCCCCTTTTATAGGTGAAGCTGGGGGTTCCGCGCCGTGCAGAAAGTGGATTCCACGCCGAACCTTCATTTTACGCACCATGATAGTTTTTGCGCACATAGGGCCCACGAAGTCCAACACTTCGGCATTTCGGTGTCTCCATCAGAATCTGATCATTGCGACCTCTCACTAATCCAATTCCGAGGGGGGGCATTTGTAGACACCGAAAAGTCTATAAATCCTAAAGGAAGTTTCGAAATGATGACGCGAAGTCATATTCGGACCCAGAGGCCAGGTTCAGAGCGCCCTAAAGTGCTGCGCGAAATAAAGGAGGATGTGCACGGAAAAATGTGGTCCGCACAAAAGGAGTATGGGATTCGCGAAAGGTCCCTCGCGCTGGCACGCAATTTTTACGCGCCCGCGCCCGCATGGTTAACTTTTCATGCCGTCGTCTCTGGCATGCCAAATTTCGTGCGCCGCCTGGATTCTGCGACGCTGGAGGCATATAAATAGAAGGGTACCCCTTCCATTTTGGGGTTGCGGAATTTAAATCGGCTCGCGTGCGTGAAATAGGACTTCCATGCACGCAATAAGACCTTCAGGTTCTGACCCGTTTCAAGAAACTTCTCCCCGGGATCCACCATTGCACACAATCCCACTGACTTAAATAAAATTCCAAACCCTTCAGGGTTCCTCCATTGCACTCAATTCCTTCTGTTGCACACAAAAAGGTTCAAGTGCGTGCAATCCCTTCATTGGGTGTGGCCATACCTTAGGGTTTGACCTTTTCCACTTGCACACAATTCACATCCGTTGCGTGTAATCCCTCTTCCCCAATTATGCCCCATCCTGGCATTTTTCGCGCAAACCCTTTCTTTGCGCGCAAACCCCAGGACCCCTCACCTCAATGCCCCTCGGGTGCCTCCCTGCATAGGCGCCCTATGTTCTACATACCGGGCATGCACTCCATGCGATTGTTTCTCGTGCAGCCTTCCAGGAGCGTACGAAGTAACCTCAAGGTCCCTTGGGTGGTGTATCCCATCGTGTTGCTTTGCCTCATGTTTCTTTGCATAGGCACTCTAACAGCTATTGCTTCTTCGCATAGCCACGCTAACGTGGACCCCTCGATTGTTCATTCTGCGACCCCCCTTCACAACGTCCTTGCTGATGCCTTCCCTCCCACAAGGGGTAGAGGGTGCCATTTATGTAATTCTTAGGGGCGTGGAGCGAAACCACCTCATCCGAGCTGTAGGATGTTAAACTCCCTAGCACCTCGTCCTCAAAACATGACGTTAAACTGTGATCCGGACCTGTGCGTCGCACGCAGGGTCCCCCCGGCTTGGACATTCTTTATGCCCACTCGTCTCCAGGAGAGTGGAATCTTCCTCACATGCAATGATATCCTCTCTCTCGGAGTGGCGTTTGTCCACGGGGGAAGGGAATCCACCTTGGTGTAAGCCCCTATCCCCTCTTGTAGAAGGTATCACCCATGAACCTTCGTACTTCCCCACTGCCAAGACCAGTGGGGGGCGCGATAGGGAACGAGGCATCTCCTTTGTTCGGTCACAAATCCCTCTCCCTCTGCGCTTTGTCTCACCTAGGGCCTCCATCCTACAGTAAGTCCCGGCACCATGGGCTGCTCAACTGGTAAGCCCCTCTTCACTTCTCACGGACGCACCCTTTGCGACGTGATCGTCAGGTCCCTGCAACCTCTTGTTTCTCACACTGAGCATGACTCACGTGAGCATAGAGTGAGCACCGACACTGACCCCACCTCTAGAAAACTATGGGGACTTTGATCCATGTTAAGGAATAATACATAGGAAGCCTCCACGAGGTTCATTCCCACAACCCAGTCGTTCCGACCCCCTTCACGTCAGTTCGCCAGCACCATGGGCCGCCTCAGAGCATAAGCCCCTGATTCCACCGTCCTGCATGATGTTGAACTATATGTCGTACAACATGACATTAAACTGTCTTCCCCATCCTACATGACGTTAAAATTCACCACCCGAACTATGTGGACTTTGATTCCCTGTCACGGGGATACGTTGGAATCCTCCGCATTGTTCAAGCCCACCACTCAGTCGTTCCGACCCCTTTGAGTCAGTTCGCCAACACCTTGGGTCACCTCAGAGCGTAACCCCCATATCCACCTTGGGATGCCTTAGAGGATATGCCCCATATCCATTGTGGGCTGCCTCAGAGCCTAGGCCCCATTTCCATTGTGGGCCGCCTCAGGGCGTAAGCCCCAAATGACCTCTGTCCCGCACGACGTTAAACTGTATACCTGAACTATGGGGACTTTGATCCATGTTAATGCATGGTACATAGGAAGACTCCAAGAGGTTCAATCCCAACACCCACATCTCACCCTGACCTCTCCCTCGAGCCCACACGCCTTCAGAAGCTCATTCCCTAGCCCAGAGGTTATACTTCCTCCAGGCCACATCCATGCGTTCATTCTCACGGGTCACCTTTTCAGGTGTCCCACTGCATCATCAAACTATGTGGACAATGATTTCATGTCACAAGGATACGTAGGAGGCCTCCACGAGGTTCAATCCCCATTCACTTCATCACCCATCCTGATTCTTACCCAGGCCGCCACATCCCGGTGGGATCATGCTACTTCATTCCACACCACAGTATCCGGGAATCCGCCCATGTGTTGGACCTAATATCGGTGTTCCCTCCAGGGGGTTCTACAATCTGATCCACTCTCAATGTTATTATCAGTCTAATCCGGCCTCACTGGACGTTAAGCTTGCGGTATACCCCGTGTTAAAAATGGGAAGCTGAGTATAACATCAGATACATGCCAATGGCATACAATTACCTGTGTTCGATGTGGGATGCATCGGGATTTCGTGCCCTCGAGAATCCATATAATAAGGAATAGAATACAGACATGCCAATCCCCCAACGTCAAGACACACCAAAAACACCTCAGCGTGACCATTCTCCTAACCAAAGGTTTCTGCCCCGACTAGACCCCTTGGAGCGTCTCGATGGAAGCAGCACAATTAACTGGTGTCCATGAAGATATGGCACCGAGAACGAGATTCAAGAACACATCTTAAATATATGAGGGAAACCCGTACATGGTGAAGAGCTACGGGGAGGAATCTACGTAAGGAAGAACCAAAATCCCATCATCCTAGTTTTTATCAAGGAGCAGACGTCCCTGATGAAGGAAAGGATGTTGCCCACCTTTGGAAAGCAGGAAGGCGGGGCAACAAGCCGCGCGTCCTATGCATGACGGATGCGCGTGCGCATGCCCTGGCGAAAAGAGTCAGAAACATGAGTTATGCTCAGTCTGAGAAACAAGAGGATTAGAATGATTTAACAATGCACATGCCTCCTCCCCTGTTGGCAGGAGAGGGAGAGCCCATGATGGAAGAGGTCGGGGTGACCATGGGTGAAGGTGCGGAGCGATAAACATTTCCATGTGTAATGGAATTAATTTTCATGTGTCCCTACCTTCAAAGATTGGGGAATTACCATAGTGGGAGGGACCCAGAGCATGTTCTAGGAAGGGGAGGAGTATTGTCCACATCAAAGGGGGAGATAACATAGCTCCTTCGACTGATCACTGTTCCTCATTGAATGGAAAGAAAGTGATCAATCCTAATCTCGAGAATAGAGAGGTTCATGTCGACATACTAAGGTTGGACTCTAGGTTACTATGGGAATTTAGCCTTATAGGCATTCCCAAAGCCCGAACCTTTTTTGGGAGAGCCTTCATGACTCCACTTACCGTGGGTATGTAGACTCAATGGGGTTCCCTGATGCGCTCGATGGCCTGATCATACGAGTTTTGCAGCTTTGGAGGAGGCTTTGGCCTAGTGTTGGAGGACCAGTTAGTAGAGATATCATGGAGGACTAGACCGTAAAGGAGGGGTGAAGTTGGAACCAGAAGGAAAAATACCCAAAAACACCCCATTCCACATACGGGTTTCTCCTGTGGGATGGGGAAGGCTCTGCATATCGTAGTGGTATCTGGGAATGAGGGAAATCCATTTAATGGTGTGGTATGTGGGCATGGGTATCACCAACTACATACCAAAGTGGTATGTGGGCCACCATGGTGCTTTGGATTGTATCCGCATACCGATTGTGTACGCAACTCCGAGTTCAGTCCACATAGTGGTACGCTATGCAAAGCGCCATATTGAAGGAGGGTCAAGGGAAGTACCATTCATGGGAAATTATTATTCAAGAAGTATTTGGTTTGTGGTTTACCAATTGGCTTCTCGGTTCTATTATTATTATTCAATTCCCCCATTTTTATGGATCATTACTGGCTGTACCTGCGGAGGAAGTGGTGTGCGGTTTGTGCTTTGCTGATGAAACAAGACGGAAGCCGAAGTGAAACCTCTGAGATTTCCTCAAGCTTTCATCACATATCCTTCCTTCTATCTATCTCTTTTCCTAATCCTTTAACTGTTCTCCTTTTATGGAGCATCAGAATGATCATATCTACTGGGAACATGATGCTATTTCCAGAGGCCCTTTGAAGTAATTTTCTAACCCACAGAAGACTTGGTCAACCAGGGTTCATGGAGACTTTGTTTTGCGATAAAGGTTCACAGAAACCTGATTATCTGCTTAAACTACGAATTGAGGAGCTCACAGCACATTACGTGGTCCGTCTTCTGTGTGGTTTGTGGTTGGCCTTTCTTGCTAGCCATTACCTCATGGGCCAGCGGTTCAAGGTCTGTTCCGCCTACCTGACGGTTCACAGTACTTCTTCATGTACCTTTCTTGGTTATGGCACGTGGGCCACTTAAAAACATGAATTACTTCACGTTTTTTGAAATAAATTCAACTGAAATTTAATCCCTTCTCCTTGATAAACTTATATAAGTGCTTAATTACTTCTGCAAAGTGATTACAAGGGTATTTTCTTCCCTTGACAGAATTTCCAGGACCCTACAATATGTAAGGAATTTAAATATATATATTTATAATAAATCATTTTATTATCTCCTTACTTGAGTCTTTATTGTTATTATAACATTTGTTATTATTTTTTTGAATCATATTGCTTTATTTTAATAAGGTCTGTCATGATTTTTTTTAGTTTTTTGTTTTAGGTGAAGGAAATATTCGATATAGTATTTTATTAAAGTAAGATATATAATAAGATCTTAGTCTGTTTCATTCTCCCCCATAAATAAATTGTACCCTCTCAATTTTAATTACCATCTACTAATGAAAATATCTACGGGTATTTAAAAGGTAAATGTGAATAATGATAAAATTTATAGAGATATATCAACCATACAAACTTAGGACACATATATTTCTCCTCAAATTAGATGTATCCCAAAAATTGAGTTTTTATCTTACTATTTGATCGAAGAGTCTATTTTGAATTATTATCAAGAACCATATTATATAATTTTTTCCTAAAGGGTGTTCATAATCATTCATTAATTGATAAGCTAACATAGGTTGATATGAAATGTTATTTCCTTGTCAAAAATAATCATTCCTCTAACTATAGTGAACTCTTACATTTATAAAATCACATTTAATTCATCTAAAGGAAGGATAATATGATTTTACAAGGAACATTCCCAAAAATGTTAACATGAGATACAACACGATAAATGGTATTATTTGATAATAAAATCATTAGGGAAGTGATTTAATTCTCTTATAAACATTCCTAGATAAAATACAATATAATCCAATTAGTTATACACAAATATAGACTATGGGATAAGTGTTATTAAATTATCATGATCCACTTAATTATTTTGTATTGGATATTTTTTCCTATATTCCATTGGTTTTATATGTTGTTGAAATCTATAATCCTTATTAGACCTTGTTTTGGGGCATTAGTTTGAATAATGAACCAAATCCTTGTGTTTGAATTATTTATTTGCGCATGGTGTATTAGTTGGGATTTTAATACATTATACTGAATGAGTCGACCACTTCAACTCTCTTCATAAATCTAAATATTGGTGGCCAATCATTCTACACTTGAAAATATTTCTTGTTCCATTGAGACATTTCCTTGGGTACTGGTTTGGAAAATATTATTTTGATAGAAATCTAATGTTCCTTTATTCATCATCTATATAACCTAAGCACATACAATACTCCATCCCTTTTTCTTTGGGGAGTTCATAATTTTGGAAAGACTCAACTTGTTAATAATAACTTGAGATAGTTGGGAAAGCATAACAATAATATTTTAAACACCATCTATAATTCCATTTTGTTTCTCTTTAATACTATCAATGAATTTTCTATAAAATCCATTGATAACTTTGTTTCTCTTGGATCCATAAATTACCTGAATAATGGGATTTAAATACAAGAATACATAATTTTATGATCTTATAAAAAGAGATGTTATTAACTTAAAAGGAATAAATCATAAATGATATATATAACCTAAGTTAAAAAATTTCATGTTTCAATATGGTTTATTCATTATCTATGTCATATTATATTTCTAACCATACCATAAATATGTGCTAAAATCCTTCATAATTATTTGTAAGGAGAATTTTATTAAGTAACATATATCCCTTGGAAGAGTCTAGCGAGGTGTGCAGTCTTAATCCCACTCATCGGACACCTAGTGAAGATTGAGTTAATACTCAACCAACATTTTTTATAGTAATTTACCTTAGGGGCATCAATTATATAGTTGTATCTATATTTCAATATATATATATATAGGGATATAGTTTCTAGGAAAACCACATACTCAAAACTATACTAAAATTTCATGATGTTATCCTATACTTAAACTTTTCCCTAGGGTTTTTACTATAGTTATCTAATCCTAGACCCAAAAATAACTAAATTATTCACCAAAAATATCTAAACTAGTCCTAAAAAAATAACTAATCAATTCTATTATTCCAACTGAGGTGAATCATACCCACACATTGGTGCTAAAAACACTTTTTTAAAACAATTTGTTAAATATAAAGTTATATAATGTTGTCTTTATTATACATATTTTCCATAATTTAAAAATTTTATCTCATAAATAATCACCCAATAAAATGAATGGGTGGTTTATCACTTTTAGGATTAGCTACATACGTAACATATTTTACAATACTTGTGAACATTTGTCCATAATTGAGCAACATGATACTCTCTTATATAATTCTTATATGTTTTCCTCAACTTCATAACACGGGGAATAAAAACATAGGAAAGGGTAAGATCAAATTATCAATAGGGAGAAACATATCGAAATTTCAATTGGTGTTATATCATTATCATTGAGGAAACATGAGTAGTGGAGAAATATCTTATTGAAAAGATCGTGGAATAATAAGAGTTATACATAAGTCATTTCCTAAAGACGTGTCATATCAAATGAACAAACATATATCATCATAAAAGAGTGCATAAAACTTAGATAATAAACCTAAGAAAAGGGAAATAATAGTAGGCATATATAAATATACCATTTCATTGAAACATATCATAATAAATAATTATGGCACGAACATAGTCGTAAAAAATATTTTGATCCTCGATACCTGAATCACATACACATAGTAAATTTTTAACAAATCTACCTACCACACAATTATAAAACAACCGTATAAACAAAGATAATTATTTCTTTAAAAAACATGTTAAAAAAGTTACATGCGTCACATTAACACAAAAAACCAATGAACATAGATACTTGTATCACATTTACATAAAAAACATATTATTAAAGATATTGATATCATGTTCACATGCAAAACCTATGAACAAAGAAACCAACATCATATTCACACAAATAACATGTTAACAAATCTTCCCACAACATTTTTACACAAAAAAACCTATGAAAAAATATACCTACATCACATTCACAAAAAAACATGTGAATAATGAAACTATCATCACATTTTCACAAGAAACTGATGAAAAAACCTACTTGTGTCATGTTCACACAAAAAATTATGAACAAAGTTTTCCACATCACATTTACAAAACCAAACTATGAAAAATTATACCCTCATCAAATTTACATAAAAAAGAGGTGTCTAGAGCTATAATCATCACATTTACCTAATAAATTATGAAAAATTCTACATGCATCTTTTTCATGTAACATTTCATCACCTCATATGATATAAAATCATATCCAATTCATTGGAGGGATATATTGTACCCCAACCTTCATAATAAAAATCTTTAAAACATATGAATTATAGTGACCTAGACTTTTTATACATATATATCTCATCTTAATAGATGAATATTCAATACAAAACATAATGATCCATTATAGGATAATATAGGTCCAGTGCCTTTGGAAACATGGACACATAAACAAATGGTTCATAAAAAATATACATCATCTCACACTAAGTTATTCATAACTAACACCCTTCTTAAACATATCACACTTAATACATTTATTCATAACCTAGGGAATGGAAACATAAGAAAGGGTGAGATCAAATGATCTGATATGGTAAAAAGGGATATATCAATGACCACTTGAGAATAACATGAACATAAGATTATTAGAACATGGGTCATGGAATTAAACTTTGTGGTTTATAAGATGTGAATCATATTGCAATCAAAGAACATGATCCTTGAGAGCATAGCATTGGAATAAGAAAAAAGTTTTTAGAAAACACATAAGCATATAAAATAATTTCCTTATTATTTAAGGCTCATGTCCAAGTCTATTTTTGTGGAATGGGCTTACTCCCCAAACCATTGTTGTAGTAAAGGTCTACTACCTAGAATATCCTAATGCAAAAAGTTCCTTATTAAACTAGGTTCACTCCCAATTAAATTTTTATTTATCCCGTGACATATTAATATTTACCTAATTCATTGTAATTAGGTATGTATTCCACCCATCCTTAGTTATAATGTGACCACAATTATAACGCCCCGACCCTAGTTACCCAGAGTCGGTGCATTATTACATAACATTGGCATGATCACAAGGAAATCATGTCTCGAAACACCGATCAGTTTAGTATTATTGGAAATAATATTCATACATAAGTTCAACTTTACAACTTGAAAAGAAATACAACATGAATTTATTCCATTAGAAACATCCAAGACTCCTAGATTATGCCGGAAAGTCACTCATAACTAACTTCTTCATATCCTATAAAAATGAAACATAAGAAAGGGGTGAGATCAAACGCTTAGTAAGGGTAAGCAATACAGCGGAAGATAACATAAATATTAAGCATGGTGAATAATTAAAACCCCATGCCTTTACCGATAATAAACATGAATAGTTTTATGGTAGGAATATGAGATGAGTAAATAATGCCATAATAAAACATAACCATGGGTATTCTACTAGTCTAATGACCACATGAACCATCAATATTATTTTCTAAATGAGGGAATGTATAATGTCCGACATTCTTAAACATTTTGTCAAGGCCTTGTCCACGACGTCTAAAAATGATTAAGGCCCCGGCCAAAACCATATATCAAATTGGGAAAGGCCTTGGCCAATTCCATGTCTAGTTGTCTCATGAGACCTTCCGATGCATCGAGGAGCTGTAGCAGGATCCACTCGTCACATACTAATTCTAATACATTACTCATATTAAAAGGTTGAAATATAACATAAATATTCATATTAAAACTAGCATACTAAATGTCTATACTTTAACCATAAACCATGAATAGTATAAAAATAGAACATACACTGTCAAACGTATCCCAAAACCTTCAATACAATATGGATGTTTTGTATCATAATAAATCAACTTCAAATAAACATAAAATCCATCAAAGGATGTTGACATAGATGAAATCAAAACCTTTTTTAGAGAAATATCTCTTTCTATTTTGAAATTATTTAAGAGTCACATAATTATAAAGAAAACATTTATTTTGAAAATATTCTTATAAGCTTTTATGGGAAGCTTTGATGATGTTATAACAGCGGAAAATAGCCGCACCCGCCATATAAGTTAAAAAAAACAATCTTACCCTAATTTTGACAAAAATGTCATAAAGTACCTTGTTTGTAAAACGACGGAAAGATTCCTTTCAAAAAATGTAAGGTCAAATAAGGGTATAAATGACTTTAACCCATTGTCTAGTAAATAGAAAAAAAGTTTTGAAATATATTTTTAAGAAGCATGGATGTGGATGATAAAAAGGTCGCAGTAAATAATTACGTATAAACAACCTCGGATAATGAAAAGATTGTGAAATTAACCCTTACCTTATACATTTCCTTGGTCGAGGGTAGGTTAAACTCCTGTATAATGGTTAAATAATTTTTATTAAATTATACAATAATCATATACATTAATATGATATCATATATGCTATTCTAAAATTGCTTTGTTAATAATATTTTAGTATTATCATCATTTCAGGTGTTAACATATTCATTTTCCTTTATATGATTTGTTATGTAAGTAATGTTTGTTATGGATGGGATGTATCTTATTAATATTTATAATGATATTAAGTCTTTAAAAATTATTTTTAATCATCTAATGAAAATTAGTCATGAATGGATTACGATGGAGAATGAATCTCATCGCGTTCGTGGAAACGGTAATCCGTACGTATGTACGAGCTACAAAATCATTATTTTGATATTAAAATAATATATAATTGGATAATATATCATATATACCTAATAATTATCAGGTTCAAAAAAATTAAACATCATTATTATATTCATTCAAATAATAATGTATTGAATAACAATTACACAACGATGTGGAGACAGTAAGTCGTACGTACACACGTATGGTGACATGTCATTCAAAGGATGGATAGAATAATGAATATGGTTGTGAAATATTTATAATA
Organism: Viscum album; assembly: GCA_963277665.1. Classification (NCBI taxonomy): domain Eukaryota; kingdom Viridiplantae; phylum Streptophyta; class Magnoliopsida; order Santalales; family Viscaceae; genus Viscum; species Viscum album. Next base: position 103,240,497 of record OY728140.1, read on the forward strand.
ACATTATATTATATAGAAGATACTGGAGTTATTATTTTATAATGGAAACAACAAAGAAAGAGGATGTGGGAGAAGAAAAGAACTTGAAAGATGTGATGAAATATTTACCTTTTCTTCTGGTTATTCCTTTTGATTTGATCAAATGGGATCCTTAGGCTAGATTTATGACTAAAGGAAGGCCACTAGAATTAATTTACTACAGTTGAGAGGGTATTTGGGAAAATTTTGGCCAAGACAAATGACTTTTAAGGTGTGAATTAGAGACAAGGGGTAGTGACCTTTTATAAGAGGGGTGAGGGGAGCCTTAGGAAAAGCTAGAAATATTATTTTATAATAAAATCATTTTCGGTTTCTAATGGATCCAAAATGAATTATTTAAATTATAAGGTGTGTATGAGTCGAAAACCACTCCAAAAATAGGTTTTTGATAGGTTTGGGTCACTACATTAACCTTATTGTATAGATTTGACCCTTACTTAAATAGTTTTACATTTACCTTGTCTCTTTCTATTTTAATATTATATGGTTAATAAACATACTATATACTTCCTAGAGAACCCCAAGTGGTTAATTAATGATAAAAATATCATTATATAATTCTTTTGGCCTAATCTTTGATTTTTAGGAATAGAATATCTATTAAAAATATAAAATTTTTAAAAAAACTCTTTTATGTCAATTTTGACACTATTTGGTATTTTGTTTTTGATAAATTAATAATAGCATTATTAAATATAAAAAAATTCATCTAACCAACCCTAAAATGTCATATTAACCTATAAATTTAGTGTATTTCATAAAAGTCTCAAATTACATTTATTTTGATATTTATAATATCAATTATTTTAATCATTAATTAATATGGTAATTATGACATCATAATTGTGTCATAAATAAACTTAATTATTAAATGTTAAAAAATATAAATAAAATACCATTACATAGGAAATCGTTTTATCTTTCTAATGAATATTTATAGTCAATTTTATCTTATGTGTAACCATATATTAAAAATGGATTAGTCATTAAACATTGAATTTAACACTTTTAACACTTCTTTGAATTAAATAATAATAAATGTCCTAATATAATAAAAGTGGGCCTAAAGGATAATATATTATTCCTAAGGTTGTTTTGGTCGAATTAAACTTATCCAATAGATATAGGACATGTGTTAGGGTAATAATAATATCATTTTTACCCTTAATTACCCTATTTACTTTTAACTGTGGTAAATAAAAATAAAAAGTTATTATTCACCAAAAATTATTTTAATCTTATTGAACCACATTTTACTTAATAATATCAACTGTGTCTCTCGGAGTTTTGAATTTCCACTCACAGAAGTGGTAAAATTATGTTTTATGTAAAATTTACAAATGCTCCTAGGAGGTGGGTAAAAGACAGTAAAAAGTTCAATAAACATTTTATATATGTAAAATTATTATAAACTGACTCCAATGAATTACAATGAAATTATATAGGTATTATGTATCTATTTTTATCTAAAATAAATTTAAATAAAATAAATAATTATTTAATCAAAAAATATGTTTTAAACTATAACTCAGTGTTTTTCGCTATTCATCAAAAATTGAATGTTTTCAATAAAATACCAAAAATTAACCCTAAGCTAATTTCGATATTCTGAATCCAAAAATGAAGTCCATTTTTAAAGATAAATTTTTTAAAATTTCAAAAAGTGGGTATTACTATTAATAATGGCTAGTTTGATTGGTTGTGGTGTGTTAGAACTTGAAGTTGCGTACAACACACGCTATTGTATTATTCAAAGAGAAACGTATCGTGGAAGCTTGGGATGTTACATTCTCCCCTCCTTCAAATAATTTCGTCCTTGAAATTTCTAGAATATTACTACATAAAAAACTTGGGTGTTTCTTCATTATAAGTTCTTCAGGTTCCCACATTGCCTATTCCATCTTATGGTTTCTCCATAGAACTTTTACCATATGAGTCGTCCGGTTTCTCAGCACTTATTCTCTTGTATCAAGAACCTTGATAGAATCTTCGTAATAAGACAGAGCAGGTTACAAATCTAATTCCTCATAGGTGAGTACAAGCGTTGGGTTAGGAATGTATTTTCTCAATAGTGATACGTGGAACACATCGTGAACTTTGGAGAGACTTGGCGGCATTGAAAACCAGTAAGCTACCACCCCAATTTGTTCTAGAATTTGGAAAGGTTTGATGAACCTGGGACTTAATTTTCCCTTCTTACTAAAACGTATAACACCCTTCCATAGAGAGACCTTCAAGAAAACATGGTCTCATACCTAAAATTACAAATCCTTCCTTCGGTTATCAGCATAGATCTTCTGCCTAGTTTAATCTTCTTTGATGTGGGTTTGGATTAACTTCACATTTTTCCATAGTTTCCTCCACAAGCTCTGGGCCTACGAGTTTTCTTTCACCAAAATCAACCCAACAGGTTGGTGTGCGGAATCTCTTTCTGTATAATGCTTTATTTGGTGCAATCTAAATACTTGAATAGAAGCTATTGTTATAGGAAAATTCTACCATAGGTAAATATTGCTCCCACATACCTTGAAAGTCAAGTGATCATGATCTCAACATGTCTTATAAGGTTTGAATAGTCGGTTCTAATTTTCCATCAGTTTGAGGGTGGTAGGCAGTGCTCAAATGAAGTTCAGTATCCAGGTCTTTATGAAGAATTTTCTAGAATCATGATATAAAACATGGATCACGATCAGAAAAAATTGATAGGGGTACTCCATGAAGTCTCACAACTTTATTAATATATAGTATTTATAGACTTTCAAGTGGTAAATCTTCTCTTCTAGCAAGAAAATGTGCTGACTTGATGATCAAAAATGACTGATATTGCATCGTTCCTTTTAGGATTCTTTGATAGTCCCATGACAACGTCCATCGTAATATTATCCCATTTCCACTCAGGTATGGGAAGAGGTTTTATGACTCCTCCAGGATGTTTCCTTCCAGCTTTCACCTGTTGAAAAACCATACATCTTGACACAAAATCAGAAATCTCCCTCTTCATGTTGTCCCACCAAAACATTTCCTTCAAATCTCTATACATTTTGGTGCTCCCAAGGTATATAGAGAAATTGGAGCAATGATCATCATCCAACAACTCTCTTTTTAGATCAAGTACATTGGAAACACAAAGTCTCTTCCCAAATTTCAAAATTCCATCTCCATACACAAATTCACTCAATATCCCATCATTCACAGCGTTAATTTTCTTTTGAAACTCATCCTCACCGGTATGAGAACTCTTTATCCTTTCTAGTAAATATGGTTTGGCAACCATTTTAAAAAGTATTGATGTTTCACCTTCCATGGTCATTCCCATATCTATCTTTACTAGATCCATGAAAATAGGATCTCTTTCAACTCTCATATTTCTCAAAACTCCATGATGCTTTCTGCTCAAAGCATATTCCACCTTATTTTCCTTCCCCGAGTGGTAGTGTATAGTGAAATCATAATCCTTGAGTAGTTCAAGCCATCTCCTTTTCCTCATGTTGAGTTATTTATGTGAGAAAATATACTTCAAACTCTTATAATCGGTATATATCTCACATTTTTTACCATAGAGATAGTGTCTTCAAATATTCAAATCAAAGATTTCAGCTTCTAACTCGTGATCATGAGTAGGATAGTTTTTCTCACTAATTTTTAGTTGTCGTGATGCATAGGCAATAACCATATCATTCTGCATAAGGACACAACTAAGTCCTTTCTTTAAAGCATCACTATAAATAACAAACCCATCATTCCACGATGGAAGATTCAAGATAGGAGAATTTACTAATATTATCTTATGTTCTTCAAAATATTCTTTACACTCTTTTTTTCAAACAAATTTAACCCCTTTACGTTTGTTCTTGGTTAATGGGTTAGAAAATCGGGCAAAATTCTGGATGAAATGCCGATAATAACCTGATAAACTAATAAAACTACATACCTATGTTATACTTATCGGTGCTGAACATTCCTGGATTGCTCTTGTCTTAGAAGGATCAACAGAAATTTCATCCTTAGAGATGATATGGCCAAGAAAAGAAATCTCCTGAAGCCAGAATTCACACTTTCTAAACGTCCCATATAATTCATGTCTTCTAAGAGTCTTCAGAATAATGCGCAAGTGATTTTCATGATCTTCATAACTTTTTTAGTATACCAAGATATGATCAATAAATACCACTAAAAATTCATCAAGATATTCCTTGAAAAATATATTCATTAGATCCATGAAAACAGAGGGTGCATTAGTCAATCCAAAAGGCATTACTGTAAACTCATAATGACTGTACCTGGTTCGAAATGCTGTTTTTGGAATGTCTTACTTCTTCACACACAACTGATGATATTCAGATCAAAGGTCAATCTTTGAAAAGTATTGAGCTCCATGAAGTTGGTCGAATAAATCATCAATGCGAGGTAGGGGATACTTGTTCTTTATTGTTATATCATTGATCTCCCTGTAGTTAATGCACAACCTCATAGATCCATCTCTGTTCTTAACAAAAAGAATAGGGGATCCCCATAGAGAAACACTAGGGAGAATAAATACCTCATAACTCAATTCCTCTAGTTTTTTATTTAGTTCCACTAATTCCAAAGTGTCCATTCTATAAGGGGTCTTTGATATGGGTCATTAACCAGGAATTAAATCAATAGAAAACTCAATTTCTCATTCTAGAGGATCTCCAGGTAAATCTTATAGAAATAAATCAACATACTCTTGAACAATAGGTACATCCTCTATTTGAAAATTCCTTTCCTCACCCACAGTTATTTCATTCTCTTCCTCCCCAATAATTGAATTTTTTTGAGCTATTGGGGGTGGATCTAGATAAGAATCAGGTGGTGACATTTCTACTCTAAAGATAAGGGGTTCTTTATCATTGTCATAAAAAATAGTAACCTCATTCTTCATACAATAAATTTTTGAATCATGGTCTGAAAGACAATCCATATCAAGGATTATATCAAATTCAACTGTGGTTATGATGATGAGATTAGCAGAGAAAGAAAATTTATATGCTCTAATGGGGACTGATTCACAAAACTTTGTAGCAATGATACATCCCTTAAGAGTTTTGACTGACAACTCCTTTGTTAAATCAAATTGGAAATATCTCATTTTCTTAGAAAACTAAGAAGATATGAAACAATGTGATAATCCAAAATAAAATATAGCATTGGATAAACTTGAGGAAACAATTAAATTACCTGCCACCACGTATTTCGGGGCTTCAACCTCAGTAGTAGTGATCGCATAAGCTTGGCCTTGATATCTTGGCCTTTTTTTAGGTAAGTTTCCCTAACTCTTAGGAAATTCATTTTCATAATGTCCCATATTCCTAAAATTTTATCATTGATGACTGGTAGTGTCTTTATTTCCCTTACAATCACCAGCAAGATGGTCGTTCTGTCCACATTTTTAGAATACTCCTTTTCCTTTTAGACAGGCACCAGGTTTCTTCCTTCCACAATTATCACAGGGTGGAAATTCAATTCTTCCCTATTTCCTTCTTTACTTTCCCAGAGTGTTCAGCAGACCTCTTCTTCTCTTTCTTTTCTTTAATGTCTTAAGATTTAGAGAATTTTTTTTCTATATTGATAGAACATGAGACAATATCTTCGTATGATGAGAAGTATTGTGATACTAATGCTCAACAAAGAAATAGTTTTAACCCATCAAAGAAAATATCAATCTTAATTCTTGGGTTACATATATAATCTGCAAAATTCCTTACTAACCTTGTAAAGTTAGCCTCATACTTTGAGACATTGTCATCCTCCTTTTGCCTCAAACTCATAAATTGTCTTTCCATATCCGCTTGATGGTCATGAAGAATGTATTTTTCTAAGAAAATTTCTTTAAACTTCCTCTATTCCATGTTTTATACTTCATCATATTCCTTTGTGTTTTGAATTAGTGACCACCATTGATCAGCATATCCAGTGAGGTGGTAAACTGCCATGACAACTTTTTCCCTTTCGCTACTCCCCAAGGTGTGGAATATTTTCTCTAAGGAATTTATCCATAGCTCAGATACTAATGGATTTTTACCCCATTGAATGTTGGTGGTTTTTGCCTCATGAAGCGGTCTAACATTGATCCTCCGCATTGTGGATCAGGGTGCTCCATGCGGGTAAGGTTATTATTCATAACCTATGTGAGTTGTCCCAGTATCGTGATAAGCTAATTATCACTAGTTTTATCACCAGCTCCACTATAATTATCTTGAGCGGGAGGGAAATCCCTACATGGAGTGCGTGCATTGATAGGGTTTCCCTTCCTTCCACTAGGCGCCATTTCTAAACAGTGGCATACACTATGTTAGTTTATGAATCGCAATACATAAATTCAAACTTGTAAAACACTTAAAATAAATTGAACAGTTTCTGGATATAATCCATAATCATAAAAAATGCTTTCTTTATGGAGTTATATACTCATAATACCTTATTATGGCTTGTAATGAAAATCAGAATTATCTTAAGCATATTCCCCGGGAGTGTCGTAACCAAGAGTGCAGCAAGGCCCATTTTCGTGCACTAGTTCCTATTTTAGTCTAGCTTAAAGCGGTGTTTTTGGATTTTACCCCTTGGTACATCTGTTCAAGAGCCGCATCTACTTGCTCATATCCATACATGTATGTATTTCTTGGAAAACTCACAAAATCTCTACAGTACCAAAATTCTAGGAAGTTCTTCTATACTAATCATCAAAGTCTATCTTAGGGTTGTGTGCTCTAATCAAAGTTTATATAAATCTAGTTTCCAAGGTTTGTACTAAACTTCCTCTGGTACCAACTGTAACGCCCTGACCCTAGTTACCCAGAGTCGGTGCATTATTACATAACATTGGCATGATCACAAGGAAATCATGTGTCATAATACCGATTAGTTTAGTCTTATTGGAAACAAGATTCATACATAAGTTCAACTTTAGAACTTGAAAAGAAATAAAACAAGAATTTATTCCATTAAAAACATCCAAGCCTCCTAGTTTATGCCTGCAAGTCACTCAAAACTTACTTCTTCATATCCTGGGGTAATTAAACATAAGAAAGGTGTGAGCTCAAATGCTCAATAAGGTTAAGAAATACAGCGGAAGATAACATAAATATTATGCTTTTTTATTAATTGAAACCACATGCCTTTACTGATAATAAACATGAATACTTTTATGGAAAGAATATGGCCGAGTAAATAATTCCATAATAAAACATAACCACGGGTATTCTACTAGTCGAATGACCACATGAACAATCAATATTATTTTCATAATGAGGGAATGTATAATGCGGGACATTCTGAAACATTTTGTCAAGGCCTTGTCCAAGACGTCTAAACATGATTAAGGACTTATCCGAAACCATATATCAAATTGGGAAAGGCCTCAGCCAATTATACGTCTAGTTGTCTCATGAGACCTACCAATGCATCGAGGAGTTATAGCGGGATCCACCCATCTGTTACTAAGTCCAATACATTCCTCATATGAAAAGGTTGAAATATAACATAAACATTCGTATTAAAACAAGAATACGAAATTTCAATACTTTAACCATAAACCATGAATGGTATAAAAATAGCACATTCACAGTCAAACATATCATAAAACCTTCAATATAATATGGAAGTTTGTATCATAATAAATTAACTTCAAATAAACTTAAAATCCATCAAAGGATGTTGATATAGATGAAATCATAACCTTTTTTTATAGAAATATATCTTTTTATTTTGAAATCATTTAAGAGTCACATAATTATAAATCAAACATTTATTTTGAAAATATTCTTATAATCTTGTAAGGGAAGCTTCGATGATTTTATAACAGCAGAAAACATCCAAACCCACCATATAAGTTACAAAACATTCTTACCTTTATTTTGTCGAAAATGTCATAAAGTACCTTGTTTGGAAAACAGCGGAAATATTCCTTTCAAAACATATAAGGTAAAATAAGGGTATAAATTACTTTAAACCATTGTTTATTAAATAGAAAAAATGTTTTGAAATACATTTTTTAGAAGAATAGATGTGGATGATAAAGAGGTCCCAGTAGATAATTACGTATAAACAACCTCGGATAATGAATAGATTGTGAAATTAACCCTTAACTTGTACTTTTCCTTGGTTGAGGGTAGGTTAAACTCATATATAATGGGGAAATAATTATTATTAAATTATACAAGAATCATATACATTAATATGATATCATATATGATCTTCTAATATTTCTTTGTTAATAATATTTTAGTATTATCATCGTTTCGGGTGTTAAATGATTCATTTTCCTTTATATGATTTGTTATATAAGTAATGTTTGTTATGGATATGATGTATATTATTCATATTCAGAATGATATTAAGTCTTTAAACATTATTTTTAATCATTTAATGAAAATTATTCTTGAATGGATTACGATGGGGAATGAATCTTATCACATTAGTGGAGATGGTAATCCGTACGTATGCACGAGTGACAATATCATTATTTTGATATTAAAATAATATATAATTGGATGGTATATCATATATACATAATTATTGTAACAACCTGAAATTTTGAATAAATCTTGTTTCCTAATTTTGTGTGTTATTTTATTTTTTTATACACAACAAAACTGTTTCATTTGATAACATGAGTATAATTAAAATGAGACCGTTGGGTTTTGACTGTTATAGGACCATTGGTCAATATGACCGCTGGAAATGAAAAATTTCGATTATTGTCTCTAAATACAAGTAATCTTGGTTAATTAATATAGAAAGAAGATTCTATGGCCTCACCCAGTAGTCTTGGACCGATCGAAGCCCATCTAACAGAACATGGGAAGGAGGTAGCACCACTGGGCTTTGCTTTGGACCAAACCCAAGTCGAACTTCATTGTGTGAAGTTAGAACGTAATCACCTTCGTGAGAAGTTCAAACTGATAGAAATTACTACTCGTGCGATGTTGGCCGAGCCTCCCTTGGATTCTCTCACCTTAGCATACCTTACACTTAGGTCCTATGCTGGTGTGATAAGGGGCTATATAAGGAGACCAAAACTGCCTTGTGTAATACTTTGTTTTAAATAAAAATCGTGATTTCTTCTTATGATGGAGTTTATGAATTTTCAAATGACCGGATAAATATAGTATGCATATTTTAAAAATGTTTATGTAAACCTTAAAAAATTAAAAATGTGTAATGATTTTCAAAAAATGTCCTTCTGCAATTATGTTCAGTACGAAATTTAGAGTCTAATAAGATCAAATTGATTTTTTGATGAATAGTAAATTATGAATAGTGATTTTACGCTTAGGATTAGTAATGTGACCAAATGGATTAGTAATTTCAGTCAAAGAATGTTTTAATATGATTTAGACACCTAGATTAAGTAATGTGATTCAATAAAATGGGTAAATAACGGTTTCATAAATTATTAGTCAAGTATTAGTTTTTTGGGGTGAATAGTGTTTTTTTAATTAAAAATTAAATTAAAAATATTTAGAAAATTATTTTTATAAAATGGATTTCATTTTTTAACTCAGAGCATCGATATTATGTTAAGGTAATTTTTGGGGATTTTTATGAAAAAAATGAATTTTCGGTGAATAGTGTATTTATTTAAAATTTAAATTTAAAATTTTTGGAAAATTATTTTTATAAAATTGAGTTCATATTTGTAATCAGAGCATCGATATTTGGTTAAGGTGAAATTTTGGGATTTTTCTGTGAAAGTTGAATTTTCGATGAATAGTGAAAATACAGTTTTTAAGTTACGAGTGTTTAATGACATCATTAAATGATTTATTAAGTATCTAATCAGTATGGTCGACTTATGAATAGTAATATAAGGTATTAGGTGTCCCATGTGGCCAATACCGTGGGAAAATACCATGGTAACACCCATGGTTTTTCCAAAACCACAAATGAGGTGTCCCTTGGCCATTAGTGCCTTGTCCCCTCACTTTCCCTATAAATACCAAGCCATTCTCTCATCCTTTGGACTCCAAAATCATTCTCAACAAAGTTCCGGTCTCCTTACCTCCCATAGAGTCCTCCAAAGGTGCCCTAAAGCCTCTCAAGGTCCCAACCTTTGAGTTTTAAGAGTTACGTTTAAGGTAAGGGATCTTACCTCTCTCTTTCTCTTCAAGTACTCTCTTTTATGTCATTTCTTTTATGATCCATGTTCTTATGTTGGAGGATGTTCTTTTATATTAATACAACTATCCTTTTTATTTTCATATTAAGAGATACCCCCTCTTTCACTCATCAATTCATTTTAAGAATGTTAAAGTGACGTCGTTAGGCTGCCGAATTTTTAAGGGATTCTTTCACCCTTCTCGTTTTCAAGATCTGTTTTCATGTCAAGTATTTCAAGTTCCTTTTTATTATGTTAGGGTATGATCTCTATATATAACATAATGATATTTTATGTTCATATTATGAGAGACCCTATTTTATCTCTTCAATTCAGTATTTTGATGTTTTAAGTGGCGCCATTAGGCTGCCGAATTTTTAAGGGATTCTTTCACCCTTCTCATTTTCAAGATCTATTTTCATGTCAAGTCTTTCAAGTTCCTTTTATTATGTTGGGGTATGATCTATATATCTATAAAACTTATATTTTATTTTAATATGATGAGATACCCTGTTTGATCTCTTCAATTCAGTATTTTAAAGTTTTAAGTGGCGTAGTTAGGCTGTCGAATTTTTAAGGGATTCTTTCACCCTTATCATTTTCAAGATCTGTTTTCATGTAAAGTCTTTAATGTTCCTTTTATTATTGGCTAAGTATTTAAGCCCCTAATTAAACTTTCTCTTCTTAGTTAATGGTGGGAAGTGGAAGAACATGTCACAACAACCAATGTGATAGGAAATGCGATGATTGTAGTATTAACATGATAGAGATGATTAGGGGATTAAAAGATAGTTATTATTTTGGAAGACGTTCACTATTTTGGGGACCCTATATGATCGAGGTAAATAGATTACTATGGTTTTTTCATTGAGGAGTAAGGTTGACTTATATTTTGAATAATCGATGAATTTAAGGTGGACTTATAGTAATTTAGGTTACTTATGGAACTGATTAACCTATCATGGATAAAATATGTTTAGGTTAGCTAATTTTGTTATAAGATGTTAGGAGTGGTTGATTTTGTTTGGAGTTTAACAATGAAGTTTATTTTGGAAGACTATGTTATCAAATCCTTCTTGTATTTGGGTTTCAATCTTAGTTTGGTTTATTTTGAGTAGTTTTAAGGGCATTTATTTATAGAATGGTCTATGGTGAACTTTGGGTAGTATCGTGGAACTTTGAAGATTTAAAGTAGTTTACCTTCCTCTGGGATTCTTTCTTTTTTAATATTTGTTTTACCTTACCCTTTCTGTTTTTGGGATAATGTTTAATGATAGAAGAAATAGATAGTTAATATTTTGTGGATTATGTGATTCTCTAGAAGATGATTCTTGTGCTTTTGATGAGACCAATTGTTTTTGAATTCTCATCATTTGGAGAAAAGATTAGTTTTGGTAGAGACTTATTAAAGGATGAAACTATACTTAAAGGTAGGTATATTTCCTTATGTTTTTGTTCTATGTAGTAAATGAATTCCTAAAAACTATGAAAAGGAATGTAAAACAAAAATAAATTTCTGTTAACGTTTCCTACTGGGAAATCAAATACCATTTAACCCATCATAAGTTTGTGATTTTCTTGTTGTTAACTTTCTCCTAATCATGTTTTCTATCACTCTCCTTCAGAACGTGACCCTTTGTTTTCTCCTCCATGTCCATGTTTTCCTACATGGAATCCTAGTATGGGTTAACTCAGGTGACCTTTTTTACTTCCCTTTATTTCTTTTAAAGTAATAGTTTTACTGACTCCTTTTCCGACGTGGGACTTTCAATGAAATTTCAAACCACAATTTTAAAAATTGCGAGGATGCAATTTCTTAAGGGGGAAGATTGTAACATCCCGAAATTTTGAATAAATCTTGTTTTCTAATTTTGTGTGTTATTTTATTTTTTTTATACTCAAAAAAACTGTTTCATTTGATAACATGAGTATAATTAAAATGTGACTGTTGGGTTTTGACTGTTATAGGACCATTGCTCAATATGACCGCCAGAAACTAAATGTTTCGGTTATTGTCTCTAAATACAAGTAATATTGGTTAATTAATATAGAAAGAAGATTAGATGGCCACACCCAGTAGTCTTGGACTGATCGAAGCCCATATAATAGAACTTGGGAAGGAGGTAGCACCATTGGGCTTTGCTCTGGACCAAACCCAAGACGAACTTCATCGTGTGAATTTATAATGGAATCGCCTTCGCGAGAAGTTCAAACTGATAGAAATTACTACTCGTGTGATATTGGTCGAGCCTCCCTCGGATTCTCTCACCTTAGCATAGCTTACATTTAGGTCCTATGCTGGTGTGATAAGGGGCTATGTTAGGAGACCATAACTGCCTTGTGTAATACTTTGTTTTAAATAAAAATTGGGATTTCTTCTTATGATGATGTTTATGAATTTTCAAATGATCGGATAAATATAGTATGCATATTTTTGATGAATTTTAGAAAAAGAATATTTTAAAAATGTTTATGTAAAACTTAAAAAATTAAAAATGTGTAATGATTTTCAAAAAATAGTCTTCTACAATTATGTTCAGTACGAAATTTAGAGTCTAATAAGATCAACTTGATTTTTGATGAATAGTAAATTATGAATAGTGATTTTACGCTTAGGATTAGTAATGTGACCAAATGGATTAGTAATTTCACTCAAAGAAAGTTTTAATATAATTTAGACACCTAGATTAAGTAATGTGATTCAATAAAATGGGTAAATAACGGTTTCATAAATTATTATTCAAGTATTAGTTTTTTGGGGTGAATAGTGTTTTTTTAATTAACAATTAAATTAAAATTATTTAGAAAATTATTTTTATAAAATGGATTTCATTTTTGAACTCAGAGCATCGAAATTATGTTAAGGTAATTTTTGGGGATTTTTCTGAAAAAAATGAGTTTTCAGTGAATAGTGTTTTTATTTAAAAATTAAATTAAAAATATTTAGAAAATTGTTTTTATAAAATGGAGTTCCTATTTGTAATCAGAGCATCAATATTTGGTTAAGGTGAAATTTTGTGATTTTTCTGAGAAAGTTGAATTTTCGATGAATAGTGAAAATACAGTTTTTAAGTTACGGGTGTTTAATGACATCATTAAATGATGTATTAAGTATTTAATCAATATGGTCGACTTATGAATATTAAGATAAGGTATGAGGTGTCTGAAGGGGCCAATACCATGGGCAAATACCATGGTCAAACCCATGGTTTTTCCAAAACCACCAATGAGGTGTCCCTTGGCCATTAATGCCTTGTCCCCTCACTTTCCCTAAAAATACCAAGCCATTCTCTCATCCTTTGGACTCCAAAATCATTATAAACTAAGTTCTGGTCTCCTTACCTTCCAAGGAGTCCTCCCAAGGTGCCCTAAAGCCTCTCAAGGTCCCAACCTTTGAGTTTTAAGAGTTACGTTTAAGGTAGGGGATCCTACCTCTCTCTTTCTTTTCAAGTACTCTCTTTTATGTCATTTATATTATGATCCATGTTCTTATGTTGAAGGATTTTTTTTATATTAATACTAATATCCTTTTTATGTTCATATGATCAGAGAACCCCTCTTTCACTCATCAATTCATTTTAATAATGTTTAAGTGACGCCGTTAGGCTGCTGAATTTTTAAGGGATTCTTTCACCCTTCTCGTTTTCAAGATCTGTTTTCATGTCAAGTATTTCAAGTTCCTTTTTATTATTTTGGGGTATGATTTCTATATATATCATAATGATCTTTTATGTTCATATGATGAGATAACCTATTTTATCTCTTCAATTCAGTATTTTGAAGTTTTAAGTGGCGTCGTTAGGCTGCCGAATTTTTAAGGGATTGTTTCACCCTTCTCGTTTTCAAGATCGATTTTCATGTCAAGTCTTTAAAGTTCCTTTTATTATGTTGGGGTATGATCTATATATCTATAAAACTTATATTTTATTTTAATATGATGAGATACCCTGTTTGATCTCTTCAATTCAGTATTTTAAAGTTTTAAGTGGCGTAGTTAGGCTGTCGAATTTTTAAGGGATTCTTTCACCCTTATCGTTTTCAAGATCTGTTTTCATGTAAAGTCTTTAATGTTCCTTTTTATTATGTTAGGGTATGATAACTATATCTATCATACTTATATTTTATGTTCATATGATGAGAGAACCTATTTGATCTCGTCAATTCAGTATTTTGAAGTTTTAAGTGGTGTCGTTTGGCTGTCGAATTTTCATAAGAGAAATCTTATTTTTGACTTCCTTTCATGTTCTTCATTTCATATGGAATATCTTTCAAATTTCATTACCATTTTCTTAAATACCTTATATTCTATCCCCATACTGTTTTATGGATCATTTATGAGTGGGTGACGCATGTCCCCTCTCTTTTCAATATTTTTTTTAAAACCTCATAACATAGTCATTATGCTGCAGAATTTCCATCTCAAAATGTCTCTCGCTTTTTATAAAGTTATTTTATTTTATTAAGTGAATACTAAAAGCTCTTTATTCTATATGGGTTTTTACATATATACCAAAATGTTCTATTTTAAATTATTGGATTTACATACATGAGACCCACCCTTCTTTTCTGTGGGTTTTAAAGTGACATAAAGATCATGTCTTTAAAGCAGTTTTTAAAACGTTAGGATTATGAAATGAAACCCATTTCTTTTATGCTATATGGGTTGTTTAAGAAGTGATTTATGATGATATATGTGGCTCACATGATAATAAAGACATGTTAAGGGTGCGCCCAGATAGCGCTCCAATGCATTCGGTAAAGACTTAATCTCTAGAGATGACCTTTTAGACTGATACCTTGGTGAATAACCTTGGTAATTTTTAATGACACCTTGGGGATGGACCTTGGTGAAATGAAATGATTTTCAATATTAAATTTTGTAGCCACATCTTCATGTTATAAAAAATGTTATCTTTATTATGATATGCCTCATGATTTCTTTCTCATGCCTTAAAGTTCTTTTTCATGACTTTATTGATGTCTCTCATGTTCACATGTTAAATGTTTCCCCTTGTTTCCCTTACTGAGCCTTCTGGTCACCCTTTCTTTTGATGTATGTCCCTAGGTTATGAGATGCAGTAATGAACCTAGGATGAAAATGAGGATAAGCCTTTCAAGTGTTTAAGAAGAATGTTTTATGTTATCATGTTTTAAGTTGTTAGTTTCCATGCCACTAAACCTTAATGATCCTCAGTTTTGTAAAATGTAATGAAATTTTATGTGATAAAAATGTGGGATGTTATAATTATTATCAAGTTTACATCAATTTAACATCATTAGTATACCCATTAAAATAATAATTTATTGAATAAAAATTACACCATGGTATGGAGACGGTAAGTCGTACATATGCATGTATGGTGACACGTCATTCAAATGATGGATAGAATAATGAAAATGGTTGTGCCATATTTATAATAACATAAAAGTATATAGAAGATACTGGATTTATTGTTTTAGAATTGAAACAACAAAGAAAGAGGAAGTGGGACAAGAAAATAACTAGAAAGAGGTGATGAAATATTTACCTCTTCTTTAGGTTCTTCCATTTTATTTGATCAAAAGGGATCCTTAGGTTGGATTTTGACTAAATAATGGCCTCTAAGATGAATAGAGTACTGTTGAGAGGGTATTTGGGTAGTGTTTTTCTGAGCCAAATGGATTTGATGGTGTGGATTAGAGAGAAGGGGGAGTTCCCTTTTATAAGAGGGGTGAGGGGCACCTTAAGAAAAGCTAGAAATGTTATTTTATAATAAAATAATTTTTGGTTTCTAATGGATCAAAAATACATTATTTAAAGGATAAGGTGGGTATGGGTTGAAAACCACTCAACCAATAGGTTTTAGACAGGTTTGGGTTACTATATTAACCTTATCTTTTAGATTTAACTCTTAGTTATATAGTTTGACATTTACCATGTCTCTTTATATTTTTATATTATATGGTTAATAAACTTACTATATACTTACAATAGAACCCCAAGTGGTTAATTAATGATAAACCTATCATTATATAAGTATTTTGGAAGAATCTTAGTTTTTTAGGAATAGAATATCAATTAATAATATAATATTTGTTTTAAAAACTCTTTTATGTCAATTTTAACACTATTTGGTATTTTGTTTTTTCTAAATTCATAAAAGCATTATTACTTTGAAAAAAATTCATCTAACCAACCCTAACATGTCATATTAACCTATAAAATTAGTGGAAGTCTAAAAATTCTCAAATTAAATTTATTTGGATATTTATAATATCAATTATTTTAATCATTCATTAATACGGTAATTTCTGCATCATCATTGTGTCATAAATAAATTTAATTATATATTGTCTAAAAACTATAAATAAAATATGATTATGTTATAAATATTTTTATATTTCGAATCAATATTTATATTCTAATTTATCTTATGTGTAACCTTATATTAAAAATGGATTAGTTATTAAACTTTGAATTTAACACTTTTAACTATTCTTTGAATTAAATAATAATAAATGTACTAATCTAATCCAAGTGAACCTAAAGGATTATATTTTATTCCTAAGGTTATTTTTGGTTGAATTAAACTTATCTAATAGAATTATTACATGTTTTAGTGTAATAATAATATCATTTTTACCCATAATTACCCTATTTACTTTTAACTGTGGTAAATAAAAGTAAAAGTTACTATTCACCAAAAATTATTTTCATCTTATTGAACCACATTTTACTTATTGATATCAACTGTGTCTCTAATATTTTTGAAATTCAACTCACATAAGTGGTAAAATTATGTTTTATGTAAGTTTACAAATTCTCCTAGGAGGTGGGTAAAAGACAGTAAAAAGTTAAATAAAATTTTTATATATCTAAAATTATTATAAACTGACTCCAATTAATTACATTGAACTTATATAGGTATTATGTATCTATTTTGACATAAAATAAATTTAAATAAAATAAATATTTATTTAAATAAAAAATATGTTTTAAACTATAACTCATTGTTTTTAACTATTCATCAAAAATTGAAAGTTTTCAGAAAAATACCAAAAATCCACCCTAAGCTAATTTAGATATTAAGTATCCAAAAATGAAGTCCATTTTTAAAGATAAAATTTAGAAAATTTAGAAAATTGTTTATTACTATTCATAACGGCTAGTTTGATTAGTTGTGGTGTGTTAGAACTCGATGTTGCGTACAACACATACTATTGTATTGTTCAAAGAGAAGTGTACCGTGGAAGCTTGGAGTGTTACAACAATACTTGGTTATAACATAACCAACATACTCAGTTATAACATAACCACTATACTTGATGATAACATAACCTCTATCCTAGATTAAAGTGAAAACACCATCACAAAATTTAAAATATATATGTGTGTTAAAAAATATCAACAAACATTCATTATATAAGAACCCATTAAAATAAATGGGTTTTATAAGCATTTAATTATAGCATAACTCGTGGAAAAGGAATAGGTTTCCTAAACATTTCATCCAGTCATTATAGCATAACTCATGAGAAAGTAATGGGTTTCATAAACATATTATCATGATAAAAATAAAAAAACCTAGAGAAATAATATTGATTATATCCTTTGATCAAATCCTCATTAGTGCTTAAGTGAAATCAAGGTTTATTTTCTTCGATGAATAGAAATACTATTAAAATTCCATTAAAACATTCTTTAGGAAAATTACTTTGTCAATTTTAAAATATTTCATTAAAATCTAAAAATTTCAAATATATTTTGAGAAAAAATATTTTGAAATTACCATGGGATATTTTTAAAGAAGCTTCATTGTATTGAGTGTTTATGATAATGGGAAACTCTTTTTATTCTGTAAAATTTAAAAAAAACATTCCTTTGATACTTTTGTAAAAAAAGTCCAAAATATTTCCCATTTAGAAAATGAAAATATGATTCCTTTAGAAAAATTTAAAAAATTAAAACATGGTTTAAAATTAATTTAAAAAATCATAGGAGAATAGGAAAATCCTTTAAATAATTAGACTACATGGATGTAAAAGAAAAATTATTTTTAACCAAAGATAAAATAAATTCGATTTTACTTAAAAACGAATTCAGTCTCTTGAGTGCATAAGGAGAGTAAAATGAAATGAAAACATTTATTTTCATAAAAATTCTAGTGGAGAAGAAAATTTATGTTTTTATTGATAGTTATATACTATTATTTCTTTATCAGAAACATAATCATAAACAATACCGATAAATAATGAGTTTGTAACAAAAAACCCTTACCACTTTTTTACCTTTTGAATCATAATCCCCATGAAAAAAGAACCATAAATGTATATTTAATCCCCAATATATTTTATAATGGTATTAATAAAATACATTCATGGTTAGTATATTCACCACGTAAAAGAAACAAGTGGTGCATATATCATGTGTCTCATATAATTAAAAGTGAGATGAAAATCTCGTATCAATTGGTATTCATCGAATTATATATCCATTGAAAGAATAAAATCAATTGAAACATAAAATATCATTAAATTAATTATATCCATGATATTAAATTTAAGAGGGTTAGTATATACACCACACAGAATAAACAAGTGGTGAATTTGATATAAGTCCCCAAATAATAAATTTGCAAGTAGTAATCATATACTTTATTTCTGAATTCCTTTGGGAGTAGTAATCATATAGGTATATCATTAATGTAATTTTTAACCTAATTCATTTAATTATACAATAAATACCTAGAAAATGGATAATTCGAATATAATTCTTGCAAACATCCCTAGTATGTTACACAGATCTATAAAATTCTTGAGAAACATTAACTCATTCAAATTATATCTCTTTTAATATTTTTAAAACTTTTTTATTTATTTTTATATAAAATAAATAAATAATATATTATAATTGTAAAATAATTTGAGGTAATTAAATAATTTTTGTAAATTTTAAATAAATTCATATCATTAGAATAATTTCCTTAATCACAACATAGTCACTTATATTTTTTTCATGACATCCTTTATCCATTAGTAGACACATAAGAGACATTTAAAACTAAGTTAGAGTGAAATTTTGTAACATTGATTGATTTAAATATTATAATGGTAATTTTCCTAAAAATGTGTCTATTAAAAAACTCAATTTTGTGCCTAAGGTGATAAGGATCTAATTTACTTAATCCAATAAGTATTAAGATGGAAATGTAGGACATTATTTCTTAGTTTTAACCTAGATTAACTGGATTTACACTTTACCGAAGAGAAATATTTTTCCATGGTTACTATCCATATTGGTAGAAAATTGAAGTAGACTATTTTCAATATTTGAACCTAATAATTCCAAATATTGAATCCAATTTATCAAATTCAATTTCTATCAAATTCAGAAATTCATTTAAAATAAGCGTGCAAAATATGATTAAAAATACTTTATGTAGGATTAAAATAATGAATGAAGATACTGTATGTAGTATCTAATGATGCTCAATACACAAGAGGGGGGTGAATTGTATACTCTAAAAATTCTTTTGGAACATTTAAATATGGTTATATTTAACAATGTTAAACAAGGTAAATTCACAAAACTACTAGTTCTACAAACTTTCTTGATTACAAAAAAGTGATTCAGAGAATGAAATTCTTGAAAAGTGAATCCAGAAATAAAACTTAACAAAAGTTTACAAAGATGAGGATTCTACCTTAAAGCATATAGAATCTTTCTAAATCAGAGTGTACAAATGTAAGGAAGTATAAGATAGTTATACTTTCCTCCATAATAAAAATTTAGTGGAAAACTTGAAACAAACAAGTAATAAGTAATGAATCTTTCAACCCAAAGAGAAGGGTATCCAACAACCTTGGATAAAGGTCCCTTGATTTATACTTTCAAGAAAGTTTGTCTTACCCACACTAGGGTAATCCCTCGATACGAATATCGGAGTCTGTCTTGCTATCCTCGCAAGCCCTCAACTTCAAGGTAGTCGGCCCCTCTGTCTTCCTCAGCAAGGAAGTCCTCAAGATTCAAGGTAGTCGGCACCTCTATCTTCCTATCCCCAAAAGCCCTCGAATGTACTCAATAACAATCGGAGTCGCACTAAGAAAATATGAACAAGGTGTTCATTACGCACAAAGCAGGAAAGTATCTCTCTCTATAAATCACTTCATCATGTAATCTATAGAGTCATAGAACGGTTCTCAAAAAGTTATGAACTCTTTAAATTGAGATCTTATTTATAGGAACAACTTCAACGGTCAGATCCCTCCTCCAATGGTCATATTTTTCCTTAAATTTCAGAGGGACCTATACACATGTCAATCAAACAAAGGTTAGTTAGTAGCTGAATTAACGACATCATTTTATAACCAAAACATGAGTAAGAAAAAATATGGTTACTTAAGAAAATTCATTTTTTGGAATGTAAGTAAAAAATAAAAGTTCAGAGTCTACCCAAAAACTATTCGGAGTCTATAATACAAGGATATTCATATTCTGTTTTCCAAGGAATTAGGAACCTGAATTCTATAGAATTCCAGAGTCTGAATTTCAAGGAAAAATCAGAATCTGGATTCACAAGAATTTGGAAACTGAACTTAGAATGTTTGAAATCTGAATTCATTAGAATTCG
Source organism: Viscum album (assembly GCA_963277665.1). Lineage (NCBI taxonomy): Eukaryota > Viridiplantae > Streptophyta > Magnoliopsida > Santalales > Viscaceae > Viscum > Viscum album. The sequence goes on from OY728140.1 coordinate 103,261,266, forward strand.
GAGTCTGAACTTAGAAGAGTTCAGAGTCTAAATTCAGATAACTCAGAGTCGAAACCCATGAGAGTTTGGAGTCTGAATTCAAAGAACTCAGAGTCAGAACATAGAAGAATTCAGAGTCTAAATTCAGAGAACTCAGAGTCAGAACTCAGAAGCGTTCTGAGACTGAATTCAGAGAACTCGGAACCTAAATTCGGATACTAAAAATAGAATGATTTATATCTAACTATATATATGATTCCAAGGTTTTGGATATGAAACTGAATTTTATAATTAGAGACAAAATGAACAATGAAAAACATGGTAAGGATAAATTTCCTTGGGGGAGGAAACATTTCCTTATGAAAGTAAAACATAGGGTAAAATGAAATTTTCCTTAAGATAAGGAGTTTGTGATTTTCAAAATAAGAAGTAATGGAAAAGTCATAAAGAAAACTTATTGACTAATAAATATCCCCAATCATGAAGGAATGGAAAAGTCATAAGGAAACCTTATTGACTCAACAATCTCCCCACTTTTAGAAAGCAAAAACATCCTTACGAAAAAGAATATAAGGATTTAGAAAATATTTTTCTAGACTTTGAAAATAAAACTTATCTCCCTTAACACATGGGAAAGGACGAATACGACTAACTCCCCTTAGGCTTTGGAACATTAGGGATCATATTCTAGATTTCTAGAATTATATTTTTTGTTATTTTGAATACAGTAATCTTTGTAATGAAAACTCCCCCTTAGATGGACTCCCTCTTACTTAGGGACATTTCTTCTTTACTCAGTATTCTTTTACCTTTCTCCCCATTTGTGATTTTGAATTTTTTTTGAGAGAATGGAAAAGAAATTATGGTACCTGAAATATTAGTACAAAACATCCAAAAGACAAGCAACTATACATTTCATTATGATAGAAAAAAATTATACAAGGAAGTAAAATACAACAAAAGATCAGATTTAAACAAAGTTATCCTTCCTTTTCCTTGGGCATCAGCTTCTACACTATTGTTTTGAGCTTCTTAAGCTTCTTGTGGTATTCCTATAGTTGTTTGAGAATCTGATCCTGATCCTCATCTTTCTTCTATAGAGCTTTGATTTTACCATCCTGAGCCTTAAGAGCCTCTGCCTGAGCATTCAGGACTTCTTCCTGCTTGACAAGATTTTCTACTATCTCAATCTGAAGATCTCTTTCTCTCTTCCAGCTTTGAGTCACTGAATATAGTTTCCCATTCAAATCCTTCACTTCTTGAATCCTAAAATTCTGTTCCAAAGTCAACTTATCTTAAAAACTACTTGTGAGATCCTTGATCTTTCCATATTCAATGTCAAATTCCTCTTTGACACTATCTTGGAACTCATCAAGATCTCTCATATCTTCAACAGTCTTATTTGACCTGCAAACCATTTTCTTACAAGACCTTTTGTGGGCATCGTAGTTAATGAATTTTTTTTAAATCAGCCTCAAGCATTACACACTTATCCATCACCATGGATACTGAATCCAACTTTTGGTTTAAGGTGTGTTGAAGCATCTGGCATCTCGAATAAATGCTTGGAAAAATTGGAATAGTCCCAACAAGATTCTTTAATTACTGAACAATGAAATCATGTCTAAGGGATGATGATACTAAATCTGAAATGTTGCTAGGTGAGGGATCTTTCTCTAGCTCAGCAAGTTTCCTCTTTGAAGATCCACCAGCTTCCTTCTTCTTCACAACAGCTTTACCAGGTGTATCAACAACCACATGTTTTTCCTTATTAGTTTTTAGAATGGCTTCCTCATCCGGAGATTTATGTTCACTGTCAGACATTTGAACAATTTTATCATTATCTATATATTCTATCTCATCTATTGCCTCAAAATCCTCAGGGTGAATGAAGTCATGATTATAACTTTCTTCCTCAGAGAGCTTATTCACTTCATCTTCACCCTTCTTATACTCTCAATTAACATCTTTCCTAGGTGTATCCAACTTTGAGGATTCTACTTCAGAAGTTCGGATTGAGAGCTTCTCAGATGGGCTTTCTTTCTGATGGAAATCTTCTACTTGCTCAATCAACTCTTCAGTGTCACCATTTCTTTCTACTTCTTCTTTAACTCCTTCTACTTCTTTTACTTATTTGACTTTTTCCAATGTCACAAATTTATTCCTTGGAGTTTCAGGTAAAGCTTCTACCAGGAAGGATTTTGGTACTAGAATATTTTCAGATGCTTTTCCAGTATCCCTCAGAAGGGATTAAACAATCTATGCTTCATTCATCTTCTTCTTTAGTTTCTTTTCTTTAGATTTCTTTTCAAGCTCATCAGCTGTCTTATCTTTTACGAATTTTTGCATTAGCAGGATCCAAACAAAAACACGGCTCCCCTGCTTTCCTGTTCTATTTTTCTTCTCTCCACTTATCAACTACCTCATTTGAATATGATTTTTACTTCTTATGTTTTGGAGATTCATATTGGATTTCCTTGAGCTCTGAATTTTTTCCTTCCACTATTACTTCCTTTAACTTCCTCTTCCTTCCTCCCTTTTTGGACGATTCAGCCACTTCTTGTTTTTCGGAATAGCTTCAGCTTCTTCCTCTGGTAAGTCATAGAATTATCCAGAGTTGGTAGAAAAACCAATGTTCATCCTTTTCAGGATATCATCAATGACTAGCATGACTTTTCAATTCCTTAGCTTCGAGCTGCAAAGAATTTTAAAATATTCTAAGCATCGAACAATTAACTAGGAGATAATGGCTGGATACATGATTATCTGAGCCTTCAAGTTTCCATTCTTAATTATTTCAATTGTAATGAGAATATGCTTAACCATATTGAACTTCCTTAGATTTACCACGAAATCCAAGATGTACATGTCACTCTTCTCCAATGTATCTTTGTCCCCTTTTCTTAGAATGATGAATCCTTGAACCCATAATTTGAGATTCCGATGATTTGTAGTTAAGTGGGTGATCTTTGGAGTCTTTACATCAGAGTGTTCAAGACATGCCATAGACTTCTCCTTAACAAAACTTCCTTTGACATCTGGAAACTTATGATAATAGAACTCATCTTACCCTTCGTATGGAATACCAACTAAATTAGCTACCTTAGTATATTAAAGATCATAAGTCTTTCCATATCTCTTGAACGAAAACTTCTCTCTACCTTCTTCCTAGAATAAACTAACTAATTCATTAAATTCCACTAGAAAGTCTGGATACACTAAATCATGAGCCCCTGGATTCGATACGCAAACAATGTCCCATCCATTGAGCTTGATGTTCTTAAAGATTATAGAATCATACTTTTTGAAGATGTTCGAATGCACCAACCTTTTTCTATAGACCTACCACTCCGAGATTGGTTTCATAGTAGAAATATCTTTCTAAGAGGATTATTCTACAGACATTCGGAAATGAGAAACCCTTGAAAATCCAGAATGAGCTTATGTAGAATGGAAGAACTTTAGCACACGAGAGCTTGAGATTCGATGTGGGACAACCATTGGGGGTCCTTTATATAGGAGTTTGATGCGAAGATTTATCTTCCAAACTCAATCCAATGGATGAAAATAATTCTGATCAGATCTGACGGTTGATATGATAGCTGCAAAGAAATCTTAGATCTGAACTTTTGAGGTTTTTAAGAAAAACATTTGGATTTAAGAAAAAAGAGAATCCAAATAATTTAAAAACAAAAGAAAATACCAGCAAGTAACGGATGATTAAAAAATCTCAGGAAAGGAAACATACCTTTCGAGTTTCCAGGAATATTATTCATAATGAGGAAAATTCTTCTTGAATAACTTTAGATTCCAAAAAATTTTGATTAAGAAAAAATTTGAAAAATTCACTACGAATTTTTAGACAATCTTAATACAAAAATTTTCATTACGAATGATTTGAAAAATATGACTGAAAATTTTCTTTATGAAAGATATAAATAATCTGACTATGAAAATTTTCATTACCAATGATTTGAAAAATCTGACTATGAATATTTTCATTACGAAAGATTTGAAAAATCTGACGATGAAAATTTTAATTAAAAAAGATTTGAAAAATCTGAATATTAAAAGTTTCATTACAAAAGATTTGAAAAATCTGACTATGAAAATTGTCATTACGAAATATTTCAAAAATCTGACTATGAAAATTTTCATTACAAAAATATTTGAAAAATATGACTACAAAAATTTTCATTATGAAAGATGTTGTTTTAACTAACAAGAAAATGTACTCCCCCTATGAAAAGGAGTTTATTACTGTAAGGAGATTGGTTCAAATAGAAATTTAACATGGAAGATTACATTATGGTTATCATTCCTAACTTCTGTTTAATGCATTAAAATCTATTAGAGGGTAAAGATTTTGTGAAAATATCATCATGTTTATCTTGTGTTCCGATAAGTTGAATAATGATATCCCCTTTTGTGTGTGATCCCTAAGAAAATGATGCCTAATATCTATGTGTTTTTCACGAGAGTGATGTGAAGGGTTTTTATTAAGTGAAATGGCACTAGTATTAACATAAAAAATTTGTGTTTTGGTAAAACTCATACCATAGTCTGTGAGTGTGTGTTGCATCCACAACACTTGACCACAACAACTTCCTGCTGCTACATATTCAGATTCCACATTGGAAAGTGCTACTGAGTGTTGATTTTTGCATGACTAAAATACTAATGAATATCTTAAAAAAGAAAAGTTCTGGATGTACTATTTCTATCCATTCTACATCCACGAAATTCAGCATCCGAAAAACGTTTTAAAACAAAATCATTTTCAGGATTATAAAACAGTCCTAAATCCATGGTTCCCTTTAAGTAACGACAAATTCTTTTTACTACCTTTAAATGAGATTCCTTAGGATTGGATTGACATCTTTTATATATGAATACTGAAAACATTATGTCAGGATGACTAGCTATCAAGTAAAGTAAACTTCTTATCATACCTCTCAAAGATGTTTGGTCTACTAGTTTCCCAGCTTCATCAAGATCAAGTGTGTTTGAGATACCAATGGTAGTACTAATACTCTTAGTGTTGTCATATCCATACTTTTTAAGAAGATCTTTAATATACTTATGTTGTGATATATAGATTCCTTCAGGTTTTTGAGAAATTTTAAAACCAAGGAAAAATGTTAACTCACTCATCATACTCATTTCAAACTCAGATTTCATTAGATACACAAAGGAATCAGTTAAAGATTACTGAGTTGAACCAAATATAATGTCATCAACATAAATTTGAACAATAAAAAAAATTTCTTATCTTTATTTATAAAAAGGGTTGGATCTGCATTTCCCTTAACAAAATTATTTTGAAGCAAAAATCATGTAAGCCTATCATACCACGCTCGAGGGGCTTGCTTAAGTCCATACAAAGCTTTGGTAAGTTTATAAACATGTTCAGGATGTTTTGTATCTTCAAAACCAGGAGGTTGGTCAACAAAAACTTCCTCTTGTACAAAACCTTTAAGGAAAACACATTTCACATCCATTTTAAAAATTTTAAAGTTGACGAATGTTGTAAAGGCAAGTAGAATACGAATAGATTCAAGTCTAGATACTGAAGCATAGGTTTCATCCTAGTCTATTTTTTCTTGTTGATTATAGACTTTAGCAACCAATATAGCTTTATTTCTTACTATGATTCCATTTTCATCACATTTATTTCTAAAGACCCATTTTACTCCAATAACAAAAGTTTCCTTAGGACTTTCAACCAAGGTCTATAATTTATTCATTTCGAATTCATTTAGCTCATCTTGAATAGATTTTATCCAATCATCATCACCTAAAGCTTCATTAGTGCTTTTTGGTTCTAATTGGGAAAGGAATGCTAGATGTTCTATTTCATTCCTTATATAACTTCTAGTCCTTACAGGTTGATTTAAATCACCAATGATACTATCACTGGGAAGATTTTTAAGACACAACTGATTTGGATTTTGTAAAACCTGTTCATCAACATAGGGTAGGAAATATTCTGGGGTAAATGCTTCAGAAAATTCTTGGACATTTTCCTTATCAGAATGATCATCTAACAAAGGTTGATAATCAATTTTTAAAAACACATCCAAATATGTAGGTTGGGGTAGTTTATAAATAAAGGGATCAATTTCATCAAATTCTACATGTACTGTTTATACAATAGTACACATTTTTTATTGAAAAATCTAGAAGCCTTAGAAGTTGTGGAGTAGCCTTAGAAAATTCCTTCATCATATTTTGGTGCGAATTTGTGTAAATTATCTTTAGTATTAAAAATGAATAACTTGCAACCAAAAACATTGAAGTAGGAAAGTCTAGGTTGTCTACCATTCGATAACTCATAAGGGGTTTTATTAAGAAAAGGTCTAATCAAAACACAATTTTTAGTATAACAAGCAGTACTTACAACATCAGCCTAAAAATGTTTGGTTATAGAATATTCACTCAACATGGTTCTTGTTATCTCTTGAAGAATTATATTTCTTCTTTCAACAACACCATTTTTTTTGGGTTGTTCTAGGTGCTGAGAAGTTATGAGTAATGCCTTTTCTACTACAAAAAGATTCAAAATCAGAATTTTGAAATTCTTCTCCATGATCGCTATGAATAGTTATCAATGGAAGGTTTTTATAATTTTTAACTTGGGATCTAAAACTTTTGAAATAAGAAAACTCTTCATATTTCTTGGCTATAAAAAATACCCACGTAAATCTAGTGTAATCATCAACTAAGAAAAATACATAATATTTTCCTCCAATGCTTCCGATTTGTATTGGGAAAAAAGGTCCATATGCACTAACTATAATGCATCAGTAGTTGAGACTTCACCGACTGATTTAAAACTTGATTTATGTTACTTTTTATATTAACAAGGATAAAAAACTCTTGAAGATTTAAATCTAAGCTCTGGTAGATCCTTAACTAATCTTTTCTTAGAGATTTTGCATAGGTTTTTAAGGTGACAGTGACCTGACCTTCTATGCCACAACCAAGAATGATCTTACATTGCACTAAGGCAATGTAGATCTTGGCTTCTAAGGTCTTCTAGGTTTAGTGTGTAAACATTCTCTTGCCTGTGGGTAGAAATAATGAACTCTTCCTTGGAATTGTGTACTAAGCACTTGTCATTCCTAAAATTCACAAGGTAACCTTCATCACATAATTGACTTATGCTAATGAGATTTTGGTTAAGACCTTAAACAAATAAAACATTTTAAATCAAAGTATTTCGAAGAATAACGATGTTACCTATACCAATAATTTCTTTCTTAGCATTATCTTCAAAAGTTACTTTCCCTCATTTCATCTTGATAATCTTTTCAAAGTGGTTTTTGTTACCAGTCAAATGCCAGGAATATCCACTATCCATGTACCAAGTATTGTTGTTCGTACTTTACTTATTTTCCTGAAAATAATAATGTTAGACTTTTAGAATCCAAACATTCTTGGATCTAGAAATTTCAAAAAGAAAAATTTTAGGCACCCACATTTTTTTAGAAAAATAGGATTTGTGAAAACCTAAAGACTAATTTTTTTTAAGGAACAAATTTTTTTCCAACTCCCACCACATTGAAAATTAGTACAAAAGGGATCACTTTGAGGAAGAAAATAATTATTACTAAAAATTTGTTCAGAACTAGTATAACCAAATCCAGAATTATTCCGTAGAGGTTGAATTTGGGAATAAATTTTATCAAAATTTTCCTTACCTAAGGTAAAGTATGAAAAACCCTTCCACAAGGAAAATATTTCCGATTTTAGTTTTATAACTAAGTTCTTATCTTCCAAAACATTTTTTTACACTAGAGTTAGGCTTGAAAAAAAATTTCTTAGAAATTACTTTTTTTAGATCCTTAGAAAGTTTATCCTTCTCAGAATTTACTTCCTCAAGGTTTTTGGAAATACTTTCAAAATAAATTTTTTTTTGTCAAGATTTGTAAAAAGATCTTATATTTCCTTAGAAAGTATATAAATCCTAGAATTTTCCTTATCATCCTTTTTTTCACTTTTTAATTCTCATTCTCAAGGAGCTTAGAAAACCTAGAAACTTCTTCATAGGTTGATAAAGTATTATCCTCATCAGAAGAGGATTCTTCAACAGAAGACTTATAATATTTACTATCACTAAAATTAGTATTTAAAGATACATTGGTCATAGATTCATCATTGTGTACCTTATCCATTAAGCAATGATTTTCAATAGGTAGTCTGGCTATTAGACTATGATTCTTCTGTCCAGAAGATTCATACTCTGTTGATTCATCCGAAGAGTCACCACCATTGTCACTCCAAGTGTCATTATCTTTTAAGACTCTCTTAGCTTTATCTTTGTAGCACTTATTTCTATTTCTCTCAGAATGATTCACTTTTCTTTCCTTTCTTTTAATCCTACTACAATCAGGTCTTATATATCTAGCTCTCTTGCATTCATAACATGTGACTTCGGAATATTTCTTATCTTTCCTTTCTCTCTTCTTATATCTGGATTGAATGTTCTTCTGGCCAAAAATATTGTTCATCCTTTGAACAAGATTTTCTAGTTCATTTTATGAAGATTCACTTCCACTAGATTCGGATTGGATAACAACCTTCTTATACTTAGATCTAGTAACTATCTCAGGAGTCTTGGCTTTCATATGATTTGAAGTTGTTGTAAAAGCAACACTGCCATTCCCATTCTTCTTCTTAACATTATCAGCATCCCTCTTCATTCTAGTCATATGTTGAAGAAGAGTTCCAAAACATTCATCAAGAGAAATCTGAGTAACCTTTCTATTCTCATCTATAGCTGTTCTCTTGGATTCCCACTCATTGGGAATGATGTCTATGATTTTTTCCAAAATAGATTCATCATCTAATCCTTTCTTACCCATAGATTGTAAACTATTAAAAATAGTCATGAATCTTGGTTGCATATTACATATGGGTTCTCTATAAGGAAACCAAAAACCATGATACTCAGCTCTGAGCATGGATCTTCTAGTTTCAATAACTTTGGAAGTTCCAAAGTGAGTAACTTCAAGCTTCTTCCTTATACAATTTTCTACTTCACAAGATGAAATTTGGCTATATATATATCTAGTCATGGAACAAAGAAATGTATTGTGTGCCTTATAACTCAGTTGATTTTCATGCTTTTCTTGGTTGGTGAAAGTACTAACTTCCTTGTTAGGGATTTTATATCCTCTAGTAAGCATGACAAAATTGTCTACTATAGTATTGATAATGAATGTATTCATATGATATCTTCAATATTAGTAATCATTCCCATAAAAAATAGGTGGTCTAGTTGGATTTTGGTTGTCAATGGAACCAACATTGATTCCTGACAACTTAAAGAAAATCTTTCCACACAAACTTATTATTAATAAAAGTTTGTAAACAAGGAAAATATTCCTCAGCAAGGAAAATATAGAACAATGAAAAACCTGAGCAAGGAAAAATTATGTGAATACATGTATTTCAGAAACCTCCTCTGATACCAATTGTAGGATTCGTATAGGGTATGAGGTCACCACACTTGATACCAATTGTAGGATGGAAATAATGAATGAAGATACTGTATGTAGTATCTAATGATGATAAACACACAAGAGGGGTTGAATTGTATAATTTAAAAAGTATTTTGTAAATTTTAAAGATTTTTATGTTCAACAAAGATAAAAAAGGTAAATTCACAAAAGCTCTAGTTCTAAAAGCTAACTTGATTTCGAAAAATTGATTCTGAGAATGCAATTCCGTAAAAGTGAATCCGGAAATGAAACTTAAAAAAAGTTTAAAAAGATGAAGATTATACCTTAACGCATATAGAATCTTTCCAAATCAGAGTGTACAAATGTAGGGAAGTATAAGATAGTTATACTTTCCTCAACAATCAAAATGAAGCAGAAAACATGAAACAAACAAGTAACAAGTAATGAATTTTTTATCCTAAAGAGAAGGGTATCCAACAACCTTGGATAAATGTCCCTTGATTTATACTTTCAAGAAATTCTATCCTACCCACACAAGGGTAAGCCATAGATATAAAGATCAGAGTCTATCTTTTTATCCCCGCAAGCCCTAAACTTTAAGGTAGTCAGTGCCTCTGTCTTCCTCAGCAAGGAAGTCCTCAAGCTTTAAGGTAGTCGACACCTCTGTCTTCCTATCCTCAGAATCTCTCAAATGTACTCAGCAACATTCGGAGTCACACAAAGAAAATTTTAACAAGGTGTTCAGTACGTACAAAGCATGAAAGTATCTCTCTCTATAAATAACTTCAGTATGTAATCTCTAGAGTAATATAACGGTTCTAAAAAATTTGTGAGCTCTTTCAAATGAGCTCCTATTTATCGGCACAGCTTCAACGGTTGGCTCCCTCCTCCAACAGTCATATTTTCCCTTGAATTTTGGAGGGACCTATACATGTGTCACTCAAACAACGATTAGTTAGTAACTGAATTCATGACATCGTTTTATAACTGAAACATGAGTAAGAAAAAATATGGTTACTTAAGAAAATTCATTTATCATAATATAAGCAAAAAATGAAATTTCTAAGTCTACCCAAAAACTATTTGGAGTCTATAACACAAGGATATTCGGATTCTATTTTCCAAGGAATTAGGAACCTGAATTATATAGAATTTGGGAGTCTGAATTTCAAGGAAATTTAGAATCTTGATTCACAAGAATTCAGAACCCGAACTTACAATATTCGGAATATGAATTCATAAGAATTTGGAGTCTGAACTCAGAAGAGTTCGGAGTCTGAATTCAGAGAACTCAGAGTTAGAACTCATAAGAGTTCGGAGTCTGAATTCAGTGAACTCGGAGTCAGAACATAGAAGAATTCAGAGTCTAAATTTAGAGAACTCAGAGTCCAAACTCAGAAGAGTTCAGAGTCTGAATTTAGAGAACTCAGAAGCTAAATTTGGATTCTGAAAAGATAATGCTTTATATCTAAGTATATATATGATTCCAAGGTTTTGGATACGAAACTGAATTTTCTATATAGAGACAAAATGAACAATGAAAAACTTTATAAGGATAAATTTCCTTGGGGGAGGAAAATTTTTCATATGAAAGTAAAACATAGGGTAAAATGAAATTGTCTATAAGATAATGTGTTTGTGATTTTCAAAAAAAGAAGGAATGGAAAAGTCATAATTAAGACTTATTGACTCAATAATCTCCCTAATCCTAAAGGAATGGAAAAATAATAAGGAAACCATACTGACTCAACAATCTCCCCCTTTTTGGAAAGCACAAACATCGTTACAAAATAGAATATAAGAATTTTGAAAATATTTTTCTGGACATTGAAAATAAAACTTTTCTCCCTTATCACATGGGAAAGGATGAATATGAATAACTCCCCCTTATGATTTGGATCACTAAGGATCGTATTCTAGATTTCTGAATTGATATTTTCCATTATATTGAATACAAAAATCTTTGTAATGAAAACCCCCCCTTAGATGAACTCTTCTTTACTTAGGGACATTTTTTCTTTACTCAATATTATTTTTTCCTTTCTCCCCCTTGTTATTTTCAAAAAGGAATTTGAGAGAATGAAAAAAAAATTATGGTACCTGAAATATTAGTAAAAAAACATCCAAAAGAAAAGCAACCGTACATTTCATTATGATAGGAAAAATTTATACAAGGAAGAAAAATACAACAAAAGACCGGATTTAAACAAAGTTATCCTTCCTTTTCCTTGAGCATCAGCTTCTTTACTATTGTTTTGGGCTTCTTAAGCCCCATGTGCTATTCCTATGCTTGTTTGAGAATCTGATCCTGATCCTCATATTTCTTTTCTAGTGCTTTAATTCTATCATCCTGAGACTTAAGAGCCTCTGCCTGAGCCTTCAGGACTTTTTCCTGCTTGAGAAGATTTTCATTTATCTCAATTCGAAGATCTCTTTCTCTCTTCTAGATTTGAGCCACTGAATGCAGTTTCCCATTAAAATCCTTCACTTCTTGAATCTGATAATTCTATTCCAGAGTCAGGTTTTCTTCAAAACTACTTGTGAGATCCTTGATCTTTCTATCTTCAATGTCAAACGCCTCCTTGACACTATCTTGGAACTCATCAAGATCTCTCATTTCTTAAACTGTATCCTTTGACCAGATAACCATTCTCTTACAAGACCATTTGTGGGAATCTTAGTTACTGAAAAGTTTTTTGAAATCGGCCTCATGCTTTACACACTTATCCATCACCATGGATACTGAATCCAATTTTTTGTATAAGGTGTGTTGAAGCATCTATCATCTCGAATCAATGCTTGGAAAAATCAGAATGGTCCCAACAAGCTTCTTTAACGACTAAACAATGAAATCATGTCCAATGGATGATGATTCCGAATCTGAAACTTTACTATGTGAGGGCTCTTTCTCTAGCTCAACAAGATTCCTCTTTGAAGATCCACCAGCTTCCTTCTTCTTCAAAATAGCTTTACCAAGTGTATCAACAACCACCTATTTTCCCTTATCAGTTTTCAGAATGGCTTCCTCATCTGGGGATTTATGTTCACTGTCAGACTGTTGAACAATTTTATCTTCATCTATCTCTTCTTTCTCAGCTCTTGCCTTAGTATCTGAAGGGTGAATGAAGTCATAATTAGAACTTTCTTCCTCATAGATCTTATTCACGTTATCTTCACCCTTCTTATACTCCCCTTTCTCATCTTTCCCAGGTGTAGCCAGCTTTGAGGATTTTGCATCAGAAGTTCAGATTGAGAGCTTCTTGAATGGTCTTTCTTTCTCATGGAAATATTCTAATCGGTTAATCAACTCTATGGTGTCACCAATTTTTTCTACTTCTTCTTCAACTCCATCTACTTATTTTACTTATTTTAATTTTTCCAGAGTCACAAATTTCTTTCCAGGAGTTTCTAGGTAAAGATTCTACCAGGAAGGATTTTGGTACCGAAATATTTTCAGATGATTTCTTAGTATTCCTCGAAAGGAAATGAACAATCTCTACTTCATTCATCATATTAATTAGTTTCTTTTCTTTATCTTTCTTTTCAAGCTCATTAGCTGTCATTTATTTTATGGATTTTTCTTCAGCAGGATCCAAACCAAAACTTGGCTACCCTGATTTCCTATTCTGTTTGTCTTCTATCCACTTAACAACTACCTCATCTGAATATGTTTTTTTATTCTTAGGTTTTAGAGATGAATATTGTATTTCCTTGGGCTTTGGAGTTTTTCCTTACACTACTAGTTCCTTCAACTTCTTCTTCCTTCCTCCCTTTTTGGACGGTTCAGCCACATTTTGTTTTTTTGGAACAACTTCAGCTTCTTCTTCTAGTAAGTCATAGAATTATATGGAGTTTTTATAAAAACCAATGTCCATCCTATCCAGGGTATCATCACTGACTAGCATGACTTTGCAATTCCTTGGCTTCGAGCAGCAAGGAATTTTAAAATATTCTAAGCACCGAACAATTAACTTGGAGAGAATGGCTGGATACATTATTATCTGAGACATAAAGTTTCCATTATTAATATTTTCAATCATAATGAGAATATTCTTAACTAGATTGACCTTACTTATATTTACCAATAAATATAATATATACATGTCACTCCTCTTCAATGTAACTTTTTCCCCTTTTCTCGGAATGATGAATCCTTGAACCCATAGTTTGAGAATCTGGTGATTTGTAGACAAGTGGGAGATATTTGAAGTCTTTCCATCAGAGATTCCAAGATATTCCATAGACTTATCCTTAATAAAACTTCCTTTGAAATCTAGAAATGTATGAGAAAAGAACTCACCTTCCCCTTCGTATGGAATACCAACTAAATTGGCAGCTTTAGAATATTAAAGGGCATAAGTCTTTCTATAGCTCTTGAATGAAAACATCTCCCTACCTTCTTCCTTGAAGAAACTGACTGATTCATAAAATTCCAATAGAAAGTTTAGATACACTAAATCTTGATCCCCTAGCTTTGATATGTAAAAATTGTCCCATCCATTGAGCTTGATGTTCTTCGAGATTATAGAATCACACTTGTCGAAGAAGTTCTGATGCACCAACCTTTCTCTATAGACCTACCACTATGAGATTTCTTTGAAAATAGATATATTTTTCTGAGAGGATTCTTCTACAGAAATTTGTAATTGAGAAACTCTTGAGAATCTGGAATGAGCTTATGTAGAAAGGCAGAACTTCCGCACATGAGATCTTGAGATTCAATGTGGGACAACCATCGGTGGGTCCTTTATATAGGTTTTTGATGTGATGGTTTGTCTTCCAAACTCAAACCAATGGCTAAAAATCCTTTTGGTCAGATATAATGGTTGATATGATATCCTTAAAGAAATATTAGATCCAATCTTTTGCGGGTTTTAAGAAAAACATTCAGATTTAAGGAAAAAAGAGAATCCAAAAAAATTAAAAACAAAAGAAAATACCAATAAGTAAAGGATGATTACAAAAACTCAGGAAAGGAATCATACCTTTCATATTTACAGGAAGATTATTCATAATGAGGAAAATTATTCTTGATAAACTTTAGATTTTTAAAAATTTTGATTATGAAAAAATTTGAAAAACTCACTATGAATTTTTAGAAAATCTGACTACAAAAATTTTCATTACGAAAGATTTGAAAAATATGACTATGAAAATTTTCATTACGAAACATTTGAAAAATCTTACTACAAAACTTTTCATTACGAAATATTTGAAAAATATTACTATAAAAATTTTCATTAGGCAATTTTTGGAAAATCTAACTATGAAATTTTTCATTATGAAAGATTTGAAAAATCTAACTATGAAAATTTTCATTAAGAAAGATTTTGTTCTAACTAACAAACAAATGTACTCCCCCTATGAAAAGGACTTTATCATTGTAATGAGATTGGCTTCAACAGAAATTTAACAAGGAAGATTACCTTATGGTTATCATTCTTAACTTCTGTTTAATGTATTCAAATCTATCGGAAGGTAAAGATTTTGTGAAAATATCAGCAAGTTGATCTTGTATTTCGATAAATTGAAAAATGATATCACCTTTTGTGTGTGATCCCTAAGAAACTGATGCCTAATATCTATGTGTTTTTCACTATAGTGATGTGAAAGGTTTTTACTAAGTGAAATGGCACTAGTATTATCACAAAAAAATTTGTTTTGGTAAAACTCATACCATAGTCTGCGAGTGTGTGTTGCATCCACAACACTTGAGCACAATAACTTCCTGTTGCTACATATTCGGCTTCAGGAGTCGAAAGTGCTACTGATTATTTCTTTTTTCATGACCAAGAAACTAAGGAATCTTCTAAGAAATGAAAAGTTTCACATTTACTATTTATATCCATTCTACGTCCACCAAAGTCAACATCCGAAAATAAATTTAGAACAAAATCATTTCCAGAATTATAAAAGAGTCATAAATCCATGGTTCCCTTTAAGTAGAAAAAAATTATTTTTACTACCTTTAAATGAGATTCCTTAGGATTGGATTGATATCTTTCATATAAGCATACTTAAAACATTAAGTCTGGACGACTAGCTGTCAAGTAAAGTAAACCTCCTATCATACCTCTAAAAGATGTTTGATCTACTGGTTTCCCAACTTCATTAAGATTAAGTGTGTTTGAGGTACCAATGGGAGTACTAATACTCTGAGTGTTCTTATGTCCATATTTTTTAAGAAGATCTTTAATATACTTATGTTGGGATATATAGATTCCTTCTAGTTTTTGAGAAATTTGAAAACCAAGAGAAAATGTTAAATCACCCATCATAATTATTTCAAACTCATATTTCATTAGATTTGCAAAGGAATCAGTTAACGATTTCTGAGTTTAACCAAATATAATGTCATAAACATAAATTTGAACAATCAAAACATTTTTCTTATCTTTATTTATAAAAATGGCTGGATCTGCATTTCCCTTAACATAATTATTTTGAAGGAAAAATATTGTAAGCCTGTCATACCAAGATCGAGGGGCTTGCTCAAGTCTATACAAAGATTTGGTAAGTTTATAAACAAGTTCAGGATGTTTTGAATCTTCAAAACCAGAAGGTTGTTAAAAAAACATACCCTTGTACAAAAACATTAAGGAAAGAACATTTCACATCCATTTGAAAATGTTTGAAGTTGAAGAATTCTGCAAAGCCAAGTATAATACGAATATATTCAAGTCTAGCTACTGGAGCATAGGTTTCTTCATAGTCTATTTAGTTTTTTTTATTATAGACTTTAGAAACCAATCTAGATTTATTTATTAATATGATTAATTTTTTATCACATTTATTTCTGAAGACCCATTTTACTCCAATAAAAAAAATATTCCTTAGGTCTTTCAACCAAGGTCTAGACTTTATTCCTTTCAAATTCATTTAGCTCATCTTGCATAGCTTTTATCTAATAATCATCACCTAAAGCATAATTAGTTCATTTTGGTTATAATTGGGAATGGAATTCTATATGTTATATTTCATTCCTTAAGGTACTTATAGTCCTTACAATATGATTTACATCGACAATGATACTATCACTGGGATGATTCTTAAAAAAACTGATTTCCGTTCTGTAAAACCTGTTCATCAACATAGGGTAGAAAATCTTCTGGGGTAAATTCTTCAGAAACATCTTGTAAATTTTCATTATCAGAAGGATTTTCTAACAAAGGTTGATAATCAGTTTTTAAAAACACATCCGAAGATGTAGGTTGGGGTTCTTTAAAAACAAAGGGATCGATTTCATCAAATTTTACATGTACTGTTTCTTCAACAGTACAAGTGTTTTTATTGAAAACTATATAAGCCTTAGAAGTTGTGGAGTATCCTAAGGAGTTTTGTTAAGAAAAGGTCTAATCAAAACATGAAGTAGGAAATTCTAGGTTTTCTACTATTACATAACTCATAAGGAGTTTTATTAATAAAAGGTCTAATCAAAACATGATTTATAGTATAACAAAAAGTACTTACAACTTCAGTCCAAAAATATTTGGCTATAGAATATTCACTCAACATGGTTCTTATTATCTCTTGAAGAATTATATTTTTTCTTTCAAAAAAACCATTTTGTTATGGTGTTCTAGGGGATGAGAAGTTATGAGTAATGCCTTTTCTTGTACAAAATGTTTCAAAATCATAATTTTGAAATTCTCCTTCATGAACACTATGAATAGTTATCAAAGGATGTTTTTTCTCAGTTTTAACTTGGGCTCTAAAAATTTTGAAATAATAAAAAGCATCATATTTATTTTCTAGAAAATAGACCCATGTAAATATAGTGTAATCATCAAATAATACAAATACATAATATTTGCCTCTAATGCTTCCAGTTTGTGTTGGCCAAAAAGGTCCATATGCACTAACTGTAATGCACCAATAGTTGAGACTTCAGCGACTAGTTTAAAACATGATTTATGTTTCTTTCCACATTGAAAAGGATCAAAAACTCTTGAAGAATCAAATATAAGATCTAGTATATCCTTAAATAATCTTTTCTTAGAGAGTTTTCATAGGTTCCTAAGGTTATAGTGACCTAACATTCTATGCCACAACCAAGAATGGTCTTCCATTGCACTAAGGCAAGGTAGATCTTGGCTCCTGAGGTCTTCTAAGTTTAGTGTGTAAACATTCTTTTGCCTATGGGTAGAAATAATGAAATCTCCCTTAGAATTTTGTACTAAGCACTTGTCATTCCTAAAATTCACAAGTAAACCTTCATCACCTAATTGACTTATGCTAATGAGATTGTTCTTAATAACTTTAACAAATAAAACATTTAAAATCAAAGTTTTTCTATAACACCCCGAGATTTTATGAAAAATATTCTTTTTAATTTCATTGATATCTTGTGTTGTACGCTATACCAAAAGGATCTTGCACTACATGCATCCCTGACTTGGCTTGCATTACATGCAATCGCGACCTTCCATGATAACATGTGTTGTACGCAATACCGAGTTTCAATAAACAACGATATGTTATATAAACTATCCGTTATGAATAGTAATAACCAATTTTTGAAATTTTATAAATTTTATCTTTCAAAATGGACTTTATTTTTGGATTCGTAATATCGAAATTAGCCTAGTGTGAATTTTTGGTATTTTTCTGAAAACTTTCAATTTTTGATGAATAGTGAAAACACTGCGTTACAATTTAAAAACTAACTTTTTATTTAAAAAATTATTTATTTTATTTAAATTTATTATTGGTCAAAATTGATACATAATATATATATAAGTTCAATTTCATTAAATGGAGTCATTTTATAATAATTTTAGACATATAAAAATTTTATTGAACTTTTCACCTTCTTTTACCCACCTCCAAGGAGAGTTTGAAAATTTACATAAAACATAATTTTACCACTTCTGTGAGTGGAATTTCAAAAATCTGAGAGACATGGTTAATATGAAAGAGTAAAATTTGGTTCAATAAGATAAAAATAATTTTTGGTGAATAGTAACTATTTACTTTTATTTACCATGGTTAAAAGTAAATAGGGTAATTAAGGGTAAAAATGATATTATTATTACCCTAACACATGTCATAATTCTATTGGATAAGTTTAATTTGACCAAAAACAACCTTAGGAATAAAATTTTACCCTTTAGGTCCACTTGGATTAGATTAGGACGTTTATTATTATTTTATTTAAAGAATAGTTAAAATAGTTAAAATCAAAGTTTAATAACTAAATATTTTTAATATAGGGTTATACATAAGATAGATTCGACTATAAATATTCATTATAAAGATAAAAATATTTCCTATATAAGGGTATTTTATTTATAATTTTTAGACATTAAATAATTTAAATTATTTATGACACAATAATGATGCAGTAATTACCTTATTAATGAAATATTAACATAATTGATGTTACAAATACCCAAATAAATGTAATTTTAGACTTTTTATTAATTACAATAATTTTATAGGTTAATATTCCATGTTAGTATTGATTTAAGTAAATTTTTTCGAACTAATAAAGCTTTTATGAGTTTCAAAATAATCATGTACCAAATAGTGTCAAAATTGACATAAAATATTTTTTAAAACCAATATTATATTATTAATTGTTATTTTATTCCTTAAAATCTAAGGTTTGTCAAAATGACTTAGATAAGAATATATATATTAATAATGAACCATTGGGGTTCTTTTGTCTTGTTATAGTAAGTTTATTAACCATATAGTGTAACAAAACAAAAAGACACGGTAAAAGATAAATTATTTAACTTAGAGTTAAATCTAAATAATAAGGTTACAATAGTAACCTAAACTTGTCTAAAGCCTATTGGTTGAGAGGATTTATACCCATCCCCACTTTAGCTTCGAAATAAATCAATTTTGAGCTATTATAAACCAAATATGACTTTATTATAAAATAATATTTTAAGTTTTTCCTAAGGTGCCTCTCTCCTCCCTTATAAAAGGGCACATCCTACCTCTTCTCTTTACACAATTTTGGGCTTTCAAGCTCAGCCAAACTCTACCCATTTCCTTTATAATATTCCCTAGAAACATTATAGAGGTTCTGGTTTCCTCAAAAGACCAACCCTAGTGACTTAAGAGGAGGTTAAGAAGAGGTGCGTCAAAGAAGATGTAATATCCTTTACCGATTATTTCCAATTTATTTCTTCTTCTATTTATTCTTCTATATTTGTTTCATCATAAACTAATAAAATAAGTATCAATAATATACTGATATTTTATTATAAATATTAAACAACCCAATTTCATCTTCTATCCATCCTGCGGAAAACAAAATCCTCGCGCGTGCGTACGTACGAAATACCGTCTCCACACCATTGTGTAATCCGTGTTCCAACACCACCTTACTTGTATGGTTATAATGGTGTAAATAAATAACTATATATAATTATTTTAAACTGATAATGATTCTTAAATATTATACAAATACTTCAATACAATTCCATGATCATGGGAATGATATCATCGTTCGTGCGTACGTACGGACTACCGTCTCCACGAATGCGATGAGATTCATTTTCCATGATTAACCATTCCAGTATCATTATAAAGTATATATAATAAATTATCATGAAATATATTAAATAATAATGATACTGGATTTATGAACATATATGTTTCATTTACTTAATCCAATTTAATTCAATGAGGAAATGAAAACAGCGTTCATGCGTACGCACGACCTACAATCTCCATGAACGGTGTATTTCATTCCATTTATTGGTCTATCATATATATTTATATAATGAATATATATTATATATAAATCATGTTTTACATTATGGAATTAATTAAATCAGGATATAAGTAATAATATCAAGATCAACATGTCAAAACACGTACGATAAATGAAACGATTTTACCCAAAATGCTGTTTTAACATGGAATTTACAAAAGAACGGGTAATATAAAGTCCTAAGTGAACCATATATGATATAATAACAATGAATATGATTCTGTAATAATTCAATGACATTATTTAAATCATTATACAGGAATTTCAGATACGTATGAAGGATATCGGACCTAAGGTAAGGGATAATTTTGCAATATCATTTCTATCCGAGATTGTTTATTCGTAAGTATTTACTGGGGTTATATTTTTCATCCCTGTCCATTAAATGTTTTTTCATAAAGTGTTTAATATTATTCCATGTATGTTTAAAGTCATGTTTACTTCTATTTGACTTTTACATTGTGTTATGGAAAGAATCTTTGTTTTGTTTAACATACGAGGAACTTTTTGACTTTTCCGGAAAAAGTACGAGAAGATTTTTTTTTTAATTTATACGACATGAATGGATTTTTATAGTTTTATAATGACTTATTTAAATGATGTTTCCTCTACAAAATTTCATGTTTGTTTTCAAAAAAATCCTTTTCTTTTAAAATTTCATGTCATTTTGAGAAAGCAAATTATTTTGAAGAAGAAAGGATATTTTCCTCAAGAATTCATTTCAAGTGTTTTATCAAAACCATTTTCCACCTAAGATGACACTATTTCATGTGTGTATGTTTCAAGTATAATGTCTATATGATTTACATGGTTTTACTTCTCTTATGATGAAATTATATCCATTTTCTTTATATGGATTATGTTATAAAGGGATGATGTTTATGAAACCCATTTTATTCTTTGGGTTATGATGAATGTTTTAAGATTATTTTGTGGCACAAGTAAGAATGATTTCGTTATGAGATGGGTGGGACCTATATTTCCCTCCAATTCATTGGGTAAAGATTTATATCTCATGAGATAGACATGTCTGGAAGGGAAAGTTAATCTGGTTCAGTAATACAGGACTGGAATGAGGAGTGAACTCGATTCAGAAAGGGGCTTTGTCCATTAAGATGGTCTTGGCAGCAATGCCTTGGCTACTATGGAAATCATAACATGTGCTTAATGGTTTCCAAAATTATATGTTTTATTCCCATGTTATTTTATCATGATTAATGTTTCTTTATGATCTATTCCTTATGTACTGCCATGTTTTATGTCATTTCTCAAGATTTCGATGTTTAAACATTATATTCATGTTTTTATGTTAAAATGTATATGGTTTGTTTTATTTTCTCCATGCTTACCCTTAATGAGCATTTGAGCTCACCCTTTATACGTTTGATTTTCCTCGGGATATAAAGAAAGGTTTTAGGTAAGAAAACAAAAGGGGAAGATCTTTATGGGAGATTTTGAAGATCTTTCACCACGATTAGAAGATTATGTTCCGAGTTTCCAAAAACACTAAACTATTATGGTCCTTTGGTGATTTTTTGTTATGTATTAAGTATTCTGAAAAAGTAATGTAATTTCCATGTACATCAAGCTTTGGGTCTCTATAGTTGGTATCAGAGGTTCGGTTTAGTCAACCATTGGAAACTAGGGTGCGAGAACTTTAGTGAGATCTCTAGAGATATTTATAAGGTATGTCTAGGGATGTCCCTAAGCTTAAGTATAAGTATAGGTTATAGTCCTAGAATTTTGTTAAAGATATTAGAATTAAACTTAAGATGTTAGATATTGAAGTTACTCCTCCTTTATTATGATTTTGGCCTCTCACGCTATTCTTTTTGGGTTTTAGAAAATGGCTGGAAACAGGAAGATTCACGATAATGAAGGATATGATGGACAATGGAATGATATTCTTCATGAGAAACCAAATGAAATTGGATCTGAAATTCCACATATAATTATTATGCCTAATCATAAATCTCATAATATGATCAATAATATCAACTTTCTTATGTTTCCCGACTCAGTTAATAAGAGAAAGATAGAGTTTCATGATGATTATAGTGGAAAGAAAGTTCAATTTCCATTATGTAAATCATGTGGGAAGAGGCATCTTGGAGAATGTTTCAAAGGAACTGGAAGATGATTTGGGTGTGGAAAAGAAGTACACAAAGCTAGTAATTGTAAATGAAAAGGTTCGGTTAACACCATGGACAAGGATAATGGTATTTCTAAGACATCAACAACCGTTAAGTGTTTTAAATGTTGAATGTACGGGCATTATGCAAACCAATGCCCTAAGGGAAAATATCATAAAGATAATCAGCATGGTCATATGGGTAGTATTTATGTGGATGATGATGAAGAGACTATAAATGATATATGATATGGAAGAAATGATGAAGCTCAGTCAATGGTTTAAGAAGGTAGTGTAATGATTGTATGTTTATCAAGAATAATGTATGGTACTATGGAATAAAGAAAAATCTAAGGATTGTTACATTATTGCCTTTTCTTGAGTTTTGAAAGTATATGTTAAATGGTACTGGTAAACATGAAATGTTATTCAAATATTTTTGGAAAGTACCTAATATGCGCATAAATAAGGGATAAGGAGATAATGAAATGTTTGATAGTATTAATGGGCTCATGACTAACATAAGGAAAAAGTGATATCATGGTTTGAGTATATAGAATTTTGGGGATTTTTGTATACGGAAAGAGTTACCTTGTGATAGCATTCATGTTTTCACTATGGTTCAAGAGAATACATGATTAAGGTATTCACATGTTTGGAATGTTACCAACAATATATATCGTATGATATATGGGGGATAAATGATGGTATTCACATGCTCGGTAGAAGACATTTCTAGTAATTGTTTTCTTTATACTATGAGCTTGGACAGAAGTATTTTGGATAAGCCTAAAGATTGGAATAAATTAAGTTAGACATAAGATTGTATTGTTTATGGCTAGAACTTTTTTCTATTTTATTGCAGGAATGTTATTATAATGTAGTTTTAGAAAAAGAGACAACCTGCAGGACGGGCGACAACTCATCGCGTCGGACAAGGCTGTGGGAATCGAACCAACAACCAAAGTATAATAGGCCTTTATTTCCTACCACTGGCCTACATAAAGTCCCCAGTTAGTATAAATGAGTTTTTAATTTATTAAGCGGTATAACATATGAATTATACGTCCATTTTAGGAACCAAATATTATTAATCACACTATAGATGGACTTATGTATATTTGATAACTTTTTCTAACCTATTGTTTGAGACAGATGGAATGAACCATCATTTTATCACTTGATCTACTAACACATCGTGAATGAAAAATTCAACTTCATTTTTTTAAGAGATGAAGTGGAAATTATCCTAGGAATGACCAACGGTGAGATTGTACCAAAATCAAGAAAGTATTTCTTCAAATTCCATTTTCTTCAAATTTAAGGAAATGATCTTGAAAACCAAAAATGTTGTCCTAGTGACCTTATATCTGATGAATTAGATGGTACCTTAGATCATCACAAATTTATGGCTTTGTGATTGTTGGATTTTTCATAGCCATGTCCTCTACCACTCTCCATCAAGAACTTGATGGTTAGATTTCTCTTCCATATCCATATTTTCACCTATGTTCTCTTATGTGGAAACCCAGTGATTAGTTAATTTGGGTAACCGTTATGTTTTATACTTTAGTTTTTTAAGATAAGTTTTGGCATTCCTTTTTTCGATGTGGGTTTCAATTAAAAATTTCGAGTAGTAAACCATTTGTAACCCCGATGAATTTCGAGGGTGAAATTCCTTTTAAGGGGGTAGAATGTAACACCCCGAGATTTTATGAAAAATATTCTTTTTAATTTCATTGATGTCTTGTATTGTAATCTACACCAAACGTAGCTTGCACTACATGCATCCCTAACTTGGATTTCATTACATGCAATTGCGACCTTCCACGATAGTGTGTGTTGTACGCAATGCCTAGTTTCATTAAACAACGTTATGTTATATAAACTAGTCGTTATGAATAGTAATACCCTCTTTCTAAATTTTTATAAATTTTATCTTTCAAAATGAACTTCATTTTTCGATTCGGAATATCGAAATTAGCCTAGGGTGAATTTTTTGTATTTTCCTGAAAACATTAAATTTTTGATGAATAGTGAAAACACTAGGTTACTATTTAAAAACCGACTTTTTATTTAAATAATTATTTATTTTATTTAAATTTATTCTAGGTCAGAATTGATACATAATACATATATAAGTTCAATGTAATTCAATGGAGTCATTTTATAATAATTTTAGACATATAAAAATGTTTATTGAACTTTTCATCGCCTTTTACCCACCTCCTAGGAGAGTTTGAAAATTTACATAAAACTTAATTTTACCACTTCTGTGAATGGAATTTCAAAAATCCGAGAGACACGGTTAATATCATGGAGTAAAATGTGGTTCAATATGATAAAAATAATTTTTGGTGAACATTAACTTTTTACTTTTATTTACCACGGTTAAAAGTAAATAGGGTAATTAAGGGTAAAAATGATATTATTATTACCCTAACACATGTCCTAATTCTATTGGATAAGTTTAATTCGACCAAAAAAACCTTAGTAATTACATATTACCCTTTATGTCTACTTGGATTAGATTAGGACATTTATTATTATTTTATTTAAAGAAGATCTAAAATAGTTAAAATCAAACTTTAATAACTAAAACATTTTTAATATAGGGTTTTACATAAGATAAATTCGACTATAAATATTAATTATAAAGATAAAAATATTTCCTATATAATGGTATTTTATTTATAATTTTTCGATATTAAATAATTTAATTTATGATGATGCAGTAATTACCTTATTAAAGAAATATTAACATAATTGATTTTATAAATACCCAAATAAATGTAATTTTAGACATTTTATGAATTACACTAATTTAATAGGTTAATATGACATGTTATTATTGATTTAATTAACTTTTTTCGAACTAATAATGTTGTTATGAGTTTCAAAAAAATTAAGTACCAAATAGTGTCAAAATTGACATAAAATAGTTTTTAAAAACCAATATTATATTATTAATTGTTATTTTATTCCTAAAAATCTAAGGTTCACTAAAATGACTAATATAAGTATATATATATTAATAATGAACCACTTGGGAATCGTTTGGCTTTTTATAGTAAGTTTATTAACCATATAGTGTAAGAAAACAAAAAGAAACGGTAAAAGATAAATTATTTAACTTAGAGTTAAATCTAAATGATAAGGATGCAATAGTAACCTAAACTTGTCTAAAACCTATTGGTTGAGAGGATTTCAACCCATCTCCACTTTAGCTTCAAAATAAAACAATTTGAAGCTATTATAAACTGAATATGACTTTATTATAAAATAATATTTTAAGTTTTTTCTAAGGTGCCCCTCTCCTCCCTTATAAAAGGGCACCTCCTACCTCTTTTTTTTACACAATTTTGAGCTTTCAAGCTCGGCCAAACCCTGACCATTTCCCTTATCATCTTCCCTAGAAACATTATAGAGGTTTTGGTCTCCTCAAAAGGCCAAACCTAGTGACTTAAGAGGAGGTTAAGAGAGGTGTGTCAAAGAAGAGGTAATATCATTTACCGATTATTTCCAATTTATTTCTTCTTCTACTTATTCTTCTCTATTTGTTTCATCATAAATTAATAACATCAGAATCAATAATATACTGATATGTTATTTAAAATATGAAACAACCCAATTTTATCTTCTTTCCATCCTGCGGAAAATAAAATCCCCGCGCGTGCGTACATACGGAAAAACGTCTCCACGCCGTGGTGTAATCTGTTTTCCACCACCACCTTACTTGGATGGGTATAATGGTGTAAATAAATAACTATATATGATTATTGTAAAGTGATAATTATTCTTAAATATTATAAAAACACTTTAATACAATTCCATGATCATGGGAATGATATCATCGTACGTGCGTACGTACGGACTACCGTCTCCTCGAATGCGATGAGATTCATTTTCCATGATTAACCATTCAAGTATGATTATAAAGTATATATAATAAATAATCATTAAAGATATTACATAATAATGATACTGTATTTATGAAAATATATGTTTCATTTACTTAATCAAATTTAATTCAATAAGGAAACGAAAATAGAGTTCATGCGTACGCACAGCCTACCATCTCCATGAACGGTGTATTTCATTCCATTTATCGATCTATCATATATATTTATATAATGAATATATATTATATATAAATCATGTTTTAAATTTTGGAATTAATTAAATCAGGATATAAGTAATAATATCAAGAACCACATGTCGAAACACGTACGATAAATGAAATGATTTTACCCAAAACGCTGCTTTAACATGGAATTTACAAAAGAACGGGTAATATAAAGTCATAAGTAAACCATATATGATATCATAACAATGAATATGACTCTATAATAATTCAATTACATTATTTAAATCATTATACAGGATTTTCAGATACGTACGAAGGATATCGGACCTAAGGTAAGGGATAATTTTCCAATTTCATTTCTATCCGAGATTGTTTATTCGTAAGTATTTACTGGGGTTATATTTTGCATCCATGTCCATTAAAATGTTTTTCATAAAGTGATTAAATTTCTTCCATGTATGTTTAAATTCATGTTTACCCCTATTTGACTTTTCCATTGTGTTATGGAAATAATCTTTCTTTTGTTTAACATATGAGGAACTTTTTTACTTCTCCGACAAAAGTATGAGAAGAATGTTTTTTTAATTGATACAACATGAATGGATTTTTACAGTTTTATAAAGACTTATTTAAATGATGTTTCCTCTACAAAATTTCATGATTTTTTTCAACAAAATCCTTTTTTTTAAATTTCATGTCATTTTGAGAAAAGAAAATGATTTTCAATAAGAAAGGATATTTTCCTCAAGAATTCATTTCAAGTGTTTTATCAAAACCATTTTCCATCTAAGATGACAATATTTCATATGTGTATGATTCAAGTATAATTTATCTATGATTTACATGGTTTTACTTCTCTTATGTTGAAATTATATCCAGTTGTTTTATATGGATTGCGTTATGATGGGATGATGTTTATGAAACCCATTTTATTCTTTGGGTTATGATGAATGTTTTAAGTTTATTTTGTGGAACAAGTAAGAATGATTTTATTATGAGATGGGTGGGACCTATATCACCCTCCAATGCATTGGGTAAATATTTATATCTCATGAGATAGACATGATTGGAATGGCAAGTTAATCTGGTTTAGTGATACAGGACTAGAACGAGGAGTGAACTTGATTCAGAAAGGGACTCTGTCCACTAAGATGGTCTTGGCAGCAATGTCTTGGCTACTATGGAAATCATAACATGTTATTAATGGCTGCCACAATTATATGTTTTATTCCCATGTTATTTTATCATGATTAATGTTTCTTTATTATCTATTCCTTACGTACTGCCATGTTTTATGTCGTTTCTCAAGATTACGATGTTTAAACATTATGTTCATGTTTTTATGTTCAAATGTATATAGTTTGTTTTATTTTCTCTATAATTACCCTTACTGAGCATTTGAGCTCACCCTTTATATGTTTGTTTTTCCCCAGAATATAAAGAATGGTTTTAGGTAAGAAAATAAAAGGGGAAGATCTTTATAGGAGATGTTGAAGATCTTTCACCATGATTATAAGATTATGTTTCTAGTTTCCAAAGACACTAAACTATTACGGTTCTTCGGTGTTTTTTTTTATGTATTAATTATTCCGAAAAAGTAATGTAATTCCCATGTATGTCAAGCTTTGTGTCTCTACAGTTGGTATCCGAGGTTTGGTTTAGTCATCCTTTGAAAACTAGGATGCAAGAACTTTAGTGAGATCCCTAGAGATATTTCTAAGGTATGTCTAGGGATATCCCTAAGGTTAAGTATAAGTATAGGTTATAGTCCTAGAATTTTGTTAAAGATATTATAATTAAACCTAAGATGTTAGATATTGAAGTTACTCCCCCTTGATTATGATTTTGGCCTCTCACACTATTCTTTTTGGGTTTTAGAAAATGGCTAGAAACAGGAAGATTCACGATAATGGAGGATATGATGGACAATGGAATAAAATTCTTCATGAGAAACCAAATGAAATTGGATCTAGAATTCCACATATCATTATTATGCATAATCATAAATCTCATAATATGATCAATAATATCAACTTTGGTAAGTTTCCCAACTCATCTAATAAGAGAAAGATGGAGTTTCATGATGATCATATTGGAAAGAAAGTTCAATTTCCCTCATGTAAATCATGTGGAAGAGGCATTAGGGAGAATGTTTCAAATGAATTGGAAGATGCTTTGGGTGTGGAAAAGAAGGACACAAAGCTAGTAATTGTAAAGGAAAAGGTTCAGTTAACTCCATGGACAAGGATAATGGTATTTCTAAGAAATCAACAACGATTAAGTGTTTTAAATGTGGAATGTATGGGCACTATGCAAACCAATGCCCTAAGGGAAAATCTCATAAAGAGAATCAGCATTGTCATATGGGTAGTATTTATCTGGATGATGATGAATAGAATACAAATGATATATGAGATGGAAGAAATTATGAAGCTCAGTCAATGGTTTAAGAAGGTAGTTTAATGATTGTATGTTTATCAAGAATAATATATGGTACTATGGAATACAGAAAAATATAAGGATTGTTACGCTGTTTCTTTTTCTTGAGTTTTGAAAGTATATGTTGAATGGTACCGGTAAACATGAAAGGTTATTTAGATATTTTTGGAAAGAACCTAATATACATATAAAGAAGGGATAAGGAGATAATGAAGCGTTTGATAGTATTAATGAGCTCATGACTAATATAAGGAAAAAGTGATATCATGGTTGAAGTATATAGAATTTTTGGGATTTTGGTCTATGGAAAGAGTTACCTTGTCATAGCATTCATGTTTTCACTATAGTTCAAGATAATACATGATTAAGGTATTCACATGTTTGGAATGTGACCAACATGATATATCGTATGATATATGGGGGATAAATGATGGTATTCACATGCTCGGTAGATGACATTTCTAGTAATTGTTTTCTTTATACTATGAGCTTGGACAGAAGTATTTTGGATGAGCCTAAAGATTGGAATGAATTAATTTAGACATAATATTGTATTGGTTAAGGCTAGAACTTTTTTCTATTTTATTACAGGAATGTTATTGTAATGTAGTTTTAGAAAAAGGGACAACCTGCAGGATGGGCGACAACTCATCGCGTCGGACAAGGCTGTGGGAATTGAACCCACAACCAAAGTGAGACGGGCCTTTATTTCCTACCACTAGCCTACAGGAAGTCCCTGGTCAGTATAAATGTATTTTAATTTATTAAGTGGTATGACATATGAAGTATACGTCGATTTTAAGAACCAAATATGATTAATCTCACTGTAGTTGGACTTATGTATATTTGATAACTTTTGCAAACTTATTGTTTGAGACAGATGGAATGACCCATCATTCTATCACCTGATCTACTAACACATCGTTAATGACAAATTCAACTTCATTTCTTTAAGATATGAAGTGAAAATTTTCCAAGAACGACTGATGGTGAGATTGTACCAAAATCAAGAAAGTATTTCTTCTAATTCCAATTTCTTCAACTTTAGGGAAATGATCTTGAAAACCAAAAATGTTGTCCTAGTGCCCTTATATCTGATGAATTAGATGGTACCTTAGATCATCACAAATTTATGGCTTTGTGATTGTTGGCTTTTTCATAGCCATGTCCTCTACCACTCTCCATCTGAACTTGATGGTTATATTTATCTTCCATATCCATATTTTCACCTATGTTCTCCTATGTGGAAACCCAGTGATTCGTTAATTTGGGTAACCGTTATGTTTTATACTTTAGTTTTTAAAGATAAGTTTTGGTATTCCTTTTTACAATGTGAGTTTCTATTAAATCTTTGGAGTAGTAAACCATTTATAACCCCGATGAATTTCGAGGGTGAAATTCATTTTAAGGGGGGTAGAATGTAACACCCCGAGATTTTATGAAAACTGTTCTTTTAAATTTCATTGATGTCTTGTGTGGTACGCTACACCAAAAAGAGATTTCACTACATGCATCCCTGACTTGGATTTCATTACACGCAATCACGACCTTCCACAATAGCGTGTGTTGTACGCAATATCGAGTTTCACTAAACAATGATATGTTATATAAACTAGCTGTTATGAATAGTAATATCAACTTTTTAAAATTTTATAAATTTTATC
Source organism: Viscum album (assembly GCA_963277665.1). Classification (NCBI taxonomy): domain Eukaryota; kingdom Viridiplantae; phylum Streptophyta; class Magnoliopsida; order Santalales; family Viscaceae; genus Viscum; species Viscum album. Next base: position 103,291,765 of record OY728140.1, read on the forward strand.
TTTTGAAATGGAATTCATTTTTGGATTCGGAATATTTAAATTATCCGAGGGTGAAGTTTTGGTATTTTCCTGAAAACTTTCAATTTTTGATGAATAGTGAAAACACTCGGTTGCTATTTAAAAACTGACTTTTTATTTAAATAATTATTTATTTTATTTAAATTTATTCTAGGTCAAAATTGATACATAATAAATATATAAGTTCAATATAATTCAATGGAGTCATTTTATAATAACTTTAGATATATAAAAATTTTATTGAACTTTTCACCGTGTTGACCCACTTCCTAGGAGAGTTTGAAATTTTACATAAAACATAATTTTACCGCTTCTGTGATTGGAATTTCGAAAATCTGAGATACACGATTAATATCAAGGAGTAAAATGTGGTTCAATAAAATAAAAATAATTTTTGGTGAATAGTAACCTTTTACTTTTATTTTCCACAGTTAAAAGTAAATAGGGTAATTAAGGGTAAAAATGATATTATTATTACCCTAACACATGTCCTAATTCTATTGTATAAGTTTTATTCGACCAAAAACAACCTCATGAATAAAATATTACCCTTTAGGTCCACTTGGATTAGATTAGGACATTTATTATTATTTTATTTAAAGAAGAGTTAAAATAGTTAAAATCAAATTCTAATAACTAAAACATTTTTAATATAGGGTTATACATAAGATAAATTCGACTATAAATATTCATTAGAAAGATAAAAATATTTCCTATATAATTGTATTTTATTTATAATTTTTAGACAATAAATAATTTAATTTATTTATGACACAATGATGATGTAGTAATTACCTTATTAATGAAATATTAACATAATTGATGTTATAAATACCCAAATAAATGTAATTTTATACTTTTTATGAATTAAACTAATTTTATAGGTTAATATGACATGTTATTATTGATTTAAGTAACTTTTTTTGAAATAATAATGCTGTTATGAGTTTAACAAAATCAAGTACCAAATAGTGTCAAAATTGACATAAAATAGTTTTTAAAACCAGTATTAAATTATTAACTATTATTTTATTCTTATAAAGCTAAGGGTCGGCCAAATTACTTTTATAAGGATATATATATTAATAATGAACCTCTTGGGGTTCGTTTGGCTTGTTATAGTAAGTTTATTAACCATATAATGTAAGAAAACAAAAAGATACGGTAAAAGTTAAATTATTTAACTTAGAGTTAAATCTAAATGATAAGGTTACCATAGTAACCTAAACTTGTCTAAAACATATTGGTTGAGAGGATTTATACCCATACCCACTTTAGATTCTTAATAAATCAATTTGGAGCTATTATAAACTGAATATGAATTTATTATAAATTAATATTTTAAGTTTTTCCTAAGGTGCCCCTCTCCTCCCTTATAAAAGGGAACCTCCTCCCTCTTCTCTTTACACAATTTTGTGCCTTCCAGATCAGCCAAACCCTGACCATTTCCCTTATCATCTTCCCTTGAAACATCATATAGGTTCTGGTCTCCTCAAAATACCAACCCTAGTGACTTAAGAGGCGGTTTAGAAGAGGTGCGTCAAAGAAGAGGTAATATCCTTTACCGATTCTTTCCAAATTATTTCTTCTTCTACTTCTTCTTCTCTATTTGTTTCATAATAAATTAATAACATAAGTATCACTCATATACCTATATGTTATTATAAATATTAAACAACACAATTTCATCTTCTATGCATCCTGTGGAAAATGAAATCCCCGCGCGTGCGTACGTACGGAATACCGTCTCCACACCGTGGTGTAATCTGTTTTCCACCACCACCTTACTTGGATAGGTATAATGGTGAAAATAAATAACTATATATGATTATTGTAAAGTGATAATGATTCTTAAATATTATACAAACACTTCAATACAATTCCCTGATCATGGGAATGATATCATCGTTCGTACGTACGTACGGACTACCGTCTCCATGAACGCGATGAGATTCCTTTCCCATGATTAACCATTCAAGTATGATTACAAAGTATATATAATAAATAATCATGAAAGATATTACATAATAGTTATACTGGATTTATGAACATATATGTTTCATTTACTTAATCAAATTTAATTCAATAAGGAAATGAAAACAGTGTTCATGCATACGCACGACCTACCGTCTCCATGAACGGTGTATTTCATTCCATTTATCGATCTATAATATATATTTATATACTAAATATATATTATATATAAATAATGTTTTACATTCTGGAATAAATTAAATCAGGATATAAGTAATAATATCAAGAACAAAATGTCAAAACACGTACGATAAATGAAACGATTTTACCCAAAACGCTGCTTTAACATGGAATTTACAAAAGAACGGGTAATATAAAGTCATAAGTGAACCATATATGATATCATAACAATGAATATGATTCTTTAATAAGTCAATGACGTTATTTAAATCATTATACATGAATTTCGTATACATACGAAAGATATCAGACCTATGGTAAGGGATAATTTTGCAATCTCATTTCTATCCGAGATTGTTTATTCGTAAGTATTTACTGGGGTTATAATTTTCATCCATGTCCATTAAAATGTTTTTCATAAAGTGTTTAATATTATTCCATGTATGTTTAAAGTTATTTTTTCCCCTATTTGACTTTTACATTGTGTTATAGAAATAATATTTCTTTTGTTTAACATACGAGGAACTTTTTGACTTTTCCGGCAAAAGTACGAGAAGAATGTTTTTTTAATTTATACGGCATGAATGGATTTTTACAGTTTTATAACGACTTATTTAAATGATGTTTCCTCTACAAAATTTCTGGATTGTTTTTAACAAAATCCTTTTTTTTAATTTCATGGCATTTTGAGAAAAGCAAATGATTTTGAAGAAGAAAGGATATTTTCGTCAAGAATTCATTTCAAGTGTTTTATCAAAACCATTTTCCATATAAGATGAAATTATTTCATATGTGCATGTTTCAAGTATAATGTCTCTATGATTTACATGGTTTTACTTCTATTATGATAAAATTATATCCATTTGTTTTATAAGGATTATGTTATGATGGGATGATGTTTATGAAACCCATTTTATTGTTTAGGTTATGATGAATGTTTTAAGTTTATTTTGTGGAACAAGTAAGAATGATTTCATTATGAGATGGGTGGGACCTATATCTCCCTCCAATTCAATGGGTAAGGATTTATATCTCATGAGATAGACATGGCTGGAATGGAAAGTTAATCTAGTTCAGTGATACAGGACTGGAACGAGGAGTGAACTCGATTCAAAAAGGGACTTTGTCCACTAAGATGGTCTTGGTAGCAACGCCTTGGCTATTATGGAAATCATAACTTGTGATTAATGGTTTCCACAATTATATGTTTTATTCCCATGTTATTTTATCATGATTAATGTTTCTTTATGATCTATGCCTTACGTACTACCATGTATTATGTCATTTCTCAAGATTTCGATTTTTAAATATTATGTTCATGTTTTTATGTTCAAATGTATATGGTTTGTTTTATTTTCTTCATGCTTACCCTTATTGAGCATTTGAGCTCACCCTTTATATGTTTTATTTTCCCCAGGATATAAAGAAATGTTTTTGGTAAGAAAGCAAAAGTGGGAGATCATTATGGGATATGTTGAAGATCTTTCACCACGATTTGAAGATTATGTTCCGAGTTTCCAAATACACTAAAATATTACGGTCCTTTGTTGTTTTGTTTTGTTATGTATTAAGTATTCCGCAAAATTAATGTAATTTCCATGTACGTCAAGCTTTGGTTCTCTATATTTTCCAACAAGAATGATGTTACCTATACCAATAATTTATCCCATAGCATTATATCTGAAAGTTACTTTCCCTCCTTTCTTCTTGAAACTCTATTCAAAGTAGTTTTTGTTACCAGTCATATGCTGGGGACATCTACTATCCATGTACCAAGTATTGTTGTTGTTAGTTTCCTTATTTTCCTGAAAATAAGAATGTTAGACTTTCGGAATCCAAACTTTCTTGGATTTGGAAATTTCAGAAAGAAAAATTTTAGGCACCCACATTTTCATAGAAAAATAGGCTTTGTGAAAACCTAAAGACTGGGTTTTGCTTAAGGAACAATTTTTTTCCCAACTCCCACCACACTGACATTTAGTACAGAATGGAGCACTTTAAGGAACAAAATAATTATTACTAAAAATCGGTTTAGAAATAGTATAACCAAATCCAGAATTATTCCTTCGAGGTCGAATGTGGGAATATATTTTATCAAAATTTTACTTATCTAAGGTAAAGTTTTACAAACACATCCCCAAGGAAAATATTTCAGAATTTTTTGATAACTAAGTTCTTATCTTCGAAAACATTTTTTTTTGAACTAGTGTTTATCTCGAAAAAAATTTTCTTAGAAATTACTTTTGCTAGATCCTTAGAAAGTTTATCCTTCTCAGTATTTACTTCCTCAAGGTTTTTTGAAATACTTTCGAAATAAAAAATTTTCCTATAAAGATCTTTATAAATATCTTATATTTCTTTAGTAAGTATATAAATCCTATAATTTTCCTTATCAATCCTTTTGTTGACTTTTTTATTCTCATTCTCAAGGAGCTTAGAAAACCTAAAAGCTTCTTCATTGATAGGTAAAGTATTATCCTCATTAGAAGATTATTCTTCATCATAAGAGTTATAATATTTACTATCACTAAAATTATCATTTAAAGATACATTGGTCATAGATTCAGCATTTTGTACCTTAGTAATTAAGCAATGATTTTCAATAGGTATTCTGGCTATTAGACCAAGATTCTTCTGTCCAGAAGATTCGTACTCTGATGATTCATCTGAAGAGTCACCACCGCTGGCACTCCAGGTGTCATTAGCTTTAAATACTTTCTTAGCTTTATCTTTGTAGTACTTTATATTGCTCTCAGAATTATTCTATTTTCTTTCCATTCTTTTAAGCATAGGATAATCACATCTTATATGTCCATCTCTATTGCATTCATAACATGTGACTTATAAATCTGTATTTCCTTTCTTTCTTCTTGTATCCGGATTAAAAGTTCTTCTAGCCAATAATCTTGTTCATTCTTCGATCAAGATTTTCTACTTCGTTTTCTAAAGATTCACATCCACTAGATTCTGATTTGATAACAACCTCCTTAGACTTAGATCTAGTAACTCTCTCAGGAGTCTTGGTTTTAATATGATTTGAAATTGTTGTATAAGAAACACTGTCATTCCCATTCTTCTTCTTAACATTATTAGTATCTTTATTCATTCTAGTCTCATGTTGAAGAAGAGTTCCAAAAATTTCATCAAGAGAAATCTGTGTAACCTTTCTATTCTCATCTATAGCTGTTCTCTTGGATTCCCACTCATTGGGATTGATGTCTATGATTTTTTCCATAAGATCTGTATCATCTAATCCTTTATCACTCATAGATTGTAAACTATTAACAATAGTCATTAATCTCTGTTGCACCTTACATATGGGCTCTCCATAAGGAAAGAAAAAACCATGATACTCATCTCTGAGCATGGCTCTTCTAGTTTCAATAACTTTGGAAGTTACAAAGTCAGTAACTTCAAGCTTCTTTCATATACAATATTCCGCTTCACAAGATAAAATTTGGCTATATATATTTCTATTCATGGAAAAAAGCAATGTATTGTGTACCTTGTAATTCGGTTGATATTCATGCTTTTCTTGGTGTGTGAAAGTACTAACTTCCTTGTTAGGGATTTAATATCCTCTAGTAAGCATGAAAAAATTTTCTACTCTAGTATTGATAATGGATGTCTTCATATGATATCTCCAATATTCGTAATCATTCCCATCAAAAATAGGTGGTTTAGTTAGATTTATGTTTTCAATGGAACAAACATTGAGTCTTGCCATCTTAATGAAAATCTTTCCACACAAACTTATTAGTAATAACATTTTGTAAACAAGGAAAATTAAGAAAAATGAAAAACATGAGCAAGGAAAAATTATATGTGAATATAACTATTTTAGAGACCTCCTCGGATACCAATTGTAGGATTGGTACAGGGTATGAGGTCACCACCTCTGATACCAATTGTAGGATAGAAATAATGAATGAAGATACTATATATAGTATATAATAATTCTCAATACACAAGAGGGGGGTGAATTGTATACTTTAAAAATTCATTTCGAACTTTTAAATATGGTTATGTTTAACAAAGTTAAACAAGGTAAATTCACAAAACCTCTAGTTCTACAAACTTTCTTGATTTGGTAAAAGTGATTCCGAGAATGCAATTCTAGAAAAGTGAATCCAGAAATGAAACTTAACAAAAGTTTACAAAGATGAAGATTCTACCTTAAATCATAGAGAATATTGGTAAATTAGAGTGTACAAATTTAAATGAGTATAAGATTGTTATACATTCCTCAACAATAAAAATGCTAGGGAAAACATGAAACAAGTACAAAGTAATGAATATTTTAACCCAAAGAGAAGGGTATCCAACAACTTTGGATAAAGGTCCCTTGATTTATACTTTCAAGAAATTCTGTCTTACCCACACCAGGCTAATCCCTCGATACGAAGATCAGAGTCTGTCTTGTGATCCCCGCAAGCCCTCAACTTCAAGGTAGTTGGCACCTTTGTCTTCCTCAGAAAGAAATTCTTTGAGATTTAAGGTTTTCAGCACCTCTGTCTTCCTATCCCCTGAATCACTCAAATGTACTCAGCAACATTCGGAGTCGCACGAAGCAAATCTGAACAAGGTGTTTAGTACGCGCAAAGCATTAAAGTCTCGCTCTCTAGAAATCACTTCAGCATGTAATATCTAGATTCATAGAACGGTTCTTAAAAAGTTGTGATCTCTTTAAAATGAGCTCTTATTTATAGGCACAGCTTTTACAGTCAGCTCCTTCCTCCAACGGTCATATTTTTCTTTGAATTTTGGAGGGACCTGAATATGTGTCACTCCAATAATGGTTAGTTAGTAACTGAATGCACAACATAATTTTATATCCAAAACAGGAGTAAGAAAAAATATGGTTACTTAAGAAAATTCATTTTTTGGAATGTAAGAAAAAAATGAAAGTTCGGAGTCTACCCAAAAACTATTCGGAGTCTATAATACAAGGATATTCAGATTCTATTTTCCAAGGAATTATAAACATGAATTCTATAGAATTACAGAGTTTGAATTTCAAGGAAATTTGGAATCTTCATTCACAAGAATTCGGAACCTGAACTTAGAAAGTTCAGAATATGAATTCATAAGAATTTGGAGTCTGAACTCCGAAGATTTATGAGTCTAAATTCAGAGAAATCGGAGTCATAACTCATAAGAGTTCGAATTCTGAATTCAAAGAACTTAGAGTTAGAACTCAGAAGAATTTGGGTCTGAATTTAGAGAACTCGGAGTCAGAACTCAGAAGAGTTTGGAGTCTGAATTCAAAGAACTCAAAACCTGAATTTAGATCCTGAAAACAGAATGCTTTATATCTAAGTATATATATGATTCCTAGGTTTTGGATACGAAATCTAATTTTATATTTATAGACAAAATGAAAAATGAAAAACATGGTAAGGATAAATTTTCTTGGGGAAGGAAAATTTTCCTTATGAAAGTAAAACATAGGGTAAAATGAAATTTTCTTTAAGATAATGTGTTTGTGATTTTCAAAACAAGAATTAATGGAAAAGTCATAAGGAAACCTTATTGACTCAACAATCGCCCCAATCATGAAGGAATGGAAAAGTCATAAATAAACCTTATTGACTCAACACTTTACTAAAAAATAAACATTATAATCATAAACCCGGATTTAATCTTATCTCATGCCTATAAAAATATTAGATGAATGTTAAAAAAATTATTAAGTATATAATATATAAATTTCATTAAATTTATTCATAAATAGTGATCAATTTAATTTATTCATATAAAAACACATTACACGCATAAAAATTGTTTTTCAGAAAAATGTTTTTTTAAAATAAAAATGTTTTTATACTAAATTAAAGAAGAAAATTGATTCCAATGGTCTTAATTATATTATTTAAAATTTAATAGAAATAATTTTACTAAGAAACAATTTAAAATTAAAATGGATGTATTTATATACAGTTGCTAATAAAATCAATCTTTATTAAAAAATATGATGAAAAAAATTATCATAATAAATATTTAATATGATGATTCTAAAAATGATGTTCATTTTATAAATCAATATTTCTAAAAGTTACAAAAATTAATAATAATATTTTTCCACAAAAATCCATGAAAATATTTTATTAAGAAAAGATATTTTTAAATAATAAAATTACTTTACTAAAAAATGAGTTATTCTCTACTAGGTATTTATGAATTCACTTATATTGAGTAGAGAATTTATATATATATATATATATATATATATCATAAATTTGTTAATCATATTCATATGCATCAATATAATTTGTGGGTTATAACTGTCACAAATAATAATATTTTACTAGAATATCCTGGTTTGTTTTAACACATTATTGTGTAAATCATAAGATATTTAAGAAAATAATTTTTTTAAATAGATATATTTTCTAAATCCCCTAGAGGTTAAATTTATTTTATTAGAACGTGAAAACATTCAAAATTTAATCATCAACTAATAATCCCATGGAAAAGGGACAGGTTTCATGAAAAAGCTTCGTAGAATATTTCATAGGACATCTCAAAAAAATTGGACTATGTCTTGTAAATATTACTAGTTAAACATAAGGCGCATCAATGATATTTACATTGGTGAAAAATAGATTTTTAATATGATTGGATAAATCACTTAAAAATGATAGAAAATACCCATTTCTATGGATAGAAAAATCCTATAAAAATTATTGAAAATGAAATTTGATGAGGTTAATAAAAATTAATCCTTAAAAAATGAATTTCATAAACACAATTTTATAAGATATTTTTTTTTTCAAAAAAATCATTTAGAATACATAGAAACATAGAATAATTCTTTATTTAAAATAGAATCCTTTAAAATTACCTTTTTAATAAATATTTATTTTTTGAAATCAAAATTTTTCTTTTGAAAAATATAAGAATATTTACTTTACTTATAAATATAATACATAGTTAATACCATTTGGAAAACAATTTAAAATTATGAAAATGATTCTTAGTCAAGAATAATTATCATAATGATGAGATAAATTGTAATGTATTTATTAGAAAATGTTTTTACTAGAGTTGTACAAGATGAAGTTATGAGTCACATTCAAAAGTTATTTTAAAAATGGTAAAGTGAAAACTTTTAAAAAAATTAAGTTTTTAATATAATTTTCAATAATCGATCATTCAATATATTAGAGGTTTTTTAGAGTAAATGTGTAGTGGGAGATAAAATATTTGATAATGAAAGGAATTTATTATTTTTATTTTAAAATACCATTTCTTAAAACAAAAATCATAAAAATGGTTAATAAAACATTTTTTTGAAATGAGGAGAAGGGAAAGGTCATGGTCACATAAGAAAAAACATAATTAAGTTTCCAAATATAAATGAGAAAATTAGTGGGAAAATAAAACATGTACATGGTGGAGAAATCATAATTAAATAGAACAAGAAATATTTTTAACAATGTCATATTTTTATTCGGATGGCATACATAGAAGAAGTTTATTTGAATAAAGAGACTCATTTTAACTTGAGAGAAATAGAAATTAAGATATAAAATATTATGGTGGATGAAATTAATCATTTAAGTAGGATGTTCAAGATGATACATTATAACTCAAAGAAAATGGGTTTGTGTTATTAAAAATATCCTTACACTATCATTATCTTCCGAAATAAAAACCCATGAACGGTAAAATGTAATATAGATTTTTATATCCATTTGATTATATGAAATATTATGAAAAAATAAATTCTTGTCCAATATATACCCACAAAGGTAAAAAAGTGTTAAATACACATCATATCTCAATTAATAAAATTGGGTATGAGAAAACCCTTTAACTTAATTGTCTATTAGATGAATGTTATCTAAGATCCTATATAATAAAAAAATTCTTAATCACCTATTAAATAACCTTATTCATACACATAACCTTTCATAAATTTAATTTATAATCATTTATTATAAATTTGTTAGTAATTAATATTTTAGTTTCATCATTAGATGGTATTAGCTTTAATTTATTATTCAGTACTAATTTCATAAGGGCGGTGTTTATTTTTGTTTATAGATTAAAATTGCATCATTATAATGTCATTATATGAACTAAAATATATGTTTCATAATGTTTTTTAATTTTATAGTTTTATTTCATATTTATTTTAGTTATGATGCATGACAACGAAGTCGATCACGATGTTGTTTAGGTAATTTTCACAAATAGTGGTTGGCATCTTAATAATGGGTTAGATATTACCATTAATATTCCAAAACCAAAAAATAATGATTTAATTCTTATTTTCCAATATCCCTAGTAATTATTCTTCCTTAGTTACCCATGATATAAAATTATAAGCATTATTCATATAGGTAGTTAAACAAATAAAACAAGAATATGTTATAATTGATGGGTGAGTATGGTTATTGAAGTGGTTAATTTGGAATAATATCATTATTATAGAATAAAAATAATAATATTTCGTTTTTTTGAATCATTTGATAATTTATTTTGATAAATAATTAAATACTTGAGTAAAAAATAGAAAAAATCACTTTCGGGGATGTGGCAGTCATCAAGTACACACAGGCAACGTGTTAATTTTCTAAATATTGAGAGGAATATTGATAATGGTTTATAATTTTAGAATAATAATAAGATATTATAAATATTATATTAACTAATTAAATTTCCATTTTGAACTATCTATTCTTGTTGGTGATGAAAAATCTAGCACATCGTTTATGGAAGTGGTAGTCTCCACATGTGCATAATGACGTCTTCATTTTTTGAATGGGTTTAGAGGAAGGTAGAAAAGTAGTATTTAATTAGTATCAAAAATTTAAATAATATTAGTAATACTTATGTAATCATAACTTCAGGGATATAATCATTTTTAGGGTAGTAAAATAAAAGAAAGGAAAAAAGGAAAGAAAATTTAGTAATTGAGAATATTTCCTTAATCCTTATAAGAGCCCCTTTTCAAAATGGATTAAGTCTTTGAGAGTTGGAATTTGGAGATTAAAAAAACCTCTAGGAAGTTTCTATGAGTTTTAATAGTTCTTTTGGTAGATTTTGGTTTAATCCAAGTGTCATGGGTTGTGAAGAGAAGTGGCGTGGTAATGGATCTTTTTATAAGGAATATGAGTGGCATTCTTGTAATATATAAATGGTAAAGTCCATATTAAAAGGTCAAATAGATCCAAAAATATAAAATAATGGATTTTGAGAAATATAAGTTTTATAAATCCTCAAACACACTTTTTAAAACATGTTTTTTACTATTTTTTATGTCTTTTACACTTAGATTTTTCACCTTTACAATTTTTTGTTTTTACCATGATAAATAATTTCTACCAAAGTAATTTAAATTTAATGTCTGAAAATAAAATGTTCCTTATTATGTATTTGTTCAGAATGATTAAAAATATGAAATAAAATTTTTCAATTAAAATTTATAATTTTTAGAAAAATTAATTTTGACATTATCTCATATAACATTAAAAACCCCATTTTTAGAACACATATATTTTTAAGTTTAAAATTAATTTTTTTAATAAAATTATCAATGTCGTTTATTTCCATGAAATTGATAAGATAATTATTATAAAAATAAAAGATATATTTCTTCCAAATAAATCCTACACATAATTCTGTCTTCTGATGTCATAATTAAAGAAAAATATGAATTTTTTTATTAGAATAAACTATTACTTAAGATTCAATATTTTAAACAAGGGTCTTCCAAATTTAGTATAGTATATCTTAAATTCCTAATTTCACTCAATAAATATATTTTTATCAACTATTTTTTTTATAATTTTTTAATTTATACTTGCTTTTTAATGTTTCCATAAACACTGAGATTTTAGTAAAAGGTGTATTTTTTACTATACATCTAAAATTGAATTATTTCAGAAAAATCATAACAAATGAAATTTTGATAATTTTTACACTATAAATCTAAAAACTATGTTCATTTCATCAAATTAAAATTATGAAAAAAAATTTATTTCATTTTTAAATTAAAATAAATAATATAGAGAAAACTATTTTTGTTGAAAAATAATATTTTAATCATCACATAATATTAATCTTATTTCATATCAGTTTTTGATTAATTGAGTCTTAATATATTATTTTAAAATATTAATTATTACCATAATTATATTTTAAAATTGATCAATTTAATTTATTATTAAAAATACACATCACATTAAAAAAAATTGTTGAAAAATATCTAATTTTAATTTTCATTAATTTTAACCACATTACATTATTTTTTATCTAAACCATAAATTTAATCTATAATTAATTAATTAATAACAAATTATAGCTTTTTTAGAAATATAAATATAAAATTTTTCATAGTAAATCATTTTATTATCTATTTACTTGGGAATTTATTATTATTTTAACTTCTTTTTATTCATATCATATTATATTATTTCCATAAGGGGGTTTGTGATTAATTTTATTTTGGTGTTATGTATGAAGGAATATATTCAATATGGTGTTTTATGAAAGTAAAATATATACTTAAATCTTGGTTCTTTATATATTCTTTTTCTAGAAAAGTGTGGGTTGGATATTTGTCTCTCCAAACATACTACTGTGGGGATTATGGATTTCATATGATTCTAAGTTATTACATGAAAGGGTTTCATTTAATTTATACCTAAGAGGAATTTATGTGTGTATAAATATATTTAGAATGTTATTCCCATTAGTAACCTAATCTATGAGTTGTGTGTAGAGTTACACTTCAATTTTGTTTGAACATATTGATTTCGTGAAAGGGATATGATTATTAATTAAATCATTAGAATCATGCATACATAATATAAATTACATGAGATAAGATAGTGAGAGTAAATTCATATTATTATTACTATGTGTTATATTAATTCCAAAGAAAATACTTATCGAGACCTCGATCACCAAACCAAGTAGGTCTTATTATTGTTTGGTGCCCTATATTATATTGTGTAATGTGAGAAAGTGATGGGTGACCCTAATAGTATCATGAACCCATTATTTTAATTTTCTTTAGGTTTCACTTTGATTGGAGTCCATAATAATATTATGTTACTAGAGAAATATAGTTGAGTTTATCTATATAGTGGATTTGTCAATGAGTTGACCACCAACTTTCAAATATTAATATGTGATATATTTGTTAAAATTTCCTACCTAAATTTCTATGTAATGGTAGAAACTCTAAAGGGACCCAATGTTTATTGAAATATGGATTTTGAACCACTAATGGATATGGTGGATTTTCAAAAATGGTGTTATCATTTTCGTGGGGGGCAATTATAAATTTCCTTATTAAATGAATATAAAATATGATAGTCATATTATAAATGTTTCTACTATAAATGAAATGGAATTTTAATTATTTAATGTAACATGAGTTCAATATTAGAGAATAGGGTATCTTAATTTAAAAACCATCTTAGATTGGTACAAATCATAAAATTTTTTCATAAGAAAGAAGGAAAATTTTATATGTTAGAGAAATCCCTTCTTGAGAAACCCAATATTTTTGTTGTTCAACACTTGAATATAAATTCTAATGAGTATCACATATGAATTTCTTTAAATGATAAAATGAACTAGATTCAGAATAACTAATGTAAATTTAGTATCCATTCATATAAAAAAATTTATTAAGTATATCAATGACTTGGTGAGACTAAAAATATCTTATAATTCATTCTATTTCTATGAAATTCATTATAAAATCATTACTAGCGATGCTCCACCAAGATCAATGCACCACACTGAGATGGGGTTGAATTAGTTTGAGTTAATTAATAACAATTAAAAATGTTTCATCCCCCATACCAATACTCCTATTTGGTGAATGGATCTCTCACTCATTCTGCTCCATCAAGTTTCTGTAGGTTCCGGGCGTAGCGGAAGTGCGTTGGTGGGTTTACCCATCTTTAATTTTAGTATTAAACAATGTTCAATCAGATATCCATCACGATATAAAACACCAGATCTTCGGAATAGAACGAAGAACAAAAAAGAAAAGAAGAGTCCTAGAACCCTTGAGATAGGATTTGTATATGTTGGTTATAATTAATTTAATTAATTCATAATAATTACCTCGAAGGAATTCTTTCTTCGTTGGTGTTTTGGGTCACGATCCTGTGATCCGTCGTTGCGTCAGAGAATCCAAGTGTAGGATTCCTCTAGCGGTGATCCAAACGTGTGCCACTTATCTCTGGATGTCGCCGAAGGGAACTCTGGGTGCTAGCGTTGAAGATCCTTCGCTTGCGATGTTTGTCTTCGATTGCCTTGATCCGGTGGAGGATCTCGCTTTCATAACATGAAAGCATTCTTGGTGGAAAGGGAATTCTCTCTTGGATTGAGAGTATTTCCAATCCGTTGTGCACACCCAAAAATTGGAAAACCCCTTTGAGAATAATGTAATTAGGATTTATAATACCTAGAATAATAAAATAAATTAATTTCTCATAATAATTTAATCATTTAATTTAATTCTTAGTAATACCCTATGTCTTAATAATGACAGTTGACCATAATTATTACTTGACATGTGTCCAACGTATTACATTTAATATCATTTAATTAAATAAACAATATTTTCTCACAAATCCCGAAAAATAAACTACACGACGTGTATATATAAATATACACGGCGTGTACTTTTATTTTTTTAGTTTTATTTATTTTCCTCCACCATATTTATTAGACCTTGATTAATGGCTATTTATTTCTTAAATAAATGTAACTGCATTACTCGCTAATAAATATATATTATTTCGCCCACAATATATTCTCTCGAATAATTAGTGTCGAAATAAATGCGATCATACATCCTTGAATAATTATTAAACCACAATCGGGAATAATCTTTATTCAACTTGTTAAATTAATATTTAACTGAGATACATGGACACACTTAGTGTGTGACCCTCTAGGCCTCTTTCTCAGTGGCATTAGGCTGAGCCTACCTAAAGTCCAAGGTTAGCATCTAGAAACACACCAAGGAACCCATAGAGAAAGAAGTTAACGCCGCAATGACGTGTCACCTCTTACGAATGATTACCGTGTAACATAAACCCTTTGTCTCGATATCTCCAATCAAGAGGGTTGCATGCTAGTTCCATCAACCCATGTGCTTGATTATTCTTTATTAGACTTCCAGGAATTGAACTTTACCATACCTTACCATGGCCATGGATTTATTTAGGCTATATCAATTCCATCAAAGGGCCTAAGATATCTACATCCGTTATGGAACGGAAGGGACAAATCCTTTCTCGCATTATCTATTAATGCAGTATTACACGTGACGCCCCCAACGTATCCTACCTCGCTGCGAATAGTGTGTCGTCACAGTTTTTTCAATACATCTAAGTGCGTGAGTTGTAATACCCATTAATAATAATCTTAAAGTCTAAGGACCAATACAAATGTCCGCAGATAAGAACATCCAATGACACTATGAAATGTGGATTTCCTACAGGCGGATCTCATTCTCATAATATCCTCCTGGATATTACCAAGGGCACACACCATGAGAAGGTGACTCAAAGTTTTATGAGTCCTCACCCCTAATGACCTGTATTATTTGTGTCCCTCAAATAATATCATCTGGCCATAGAACATACATTCAAGAACAGTGTTATGGCACTTCCGGGATCTCATCATAGCATGGATCTGCTACGACCCTTTAATGCAACAGCTGTCCTTAGGACATTATCACATGACATGTCACGCAGAAGAACAATCAATATTTGATAAGGCTTTTATTTAATGAATAAAGTACAAAGTAGTTGGATCTAGATCACCAACTCTAACAGACTCCCACTTGGACTAGAGCCAACTGCTAACAACCTTTAACCCGCTAGCTCTCACATGATATTCATGGTTGTGGTGAGATAGGCCTTTAGTCATGGGGTCCATCACATTCTCTTCCGTGGACACTCTGCTCACTGCAACTTCACCCCTTTGATAGAAATCCCTCAAGAGGTGATACTTTCGGAGTATGTGCTTTGTTTGTTGATGTGACCTTGGTTCTTTTTCAAGAGCCACTGCTGCAGTATTATCACAATACAATGTAATGGGATATTTACTGCTAGGCACCACATCAAGCTCCTGGACAAAGTTCTGAATCTAGACGGCTTCCTTGGCTGCATCAGAAGCCGCTATGTACTCGGACTCCACTGTAGAATCGGCGAAAACTGGCTGCTTTGAACTCTTCCAGCTCACAGCTCCTCCATTGAGATAGAAAACATATCCAGATTGTGACATCAGATCATTCTGATCTGTTTGAAAACCAGCATCAGCATACCCTCTCATGACAAGATCTTCATCTCCTCCATACACCAGGAACATATCCTTAGTTCTTCTCAGATACTTAAGGATAGTCTTAACAGCAGTCCAATGCTGTTCTCCTGGATCTGCTTGATATCTGCCTACCATGCTTAGTGCATAGCCAACATCAATCCTGGTACATAACATGGCATACATGATGGATCCTATAGCTGAAGCGTATGGGATCTTACTCATCCTATCTTTATCCTTTTGTGTCTGGGGACACAGTTTCTTGGAAAGATGTAAGCCATGTGACACTGGAACCAATCCCCTCTTGGATTTTTCCATACTAAATCTCTTTAGTATCTGGTCAATGTATGTACCCTGACTTAGTCCAAGCAGCCTCTTGGATCTATCACGAATGATCTTGATCCCTAGAATGTAGGCTGCTTCTCCTAAGTCCTTCATGGAGAAACACTTGTTCAACCAGTCCTTAACTGACTGTAAGGCTGGTACGTCATTTCCAATAAGCAATATGTCATCAACATATACCACTAGGATAACGACCGCATTCCCATTAAACCGCTTATAAACACATGGCTAACATTCGTTCTTAATGAAACAAAATTCCTTTATAGCTTCATCAAATCGAATGTTCCAGGACCTGGATGCTTGTTTCAATCCATAAATGGATTTCTGTAACTTGCAAACCCGTTTGGCTTCACCTGGTGTCACAAACCCTTCTGGTTGTGTCATATATACATCTTCCTGAAGGTTCCCGTTAAGGAATTCTATTTTGACATCCATCTGCCAAATCTCATAGTCATGGTAAGCTGCTATGGAAAGTATGATTCTTATGGATTTAAACATGGAAACTGGAGAGAAGGTTTCATCATAGTCAATTCCTTGACGCTGTCTAAATCCTTTGGCCACTAGCCTTGCTTTATAGGTGCTAACTTGACCTTCCATGTCCAGCTTTCTTTTTAAACCCATTTTCATCCAACAGGCTTTACATCAACTGGCTCATCAACCAGAACCCAAACATCGTTCTGATACATGGAATCCATCTCAGAATTCATAGCTTCTGGACATCTTTTAGCTTCTGAGCTTTCTACTGCTTCCTTGTAGGAGAGAGGTTCATCATTGTCCAACAATAATGATTCACCATCCTTGGTGACTAGGAAACCAAATCTCTCTGGTTCCCTTACCTCTCTTGAGCTCCTACGCAGTACTTGTGTTTCTGGAACCTCTTCCACAGGGACCTATGGAACTTGTTCTTGTACCAACTCTTGTGTATCTTGAGCATCAATTTCGTTGAAGTCAATCTTGATCCCACTATCCTTCATCAGGATGTGCTCCCTCTCAAGAAAGACAGCTTGTCTAGCGACAGTCACTTTCTTGTCTTGAGGGTTATATAGGTAATATCCTTTCGTTTCCTTGGGATATCCTATAAAGATACACTTCGTGCCCCGAGGAGCTAGTTTGTTGCCTGAGAAGGCCTTAACAAATGCCTCGCATCCCCATACACGTGTGTGCGACAAAGTGGGTTTCCTTTCATTCCATAACTCGAATGGAATTCCATTTGCAGCCTTAGTTGGTACTCGGTTTAATGTGTATGCTATAGTTTGTAATGCATATCCCCAAAAGGATAATGGAAGATCCGCATGACTCATCATCGATCTCACCATGTCCAACAAGGTGTGGTTACTCCTTTCACTAACACCATTCCACTGTGGTGTATAAGGAGGAGTGAGCTGAGATAGAATCCCATACTCCCGTAGAAGATCAATGAACTCTTGGTTCAGATATTCTCCACCTCAATCCGATCGGAGCTTCTTTATCTTCTTACCAAGCTGATTCTCTACTTCATTCTTTAATTCCTTAAATTTCTCTAAGTACTCTGACTTATACCTCATTAAGTAGACATAGCCATATCTACTCAAATCATCAGTAAAAGTAATGAAGTAAGAATATCCACCTCTAGCTTCTACTGGAAATGGTCCACACACAGCCGTGTGTACCAATCTAGAAGCTATGTGTCCCTTTCACCTTGTCCACCAAAAGTCGGCTTGGTCATTTTTCCTTGTAAATAAGCGTGACATCTATCAAGTTGTTTTAGCTCAGTAGAGTCTAAATAGCCATCTTGGCAGAGCTTTGTCAAACGATTCTCGTTCACATGACCAAGGTGGTGATGCCATAACTGGGTGATGTATGAGTCATGTGAGTTTGTTTCATTATCGATTTCCAACACTTGGTTTTCGTAATTCAATACATACAAACCATTATTTAAATGTTCCATACCATAACATGCGTTATTCTTATAAAAGAGACAACCCTTATTTCCAAATTTGAAAACAAATCCATCCATATCCAAACAAGACACAAAAATTATGTTCTTGGTAACACTAGGCACATAATAACAGTTTTGTAAAACCAAAATCATCCCAGTCCTCAATGAGAGGTGGTAGTCGCCAATAGCCAATGCAGCCAGCCTTACGCCATTGGCAGCTCGAAGATCCACCTCTCCTCTTGCAATCTTTCTAAATCTACTTGGTTCCTGCATTTGAATAGAGATGTGAGCCCCAGAAGCTGTATCTAATACCCAATGTGTAGAAATAGAAAGATTGCACTCGATAAAAAACACACCTTTAGCATCCCCACGCTTCTGGGTGCAGTTTCTCTTCCAGTGGCCCTGCTTGCCACATGCAAAACACACAGCCTCCCATTCCTTGCCTTGACTATGGATCTTCCCCTTCTTGGAGGGACGATGCTCAGGGGCTTCAGACCGTTTATAAGTCTTTTCCCCCTTTGCCTTGTCCTTCCTTTTCTTGTTCACCATAAGGACCACGGGTTTGTCACGCCCCATGTCCTTATCCACCTGGAGAATCTAGGTCAGAGGCTCTGATAGACTCTTCTCATTGCCGCTCATGTTACATTTGACAATGAAGCTAGAGAAGGTCTTGGGCAGTGATGATAGGATGATATCTGTATGCAACTCATCCGGGAATTTAATCCCTAAGATGTCCAGGTGTTCAATGTAGCCAATAAGCTTGACTACATGAGGCCCAGCTGGCACATACTCTCCAAGATTCGTGGTAAACAAAGCATTGGAGATCTCATACCTCTCCTGTCTCGCCTTCTCTTGGTAGAGATATTTAAGGTGAGACATCATGCTATACGCGTCCATGTTTTCATGTTGCTTCAAGAGCTCATTATACATGGACAATAGCATGAAACACTGGACATCTGTGGTATCATCCATGTGTTTCATGTAGAGAGATAATTCCTCATCACTAGCCTCTTTCCCAGGCACAACTGGAATAGGCTCTTCTAGCACATATAATTTTCTTTTCGTGGCGAAGGATGATGCGTAAACGCCTCTGCCACTCTTGGAAATTGGTGCCGGTGAGAAGGTTTTCCTTCTCAAGTATGGTGCGCAATGATATGTTTGAATTCATTTTCTTGCCGTTTCTACAAATTAAGATGAGCAAAGGTTTAGTGCTTTATTACAAAAATTGAGACAAATAAATAAATTAATACTTATTAGTCTCCCACTATTTTATCAAAATCCAATAGCCCTCACCATTAACTTTGGAATATTCTGTCGCATGAATATTCTAGTGGCAAGGATCCATATTTCCCTTCGCATTACCCCAACTAGGGTTGGTCAAGAAACTTGAAGGGTTTTAGGTAGGCATTCCAAATGCCAACTGCATTAACTCGCAGCTCCTTGATCCGCTGAGTGGACTCCCCAATCCTGAAATCCTTTTTGGATTTCCTCAACCTTTGCCTCTTGGTCACACCAAGTCCTGGTGTGGCAGTCAACCCTTGATGCGAACCAAGTCAAGTCAACCCAAAACCTTGAATTAGAATTCCCTGATAATTGAAAGCACCCCAACTAGGGTTGGTCAAGCACTTTGAACTATGGTTTGATTCTAACCCAGATTATGGAAGGCTATGCCGACTTAATATTTATTTTGAGGGATTTTATCCTTATATGTAAATTTACATTTTATTATCTTTGATTACATGCTTGTTAATATTAAGTGGGATATACTTAAGTGATTAACCATGTCTAAGATAATATTTACGTATAAGACGGTTTTATTTTAGTTCCATCTTGCATGTTTGTTTAATTCATTAATTGTGTGATCGTGAAAACACACCCACAATAAATAAACCATGAAACTGACAGAAATAAAATAAATGGTATGATCATGAGCTTTTCAATTGGTTAGTTTATCTAGCGGTTGATAAACTAACCCAAAACCTAGGGGAGAAACACCTTGAACCTTTCGGGTTCGTGTTTACAGCTTTCCACCTGTCCACCTTTGTATCTCCTTGGATTGGTTTCACCTTGGCTCCTGACTTGAGCCACCTCCACTAGCTTGGGAGATCCATCCATTACATATGCATTTATCTCACATGTAGGTGAGGGGTAAAAGGGGTTTTTATATAAAAGAATCCTTGGGCACGCAGGCCCTACATATTAATGAGGAGATGGCTCGCAGGCCAACAAATTTAATTTAAATAAATAAATTAAAAGAAACCATTCACATACAAAGGTCTCGGTCTAGCTCATGATCATCCATACATGGAAAAATATTTATGCATAAATAAAACTAGCATTCAATTCTTTAATCGTTCGTGTTTAAAATAAATCACACTCGAATCAATTAATTATCTTTAATTAATCAATCCTTTTATCTTAAATCCCTTTTCTAAATTTTCTTGAGATTCTCGTCCATCATAATTTTAAACAAATAAATTCATTTAAAATTATCCTTGTATGTAACTTGTACCTTGGAGGCAACCCGGTGAATTCCCATTTATTACACAGATGTTAAATTAAACACATATATATAAAACACCTATCACGTGTTGTGCCTCAGCTTTACGCCTGCACCATGGTACACGTCTCAAGGGTTTGTATAATATAATAATAAATTTTAATAAATCTGCGTAATTTGGGTGAGTACACGGCGTGTAGTTCCGACTACACGGCGTGTACTTTTCTTCACCGTCCATCCGAAGTACACACCCGGGGACATGGTGTGTAAATGTACTTCGGAAATTTTCGGAGTACACGGCGTGTTCTTTTGGACACAGGCCGTGTAGTTTCCGCGTTACACGATTTCCAGTCGGGCAAGCCGTGTACGGGGTACACGGCCCAACCCGAACCTGAAGGGACTACACGCCGTGTTCAGTTGGACCACATGGCGTATAATCCGAAAACCGTGTGCCACCTATTTCTGGTCAACACACGGTGTCATAAATTACCTCAATACACGGCCCGATTTGGCGGATCGGTCAATGAATTGAACCTGGACTACATGGCGTGTACTTCCGAATACACGCCGTGTATTCTGGTGTTGTACGGCCAGAAACGTTTGGCTCCTCCGGATGAGTTCCTCTATTTTATTTTAATCAAAATTAAAAGAAAAATTTGTTTCTGTGAGGTGAACGAGAAACGAGGGAGGAGGAATAGATCTCGATATTCAGATTTCTAGAACGATTAAACATGAATTGAAATAACTAAATTATTAAATGCGTAAATTACCAACGAAAAACTAAATAATTATAATCAATGATATGACTCGCTCTGATACCAATTATAGGTTCCAGGCATAGCAAAATCACGTTGGTGGGTTTACCCAACTTTAATTTTAGCGTTAAACGATGTTCAATCCGAGATCCATCATGATATTAAACGTTGGATCTTCAGAATAGAATGAAGAAAGAAAAAGAAAAGAAGAGTCCTGGAACCCTTGAGATAGGATCTTCATATGTTGGTTATAATTAATTTAATTAATTCATAAGAATTACCTCGATGGAATTCTTTCTTCGTTGGTGTTTCCGGTCACGATCTTGTGATCCATCATTGCGTCGGAGAATCCAAGTGTAGGATTACTCTAGCGGTGATCCACAAGTGTGCCACGTATCTCTGGAGGTCTCCGAAGGGAACTCCGGGTGCTAGCGTAGAAGATCCTTCACTTGCGATTTTCGTCTTCGATCGCCTTGATCCGGTGGAGGATCTCGCTTTCGTAACTAGAAAGCATTCTTGGTGGAAAGGGAATTCTCTCTTGGCTTGAGAGTATTTCCAATCCATTGAGCACACCCAAAAATTGGCTAACCCCTTTGAGAATAATGTAATTAGGATTTATAATACCTAGAATAATAAAATAAATTAATTGCTCATAAGCATTTAATCATTTCATTTAATTCTTAGTAATACCCCATGTCTTAATAATGACAGTTGACCGTCATTATTACTTGACATGCGTCCAACGTATTACATTTAATATCATTTAATTAAATAAACAATATTTTCTCACGAATCCCAAAAAATAAACTACACGGCGTGTACTTTTATTTTTTCAGTTTTATTTATTTTCCTCCACCATATTTATTAGACCTTGAGTAATGGCTATTTATTTCTTAAATAAATGTAACGGCATTACTCGCTAATAAATATATATCATTTCTCCCACAATATATTCTCTCGAATAATTAGTGTTGAAATAAATGCGATCATACATCCTTGAATAATTATTAAACCAAAATCGGGAATAGTCTTTATTCAACTTGTTAAATTAATATTTAACTGAGATACATGGACACACTTAGTGTGTGACCCTCTAGGAATCTTTCTTAGTGGCATTAGGCTGAGCCTACCTAAAGTCCAAGGTTAGCATCTAGCAACACGCCAAGTAACCCATAGAGAAATAAGTTAACACCGCAATGACGTGTCACCTCTTACGAATGCTTACCGTGTAATATAAACCCTTTGTCTCGATATCTCCAATCAAGTGGGTTGCATACTAGTGCCATCAACCCATGTGCTTGATTATTCTTTCTTTGACTTCCTGGAATTGAACTTGCCCATACCTTACCATGGCCATGGATTTATTTAGGCTATATCAATTCCATCAAAGGGCCTGAGATATCTACTTCTGTTATGGAACGGAAGGGAAAAATCCTTTCTCGCATTATCTATTAATGCGGTATTACTCGTGACGCGCCCAACGTATCCTACCTCGCTACAAACAGTGTGTCGTCACAGTTTTCGTCAATACATCTAAGTGTGCGAGTTGTAATACCCATTAATAATAATCTTAATGTCTAAGGACCAATACACACGTCCGCAGATAGGAACATTCAATGACACTATGAAATGTGGGTTTCCTACTGGCGGGTCTCATTCTCATAATATCCTCCAGGATATTACCAAGGGCGCACACCATGAGAAGGTGCCTCAATGTTTTATGATTCCTCACCCCTAATGACCTGTATTATTTGTGTCCCTCAAATAATATCATCCAGCCATAGAACATACATTCAAGAATAGTGTTATGGCACTTCCAGGTTCTCATCATAGCAGGGATCCGCTATGACCCTTTAATGCAATAGCTGTCCTTAGGACATTATCAAATGACATGTCACATAGAAGAGCTATCAAGATGTGATAAGGCTTTTATTTAATGAATAAAGTAAAAAGTAGTTGGTTCTAGACCACCAACTCCAACAGTTTCCTACTTGTAATGATAAATTTTAAATCACATAATAAAGAACACCAAAATTTTTTAACAAGGTTCACCGATAATGTGGATGACTACATACATAATTTGGGATGGTTTTTATCCAACTCAAAAAATACTCTTCGCTTATTATCAAGATAAATCATGTGTAAGTTTATATCCTTGACCCAAACTCCTAGCACCATCCAAGTACAATGAAAGCACCAAAATGTATTTTTCTATCTCTGTAACCAACTAAGAATTTCATTATAAATTACATGTTTTTTGTTGGATCCTTATTGAATAAGGGTCTTTATGAAAGCACAAGATACTTCTTGACTTAATAATATCTGATCTTCTTCTTCATTGTATATTATTCTAAAAAGTTTCTTACAAATTATTCAAATATTATGATATAATTATATCATCAGTTGGACTTATTAATCATACCATATGATATAATGAATTGTAACCTTCATCCTTCATTATATACATATATCATAGGTTGGGATCCTAAGTTCTTCTTATATATCTAAAATGATAATTGGTAAAAGTAAGGTCAGCCTCTCAATTATTATTATCCTTCAACACACAAGGATGATTTCCTTCTCTATAGTGTTGGGTCACTTCTTCTCTTTGTAATAAAGGATATTCAGGATAACATCACTAGATATCTCACTATGATAAAATTTATGGTACATAAAATATCATAATAACATATCATCAAGGTCTATTTCATTGATAATCATGATATTATTTAGTATACAGTACCTAATCAACGATAAAAAACTCCTTCAACTCCTTCTTCTTATATTCTCAGCATCTCTCCTAGATTTTTCTATCACTTTAATTCACCATCAATATTGTTCATAAAATCTCATTTAAACCAATAATATATAATATATTTTAATCCTCCTATAGACTCACTCTTTTATCTCCACATTAAATTTATAATTATTTTAACTTTATATTTCATCAATAAGTTTACAAATAATAATTTTGTCTTCATAATTTCACATATACAAGATAACATCTAGTAGCACTACAGTTACATGAATCCCTTCATCATGATGCAACTACTATTGATATTTTAAAGGTTACATCATGGAATCTCATATAAAATCATGAAATGGACCATTATCTCATTCTAGTGTAGTGTATATATTTCATGGAATGACACTAGGAAATGTATCTTCTCTGTAATATTTTCATCATTTCATACCATGGTGTGTACTTATCCTCATATCATGAATATTTCTCAAATTCCTAAACATTGAGATCTTTATGGAATGATCTTCTTTTTCAATGTGAAAAGTAAACTAATATTCTTATCCCTTCATCACCCAAACTATTTACTTGAATCATGGATTTCTCAAAAAATAATCATGATATTTAATCATTAAATAATAACATTGTATCATCATATTATTATTTCTAGAAATATTATATTTATTAAAATATAAAATATGATCATACCATTTTGTATGATTTGGAGATATCATATTCTATGTTTTCTAGTTTTATAACCATGACCTTTATATAATAAATTATTACCTTTACACATCATGTATTTTTATCCCCTTTGATACATTTCTGATAAATGATGACACTATAGGAATTTTTTAATCTTATGTATTGCATAAGTTTTAACATATCGATTTTTTCTATGAAAAACGTTAGAATATATCTTATAATATTTTCAGAGTTAGGTGAAAGATTATAAGGCCATGTGATCCCTAAAATTATTTAATAAAAATATTAAATATATTAATATCACGAGTACATAGTTTTCCAAAAAATTTGGATTAACTCCAATAAGGGGACTCAAACAGGGAATATTAGATCATTGTTATGTTTGGAATGTAGGTTTTACCCAAGGCGTGACATAAACTTTTTTAGCTCGTGAGTTATTCTTGGGCACCATCATGGGTGACATTATTAAAGAAAATAAAGTATTTATTTTTTTAATTTAATTAAATATCCTAAACTAGATATCTTCTATAAATACACTATTTTGGACTATTCATAAGGTTGGCTACATAAACCTGAGAATTGAGAGGAGAGCATTAGAGGAAGGCTTGTCAAAAGATAATGACATATCAAGGACCATTATTGACAATGGAATTCGAGATTTTCCCTAATGATGAAAAAACAGTTTTTCTCTTCATCAATGATAAATCCAAACTGAGGAAGAGTATTGTTTTTCAGGGTTTATTTTTACTTGTTTTTCATCCCATGAGGAATGTGAATCAATTCTACCAATATTTTGATCAGTGGATCGATCTTGCTTTTGGGTTTGGGTTTATTTCGTCCTGGGATATAGGGGAACTATTTTGGTCATTCATATTACCATTATCTTGTAATTATAATGGAAATTAATTGATTCTAACATGAACATGTATAAGGTTCATTCCTAGTTTTTTTTCATTTATAAAATTGTTTCTTCATAGGTTCATCACCGTCAATTTCTTTGGACGTTAGATCAATGGATAACTTGTATTTGATTATTTTGAAATCATAATTTGGTGTAATAGATTAATATTGTTGGTGAGTTTCATGATAAATTTTGTGATAATGGTGTGAAAATTATTATAGAAGACAAAAGATAGATCGGGATCACACCAGATGATTCCCATTTTCCTAGTTTGGCATATGGTAATGGTGTGATACGATGGTTGTGATTTCCAATTAGATTGGAAGACCTGATTCTGATGAGAGGTGAAAACAAGGTCAATAAACCCCATATATAGAATACTAGAGTGTGATTTATGGTTGTGGAATAAAAATTATAATACATGGAGAAGAACCATGGGATTTTGGAAAATCACACATTACATGAAATGTACCAAAAAGAACACATGATGTGGGGTGTCCCTCATTGTCATTATAGTGTTTCAAGTAATATTAAATATAACATATCATGTTAAATATATCACACATCTTATGATACTATACTGAAATATCATCATGTATTAAAGAAGATACATCTTCATGGACATGTTCAGGAACATGAGCATAGGTTGAGTACAGGAGAACGACCCGATAATCAGACACATACTAATATATATACATGGCCATAGTACATGGTCTTTGAACAAAGTAAATGGGCACAGGATGGTGGTACACTAAGTTCCATATTGACCTTAAAATTATATATACCCCCCTAGGACACTCTAGGTATAAGGAGGTTTACAAGTCATGTGAGATGGATAGACATGGGTAGAACCTTGAGGAGGAAAGACGTACTGTGTACCCCTAGTACATGATTTTTATCATTTTTAGGGAAATGTGAGCCCCTACATATCTTCAGTATAGACTAGGATTATTTGAGTTCCATTCCTTGGTCTATCCCTATGATGATATAGTGTTTCATTACATCATTAGCAAAGGATTATGATCCTCTCTATGGATTCAATTTCTGATAGATTTTGAGGTATCCCTCCCTAAGGCCTATGGTGGGATCCTCTATCATATATTTCTTAGGTGGGGTTAGTGGTATCAGTATGAACACCATGAAGAGACAATAAATCCCCTATCTATAATTTTAATCCATTGAAGTTGGTGGAGTCCCCCAGTGGTCTTGGGTGTGATCCCCTATCTGGGAATTTTAATCTTCTAAGATCCAGAGATTTTGCCTTGGTGAGGCTAGAAAATAATGACCTCTCGGATGAGTGTCATTTGTGGTAGTATTTTTCATGGAGCGATACCTCCCAGATGATCATTACCATGAAGCGTAAACTAGAATATTGTGGAAGGAAGTATTCTTTGATACCATTTTTATACCATTTTTCTATTATGAGATTATCTTTTTTTCTCTATTTATTATTATGTCTATATATTCATTGAAATATATATCTAATAATGATCCGAATACTCTAGATTCTTTATGTTTTTTTATTTTGAAGAGTTATATAGGGTACTGTTATACTCACCCCTACATGAGCTCTTCTCGCACATGTTGTGTCTTATGTAGTCAACAGAGAACTTGATGGTGTCTTAGGAGGACTGGGCACAGCTGAGGCATAATATTCAATCTAGAGAGACAGAGGTCCTTACAATGGTTTCATTAGATAGTATTCCCCTCCTTATGAATAAGTTGGACTCTGTTTCTAGTTTTTGGTAGGATTTTTTTGCCCCCTTTATCACTTTAAGAAAATTTATCATGCTTTCGTAGGGGAATATAGATATATTCTTACATTGGTATCAAATTTTTTTATATTTCATCATTTTTTGGGATTATAGAAGTTTTTGTGTGTATATAGTTACTTCGTCTAATGCCTACCATATGTGGGATATGCCTCCTTATTACTAGTCACTAACCACTATCCTATTTTAGATGGGCTTATGGTGGTCACAATCGGCTTATCATCGGCCAGCTGGGCCCCAATTCATGACAGAGTTGTATCAGAGTAAGGTGCTACCTTAGGACCAGAGTTTGGATTTTTTATTTAACTTTGATGATTAGTGTTGTATTTATGGAAACAATGTTAAAGTGTTTGAAGTTTGGATTTTAGTCCAGGGACTCTAGAATTAGTGTAAAATCCAATGTATCTCTTCACTAAGAATCTGGAAACTTTATTGTTGACTCAGTAGATGTAGGCAATGGTGGCAGGGAAAAATATTGGTATATACATCGTATAAAAATGGGTTCTATTTTTCATTTCACTCTTGTGTAAGATCCTCAAATATACTCGTTTACCTTGGTGTTTCTTGTTTATTTCATGATTCCTCTACAAAGAAATCCATCCAGGATTCCACTATAGGATTAAGGGGATGATCATTTGAATGATAAGGAATTGGTATAGAAGAATTTATATGAGGTAGTACCTTTGTTTTGTTTTCAAGTTATC
Source organism: Viscum album (assembly GCA_963277665.1). Lineage (NCBI taxonomy): Eukaryota > Viridiplantae > Streptophyta > Magnoliopsida > Santalales > Viscaceae > Viscum > Viscum album. The sequence goes on from OY728140.1 coordinate 103,320,575, forward strand.
CCCCCCTTGAGCTATAGATTTCACTGGTAGTACCGGATGAGGATATGCACAGGCTATGCACACTCCGTGAGTTTCAATGATAATTAACTCCTAGGTTTTGGGTAAACCTAAACCCCTAGGTTTCTAAGGATTGGCTTGAGACAGTGACCCATGTTTTCAACCTTTTGAAGAATCCTAAATATCAGATGGCGGTCCAGGTGGTGAGTCTTTTTCAAGGCTCTATTCGGTTATGGTGGAGTCTGTGGATTCATTTACATTGTGATACAACTCTCACTTGGTCAGATATCTATCATCTCTTAATGCAGGAGTTCAATTTATCCATATTTTGATCATTGCACATTAAGAAGATTCTACAGTTTCATCAAGGTAGTATGATCATGCCAGATTATTCGGTGAGGTTTACTGACCTTTCACGATACACTCTAGATATGGTTTGATATCTATTAGTCTGAGCACATACTTTTGAGTGGGTTTTATGCAGATATATTAGAGGCGGAGTAATATCACTTTCCATTCCCACCTATGTTGGAGTTCTTGATTGGGCCTTAGTAGTACAGATAATTATGGTATACCAGACACTGAAAAAAGGATCTTGTAGTGGGAACATAGGGGTTGAGACATCGACAACTAGTAGTATAAGGCGGTCATAGGGATATGGACATGAGATACATTTCAATAGATGTTAATATGATATATTATAAGTGTCTCTAAAAATGGGTCAAGTCATCCTAAAGATATGTAGTGCTTCTCTTGCAATGTCTAGGAATATATTTATCAAGATTATTTAACCCACTATACAACAGAAAAGGAGAGGGTCAATGTGTAACACACCATATTGTTATGAATTTAATTTTTCAAATAAATTAAATTTTTTTATAGCTTGCATTACACGCAACACCAAGTTAACATTTTGCTACATGAGACACTAGGATTATCTTACACTATGTAGGACATTGATTTTTTACAAAAACACGATATATTACTAATATTATTAAAACACGACCATCATTACTTAGACATTAAACTTAGTGATATGAATAGTAATAAATAATTTTAAAATATTAAATATAATGGTTTCATATAAGTAAATCATATTGATAAAAGAAGTACATAATTTTTTTTAAAGTCATTATATGTTTTTAAAATACTACTTTCTCAAAACTGATTATTATTTATTTTTGTGAACATTAATAAAATTATCATTTCACACTTATAAAAATAAAATTTTCCACCACTATGAATTGAATTTTTAAAAATTGATTAAATATTTGGAATGATAATTATTTATATTATATAATAATGTAAACATAAATTTTGACCATAATGAATAGTGAAATAGTAAAAAATTAATTACCATGGTTAAGGTAAAAATGAGTTTATTGGTGGTTAAACTAAGAATATAATTGTTAAAATGACCTACCCATTTTTTTTAAAAACCATTTACTAGACCTATCTATACCCATACCACCTTAGGCTCTTTTTTTATAATTTTTTCACACGTTTCCGTAAAAGTTACTTAAATAATAAGTTATGTAAAGAAAAATTAAAAAAAGGATCCTTTATTTCTTTTAATATATATAATGTTTTGGGATAGAGACGAAAACAAAATATGTTCGGTTATAAATATTATTTTTAAATATAAATTAGTTTTTTCAAGATAATTTTTTTTAAATTTTTTGATGTGAAATAATTACTTTAAATTGTTAAGAAACACAAACTACGTTAATATTTAGATAATAGAAAAATAAAATATAACATATTAAAAATATTAAAAGTATAGTAGTTTTATTTAATTATTGAGTTTGATTAATTTTTTGGGTAAATATATCATATTATAAAAGTGTGAAAATAATATATTCCAATTATATCCTTATCTTGATATTTTTTACAATCAAATTAAAAGAGTAATGTCAAAATTATAATTAATGTTATTTTATAATAAATGATAATATATTAAATGATTTAAAATTACTAAAATAATATATTATTCAAAGTGATTTTTAAATTTTAAAAAATATAAAATATGATACATTCATTTACTAATTGTTCTTTTATAGTGACTATATTGACCCCAAAATATTAAAAACCTGGTTTGTGATGTTAAGGTTAAAACAATGTTTTTTCGTGTCACATGCGATTGTGTTAAAATTAATTTTCAACACATATAGAATTTTTATTTGATAAATTGGATTTCATATTTATTTTAATTTATTCCAAATTATCTAGTAAATATAATTTTATATTAATATTAAAGGATAAATTACCTAGGTTAAAAAGTATGTTAATCGTAGTGAAAAACCAAAATGGTAATGTTAAGGAAACATGGAGGCTAAAGAACAACATATTTGCAACATTCATATTTTTAGGTGTTAATTGACCATATAATCCCTCAAATCCATTATTTATCGATTTTTTGAGCCAATTTAGGTGATATTTTTCCCCCATTATTAAATAATTTTGAGCATTTATAAAAAATCCACTCCTCTTAAATTATAAAGGGCCACTCATTCAACTTCCTTATTCACAACTGTCCACCAATTTAGATGAAACAAATCCTTCAAAAATAACTTCCCAACTTCTATCCTTTCACCTTAGAATCCCTATATTGGAAAGAAATCTAAATTAGGAATTTCTTTGTGGAAAACCAAATAATGATACCCGAAGATGAGGTAACATTCTATAAGAATAATTTCAATATTATTTATTTTTACACCACATTCAATTATTATGATACCATGATTAAATAATAACCTAAGTAACTTTTATATACTGAGATTTTCTTATGTTAAGGTCATGTCTTACAAGCATATGTACTTCCATCTAATTGGTAATGAAATAATCATTTGGGTATATGGCTGGCTACCACATCATGAACCATTGTTATTCATTTTTTCATTACCACCTCTCATGGATGGGTATGATGATGGATATAAAGTATATATATGATATATTTAACATAATTAATCCTTTGGAGTCATTATATCATATATAACTTTTTAATTTCCATTCCATAAGGGATAAAATAATGTTATTTCTGTGTATTGTGGACTGCCATCATGCGAAGTGATATAATTAATTTTTCACTAACTCTTTACACAGAAGATAATAAGGATACATATATATGATATAAATGATGCAATTATGATATTAATGGAAAAATTATCATAGTGAAAATGAAATATATCATTTTATTTATAACCTTTTAACTCACTGAAACATGATAATGTTGTTCATTTATGTGTGGACTACAAACATTATGAAGTAATGTGACTCTCTCTTTTAATCACCACACCACATGTGTAGCGTCCCACCCTAGAAACCACATAAGGGTTCCCTAAGATGGTGGCCACATGACGACAAGTTCACCTTCCCATATTCCAGAGGCTACTGACTAGCAGTGAGGGCCTATGGTGTGTCTCTGGGGAGACTGTTCCCCCATAGATCAAAGTAGAGCACAATACTGAATAATATTGGTAAGTAGTGGAAATAGAATAAATAAACAATAATATAAATAATAATGAACAGGTGGATGGTAAATAATAAATAGACAAAAAATTATTATGATGATAATTTATCTATACAAAAAATGGGGAAAAATAAATATAGGTTATACAAACATATGTCGCATGCTATAAAAAATACAAATAAGCCAAAAATGCACCACAAATATAATTGTGAGCATAGGCTCAGTCCCTTCCTCTTGTACTCTATACTATGAATCATAATCATACATTAGAATTTGGATGATTCCCTTTATCTGTACCTACAACCATGACTTCTACATGGGTACCAATGGTGGCCCAAGAATGGTGTGAGATATATGTAGTAGGAAACGACCAAAGGTGTCTAGATCAATCCAGTACATGCATGTAAAATAATTGTTGGGAAAATAAAATAATAAATTAAGGAAATGAAGAATCAATCATACCGATCCAAGTTAATCATGGGATACTCATCTAACTCTTCCTTATTAATCCTAAATTGGATTTATCTAAACTAAGGTGACCTACACAAGTGTGAAATATGGCAAGAGATGCTATAAGTAAAGTGTCAAGGATAGACCCCAAGAATGTGTTTTGTCTTAGTGGGATCATCCTAGGAGTTTTATCTATATATTCTTACTCTTTAATTATATTAATGTATTTGTAAATTTTTTGGAGTAACCCTCAGCTCATCCATGGAGATCCTAGGAGAATCCCAAGTATCACTTTTTGGGCTATTTAAATGTCCAATTCCATGGGATTCCTTACAAAGTGACACATGAATGAGATCACAAGTATCAATCCTAGCATGGTGGGAAGAAAATAAAGAAAAAACCTCCAAATTTGTCCCTAGTATCTCACGTAGGGGTCAGAGTATCTCTCCTCCCATGGTACAACCATCTATCCACTGATCTTATCCACAGGGTCTCCCCTAGGGAACTGGTATCACTCATATGAAGGTAAAATGGAAAACACACATCGATCTCATCTCAGGAAGAGATAATTCCACCCCTATGTATTTATAAATCATTAAAAAATATAACTAACTCATGATGATCCCATATAAGGTTTCCTTAAGTCAGGACCCCTTGTCTCTCCTTTTTATTATATTAAGGTTATGATTTGGATATCAAAATTACACCATTGAGCAAGGCAAAAAATTATAATAGAATTAGCAATTTGGACAAGGAATTTAATTTGTAAATCCATTTACGGCATAAGGTGTAGGGGCCTAACTCATGTCCCACTATTTTAATCAATTAAAATTATTAATTCAAGGAACTCATTATTGGGGAAGTGCACCTATATTGGTTTTTAACAGTTTAGAACAATGGAAGATAGAATATTATTAAAAAGGCACCCCAAAATGGGTGTATCGAGATAAGTCAATCAACCAAACAGTTGATTAGACACTCACTAGGATTGCATTGGGAAACTTAATTCTCTAAATTTAATTTACATAAAAATTTATAGGTGTCATTGGAAGGGTTTTGTGTGTTGCATAGTGGAACATGATATTGAATTCAATGAAACATGGGAAAAGAAGCTCAATCACATAATTTAGGTTCTTAGAAGATCACTCATTCATTGTTAGCATTTGAATCATATAAAATAAGAGTTATCAAAGAAATCCTAAAATTCATTGAAAATGGGGAAATTGAGGTCACACTAAAATATAAAAATAAACGATAATAAAAACATATAATTATTGGAATTGGATTAAAAAGAATACCTCAAGCTTTCCAACACATTAAATGGAAAAGGAATTGGAGACTGAATGAGGGAGGGATAAAAATACCTCAGTAGAGGAGGAGGAGGAGAGCTCTTAGGAAGCTGTTGGGGGAGAAGAATGAGCTTGAATGGCCCGAAGGGCTTCTTTTTATATTTTATTTTAGATAATCCCCCATTTAATGGTTGAAGGGGAACCCTTACATGACCCATAGGCTCATGTCATAAGGCACATACACAACCCAATACATGAACTTAAAGTCCCATGACCTGACATACCTAAAACAGTCCATCCTAAGAATCTGCATCATAAATTCCCCTAGATCCCCACCCTGCATGGTTGATTGGCTAGATTTGCCCTGTGCAGAGCTGCATGGTGTCTGGTCCAAATGGCAGTTTCCATGCCCTCTCATTCTTTCTATCTGGTTACCTATACTCTGGTGGTTACTATTTTTCCTTTGAATCCTTATTTGGGCCTTCTCTTATGTTGTCTGCCTCTTTGGTCTTTTCTGCATCCCAAAATCTCGGTGGCTTGAAGGCCATTGGTAGCCTGAAGGCCCTATAGCCAGAAGGCACTATGGCCCAAATACCTTTGGTGTACCGAAGGCCCTGAGACCCAGAGGTCCAAACCAGTGGCCCGAAAGAATGGGGGATTAAAAACATTTATGGGAAAGGATTCATTTCACGAGTAATTATTAGGTTGTACAGTGGTCCAGACTGTTCACTAACCATTCACCCAGTTCAACTTAAGGGGGAACCCCACAGAGGCTAGGCACACTATTTGGATAACTATGTGCAAGCCATGTGGAATTCCACAATCAAAAATGAAAACATCACATACATGGGCATGATTCTCAGATCACATGGTTGTAGAGAATTGTGTGGTCCCATGCTCCCTTCGATCACACCCCCAAATAGTTAAAGAAACCACGTGTTCTGGACAGTATAGTTTCTTCTAACCATGCTGCCCAGTCTGATACACCAAAATTTGGGGGTCTGGGATCTGAACAAGCCCCAAACAGCCACACGACCCTTGTGAAACCATTAGATATCCTTACAAGGGAAAAATAGGAAATTAAAATAGAAACTAAATGGTTCGTACCTTACAGAAAATTTGAAACATTACTACCTCCCCTATTAAGACAATGCATCCCTAAGTTTCCCTTTAGAAGGTGGTAAAACATCATCTGAGAAATGTTTTTTCTACTACAGATGTACATAGGCCTCACACTCCTAGTTCCTACACTGAATGCTTCCATGTTGTCAAATCACCTAGAACAGTGGAACTACCCTTCCTTATATATCTTTCATGCTTCGATCAACAATACATATCGGATTCTCTTCAAAGAAAGCATCAGCATTCCGCTCAATATCCTCAAGGTAAAAATAATTAAACAAGTTATCATAAAGGCGAACTATCTACCAAATGTAAATAATCACAAGATCATCAACTGTGAATGTCTATCGGATAGGTAGAAAGTGTTAAACCTTGGTTAACCTATTGAAATCACCCATAGTATATCACTACCTTAAAGGGATCTCAGTAATCCCATCACAAAATATATGGTGATTTCATTCAAGTTCCACTTCGGAATGGGTAGAGGCTGTAAAATAATGGTAGGTCGATGGTCCTCTTCCTTCACCTGCTGTTAGATAGAGCACCGGGTGATGAAACCTGTAATTAGCCTCTTTATACCAAGCCACCAATACTGAATACACATGTCTCGATAAATTTTCATTTTCCTAGGGTGAACATCTTATAAAAAGGCATGATATTCCTAAATCAATTCTTCTCGTATGTCATAATACACCCAAACAAACCAATTAAAGACTAGGGTCTCATTACCATCAACAACCAAACCAGGCGGTGGTTCCACACCTGAGACACTTTCTCCTAGAATGAGGACTTTAGAATATGATAGTTATCTTATCTGCACCGACTCCAGAAGAGAGGTTATCAAGGCCAGAGCTGATAAAACATGCTTCTCGTATTATTCTTGATCCTCTAGGTGAATCTCGAATAACAGATCCATCAAATTCCACTCACTAATGGCCTCTTAGATAGTATGTGTCTGAGTCTTCCAACTCAAGGAGTTAGCTATGGAATTGACTATACCAGGTGTATAAGCAAGCTCAAAATTGAATGACTACAGGTACTCATCCAACCTACTCTACCTCATATTTAAGTTTTGGTGTGTGGATTTGTATTTAAGACTTCTTTTATCAGTGTAAAAAAATAACAACTAACCAAATATATAATTTCTATAATATATTATAGAATTAACTATGGATTATAGAAAGTGGTCATACGTAGTTTAATTACACTCATGATGTATTAGTTGGTGGGACCGGTAAGCCATGTCTCAATCACCCTACATTAGAAATAATCCTAGCCTGATTCCTAAAGCATCATAATAAATAGTATAGCCTTTATCCATCTCTAGAAGAATCATGATTAGTATTGAAGTTAGTCTCCCTTTTGACTCCAAAAAAGACTATCTCATAATCTTCTGGTAGTAATAATTTCACACCCTTCTTAGTCAACCCTATAAGAGGTTCTTCCATGTGGGAGAATTCCTAAATGAATCACTTTTAATAGCCTTACAGTCCCAATAAAATGTTAATATCAAACACATTCTTGGTTTTTTCCCTAGAAACCATGTCTCTCACCTTCTTTGGGTCAACAGATACGTCTTCATTTGAAATTATTTTGCCCAATAATGGAAATTTACTTTTCTAGAAGTGGTATTTTTTTATCTATAGTTAAATCTCATGATATATTTGTGTATTAAACATGATCTCAAAATGGTTTTCATGGTCATGTATGGAACGAGAATAGACTAATATGTCGTCTACAAAAACTACCACAAATAAATCTAATTACATATGGAAAAATTGATTCATCAGATCCATGAGGATGGTCAGCACATTAGTATGGTTGAATGGAATTATAAAATACTCATACAAGATATACTTTCTCCAGAATAATGTATGTGGAATTTCTGTTAGCCTCACACACACCCGATGGTAGCCCGACCTCAAATTGAACTTGTAGAAAACCATCATTCCTTGGAGATGGTCAAATATTTTTTCTATATGAGGCATTAGATACCAGTTCTTCACTGTGAGCTTGTTCAGCCATATATAATATAAGACCAAACAGAGGGTATCATTCACCTTCAAGGAAAAAAGGACCGGTGAAACCCAAGGAAATTCTTTGGTACATCTAAATCCCTTTTCCTTTATATCATCAAGTAACTTATTGAGTTCTTAATGCTCTGTAGGTACAATCCTATAGTAAGAAATGGGAACTGGTTCCACACCTAGAACTAGATTGATAGTGAACTCCACCATTCTTCTAGGAGGAATGATAGATAAATTATTAGAAAATAATTCCCTATGATTATCTAAAATAAGAGGGAACTCAAACATATTCATTCCCTGATCGATAACGAAGAGACTGACAATCTAGGATGTCACCCTACCTAGTCCATTATGCTCAGGTCCAGCTCAACTTTCCTGGATATCCAATTCACCCTTGTGAATATACATGTTTCCATAGAGTGATGTAAAGGATACCAGATTACAATATCAATCAATGTGGGAATGATAGGGAACAAGCTAGACCATACCAAGAATGACTTTGAAGTCATTATTATTGAGGATGAAGAAATTTCATATGAAATGATGGAACCCACTTATCTCAATTCGATACTCCTAGAACTAGCATAAATTCTCTGATCTGACCCCCAATGTCATGGTAAGAGTCATAAAGCCACAAAATAGTCTATTTCACGGCCTAGAATTTCCATAATCACAAAAAATATGAAGGAGTGTGATGTACCTATATCAAACAAGAAAAAAACTAAAGAATAGGATATTAGAACAATACCTCTTACCATAGATAGCCCAAGACTCTTATCGTCAATTATAGGTTTCACTTCATATATAGGGACCAAAATAAGACCCTAAGTTACAACCTACTTAACCTGAGCAGATCCACTTTCTTGGTGTTGAGACACTTAGTCTTGAATTCCTCAACCACAATGACCGTCTATGACTAATTGGCTGGTAGAAGACCAACTCCAAACCTGATGTGGAGTTGCGAATCTGGTACATGAAATTGGTTTCAGCACAGATACCCATTCACTAGGTATTGATGTAAAGGATCATTATAAGCACTGCAGATGACCCTCCTATGGAAATATCGATACTCGATCGGATTCATCATGCACTAGGGATTCTTATGGCCTGGCCTGTCATACTAGTGACACACCACATAGCTATCAGTTCATCCCACTTGTTTAGTACATCCCCTACATGCACCATCAAAATGATGTTTCCTTCTACCGAATAAACCACTTCCTAACCTATATATTGGACTAACCTATATAAAATTTTCATATTACCTCAGTTTCCACTCATAGATGACGTCCTGGTTCAATATATTTTAAATGGTGGTCATCTAAATGATGTTCACCTGTGATCAGATGGAATATGCACGCACATCCTAAAACCATCTAACAGTTATCAACTCATCACTAGTAAAGGTTAGTAAAAATTCTATAATTTTTGGAAGTGAGCTCAGTATTCCATCACCGAAATGACACATTGTTGATGGTTTGTGAACTCCCAATCACGTTCAATTTGCAACATCTGAGGAAATAAAAAATTGATATTGGCTTTTTTAAGTCTTCCTATACTATTCTTGATATTGACCAAACTAGTAAGGGCATCCCACAAATTATTGGTGGAGTCACGAAGCATATAGTTGGTGAGATTGACCCTCTTATTTAAAGGCATCTCTGTATGCTCAAATATGGAAAACATGTACTCTAGCCATGACATAGCATCCTAAGGTCTAATATCCATAGATAACATGGGAGGATGCTACTGTGGGAACTCTCGAGTTAGTTCTTCCATGGTATAGGAAGTTCAAGGAGCACCTTGTACTTAATTCATGAAATGAACAAAAGTTTCTCTGAAAAAAGTATTAGCGCCTAGTGGAATATCTATAGGATGTGCCTCAGGGGCACTACAGGAGGAAATATATTGGGGTTTGGGCCCACCCCCTCTACAGCATGGTAATCAACACTTTCCTAACATAAGACGTGAGGACATCATGGTGGAATTACTCTACAATTTTCAAGCAAACCCATCATACAACATTTATAGCATAAAGGAAAAGGGGTAAAAAAAGTAACTTGCACAAGGCTTTCCATCATGAAAGTCACACCACTCTGCTTGATCCTAAATCCAAAGGTAGGTGATAAGAAAGAGATTCCAAGGGATCATGAGACAAAACCTACTTCCCACTAATAGATCGGGTCACGGTCAAGGATTCGAAAGGTATGGCAGAAGTTCTGGTATATGGAATTTAAAATGCAAGGTATAGAGAAAAACACAACTAATTTTCATTTTGAAGCCCCATTTAGCGTTATCCATTTTATTTTAAAACATTAATTTATATAATTTTGTTCTTATTTGTTTTTATATTTATGTCTTAATCAAGTTAATTTTTTCACCAATTCAAAAATTTTAAAGGCCCATACTCTTTGTAAGTTAAAATTGGCATGACAAGTAACTATGATATAACCTTTGTCTCTTATATCAGGATGTAACAGGTCATGTTTAGTGATTTGATTGAATGAACTACCATTATTAATTTATAGAAGTACTCACCTCATAAATTTCCATTGGAATCCATCAACAATACCAGCTAACATGAAAAAATCAGTTAATTAAGGTGTCATCATCAATCTATGCAGAAAAAAACCATTTAGATTGATGGTGTCACTTCAATTAAGAAACTTATGTCATCTCTATAGAAAAACTAGCACACTAAATTTTTTAAAAATCATGTCACACACAACAGACACATACAGTGTAGTAAATTCATGTAGAAAGTACATATTTCATGGAATAATGCATGACATTTATATCCTATGATTCATAGTATAATGAATAGATTTATATGCTCTCATATAACATATAATCACTTCATGGTGAAAGGTCCCATAATAATAATATCATAAATAGAAACAACACAAAACAAGTGCATCACCTAATGGTTAAATCCATAAAGTTGTAACAAGCACAACTAATAATAGATTTAAACCATCCTTGGTAATTTGTGTTTCCCCCGTACATGGATTAGCCACAACCACTATAGGATAATTAATAAATTCTAATACTCTTAGTCTCCTATATAATACCCAAATAATAATACAAAAGAAAAATAGCTATGATACCACTTTTTAGTGTGCCACCCCGGAAATAACATAGTGTTATCCCAAGACGTTGGCAACATGACCTCAAGCACATCTCCCCATATACCATAGGATAAAAACCAGTATAGAGGGCCTAGGGTGTATCTTTGGGGATATTATTACCTCATAGATTAGATAGGAGAAAAATGGTGTATAATATTGTAAAATAGTATAAATAGAATAAATAACCAACAATATAATTAATAATGAACATGAGGAAGTTGAATAATAAATAGATTCAAAATGATGATGATCATCATGCAGAAATAAAAAAATGGGAGAGATGAAATATAGGGGATAAAATATAATTCTAAATACTATAAAAAATACAAAATTAAAAAAACATTTTCATCTAGATTCACGATAATAGGATTAGTCTCTTTCTATGGTACTCTATCCTAGGAATCGGAATTAGATATCAGAAGTTGACCACTTCCCATTATCTGTACATGTAACTATGAAATATACTTGGGTACCAAAGGAGGCCTAATAAGGGTGTGATAGATAGTCATTAGGCCACCACCTATGGTGTCTAGATCAATTTGGTACATGCATATAAAATGGGAAGTGTTCTAATAAAAAATAAATTCAAGGAAATAAATAAATAAATACACTGACCCTGGTTCCTCAAATGATACACGTCCGAGTCTAGTTGTTTCAGCCTAAGTTATGTGTATCTAAACTGAGGTGTCCAGAATAAGTGTGAAATATAATAATAGCTTCTATAAGTAAATTTTCAAGGATGGAACATCCTAAAGCATGTGATTTTCCTTGGTCGGAGAATCCTAGTAGTTTTAGATATACATTCTTACTCTTTAATTTAATTAACATCTTTGTAAATTTTTAAGAGGCACCCTAATCCCATCTAAGTCGATCCTAATGGAATCCCAAGTATCACTATAGGGGGTCCATATATATCTATTTTTATGGGAATTGATGAAATATGACCATAAATGTGATCCCAAGTATCAATCGAGGCATTGTGTGAAGACAACCAAGAACAAAACTCTAAATCCATCCATGGTATCTCACATAGGGGTATGAGTCTATCATGTGGAATAGTAAAACCATCTCACCACCAAGACCATCTATGGGGTCTCCCCTAGGGAAATAATATAAGTCATTTGGAGGTAAAATGGGAAATGCATGGTAACACAATTCCATGCATAACTAGTGTTGACCACGACATATTTACTATTCATTAACAAAATCTAACTAAAGAACAATGATCCCATCTAAGGAATCCTTATGTGTGGACCCCTTGTATCTCACTCATAATATATATAGTGTATGATTCGAGTTTCAAAATCATACCATTTAGTAAGGTAATGAGTTATAACAAAATTATTGAGTTTTTTATAAAATTTAATTAAGTAATCCATTTATGGAATAAGGTGTAGGGGCTTAAATCATGGACCACCATTATTATAAATTTAAATTATTAATTTAAGGCATTTATTATAGGGGTATCACGCCTCTAGTGGTGGTTAAAAATTTATAATAGTGCTTGATAGGCTATCAAAATATAGTCACGCCTAAAATAGGTGAATCGAGACAAGATGATCAACTGAAGGGTTGATTCGCTACTCAATAGGGTCACATTGGTTATGGAAAGGCTATCAATTTAATTTATTTAACAATTTAGAGGCATCGTTGGAAGGTTATAGTGTGTGGTACAAATATGAATAATATATAATGAAACAGAACATAGGTAAAGAAGCTAGACCGCCTACCGTTGGTTTGTAGAACCAAACTCATCCCTTTTCATCCCTTTAATCGATCTAGAGTGACAGTTATTAGAGAAATTTTAAAATACACTAAAAATGTGGAAAATGAGGTCACACTAAAATAATACAATAGATGAGAAGAGAAACATATAATGGAAGAAATAGGATTAAAGAGTATACCTCGAGATTTTTACCACATCTAACGATGAAGAAATCAGAGACCATGTGAGGGAGGGAACAAAATCCCTAGGAAGAGGAGGAGAGCTCTTAGGTAGATAGTGGAGGAGAAAAATGAAGGGGGAATAAGAATGATGCATTAGAAACATTTCAGTGGAAAAAATTTCATTTCCCCCTTTTATTACTGGGTTTCACGATTTGGTCGTGTGGTTAACCAAACTTGTGCACCAACTGTGCACACAATTCTACTAAGGGGAAACCCCACATGGGCTAGGTGTAGATTTTGGATAACAATGTGCAAGACATACTCAATTACACTATCAAAAATTAAAACATCACATGCATGTGTGTGAACCTTGTCTCTCATGATTATAGACAACCATGTGCCCCCTGATCCATTTTATCACACCCCCGCACTGTTATGGAAACTGCGCAGTATGGGATGTATGATGTCTCCTAATGGTGAGGCCCAATATGATTATCCAAAATCCAAGTCTATGAGCTCCAAAGAATACCTAGACATTTTTTTGACGCCCATAACACCATTAGGTAACCTTATAATGTACAAACCAATAAATTAATACCCAAAAAATGTTTCATACCTTTGAGAAAAGATGGAACATTACAACATGGATGGAATGTATAAGAATACTTAAATAAATAATATGGTATTTGTAATATTATTATAATTATGGAAATAAATATTTCATACCTACATTCCATAATAATTTCTTAAAAACGGAAATTTTACTCATCCATATGTATGGCATGTCATCTCTCTGATCGTAATGTACATCATTTCTCAAAACCATATTTAATGATTGGTATTAAAAGTATAATTGATGTAAAAATATGATAATTATTTCATGATTAAAATTATTGGGATTATGGAACTATGATAAAAGTAAGAGGAGAAAAAATAAAAAATCCAAATATATATGAGAACCAAATTTGTTATTACCCAAAACAAGATTTTTAAACAAAATTATTAATAAATGGGTAATAAAATGTCATAAGTAAAAAATATAATGCATGATATATATAAGTATGGTTCCGTAATATATTTATAATAAACTTATAATTATTTTACATGAGCATAAAATGCATACTAAGGAATTTGAGACATTGGGTAAGGGATTTATAGCCTCTTGTTTATTTATGGTAAACATTTGCAAAGTGACTGACAAAAATTTAATTTTTTTATCAAAAAAAAATTTAAGGGAAAATCCAGAAACCACATGTTTAAAGAATGAAAACACTAAATGAAACTACAAAAACATTGAAGGAAATTTTAATCCAACTAGAATCATTCTCTCTAAAAAAATTCCTAGAGAGGGAATTTCATGTGTGCCTAGATCATCCTTTAAAAGGTCTTTAAAGTGATATGCCAAATAGTCCCAAGTTTTAATTTATTCCTCTTTTTTTATCATCCCATCATTTAATCATTTTTTTAATATACATTATTTCCTGTCAATCCACACATACTTCCCACTATTAGTGTGTAACGACCCGAAATTTTTAATAAATCTTGTTTCCTAATTTTGTGTGTTATTTGTTTTTCATACTCAACAAAACTGTTTCATTTGATAACATCAGTATAATTAAAATGAGACTATTGGTTTTTGACTATTATATGACCATTATTTAGTATAATCATTGAAAACTGAATGTTTCAAGTGACCTTGGTTAATTAATTAGATTTAATGGCCTCACCCAGTAGTCTTGGACCGATCAAAGCCCATCTAACAGAACTTGGGAAGGAGGTAGCACTACTGGGCTTTTCTCTGGACCAAACCCAAGCCAAAATTCAACGTGTGAAGCTAGAACGGAATCGTCTTCCTGAGAAGTCCAAACTGATAGAAATTACTACTCGTGCGATGTTGGCCGAGCCTTTCTCGGATTCTCTCACCTTAGCACACCTAACACTTAGGTCCTATGCTGGTGTGATAAGGGGCTATGTAAGGAGACCGTAAGTGCCTTGTGTAATCCTTTGTTTTAAATAAAAATTTTGATTTCTTCTTATGATGAAGCTTATGAATTTTCAAATGTCCGGATAAATATAGTATGCATATTTTTTATTAATTTTAGAGAAAGGATATTTTAAAAATGTTTATGTAAACCTTAAATAATTAAAAATGTGTAATGATTTTCAAAAAATGGTCTTCTACAATTATGTTCAGTACAAAATTTAGAGTCTAATAAGATCAACTTAATTTTTGATGAATAGTAAATTATGAATAGTGATTTTATGCTTATGATTAGTAATGTGACCATATGTAATAGTAATATCACTTAAAGAGAGTATTAATATAATCTAGGCACCCTGATTAAGTAATGTAATTAAATAAAATGGTTAAATAACGATTTCGTAAATTATTATTCAAGTATTAGTTTTTTTTGGTGAATAGTGTTTTTTAATTAAAAATTAAATTAAACATATTTAGATAATTATTTTTATAAAATGGAGTTCATTTTTGAAATCATAGCATCGATATTATGTTAAGGTAATTTTTGGGGATTTTTCTGAAAAAGTTGAATTTTCGGTGAATAGTGTATTTATTTAAAGATTAAATTAAAATTATTTACAAAATTATTTTTATAAAATGGAGTTAATTTTTGAAATCAGAGAATTGATATTTGGTTAAGGTGAAATTTTGGGATTTTTCTGAGACAGTTGAATTTTCAATGAATAGTGAAAATATAGTTTTTAAGTTACGGGTGTTTGATGACATTATTAAATGATTTATTAAGTATTTAATCAATATGGTCGACTTATTAATAGTAAGATAAGGTATGAGATGTCCCAAGTGGCCAATACCATGGGCAAATACCATGGGCAATCCCATGGTTTTTCCAAAACCACCAATGAGGTGTCCCTTGGCCATTAATGCCTTGTCCCCTCACTTTCCCTATAAATACCAAGACATCCTATCATCCATTTTACTCCCATCTCTCCCCCAACAAAGATCTAGTCTCATTATCTCCCAAGGAGTCCTCCCAAGGTGCCCCCAAGCCCTCAAGGCCCCAACCTTTGAGTTTTAAGAGTTACGTTTAAGGTAAGGGATCCGACCTCTCTCTTTCTTTTCAAGTAATCTCTTTTATGTCATTTCTTTTATGCTCCATGCTCTTATGTTGAAGGATGTTCTTTTATATTCATATTACAACCCTTTTCATGTTCATATGATGAGAGACCCCCTCTTTCTCTCATCATTTCATTTTAATAATGTTAAAGTGGTGCCGTTACGTTGCTGACTTTTTAAGGGATTCTTTCACCCTTCTCGTTTTCAAGATCTATTTTCATGTCAAGTCTTTTATGTTCCTTTTTATTAAGTTTAGGTATGATCTCTAAATCTATCATACTGATATTTTATGTTCATATTATGAGAGACCCTATTTGATATCGTCAATTTATTTTTGTTTAATTTTAAGTGACGTCGTTAGGCTATCGAATTTTTAAGGGATTCTTTCACCCTTCTCGTTTTCAAGATCTATTTTCATGTCAAGTCTTTCATGTTCCTTTTTATTATGTTGGGGTATGATCCCTAAATCTATAATACTGATATTTTATGTTAATATTATGAGAGACCCTATTTTATCTCATCAATTCATATTTGTTGAAGTTTAAGTGGCGTCGTTAGGCTGCCGAATTTTTAAGGGATTCTTTAACCTTTTACATTTTCAAGATCTAATTTCATGTCAATTATTTAATGCTCCTCTTTATTATGTTGTGGTATGATATCTAAATCTATCATACTGATCTTTTATGTTCTTATGATTAGAGACCCTATTTGACCTCGTCAATTCATCTTTGTTGAATTTCAAGTGGCGCCGTTAGGCTGCCAAATTTTTAAGGGATTCTTTCACCCTTCTCGTTTTCAAGATCTATTTTCATGTCATGTCTTTCATGTTCAATTTTATTATGTTGGGGTATGATATCTAAATCTATCATACTGATCTTTTATGTTCATATGATTAGAGACCCTATTTGATCTCTTCAATTCATTTTTGTTGAATTTTAAGTGATGCCGTTAGGCTGCCGAATTTTTATAAGAAAAATCTTATTTTTGTCTTCCTTTCATGTTCTTCATTTCATATGGAATTTCTTTAAAATTTCATTAACATGTTATTAAATCCTTTATATTCTGTTCCTCTACTTTTTTATGGGTCATTTATGAATGTTTGACCCATGTCCCCTCTCTTTTCAATGTTTTCTAAAACCCTGAAACATAGCCGTTATACTGCAGATTTTCCTTCTCAAAAATGTCTCTCTCTTTTTCTAAAGTTCTTTTATTTTATTAAGTGAATACTCAAAGATCTCTCTTCTATAGGGGTATTCACATATATATCAAGTTTTTCTATTTTAAATTCTGGGATTTACATACATGAGACCCGCTTTCCCTTTTCGTGGGTTTAAAGTGACATAAAGATAATGTCTTTAAAGCAATTTTAAAACGTTATGATTATGAAATGAAACCCATTTCTTTTCTGCTATATGGGTTGTTTATAAAATTATTGATGATGATATATTTGTCTCACATGATAATAAATACATTTCAATGGTGCGCCCTGATAGCGCTCCAATGCATTGGGTAAAGACTTAATCTCTAGAGATGACTATTTTTAACGACGCCTTGGTGAATAACCTTGGTAATTTTTAATGACACCTTGGGGATGGACCTTGGTGAAACATAAATGATTATCAATATTAAATGTTGTAGACACATATTATAGTTATGAAAAATGTTATTTTTATTATGATATTCCTCATGATTTCATTCTCATGCCTTAAAGTTCTTTTCATGACTTTATTGATGTATCTCAAGTTCACATGTTAATTGTTTCCCTTGTTTCCCTTACTGGGCCTTCTGCTCACCCTTTCTTTTGATGTATGTCCCCAGGTTATGAGATGCAGTAATGAACCTAGGATGAACATGAGTAGAAGCCTTTCAAGTGTTTAATAAGAATTTTTTATGTTTTCATGTTTTAAGTTCCTGGTTTCTAAGACACTAAACATTAAATATCCTCGGTTTTATAAAATGTAATGAAAGTTTATGTGATAAAAAGGCAGGATGCTATAGTTTGTATCAAAGGATAGTTTAGTTATTTGTGGAAATTAGGATATGAAAACTCTAGGAAGAACCCTATATAAAAGTTTAAATATAGGAAATTTTCCTGGTATTTTGGTGAGTATTGAGTAAGGGGTTGCCAAGCAAATATATCCCTGTCTAGATACAAGTAGGTAGAGGTCGCTCTGGCACAGATGTACATAGGGGTAAAACCCAAAAACACCGCTTTGAGATAGAATCAAATGGGAACTGGTACACGAAAACGGGCCTTGCTGCACTCTTGGTTATGACACTCCCAGGGAATATGGTTTGGTAAATTCATAAGCTTAGTATGAACCATTATTAAAGGAACAAAGATAAAATAAAATAAAGATTCACATAAGAATATATGATCATGGATAACATAGTTTAAAACATCAGGGATCACAAGTTAGGGTATACTTTTCTTCTAAAAGTTATCCTTATATGATTTAAGTTCCTTTTCATGATTATTGGCTAAGTATTTAAGCCCCTAATTATACTTTCCCTTCTTAGTTAATGGTGGGAAATGGAAGAACATGTCCCAACAACCAATGTGATAGGAAATGTGACGATTGCCATATTAATATGATTGAGATGATTAGGGGATTAAAAGATGATTATTATTTTGGAAGACTATGTTATCAAATCCTTCTTGTATTTGGGTTTCAATCTTAGTTTGGTTTATTTTGAGTAATTTTAAGAACCGTTATTTATGGAATGGTCTATGATGAACTTTGGGTAGTACCATGGAACTTTGAAGATTTAAAAGTAGTTTCCATTCCTATGGGATTCTTTCTTTTTGAAGAGTTTTTTTACCTTACCCTTTCTTTTTTTGGGATAATGTTTAAAGATAGAAGAAATAGATAGTTAATCTTTTGTGGATTATGTGATTCTCTAGAAGATGATTCTTGTGCCTTTAATGAGACCAAGTGTTTTTGAATTATCATTGTTTGGAGAAAAGATTAGTTTTGGTAGAGACTTATTAAAGGATGAAACTCTACTTGAAGGTAGGTATATTTCCTTATGTTTTTGTTCTATGTAGTAAATGAATTCCTCAAAATTATGAAAAGGAATTGAAAACAAAAACATTGTTGGTTTATATTTCCTTCTAGGTAATCAAAGACCATTTACACACATCATATGTTTGGGATTTTCTCATGGTTAACTTTCTCCTAATCATGTTTTCTCCCACTCTCTCTCAGAACATGACCCTTTGTTTTCTCCTCCATGTTCATGTTTTCCTACATGGAATCCTAGTGTGGGTTAACTCAGGTGACCTTTGTACTTCCTTTTTTTTCTTTTAAAGTAATAGTGTTACTGAATCTTTTTCCGATGTGGGACTCTCAATGAAATTTCAAAACCCAATTTTAAAAATTTCAAGGACGCAATTTCTTAACGGGGGAAGTTTGTAATGGCCCGAAATTTTGAATAAATTATGTTTCCTAATTTTGTGTGTTATTTTATTTTTAATACTCAAAAAAAATGTTTCATTTGATAACATCAGTATAATTAAAATGATACTATTGGGTTTTGACTATTATATGACCATTAGTCAGTATGACCATTGAAAACTGAATGTTGCAAGTGACATTGGTTAATTAATATAGATTCGATGGCCTCACCCAGTAGTCTTGGACTGATCAAAGCCCATCTAACAGAACTTGGGAAGGAGGCAGCACCACTGGGCTTTGCTCTGGACCAAACCCAAGCTGAACTTCAACATGTGAAGCTAGAACAGAATCGCCTTCGCGAGATGTTCAAACTGATAGAAATTACTACTCGTGCGATGTTGGCCGAGCCTTCCTCAGATTCTCTCACCTTAGCACACCTTACACTTAGGTCCTATACTGGTGTGATAAGGGGCTATGTAAGGAGACCGTAACTGCCTTGTGTAATCCTTTTTTTTAAATAAAATTTTTGATTTCTTCTTATGATGAAGTTTATCAATTTTCAAATGTCCAGATAAATATAGTATTCATATTTTTTATGAATTTTAGAGAAAGGATATTTTAAAAATGTTTATTTAAACCTTAAATAATTAAAAATGTTTAATGATTTTCAAAAAATGGGCTTCTAAAATTATGTTCAGTAAGAAATTTAGAGTCTAATAAGATCAACTTAATTTTTGATGAATAGTAAATAATGAATAGTGATTTTATGCTTAGGATTAGTAATGTGACCAAATGGATTAGTAATCTCACTTAAATAAAGTATTAATATAATCTAGGCACCTTGATTAAGTAATGTGATTCAATTAAATGGTTAAATAACGGTTTCATAAATTATTATTCAAGTATTGGTTTTTTTGGTTGAATAGTGTTTTTTAATGAAAAATTAAATTAAAAATATTTAGAAAATTATTTTTATAAAATGGAGTTTATTTTTGAAATGAGAGCATCAGTATTATGTTAAGGTAATTTTTAGGGATTTTTCTGAAAAAGTTGAATTTTTGGTGAATAGTGTATTTATTTAAAATTTAATGTAAAAATATTTACAAAACTATTTTTATAAAATGGATTTCATTTTTGAAATCAGAATATAGATATTTCGTTAAGGTGAAATTTTGGGATTTTTCTGAGAAAGTTGAATTTTTGATGAATAGTGAAAATACAGTTTTTAAGTTACAGGTGTTTAATGACATCATTAAATTATGTATTAAGTATGTAATCAATATTATCAACTTATGAATAGTAAGATAAGGTATGATATGTCCCTAGTGGCCAATACCATGGGAAAATAGCATGGGCAAGCCCATGGTTTTTCCAAAACCACCAATGAGGTGTCCCTTGGCCATTAATGCCTTGTCCCCTCACTTTCCCTATAAATACCAAGACATCATCTCATCCATTCGACTCCCAACTCTCCCCCAACAAATCTCTGGTCTCATTACCTCCCATGGAGTCCTCCCAAGGTTCCCCCCAAGCTCTAAAGGTCCCAACCTTTGAGTTTTAAGAGTTACGTTTAAGGTAAGGGATCCAACCTCTCTCTTTCTTTTCAAGTAATCTATTTTATGTAATTTCTTTTATGATCCATGCTATTATGTTGAAGGATGTTATTTTATATTCATCTTACTTCCCTTTTCATGTTCATATGATGAGAGACCCCCTCTTTCTCTCATCATTTCATTTTAAGAATGTTAAAGTGGCGTCGTTAGGCGGCCGAATTTTTAAGGGATTCTTTCACCCTTCTCGTTTTCAAGATCTATTTTCATGTCAAGTATTTCATGTTCCTTTTTATTAAGTTGGGGTATGATATATAAGTATATAATACTGATATTTTATTTTCATATGATGAGATACCCTATTTTATCTCATCAATTCATTTTTGTGGAAGATTAAGTGATGTCGTTAGTCTCTCGAATTTTTAAGGGATTCTTTCACCCTTCTCGTTTTCAAGATCTATTTTCATGTAAAGCCTTTCATGTTCCTTTTTATTATGTTGGGGTATGATCTCTAAATCTATAATACTGATCTTTTATGTTCATATGATGAGATACCCTATTTGATCTCGTCAATTCATTTTTGTTGATGTTTAGGTGACGCAGTTAGGCTGCCGAATTTTTAAGGGATTCTTTCACCCTTCTCATTTTCAAGATCTATTTTCATGTCAAGTATTTCATGTTCCTTTTTATTATGTTGGGGTATGATCTATAAATCTATCATACTAATATTTTATTTTCATATTATGATAGACCCTATTTGATCTCGTCAATTAATTTTTGTTGAAGTTTAAGTGGCGTCGTTAGGCTGCCGAATTTTTAAGGGATTCTTTCACCCTTCTCGTTTTCAAGATCTATTTTCATGTCAAGTCTTTCATGTTCCATTTTATTATGTTGTATTATGATCTCTAAATCTATCATATTGATATTCTATGTTCATATTATGAGATACCCTATTTGATCTCATCAATTCATTTTTGTGGATGTTTAAGTGACGTCATTAGTCTGCGGAATTTTTATAAGAGAAATCTTATTTTTTTCTTCCTTTCATTTTCTTCATTTCATATGGTATGTCTTTAAAATTTCATTACCATGTTCTTAAATCCTTTATATTATACTCCTATATTGTTTTATGGGTCATTTATGAATGTTTGACCCACGTCCCCTCTCTTTTCAATGTTTTCTAAAACCCCGAAACATAGTCGTTATGCTGCAGATTTTCCGTCTTAAAAATGTCTCTCTCTTTTTATAAAGTTCTTTTATTTTATTAAGTGAATACTCAAATCTCTATCTTCTATAGGGGTATTCACATATATACCAATTTTTTCTATTTTAAATTCTGGTATTTACATACATGAGACCCGCTTTCCCTTTTCGTGGGTTTAAAGTGACATAAAGATAATGTCTTTAAAGCAGTTTTAAAACGTTATGATTATGAAATGAAACCCATTTCTTTTATGATATATGGGTTGTTTATGAAATTATTTATGATGATATATGTGGCTCACATGATAATGAAGACATGTCATGGGTGCGCCCTGATAGCGCTCCAATGCATTGGGTAAACACTTAATCTCTAGAGATGATTATTTTTAACGACGCCTTGGTGAATAACCTTGGTAATTTTTAATGACACATTGGGGATGGACCATGGTGAAACAAAAATGATTTTCAATATTAAATGTTGTAGAAACATCTTCAAGTTATGAAAAATGTTATTTTTATTATGATATTCCTCATTATTTCATTCTCATTCCTTAAAGTTATTTTCATGACTTTATTGATGTATCTGAAGTTCACATGTTAAATGTTTCCCTTGTTTCCCTTACTGGGCCTTCTGCTCACCCTTTCTTTTGATGTATGTCCTCAGGTTATTAGATGCAGTAATGAAGCTAGGATAAACATTAAAAGAAGCCTTTAAAGTGTTTAAGAAGAATGGTTTATGTTTTCATGTTTTAAGTTCCTGGTTTCCAAGACACTAAATCTTAAAGATCCTCAGTTTTGTAAAATGTAATGAAAGTTTATGTGATAAAAAGGCGGGATGCTATTTAGTGTCCCCACATAGCAATCTTAATTTAATTTTTTTAGCATCCTCTTGGGTGGATTTAATCACCAACAAATCCTCCACCATTTCTTCTCTCGAATTCTTGATCAACTCAATATTATGCTCTAGAACTATGAATTTCCCTCACTATTGGCGATTTAAAAACCTTGAAATCATCTGTCATTACCTTTGATTTATACCGTTTGGAAGATATTATCTCTATTGGTAGGGAAAATAAGAGTAGTCCTTATAATCCTTAATCTTTCCTCTCTATCCATTTCTCCAAATATTCTTAATATGATCTTCACCTTGGAGATTGTCTGCATTGTCTCCCAAGAGTTGACAAGATAGGTCATCACTAGATTCATCTCTGAGAACTCCCTGGTCCTCATTTGGATTCCTTAGAGGGTTAGCTTGATCCTCCCAGTTTGGACTCCCAAATTCTAGACCTTAAAATTTGTTAGAAATATTTAAGATAGGGAATTCCCTCCTCATGATTGGACCCCTTACTACATTTGAATCCACTACAAGCCTATCAGGATCTTAGTACCCCCTCTTTCCTATAAAACCATGTCTTAAAAGTACTATACCCATATAGGATGTAGCCTTGGGAGTCCATGAACCTCCCACTTTAGGCACTTTAGACTCCACATCAAGATAGATGCCACTTTAAGATATTTTATCCCCACAATGGGATCCCTCAATTGAGTTTTTGGTTGAGGAAGTCAAAACATATGCCATGAAAACCACTTCTATTCTCACTAAACCCGAAGAAACAAGTGTATATAACTTAGGATCACCTAGTTACTTCCCCATTCACTTGAATACATCATACATCAATGGATCCCCCCTCTAAATATATGAATTAAATAACCTTTTCATTGCCTGGGTCATTATAAATTCCCAACTAACTCTTCCCCTTTATCCCTTTACTAACACCAGACTCCAATACCTTATCATTACCTCCTGAAACCTCAACTTACTTTTGGTCAGGGTTCTTGGTACCCCTTCTACATGTAGGTGTAAATTTTCCCAATTTCTTATTGGAATAGTAGAAATATACCCATGATTCAAAACACAAAACCTTCTTGCATCAAAAGTCTTCCTCCACTGTAATTTAAATAAACTCTGTAGGCAGTCTTGAGATATCAACTTCTATGAAAATGTGAGGAGAAATAGGGTTAGTAACTGATCAGGATCTGGTATCAACGATATACCCAAGAATGTGTATTATCATTGGATTTTGAAAAGTTAATTAGAATTCAGGGAAACTAACCCAAATCACCTATGTTGGTATTCCATGCTTCATATGGAAGTCATATGACCACCTGAAGAGAGAGAACCATAAATAGTGACATCTATGGGAGGCACTAGACCAATCCATGACCAGGACTTCCTCTAAAGTGAACCAGATCATGATGTGCCTTTTATTGAGTAGACATACCATTGATTGGTCATAGATTCCCTATGACTCAATAATAAACCCATTCAAGGAGTCCACCAAATTTATATTCTACTTAAACCATGAAATCAATGTGAGACTCAGAATATCCAAGGTTGTGTTGAACTTTGATGTTGAGAACAAATGTTTTGGAAAACCATTTTATAGATTTCGGACCTTAGGGTTAATCATGATTTGATGGAAAGGTAGGAGAGAATCAAAGTTTAAGAAAGGGTAGAAGGAGCGAGTAACACCCTCAAAGGATGGAGGAAGTCCCCCCACCACCAAGGGGGAGGGACCGGTGCATCAATAATCACCATCATGGGGGGAACCACCATCACAGAATCCCTCTTCTAAGTGATCATGTTAGGGAGATTCATATGAAAATTAACCACTAATTTATTTTATGTAGTCTATATACAACCCCTTTAACATGTTATATCATGAATATGATTATTTTCAGGATATTTAAAGTTTCATTTTATGTTATTCTTTATTTTTTCTTTTAATATAGAAGCTACCAAAGAAATAAGGTATCTCTGTCTCAAATTTCATTTTTTGAGACATATGTTATGTTATGCACCTATATTCTTGTATGATCTGTATATACAACCCATTTCACCTATAAAATCATGAATTTATTTATCCTTATGATATCTTGTGTTTTATTTCATTATATTACTTAATGGTGTTTACGTTTCAAAGTTACCATGGCAGTAATTATTTTAGGTTACAATCTTATTTTTTATTAGGATTATTCATGATTATATTTTAGATGATATAATCTTAAGATCCATATCTCAATAAACTATTGACATTACTTATACTCTATTTATGCCATGATAATACATGTTTTCCATTCATTTTCCTCTATTTATGTACTCAAGATTTCAGTAAAAATTGTTTTTAAGAAAAAATACCTTTAAATGTAAAAAATCTTTATTCTTCCAAAAACATGTTTTTGAAAAATAATTTATGTTTTAAGAAGATTTTTCAAAGTGGAAAGGATTTTACCCTCAAGATTTTTTTAAATAAATTTTAAATATTCATTTATAATTTTTTATGTTTAATTTAAAATAAAAGGATTTCCAAAATGTTTTATGTTTTAAAAATTTATTTTCAATGAAAAGTTATTTTTTCCTCAAAGAAATGTTTCAAGTGATATTTCAAAATTAATTTACATATAATATGAAATCATTTTATGTAACCTATTCCTTAATGTGGTTATGATACAATAATATAATTCTTATTCTTTACATGAATGTTTTATGTTTATGATGACATGATGTTTATGAAACCCATTTCTCTTCCATGATTTATACCATGATATAATTCTTATGAAACCCACATCATTTTACATTAATTATTAAATAATTAAATGATATAATTATTATGAAAAATATATATTTTATATACATTATGATGTGTTGAAATTTTTATAAAACCCATTTCATTTCATGGTTTATGATATGATTAATGTTTTATGATCTTGTGGAACACATGTGTCTGGTTTTCATTATGTGACGATTGGGAACAACAGTCCCTACAATGAATTGGGAAATGATTTGTGTTATTTGAGCTCAATGGTGTACATTAGGTTATCCCAATATCTAGATTTTGGGTACATGGGTGTTATCCAAATCCTAAAAAATAGGGAACACTACTAGTTAGCCCAAGCCCGAAGTCGGTTCACGGGTAGTTATACCAAGTATAATATCTTAATAATGTATTGATGGGTATCCTTCAAAAATTATTTTCTATGGTTATATATCTTCCAAAAATCTATGTCAAATGCCTATGTTATGATCTCTTGTTTCATGTTATTTGATTGCATTATAATTTATGTCTTACGAACTACCAATCATTATGACATGACTAAATATAATAATATTTGATATGCAGGTTAAGGATTTCAAATTTAATTCACATGTTTTCATACACTTATGTTCATGATATGCTTATATATTTCCCTTTCTTACCCATACTGATCATCTGATCTCACCCTTTCTTATGTTTCCTTTCCCCGGGTTATAAATAAAGGTTTTATGTAGGGTATGACAATGATGTGTACATAATGGGATGATCTTTATGGGATACATTGAAGATAATTCTAGAATTTAAGAATATTTTATTTCATGTTTCCTAAAGAACTAAAATATTATAGTCCTCATGTGTGTATTTATGTAATGTAATGATTATTCATCTAAAAAGATGTAATATCCATGTATGAGAATACGGGGTTGATATACTATGTACTACTCAGGAAGAGATAGTGGTAGGTGCAGGGAGGTCCACAGGGTGGCAGACATGGCCGATGAGTAGATAGAGTTGCATGAGGTGGATGGAAGTTTGACCCATTGACACAAACACCCCTAGGTGGTCCACACTAAACTCAAGGAGATGGTGATCAGGGGAGACCAAAAATACTGGTAGTGGAGGCCTACTACCTCACTACTACCAATATGATTATAGGTAATATTTATATCTTCTCTACTTTAGCTACAGTATTGATAGACACAGCTATCAACCACCCTTTTCATTCCACTTCTCTAGTTTGATAAATAGAGATTCTGATTGGGTCATTGGCTCAACCCTTGCACTTGAAGATTCTAAATGGAGGAGACTCAATGATCAAACACTTCTACAGATAGTGTTATATTACTCTAGGAAACAAGAGTTTCTTATGGTATCTCTTTATAGGATCAATGAGACATTATGACATAATATTAGGTATGCACTAGTTATCCACAGATCTTTCCAACAATAAATATTATAGTTGGAGGATACAATGTATCTGTAGGGAATAATTGAGGTTTTTCTTTATGGGTGAGAGGGAAACCTAGACATAGAAGGATGGGATCATGAAAAAGTGGATATATCATATTAATCACCAGTTTCTATTATTACCAATGTAGCAGTGGATGTTATGGGAATTAAGTTTCATATTGTGGTGCCAGAGTATGATAACATATTTGATGAAGATGCGTTTTTCTTACCCCTAACCATAGAGATAGACTTATGCATTGAATTTCCTCTTGAGACTACCTTGATATCTCTACCATCATATCATATGTCTCCCATAGATATTTTAGAGCTAAGGGAATAGTTGGAGGAAGTGTATAGGAAGGTATTTTTCGGACCCTATGTTTTCCCCAAGGTAAAACCAGTGTTGTTTTCCAAAAATACATATGGGAGTTTGAGATTCATCACATATTGTCAATTCTTGAACTAATTTACCATGTAGAATAAGTATCCACTACCAAGGATTCATGAACTCCTTGATCAGTTGATAGGGGTTGTGATGGATCTCGAAGATTGACGTCATGCCAGGATATCACCAACTTCGAGTATGGGATAAGGATATACAAAATATGGTATTTGGATGTTGTTAAGGTCATTATGAGTACTTGGTGATACCTTTCGGCATGATAAACACCCAATAAGTGTTCATGGGACTCATTAACTGGATCATTCAACCTTTCCTAGACCCATTTTTGTGGTATTCATTGATGATATCTTAGTGTACTATACATATGAGGAAGATCATGTGAGAAACATACAAATGGTCCTAGACATACATTGAGAGAAACACTTAAAGTTAATATCTTGAAGTGTTAGTTATATATTCAGAATGTCCACTTTCTATGAGATTTCATCTTAGTTGATGGTGTAATAGTTTACTTGGTGAAGGATGAGGTAGTGTTAGTTTGGGTTCCACCCAAAGTGCAACAGAGGTATAGAGGTTTCTTTGTTTGTAAGGATATTGGTGGAAATTTTTGCTCAATTTTCCCAAGATATTAACACATTTTACTTCCTTGACCCAAAAGGGGAAGCCTATCATTTGAATGGATAAGCTTCAGTAGGCTTTTTAGAAGTTGTGGAAGAGGTTTATGAGCACTACCATCTTGATATTTCTAGAGGAGGGTGTTGAATATGTACTATTATCCAACACATTAGGGACTGGACATGGTTGGGTTCTAATTAAGTGTAAAGCATTGATTTCCTATGTTTCAAAACAGTTGAGGCCACATGAGAATAACTACTTGACCCATGATCTAGATATTTCAATGTTATCATTTTCCTAAAATATGCGTTGACTCTACCTCATGGGTGATTGTTTTATCATGTATTATAACCCAAAGAGTCTCAATTATATCTTATCTGAAAAGTATCTTAACTTTTGAAAGTGTTTATGGCTAGATTTAATCTTTTATTATGACATTGAGAGATTATATACTCCTAGGAAGGGGGGTATAGTGGTAGATTATCTTATTAAGATATCTTGTTTGTAGTTGTTGACTGAGGATTCAGATCAATTGTATCTGTTGTAGTAGTTCATAGTGGATGAGGATAGTGAGACATATCTACATTCAATGGTTGTTACCCCCACCTCTTCAACATTCTGTAAGGGAATCATATCTTGTAGATATTAACTATGAGACATCACATGATCATGTATCCACTATACATGATCTTGATGGATTTTATGAAGGTGAGAATTATTTCATCCATTTAAAAGGATGGGAAATGGTTCCAATGATGCTTTATGAGGAGGTTATGATGGAGGTGCATGCATCCACTTTTGTGGTATATCCATGTTTGGAAAATATGAACCTAGACCTCCGATGTCAGTTGTGGTTGCCAAGCATGAAGAATTGTGTATTATAGTTTGTCTCCTGATCCCTCACTTTTTAGAAATTAAAGGATAAGCACCAAGTTCCGTGGGTTTTGCTCAACCCATTGAGTTTCCATGGTAAAAGTTGGATGGTATATCTATATTCATTGTGATAGGGTTACCACATATGTCTAGAGGGCACAATTCTATCTCGATGATCATAGAATGACTCTCAAATTCTTCCTAATTTCCATTTATATGTGGTAAGAGTTCAGTAGGGATCATGGAACACCTTTATGTGTAGTAGATATACCAACTCAATGTAGCTCCCTCAATGATCAATTCACACCCTAAAGATCATTTCACATCATTAATATGGATAGGATTTTTGGTGACCTTTGTGAATTATTTTCATTTAAGCCCAGAATTTCATCCCAAGACTGACAGTCAGACTGACCAGACCATTTAGGTTCTAGAGGATAAAATTCAATCTTTTGTTCTAGAATTTTTCCATAGTTGTGAGGTCCCCCTACCCTAGGTGGATTTTTTATAAAAGAACAAATTCCATTATACAATTAGTATGTCACAATTAGAGTCTTTGTATAGGGAACCCTAAAGGTCAACACTCTGATGGACTGATCCAGGAGAGTCATCATTCATTGACCCAAAGGTAGTATGAGATATGATAAAGAAGGTTCATGTCATCTAGGAATATATGAGAACTGCAAAGAGTCATCATAATTCCAATACGAACCAATAATAGAGGACTTTGGAGTTTAAGGAGGGAGACCATGTGTTCTTAGGGGTCTCACTTTGATGTGTATTATAGATAATTGGATGTGGTAGAATGCTATCTCTAAGATTCATTATCCCTTTTCAGATACTACATAGGTTCAGTGAGGTGTTGTACTACTTATCCCTACTACCACAGTTAGATCTGGTACATTAATTTTTTCACCTATTGCATTTGAAGAGGTATGTGAATGACAAGTCAGATGATATTGACTGGGGTGAGATGGAAATCAATAATGGAGCTACCTTTAAGGAATACTCAATGGAGATCAAGGATTATAAGTATAATATCCTTTTTGGATGGGGTACTTCCTTTGTGCATGTCTAGTGGTAGTGTGAGAATATTCAGGAGAGAACCTGATGTCGGAAGACCCGGATGTTATATCAGTAACCACATCCTTTTGTGTATCCTTTTTCACTTTTTGGGATGAAAATAACTAATGTGGGGTGTCTATAAAATCTCTACTCTTTCCATGTAAATATTTTGAATATATCTAATAATATTTTCAGAGCCAAAAACTGAAACGGCATGAGATTTTGGATCTGATGAGTTTTAAAATAATTTAATAAAAATATTAGCTATATTAATATAACATGATCATAGTTTTCCTGAAATAGTTTAATAACACCTGAATAGGGACTTGGATTGGTAATATGAAACCATCATTGAGTCTAGATTGTTGGTTTTACCCTAGGAATTACGCAAACTTGGTCAACATTGGGTGTTAGTCTTGGTCCCATCAAGGGAGATATAATTTAATAAATTTAATTATTTATTTAATTATTTTCTTAAAAAATACTATCCATGATATCTTCTATAAATATGATGTTATGGATAATTCGCAAGGTTATCCATATAACCTTTATAATTGATAGGATAGTGTTGATGAAGGCATTTCTAATGATGACGATGGTTTGAGGATTGTTCTTTTCAGTGAAATTTGAGGATATCACCAATGAAAAGGACATAGATGTGTTCATTATTAAAGATAAATACAACATGAGGTAGAGAATTGTTATCCATGGATTATTTTCCATATTTGTTTATAACATAGTAGATGTGGATCAATTCTTACAATATTTTGATTTGTGGGTCCATCATTCTTGAAGGTTCCGGTATATTTCTTCCTAGTGTCCAGGTGAACTATTTTTTATTGATATTACCCTTAGTATGTCATTATAATGGAAGAAAATAAATACCAACTAGAATATAGTTATCATTCATTCCCTATTTTTCTTTATTTTTGTATTTCTCCCCTATCTCAACACACATTCATCGCCATCAATTTCTTAGGATGTTTGGTCGATGAATATCATTTATTAAATCACTACATGATTTTTCTTTGGTGTAATGGATTGATATTGTAGGTGTGGTTCAAGATCAAGGGTGTGATAGAGGTGTGACTAAAATGGTAGAATACTAGAGGTTGATCAGGATTAGACCAATTATTTTTGTTTTTTTGATTTGATGCACAGAGATTGTGTGATGTGATAGTGGTGATTTCAATTTAAATTCGGTGGTTGGATTCTAGTGAGTAGAAACTGAGTTTTCATTCAATCACAGATCTATAATATAAAATCATGAATTGTGTTGGTGGTGATAAAATTATAAGACACAAATAAGAACCATTAGATTATTTAAAAATCCCATGTTATAAATCATGTACCCAGAAAAACAAAGGTTGTGTGGGGTCTCTAACTTCAACGATAATGTTTCATGTAAAATGAAATATTGCATGACATGTAACACATGTCGCATGCCTTGTGACAATGTTTTGTTGGCTCAGTGTGTATCCTAGAGGATTCACATTCACATACAAGGCAAGGCGAACGATCTTGGGTAGAGTAAAAGAGCGTGGACTAATACTCGGAAAAGATCTAGTAAACGGGCATGACCACAATGCATAGGCACAACCCAAATTACACTAGCATGACTTGTTCTACATGATCATAGAATCATGGCTCATGGAGTTATATCCAAAACTCTACTCACCATGTACCACTCAAGGAAACACCATGTAAGTAGAGTTTTACAAGAAATTTGAGATGGAGATACATGGGTAGACCCTCGATCATTCAATATACACTACACACCACTTGTACACTCAATGTACATTTTCTAGGTAACTGTGAGGTTCTTTTTCGCTTTGGTATAGAATAGGTTCTATTGAGTCTTATTCCTGAGTCTCTCCCAATGAGGGTATAGTGTGTAATTACATCATAGGTAAGGTATTGGGATCCCCTAAACAGTTTTTCTTTTTGGATAAAGTTCTTGGTATCCCTCCGTGAGGCCGGGGGTGGAATCCTCAATCATATCATTCATAGGTTGGGTTTTGGGTATCCGTGTGATGACCACACATAGGGCATCGATCCCCTATCTAGAAATTATATCTAGTTGGGTTGGTGGAATCCCCCAGAGGTCTTGGGTGTGATCCCCTAACTGATCAGTGTGATCTTGTGAGATCCAGTGAGTACATATTGGTGAGGCCAAATGAGAACGACCTCTTAGATGAGTTTCGTTATTGACGACATGCCTGTGGACTGAGCCCTCCCAGACAATAATTACCTTTAATCCTGGACCAAAATCCTATTTTTTGAAATATTGGTTGATATCCTATCAATATCAGTTGTCTATTATGAGTATATATAGGTTTTTCTCTCTTTATGGTTATGTTTCATATCTTGATTGACATATCTATGTATTGATGAGATGACCACTCTTGATGTTTTATGTTTGGTTTTTTCCGGGTGTCCTACTGGGTATTTTTATATAAACCCCTACATGTTATCTTCTCACTCATATCATGTCTTATACTTATAACAAGGCATTAGACGATGCCCTAAGAGGTCCAATAGAAGGTGGAGCATAGTATTTGAGCTACATAGACCAAGGTTCTTATCAGAGTGACATTTTATAGTATTATCCTCATTTTGAGAAGGTTATTCTCTATTTATAGTTTTTGGTGGTCTTGTATTTGGACAACTTATCTCTTTCAATACTTTTTTCATACTATAATAGTGGGATTTATATGTATTCATGCATTAGAATCAGTTGTATTCTTTAATTCTTTAGAATAGAATAGGATTAGAGATATGTGTGGGTGCATACATGTACATAGGATAATGCCTGTTATATGTTGGATATTCCTAGTTGATGCAATTATCCAACCCCTGAACTATTGTAGGTCGAATTGGGGTGGTCACACTAGGATTATTTCTAGGTGGGTAGACCCTACTGGGTCAGGTCATGACATAAGGTTTTTCTCTTTTTTGTATTTTTACTAATTGATGACCCTTACATAAGATTTGTATTACCCTTATGTATTACATAAAGCTATTTCCATTTTTTTATTTCAGTTTGATGCTAAAAATAAAATTTTATACATCATCAGAAAAAATAAGTATCCTAAAAAAATTGAATCCTCATACAACTTATATAAGTTCTAGAGTAACTTTTACAAAAGGTTTTTTTCCATTGATATTTTTTCCAAAATCTAATATACTAACATATCTTTCATACTTATTTCTATGTAATATTATAAATTACGGACCCCGGGAAACCCTGGGAGGGGAGGGGTGAATCAGGGTGTCAACTTTTTCTTTTAAACTGATTGATCTTGTTCCCATGTTGGTAGGAACAAGTTTAACCTATATAATGGATATGAGAAGCAATAGAACATTCACATGCAAAGAGATGACACATCACTTTTTACTTGGTTCAGCACTAAGGTCTATGTCCATGAAGCATACGCCGATAGGTTGTCGGTCGTACCAAATTCCACTATTCTTCACTAGTTGTGGATTAAAAAGGTTTCAGAGTAGTCACTCTGTCCCAGGCTTACTGCCTTTACAACTGTTCAGGGATAGCCCACAGTGTCCCTTGGGTCACTCCCGTTGACTACCCCTGGCTCACTACTTTTGATGAAGTCCCAGTCAGTTTATAGATGTGAAGGTCTCTTCAATAGATTCGCATTGAAGTTTTTGCCTCTACTTAGCACGAGACTCTGCTTGCATCGAAGTTTGGAAATGGTGCACTTATACGCACTGAACCATTGAACCAGATAACCAAAATGTGCAAACAAGTTTCACAGACAATTGCGTGCAACACCAACCCTTTTCTCACAAGACCTTACTATTTCGTGTAATTTTTCTTTTTCCCGCAGAAAAATATTTTGCGCAACAGTACCATTTTTCACGCAGCCCAGAATTTTTCATGCACCTCATATTTTTCATGCAATCTGGAATATTTCGCATAGCGCGGAATTTTTCGTACACCTCCAATATTTCACGCAAACTAGAATATTTCCCACAGCGTGGAATTTTTCACGCATTCCGGAATTTTTCACGCTATCCCTTTCACACTAACCTTTTACATGCATCAGACCTCAGATTTTCTATAAGTCTTCCACCATACGGAATGAGGGGGGTCACCGCTTATTTATAGGTGTCTCATACCCCCACATGCAGAACCCCCTATGGCGCAAAAAACCTCTCATATGGCGCGTAATATTTCACGTAGGTATCATTTTTCGCGCACATCTCCAAATTTTTCGTGCAGCACATGCCTTTGCCATTTTTTAACGTTCTGATTCCAAAACACTATTTTCGTGAAAAACTTTCCTCCACTATTTCACAAACCATGTTGTTTTTCACGCACAACCCAAATATTTCGTACAAAGACCACCACTTTTGCGCACCTGTTCCTCTTTGTGTGCACCTCCTTTTACCAATAATCCATGTTTTCATTTTCCGATTTTGAGGCCCAAAAATTTGGCAAACACTGGGATACAACGCCACCTTCAGTACTGTTATCTTCTTGAACTGTATAATAACTTTACTGGTACACATTTTGAACTTCAAATGAGGACTGACAACAAACACAAACAATACTACAATTCATGCATATACTGACCATGGTTCCAACAAAAAAATGTACATCAACATCCACAAATCATCTTATAACTTTCATACCATATCTTCTAAACAACTAAACTTATTTAATAACTTCCAACCATCTTGATAATCTTCAATGTAAACTAATTATAGAAATATTTTTTCTAGAATTCATCTCTAAATATGGGTAGATTTAGAAAATTCAAAAAATATGAATATGGGATATTAAAAAACATCAAAAAACTTCATAATAACTTTAGATCATCTTCAAAAATCACCAAAACAATTCTAAACCCTCGCACAACATATAAATACACCATAGAGTATTTCAATGGACCTTCATGGCCTTGACCAACTTTAGGTCATCCTCAAACATCATTTGGGTATATTCTTCATGTACATAATATTTTTATCAAAAATATGATAATATTTATGATGGAACATCATCATCTATATTTATTAACTTGTTCATAGAGATATAATATCAATAATATTTCACTCCATGGGAAAACTCACTAACTTCTTAAACAGTCTATTCCCATGAAATATAAAGCAGCAATAAACTCAACTTCCAACCATCTTTTCTAAATGAAAATTTTTCATGAAATATTATTATTAGAAACGTCTCAAACATTTCTTCAACCTTTTCCATAAGTGAATAGATCCCAAATAATCCAATGAAAGTATCTTCCATAAAATATAATTTTCTATAAGAATAGTGGTGGTAACTAAAATTAATTTCCTTTGCAATCATTCATGTTATAACCTTAGTTTCTATTTTCCCTTATTGATAATATTCATTATCATGGATAAAAAATGAGGTAATTTTAAACATCAAGCATTAGGATGTTTATAAATCTTCTTTTTTATCTCTTCACATGATGTCATCTTTCAATTTTCTCTTTGGAACTACATCATCCTAATTAGAAGATACAATAATATTTTCATAAATATTATTTTTTACTCTATTTTAATTTCAATCCATTATTATTCTACAAAAATTGAAATCAATATTATTTCCATAAAGATTATTGAAAACAAATATAACTCAATTCCAAGTGTGTTCAACAATATACCCCTTTGGATTTTTTATCTATACCAATATACAAAATTCATTTCAATATGCCATCTTCCAATTTATTCTCTCTCACTATTATTTATGATAATTAAAAATAAACATCAGACGAGGTGATATCATTTCACTTAATGAAATCTTCCATCAATTATTCCATTGTAAGAAAACAAAATAAAATCATGGTGCAGAAAACAAGAGGGAAAAAGTATACAATAAAGTTATCCAAAATCAAACCAAAATATAATACCACCTTAAAAAAATATTTCTTAGGGGTTGTTCAAATATATTTTTAGGATGATTAGACTATTGAATATAATTTCACAACATTATTAACCTAAATTTGTTTCTCATATTTTTAATGAAAATTTTATAAGAACATTCTATAATTCTAGATTTTTCACAATATATGAGTTTATATAATCTTATCATCATACTCACCCTCAAGGGGTAAACTCCATTTTCACTTAATCATGATATATATCTTCATAAAAGATAAAAT
Organism: Viscum album; assembly: GCA_963277665.1. Taxonomy (NCBI): domain Eukaryota; kingdom Viridiplantae; phylum Streptophyta; class Magnoliopsida; order Santalales; family Viscaceae; genus Viscum; species Viscum album. The sequence continues at coordinate 103,357,342 of OY728140.1, forward strand.
TTATGATACCAGTTGTAGAATCATACTAAGATAGTTACTTCTAATCTGTTTTCCAGATATGACATCATACTCATCTTCTAAATCCCACCCCCTTAATGATGCATCACCTTTAATTACCTACATAAAAACGACAAAACATAATATATTATAATAAGGTAAAACTCCATAAATCCTTTATGATACAATAAAGGATAATATTTTATTCTCTTCCAAGATACTACATTCTTTTTAGCTCTAAATTTAGGAGAACACTTCAAACTTACTTCCTTAGTCTTAAGAGTAGAAATATTTGAAAGCATGGTCTTATTTATTCTTTAGATAAACTCTTTGTAAGGAATTTTTTCTTTTACATTATCCATAAAATCATTTCAGTATTTATTTATAGGTTTAATTTCAATGGCATCCCCACTTGGTCTAGAATTATTTCTAAATCGTCATATAAAATGTTTCAGGACTTTTTGAACCTTCTACACAGCTTATCATGTTGTCTTCAGTTATCACCTTTGGAAAACCTCACGTGGAATTGAATTCCATCAAATGGAATTACATATTTAGATTTATAATTGTCTTATCTTGTTATTTATTTATTATTATTCACATTTATAATTAATTGGGAAAATTGATAATATATTTTTTAGGAACATTGTCATCTTGATTTCTACTTCTACATAGTGCCCCATGATTATTTTCCCAATTTGGGTAAATTTTCATGAATCTTAAGTTATTATTCTGTATTTCTTCCACCAAGATAATCCTCTTGTTTTTCTCTTGAATTCATTACTTTTTTTAGATGAATATTACCTTTATTGACACCAACACTCATGGATTATTTTTAAATTTACATGTTGTTCCATTTTTATCAAAATAAATATATTCTCCTTTTTAGTATAAATCCATTTTGTCCATTAACCAAATTCATCATTAGATTTCCAAAAAGGTCTTTCTATCCATGTGATCCCTTACATTTTCGCATAATAAATCATAAACATCGGGTTTTTTGGGAAATTTTGGGTATGTTGTTCCCATATCATTACTTGTGGTTTGAGAGCCTTAAGGCATGAATTATAACATTTTAATCTCCCACTCAGAAGGATGTTGAAGTACTATTGACCAATGTTATCATAATGATGTTTTTTCTGTAACATTCCCCTAATACCAGGTCCACATGTTTCACAACCACAAAATGTATACACTTTTTTCAAAGTTACATGACCTTATACTTTATAATTTGATGATCCAAATTTAAATACCCTATACTTATAGTAAAAGAGAAAAAAAAACATTTCTGGTTGAAAACCCACAAAGTGAATATTGATAAAAATTCAAGTATTGGATTGCTGAACTCTTTATCTATAGAGTTTAGGCATAAATTAAACCATAAATAAACAATGAATAAATCTCATGGGGCCCACTTTGTGCCCCTAGTAAAATATAATCCATGCTCACTAGACACCTTGGTCTAGAAAAAAGTTAGAGTAATGATTTATCACATCCCCTTTCCATAATAATGTGTTAACTAGGTGGAGACACAACCTTGAGGGTTCACCAATCATTATGGAATATTATTTTTTCCATAAATTGAAAAAAATGATCTAAATACCTCATATCACTATGAACCTTCCATGGCCCTTGTAAAATGATATCTGGATTCAAGAGACCCTTTCTTTGATTATACATGTATGCATGTGGATCCTATATATGAGCTTCTGAATATCAACCAAATGTATCATTAACTTGAAAAGGAGGATTTCTAGTCCTTATGAGATGTAAAGTCATCGTGGGGAAATGCAACACCTTAGGGTGGTTTGGGTATTCCCTAGAATGATTTTTCCATATCATCCTCAAGGATCGAGAACTTTGGTCTATGATTTACCATCTACATAACATTACTATTCAAGATGATTGTAAATCCATAAAATTATGTCATAGTGTTTTTTACCATTTATCAAAGTAATAATGTGAAACACCATCCTTGAACACTTATATGGCTTACACTATGTAATTCGAAACCATGTTATGTAGGTATCGATCTTCCCTATAAAATGATAAACTACTCTATGGTGTTATAACCCTTCCTAAATAGCTTATTATCCACTTACCACTACATTTACCAGACATTTGAGTCTTAAAAAATATTTTATAGACCTAAAAATATAGTTAGCATACCACTATTTGATAATGGTATTGATGTATAAGGGCTCTAACCTACCAATCAGAGGCATCCCCTCCTTGTATGAAATAAAATCTGATCCTTGCATGCCCTGGTAACACCGTGGAAGAACCCATCATCTCGAGGTGTTATGGTTCATTCCTAAAATATTTATTCCATTCCAAATTCATCAATTAGAAATTTTAGTTATTAATTACACCACCCATATTCTAGCTATATAGGTGGACTCAACATCCCTAATATGTTAACCTTATCCAAGTAAACCCCCATAAATCTTCCATGACCCTTGGAAAAGGGTAGGGACACATATTTTTTACCATTCTATTGATGCATAAGAAATTTTACCTACTAACTAAAGTAATATCTTAATTGAATAAAAATAAATCTGATCCTTATGAACTCGGAAAATAATGTGGAAGAACTCCATACTTTAGGGTGTTTCGAGTCATTCCTATCATGTATTATTCATTCCATATTCATAAGTTATGTCCTAGAATCAAGACTTTAAACTATATAGTATTTGATGTCCTAGTAGAAAGACTTTAAACTGTATAGTATTTTATGTTCTAGAATAAAAACTTTAAACTATATAGAATATTTTACATCCTTACCATAGGATGTTAAACTACATGAAAAATTTCCTTACTACATGATATTAAATTGCAAGAAAAATGGAAATTTTCAAACAATATATTACTAAAAATAGAATTTACAATCTAAAATACTAGATACTAGAACAACATAACGTAATAAATAAAGAACTATAAACTAAAACAATAGAATGTTTGATCTGGAAGTCTCTAAACTACAACACAATAGTGGTCTATTTTTTAAGACCTTAAAACATTCAATGAAAAGTGATATGATTCTATCTTGGTTGAAAATCTGATAAGGTTATCCTTGGAAAATTTGGGCCTCTACACACTAGACATGAACTTTGTGTGATCCTAGAAATATTGAGCACCCATGAATGGAAAAGGCACAAAATATTTCTGGTTGAAACCCCAATAAGGGAATCCAAAGATAAATTCATGTCCACGCCCACTAAACCTTCCTATAAATTAATCTTTTGAAAAAAAATTATAGATATATAAATAAATAGATACAAAGATTATGGATCCAAATATATGTACTTAGAACAAATCATGTTATGATCTCTAAGTCTAATGACATCAACTAATGTAAAATAATTCTCCCTTTGAAACATTCATGTTTTACACAAATTATCCCTTTGTAAATCATGTATCCTCAAGAAAACTAGATTGGGTACATCGATAAAGAATCACATGTTGTTGAGAATTAATGAGAATTTATAGATAAAAATCTATGGTGATTTGAACATTCAAATTTGGGCATTTACATTTTGATTATATAAAAAGGATGGGTATCTACATCAGGTCAATGAAATGTCATGAACATCATAAATGGAAGAAAGTCGGATGATGATATGTAATGTTCAAGAAGATTCTTTCATTTATAAGGTGAAAAATAAAGGATACATATCAGCATTCCAGATCCTCTCAGAGGATTCCATAAAAAAATTTGTGATCACTGTAGTAATATTTGATAGGATGAATTTTCCAATTCTAGGAGAGTCAAATGAGAAGATTCGATTGAGTGCCGAAGCACCACCCACCCTAATTTTTTCACTTCTTCTTGTGGGTGGAGAGTCTCAATTAGAGAAGACAGATCATTAACTCATTTATGAGTGGTTCTTAATGGGTATGATGACACTGAAATATCATACCTAGAGTAGGTTATGATATCCTCATGTCTGTATATTTTTATGGTTAAGGTGTCCATTTAGGTGTACAACTCAGATATTATCTGATTAATATATTCCAACTCTTCTAAATATTCCATCATTATTTTGCCTAGGTGAGTCTCATCATCAAAATCGCACAGTCCTCTCCCGCTAGTATCCAGTTGTATCTGAGTCGGGATAATTTTTTTCATGATTTCATATAATGGATGGAGATCAAATTCATTGACCCACAAATCATATAAGTTCCTAATAAGACATTATTATTGGTCATGAAATGTTTCTAATGGAGTTTTGATGATCATGGTGTGAAACTTCTTATGGTTTATCCTTCACTATGTTCGATCTTCTGTAACTGATGGAGAAGGTACGATAAAAGAGGGAATAATTGGTCGAGTTGAAAAAGAAGAAAGTGGGGAAGGTTCATGTACTCTTCCCTCAAAGGATGTGACATTAATTTCTTGTACAGAAGGTCCAACATCCTCAAAAAATTCCCACTAATGGGATGGTTGTTGATAGGATGAGGATGCTTCCTCAAAGGCACACCTGAGTCTTGAATCAACTCAATCATTTCAACAGACTAGGGGTTAGTCAAGCACATGGTTTGTCGACCTAATAGACCAGCCTATCCAGTAAGCCTATGGAGTAGGCTTCCACCCAAGCCTCTTCATAATCATAAGATATAAATAGAGGATCAACAATAGTTGGAAGGATAAAATCTGAGTTTGCGTCCTCACATGCCAATATCATCAAAAAGTGGTCGATAATATCGTGAAGTTGTTTTCCCCACACACAAGCTAAAGGAAGTATAGAAACCCTTTGAATAAAATCAAACTAGTAGGATAATATAAAGGGGGTATATGGTTTTCAAATAACCAACACATCCACATGGTTCATGAGAACCCCATCCCAAAAAGTGATTTTTATGACCAATCATTGAGAGATCTACTACCATTATCAAAAATTATCTCAAATGGTATGGGATAAGTCATAAATTAGAAATTATCAGACCATATCATCATGTCAATGACCTCCTTAGGGACTTATTTCATTTCATCATCCTTGTAAATGTTCTGAAACTTAGGGAGGAATGAGGAATCATGGATCCTGGTAGTGTTGTGATATTTATAATAGAGAAAATGATCTCTAATCTAGAATAATATGAACCAGAAAGGTACAAAACTCCTATAGGGGGTGTTTCCTCATTAATTATCACCTAGGATATGGCATAGGAAAGATAGATTCAGTAAATCTAGATTAAGAGGTCATCCCTCTACTAATTGAGCTACCATCACCAGCGAACAAACTTGGATTCCTAAGCATGAATCCCTAGTCTGGAAAAGACATATATTCAAGAACGTGTCCAAGAAAATCATAATATTATGACTCAAGGATATTTATTTTCTCACTCTATATCGATATGTTGTATATTATATAGCCTACAATATTTCCTAATATGAGTTTTCAATATCATAGGCCTACTAGAAAGTGTACTGTTGAGGGTGTATAATAGTCGGTAAATCATCACTACAGTGGATAATGATTTTGAACCTATGCTTGAAATAGATAATCGGGTTCATATTTATATATTTCTTTAAATTATATTTCATAATGTTAATCATATCATTGGACATGATTGGAGTTTATGTGGGTTCATCCCAGATGTCTATAGTAGGAAGCAATTATTCATATATCTCTCTAAGAGGAGATATCCCACTCGATCGGTATATATATTAAAGTTTGATTTCAAAATCACTATGGAATAAATGGAAGGATTTTGTGTTAGGGGACCAATAGATGACTAGATCTTTGAGTAGATATGATTGATGATATATGATAAAATGAGGAACCCATGATGAATCATAATGGTGAATGGTGTTTAGCTGATATAAAATTCTAAGCAATACTACCTAACCTAGATTGTCCATGCCCATTCATAAGAGAAATTTTCACCCGTCCATAAGTCTAATTTCAAAATCTAACCACTTCTCATGTCATTTAAGGAAGATAAAAATATACTTGAATAACTTCGACCAATAAGCTGGTGGACATAATCATAATAATGTGGGCCACGAGGGAGTTCACCAATACATAGGACAACCCTTGGGAGTATACCACAAATAATTAAGTACCTTTGAAAATAATCACTTGAAAATAATCAAGGGAATATGATAACCAATAAAATTTTATATTATAGTCAGGTGAGGGAATGGAAGGATCATCCAATAACCTGAATCTATATAGGGAAATCCGGTGTGATAAAGGATAGATCTGAAGTTTAAATGTGAGAAGCCTCTTCAAAATCTCATTTTCAAAATATACAAGATACTCAGGATCATATTTTTAATTTCTAGAAATCATGGACCTCTAGATAGATGCATTGGAATATTTATGATAACTTATAGCCATCTGTATAAAAGAATAAAACATATATCAAGAAAGAACAAAAAAATCCAAAAAGATATTCATGACTCTGGAAGCATCAAGTGAATCACTTGAACCATAAAAGGATTTTTGATCACATGAAATGATATAGGTCTCATGAATTGCATGAACCATAGACTTCTTGAGAAGCACATGAACCATAAGGAATATCCCCACCGTGCGACCAGTTATATAACTCGCAATCGTGTGACCATGTTATTGTTTGTTCAACCACATAATGACTGATAAATCATGTGACCAAGCTAGCAGATCCTATAAAGACTACATGATATCTATATGGATATGGGCCTATGTTAAGGTTTAATAAATTATTAAAAATATATTAGTTATTGGTTTGAACATGAAATGGTAATAATCAGCTAAGTAGCCTAAGCACATAGTGAGGTCTTGAGAAATATTACATGTAAAGAAGTCTTGTTGGAAGCCTTGAGAAATAGATTGTGCGATTAGTTCTCATGGAGGGGTCTTTTGAATGGGATATTGTAATGAGGTCTTGCAAAGGGATCACATGATGAGGGGGTTGCAATATCTTTAGAGATTTGAATTAACCATTAGAATGAGCTGATCCTTTACCCTTATTTATATGAAACTCCTTAGAATATGAAGAGTCATCCAAAATCCAAAACATTACACAAGACCCCGATTAGTGGCATCCCAAAGAATCACATTGGAATTTACTTTCATTATAAGTGAGTCCTTATCCTTGCAGAAGTTTCTCCTGAGGGGTGAATTTTATTCCCTCCGAGTGAGTATCGGTAAATCTATAAGGTAAGAAATACATGAAGGATCAGTATTACTTTAAATGTAATGAAAAGGAAGATAATGTAGTAGAATCATGTGCATCATGTAACCTTTAAAAGAAAATGTGATCACATGACCCTTGGAATGTCATGCGAGCAAATTATGTGCATTGAAATATCTTCCACAAATCATGTGAGTCCCATTTGATAAGACTCCCTATTTTTAGGAAGGCACCCGTAGAATCATTTATGATAATGAGAAGGTGTCCAAACATTCACTTTTGACCAAGAAACATGTTGACAATAATATTCCAACAATCATCCAAAACAAATTGTAAAATAAAGGATGAATCTATTTAAAAGGAGGAGACCTTATGTGGTCATTAATTTTAGGCGATAGGCTTAGGTGATTCACAAGAACCTACAAATCCCCTGGTGACATGTCCACCTTTTTTCACATGATAATGTTTTTGTGTCACCATCATCATGCAGAGAGTCTCAAACATGTAAATTATATTTTGTGTTTCTCCTTTGGCTATATAGAAAAGTATAGGGTTATCTATGATAATAATAATTTATCACTAGAATATCCATTATTGGTCATGTGACACATCACATACAAGGAGAGTGATTTTCTTTGACAACACTCACATGACTATGTGATATCTTGTATACTTTTATATTAAATAAGGAAATAAAAAAAGGTAAAGGATGAAACTTCTTGTGAAGCAAGGATATGATGGAATTTATGAAAATGGGTTCATACTCCTTGATTTGTCACCATTGGTCACACTAGCTCCCCCCCCCCAACAAGCCAACATGATCACACGGGGTCCCTTAGCCATGTCAGTCTGATCTCACAAAGGATCCCTTACCAATCTACCTTACTCTCATGAATAACCCCAGAAAATTCATCTTTGATCCTATGAAATCATTTCCTTAGGCATCCTAATATCATGAAGACTCATAGACATGTTGGATGACTTTGTAAGGATCATTTTACATGTAAAAATAGTTAGTAAAAATACCTTTGATTGATTGAGGTCCAATAAATAGGGAGATGATGGGACATTCTTGAGATCTCTATATATCATGTGATGCCCCCCCCTGAAAGACATGTTGTAGGATCATGTGAATCCTATGATAGAGAAATCCCTCCACTAGATCCATTTCATATTTTTGAGATACATAGTGGGATGGTGGCATATAACTGGGAGGTTGAGGCCTATAAATCCCCTATATAAAATAAAGGAGGGTCAATCAAACACATGTAGTGAAGACGGAGATGGCACAAGGTCAGACTTCTAAAAGAGGAAGGTCACACGATCGCAAGGTCTTCCACAAGGAAAAACCTATGTAATTAACTAAGGGATCATGATAATTGAATATTTTCTTCATGTGAACACTTTATTGATCATGTGAAGGACTTATAGTGTATCAACTAGATTATGTGAAGGGGATTCCACATGTCGATTAGGTCACGTGAAACCTAATTAAGACTGGTGTTTGACAAACCATGAAGTACATGAACATTAAAGACTGAAAATTGTGTAAGAATTATGCACAGATGAATATTCTATCATGCGAAGGCATCATGCTATTCACATAAACTATCCAGATCATGTGATGGTAACATGATGTGTCACCTAGATCTCATGAATCCCTCTGATCATGTCATCCAAGTCTCACAGTTCCCTCTTGGAGTGTCAACCAAGTCATTAAAACCCCATAGACATGGAATCTTGTTCATGTGATGGCACTCTTACCCGTCACCCACGTCTCGCAAAGTCCTCTGAACATATCAAGTATGTCATGCGGCAATATGGGGACATATCGATAAATTCATGTGGCATCACTAGGACATGTATGTGTTGATCATACAAAAAACTCCTTTACATGTCGTCCAATTAATGTGTTGGAACATGGATATGTCCTACAAGTCATATGATAGCCTCCCAACAAGTCATCATGGTCTTTCGATGTCCATCGGACATGTCGAACAAGTCATGAAGAAGCACAAAAACAAGTCTGTGTTGATCATACAATAGCCTCCTAGACATTTTATTTTGGTCTTTTGAAGCCCTATAGGAATTTATCCCAAGTATTTTGAAAACCACCAGATATATTTTCCATGATCATGTGATGTCTTCTAGACATGACATCTAGATCATGGGATGTCCTCTAAAAAATTCATCTAGATAATGAGACTATCTTTGGAAATTTCATCAAGAAAACCAAGAGTGTCTAGAAATCCTTATATATGTCAGGAATACAATCAAGGCATGTAGATTAGATATACTGGTACATGAAAACCATGTCTTGTGGATATATTTGTGCATACCACCAACTGATCTAGGCAAAAATATATTCTTGTTATAATCAAGATATGTAGAATGCCTCCCTAAGGCTCGAGCTCTAATGGTAATCTACCTCAATGTAAGTCCCTAAATATATTAGATATTCCAAAAATTGGGACCCAATATCTCCCATGGGATTATTATTCTTCCTCATCCATCAACAAAATGAAAAGGTAACTAAACTCTGAAGGCTCTAATTACTACTATAACCAAGATACATAGGATTCCCCCTTGAGTCTCAATCACTAATTGGAATACACCTTTGTGTAAGTCACTTAATATCCCAAACATCATAAAACTTAGGGACCCAATATCCCCTAGGTTTCTATCATTCTTACTCATTCATTAGTGGATTGGTATGAAAACTAAACTATAAGAACTCATATTCCTGCGATAACCTTGATATTTTAGATTCTATTCTAAGGCCTGATATCCAATAGGAATCCACCTCAATGTATGTCTATTTATGTCTCAAACATTATAACCATCGGGATCCAAAATATCCCATGACCTTATCATTCTTCCTCATCCATCACCAGATTGAGATTCCACCAAGACTATGATGCCACTTATTCCTTATATAACCAAGATATGTAAGATTCCTTTCTAAGTCCCAGGGTCTATATTAAACATATTGTAAGGGTCTCTATATTGTATAACTCTCCCATCCGTATACAGTGATACTGGTCATTTTCTATCCCTTATTACCACAATGAGCATGTATTATATGGGATTAGGGATTCCCAATAATAAAATCATTTTCATAATGATCCTCTACCAGTTAGGGAAACCTCATTCTGTAATCCTCATTCAGTGACATGATTTTGAAACCCCCATATAAGGGCATCCACTTCAAGGAAAGTCTCAATAGCATGATCAAACTATGATGACTCGGATTCCTATCATAGCCAGGATACATAGTATGCCTTTCTGAGGCTAAAGATCACCACATGATGCCTAAGTTCCATCTTATATTTCATTTCCATATTATGTTAAGTTGTACAGGTCCAACAAACTACATGGGTTTTTATTACTATTATAAACAAGATACGTATGATACCTCATAAAGATTCAATCCAACCCTTGAGATATTAATCACCTCCCTACAATAGAGTTTCTAGTTATATGGACTATAAATATAAATATATACCTATTGATAGGAAATAGATGGATATCCTTGGATACCTATAGATGGACTTGTTAATAGAACCCCACTATTACAGATAAAAGGATTCAACCCGAAATAATTTTGTTTGGGTAACCAATTTTTTATATTGATTTGAAAGAGATTCACAAATATATCTTAAATATATAAGAGAGTCATGGACAAGGAAAAAATCCCCCCACCAAAGGGTGTGTGGAGCCTGACCTATAATCCTCTTGACCAATGTGAGTTCCTATGTATTTTTGGGTATGAAACCACAATTTTCTACCTATCTTTGGTAAGTATGGTCGTACTAAGTTAGGGATGTGAAATCCATTGGATGTTTTTATGAAAGGAAAACATGGTAAACTAGGATTTTGCAGCACAGTCAACCTCCTCACAACAAAACATTGGTCATATCCTAAACCACCACATATTTTGAAAAAAATTGGTGAACCTGATGTGATACATTTAACTACAAAATATCCTTCACATATTAAAAATGATATAAGGACCCATTATCATCAGAAAATTTTTTTACTACCAAGGCATGTGATATTTCTCAGAAATAAAAATAGTGAACCCAAGGTGAAACATTTAACTAAGACAACTTCTTCACATGTTAAAAAGGTTAGCCTTCCCAATTCACATTAGACCACTTTGTTCCGACCAAGCCAAGTGATCTTTCTATGAAACAATATTTATGATCCTTAGGCATTTCTTTGTGTAATGTAATGAATATTCATCTAAAAGATGTAATATTTATGTATGTAAATCCTAGGTAGCTATAATTTGTGATAATATCCAATTTATAAAAACCTTCATATGAAGAAATAGTAAATTAGTCTCCAAAGCACTAATAATAACCCAAACATTTCAACTCAAATCATTCCATAAATAACTAATCTTAACTCTTAAAAATATTCCAAATAAAATTGAAACCAAAATATTATGACAATTGATCACATCTTATTTTGAGATCAATTTAAAATTTATCTCCAAACAACATTAATCACTCATAAATTCTTATACCAAAAATCAATATTCTTTGATGATATATTCTAAAAAAATATACTAATCATAACTTGAATTTCCATAAAAATACAAAAAAAACTAATTAATATATTCATATTTGATTTTTAGGGAGTTGGTTTTTGTTATTCCTCATCACTGTGTAGTTAAAGAACTGCATATTAGTAGATTCTTTATTTCCTTCTCAATTATGAGCATGTCAGCCTTTTTCTCTCCACTTATAAAAAAATATCATTCTATTTCATTTACACTAGTGATTATTTACAAATTAATGATACATAGCGTGTTTAATCATTTTCCCTACATAGCCATTAACACCTAAGTATTCATGAAACTCCACTTTTCTCTTATTTTTAGGAAATTCTTTTAGGATCATATTGTTTGTAATAAATTAATAATTTTTGTTAGTTATAATCATAATATCCTTCCCACGATCTTATATAATTTTTAGTTTCTCTATATGGTAAATAATATTAATCATATCTTTTGTTAGATTCCACAATATGTCCATGATCTTCTCAACTCCAGCACCTGTTTTATTAACATGCTCATTAAGGTAATCCCATATTTACTATGGTTATTGATTCCCTTTCTATAGTTTCCATCCCTAAATTATGGAACTCACTTAGTTATCCCAAATTCTCCATGAATGTTAACCCATGGTATATAATTCCCTAAAATGTTCTCAAATACTATAAGGGGTATAATAAGGCATGTGTTAGATATGGTATTATAAAATCTAGTTCATAAGGGTCCTACTAAACTTCCTCTGATACCAACTAAAGTAGCTCTGACTCTCATAACCCATAGTTGGAATATACTTATTACAATAGTATAAGATACATGGGAACATACCACCAAGGATAGATTACATTAATAGTCTTGAAAATCTAGATACATACAAAACCATCATAATACATAGGAAATTTAAAACATGGAATAAAAAAATTCTATCATCCTTGAAAATCATTAAATGATTTCTTCTTCATATCTTAGGGAAAGGAAACAAATAAAGGGAGAGCTCAAATTCTCTGTAAGGGTTTCATATAGTGGAACTTATCATGAGTGAATAAAGAATAGTCAATATAACATAGTGAATAAAAAAAATACATTCCATTCAATTAATAAATTGAGTTCAAAGTACATATATGTCTAATATCAACATATAAATCAAATGGGTAAGGGAAATTGAATTCTCAATAAATGAAATGCATAATTAAAAGAATTATTGATATTATCATTAATTCATTGACCATGATATCATGAATCTTACTATCAATTCCCCTACCATGACATAATTCATATTATTATGTCATATTAACCAATACATCTTATATAAGTAGGCCATACAAGCCCAAAATTCCCAACTATTATGACATGATCTTGCATTCTCATCCTATACATCATTTCAAATTTTTTTTCTCATGGGACCGATTGATGTAGCCCCGGACTATTAATAATAGGTCCCCACTCAACACTTTTACATTCTATTCATTATTCATATATGTAATGATTGATGAAATTCATTCTAAAAATTCTTATAAATCAATGATTATCTTTATTGAATTGAAAATATAGAATATCAATATTTCCACATTAAATGAAATAACTTTTTTAATAATATTCCTTCAAATAAAACCATATATTGAAAAGATGTATGTTTAAGATAATATCATATATTATAAAATATATTTAATATATCCATTATTTGAAAAATATGGAAGTGAAGAAAAAAATAATTTCTTTTGAATAATGGGTTGTGATACATAACTTGGTCACAGAAAAGTGATAAATCAAAAAATAAAGTTTAATATATTAATTAGTAAAGGATGAATTAAGACCATAAATTAATTAAAAATGATGGTTTTTATAGTAAAACCAATACTTTAGATATATAAAATAAAATTTAATCAAACCATTAAAAAAGAATTCCTTATTAATTTTTGAAAGAATGAAATTATAAATCAATTTCAAAATTATTTTCATTCCATCAAGAAAATAATACATGTTCCCTTGATATCATTAAAAACAAAAAAAAATTATAGAATAATGATAAAAAATCAGTGAAAATAAAAATTTTAAATTTTAAATTAAACATCAAATCAAATAATGTTCATGAAAATGGGAAATTATTTTCATTTAGAAAAAGTTAAAACTTATTCCTTTCACACTTTCAATAAAAAGTTTAAAAGTGACTTGTTTAGAAGACAAGAAGAAGTTTCATTTTAAAATTTTGAAAAGAAATTAATATATTCATTCAAATTCCTTAAAATATTAGCCTTATCATGGGATATTACATTCATGAAAACATTTTAAAGAACATAGACCGGAAGAAAATGTTCATTGGGAAAAGATAAAATAATGTTGAATTTTATTGAAAACATTTTCTTAATCATTTTAAGTATTAGAGAGGGGGAAATTGATTGAAAACATATAAACCCCATAAAAATAGAATATATTAAAATAGATGTGTTTTAATGGGAATAAATCATAAATGTTTTTCAATAAACATTTGAACATAAAAAATCTGGATTAAAAATGGGACTATTAAATAAATCCTTACTACTTTGGTTACTTTTGAATCAAAACCCCTTAAAAGATAAAACATCAATAAAAAACATTGAATTATATGAATTATGAGGGATTCATTATATGAATTTTAAAATTTTTATTATATACACCATGTAAAAGAAATTGGGCACATAATATAAAACATGTATTGTTGAAGTGGAAATGAGAAGAAGTTTCCCTTAACTCAAGTCAAACAAAGTCTGTATATGCTTCAATCCTTCTATATAATAAATTTATATTTTATTATAAAAAAATAAAAAAAAATTATTAAAATTTATCATACTATATATTATTCACTTAACACATTCTATCACCTTTTTATAAATAATTCTTTATTAGCATCATTTTTTACGTGTTAATTGTTCTGTTTTTCATACATGTTTCAGTTCATTAGTTCCATTCCTTTCATCTTGGTTATGGTTTAATCATATAAAAAATATTAATCATGATATAACAATAATTTTTATACTTTAAATAAAAATTTAGTACCATTCATTAAAAGTCGACATAAAAAATGAATCTCATCACTTCATAGAGATTGAAGCCCATATGAATGTGCAAACGACATTATCATTTTATAGAGAAAGGAAAGGTATGAAGTTAAGTAATATATTAGATTTTAAGAATCATAAATTTTCATTAATATCATATATATTCCTGAAATACATCATAATAACTAACCTTATGAGATAGTGATGAAAAATGAAACGCATCACTCCATGGATGTGGAAGTCTAAACATACGCATAACCAGTGCTTTCACTTCCAATATGATGTAAAAGGAGAATAATAAGGTTTATACCATCAAAATAATAACATTTAATTATATATAAGATATTTATGCTATTATATCTTCATTTTTTTCATATAATTTAATGAGGTAGAGGAAGAAATAAAATTATATAACTTGGTTAATAGTTACACCTCTTCTTTGGAAATCCTTATTTTTCATACACGAAAGGCTCTATTAGGATGGTATTTCAGGAAGAAAATAAAATAAAAGTTGTGGTGAAGTAATATACTAAGTTATTTTTTGAATTTAGTGGTTGATCTATGTGGATCAAAGTTTTTGAATAATAATGGCGGTGAGGTTCCCTTTTATAAGTGAGGTGGGTGGAAAACTTCTAAATGATTGAAATATTAATATATAATATGTGTATAACTCATTTAAAATGGAAACAAACTTCCCTTTTCTTGACTATAAGAAGGATAATGTTGAAATATAATAAATCATAAATTTTATAAAACATTAGGGTTAATTTTAAACCTTATATTTTGGTATAACCCCTTCATTAACCATGTTTAACCATAACCGTTATAACAATGTTTTCACTATTTAAGATCCATGAAATTAATTTTAAAGATTATAAGTGGAAAATAAATTAACCATGAATTGTAGGCTCAAAAATTTCCAATTTATGTGAGTTAATATTATTTTTTTATAATTTCATAATTATTTAAAATTTATTTTTAAACCTTCAATACCATTTAAGGTCATTTTCAAGATCATTCACATAACTTGACATTAAAGGCATAAAAATAAAAATGGAATTAGAATATTAACTTTTTCACCATCAAATATACATTATTATTATTCATTAAAATCATGGTTAACCATAATTATGTTATGAATTTATTGATAATGGTAAAATTACCAAGTGGATGGTGAATTGACCTATTTAAAACAACGTTAACCTATTTTCAAAGTTAAGTTAATGCAGTGGAAAAAATAAATAAACATAGTGAGTTTTATATTAGTTCAAATATAAATAATCATAATATAATATTAACTCCACTCATGTACTAAGAGATAGAGAACACACTATAATAGAATCTCTAAATTTTGAAGGGAGATCATAACCCTTTTACAAATTATTTTTTAAACCCTAAAGGAGTTACCAAAAACAATAACCTTTTTAACACCTGGTGTCTTTACCTAATAGCCCTATATGTTTCATAACTAGATACACAAACCAAAAACTATATTTTCATTGGGTGTTAGAATCTAAACCATCCTTTTAACTAGTCTATGGAATGAGTGAATCTTCATCCTTTTTTAGTTATGGAAGAACTCAAATTACATTTCATTTTTCTCACCTAGAGACACATCAAAAAGTCTAACTTTTATTTGTTTGACATAACCCACTATCCTAAATTTTTAATGTGTACTATTACCTAACCTGATTAATCATAGTAAAAAAATTGAAATAGTCATAACCATAGAAATAAATGAACACTTCAAGGTCTGAGTGTTGAGGCAACAAGGATCTCTTCATTTTCAAAGTATCAAATTGTTGTAGTTTAATTGAGTGAAAATTTTTATCGCTAAAGTGTTTGATATATTATATTTCAATAATATCCTCAATAATACTATCCTAATATGTATCTTTCAAACTCTTTTTATAGAGTTATTCTTTGCATAGTAGATCCAAAGCCTCAAGCCTATTTCATTTTATCTTTCTCAACAAAATATGTTGTTTCTTCAATGAATGGGCATGAAAAACATACCCACGTGAGTTACATTACTAATCTATAATATTAAAATAAAGTTTTAAAGTGATATCAAGTTAGAAAAATTTATACTGTATAAAAAAATTAGAATAACAATAAATTCCCATCAAACCCTGCCATAAATTATTTGAGATAAACTATTAAAATTTCAACAAATTTAAATTTGAAACTCGTGTTATCCCAAGAAACCAATGTGATATTTTAACCCAAATTATGAGTGTTAAATATTTTTTTAAATTATAAAAATTAAAATTCCTTAGTGTACCAAAAACTATTAAGTAATTAAGAAATCATTATATTTATAAAAACTTAAATAACAAACAACCAGTAAATAAAAAGTTAAAATTTTAAGAGGAATAAAAAAATAGCATCATAAAAAATCTTCTATTTTAGTCATGGTAAGTTTCTCTTAGTAATCCAGTACTTGATATCACTTTATTTTCAACAAGAGTTCTTTTTTCTTCAATATGAAGTAACTTGAATCCAATATGTGGTCTATTTTAATAAATCATTTATATTCACTTTAATTCCTTTGTGAAGTTAGTTCAATAGAAACAATCACTATGTGGTCACTTGAAAATATTATGTTGTCACTTGTCTTCCAAAATATGGTCTCTTGAATTCCTTTATGTAGTCATTTCAACAAACACAGTCACAATGTGATCATTTTATTTTCTTCATATTCTCACTTGATGACTTATCCAATTTTTCACTTGCGGTCAATTTAACATGAATATGGTCACTTGATTTACTTTATATATCCACTTGATAACATTTACAAATTCTCTCCCATGGTCAGTTCAACACATATACAGTCAATTGATGATATATTTATAAAATAAATAAACTAAAAATAGACAAATATTATAATGTATGAGAATTTATAATTATTCCATTTATTTTAAAAACTTATTAATAAATTGGACCTTTGATCCAATTCAACAGTATCCCCCTTTTTGATAATTGAAAATTAAATATAAATTTGATAAGTCTCTCACCCTTTTTGAAATTGGAAAAAAAGATTTTAAAAATGACACATTAATGTTCCCATAATTTTAGGATAAAGATGTTCCCCCTGAGAGAAATAGACACTACATAGAAAAAAAACAACCCCTTTTAATTAATATTGTACACATAAATCTCCCATGAATGATTACTATGAAAGAAAATAGATCTTTTAGTGTGAACATCCAAGTTGAAAAACACCCCCACAATAATTAATATAGTACAAGCACTTAGAAATATTATTGAACGATGAAAAAATTTCAAAATTTTAAAAGTATGATTTAATGATTTAAAATGAATTAAATTGTACCCAACATGTTAAGCACATTCCAGTGATCCAACAAAATAAAATAGATAAAATATAAACACTAGCCAAAATGGAACAGATTTATAGTTTTAGCTCACAATATAAGTCAATCTCCCCCTAAATATATGATTTATAATTAAATTTCCAAAATTACATGTTCAAATTTTATTTTATAAAAAATAAATTTTTCTTGGGGTTTAATAAATATATCATCTAACTATTTTTCTTAAGAAACATATTCCCGGATAATATTACACTTTTGAACATTGTATCTAATGAATTGATATCTAAAATCTATTTTCACAATACTAGATGTTGTAAAGGTTTTTTATAGAAAGAGATTTTATAAGTATTATCATAAAAAAATTTAATCTTATCAAAATTAAAATTGTAATCAGAAAGTGTTTGTTTAATCTATAAATAATAAAAACAACAAGAAGAAGCAACAACATACTAACTTCTATTAATTAATAAATCCACTATATTTTTTTTATTATAACTCCATGAGACTAAACATTTACCAATAATGTGATAGATACCTATTGTGCCCAATATATTAGTTTTACATCCAAAAAAATCAGAATCTGGAAATCTAGATAGTTCATAAGTGGTGTATGTGTTTAAAATAATCCTATCTTCACATATCCTTTAATATACATAATTAAACTTAAAATTTAATTTAAATGACTTTATTTTTTATAATATTGGAATCTATCACATATATATACTAGAAACATAAAATTTGGGATAAATGTATTGAAATCAATTAGGCCACAAATCATAACTCTAAAAAACTTATTATCAATAGATTTTCCTATTTCATCCAAATATAACATACAAGTGATACTCATTACGAATATTTGAGATTTCATAATTATCAATACCAAACCTATTAATTAATTAGTTACTATAATTAAATTGATTAATAAAGATATCATCTTCTCATTGATCAATTTGCAAACCCAAAAGGCTTACATTCACCTATATGGATCATGTCATATTTTGAAGACATTAAATATGAAAATTCATTATAGAGTATATAACTTGAAAAACAAAATATAATATCATCAAAATATATTTGAACAAAAAAAATATCTTCGAAAAATCTTTTAATAAATAAGTTTCGATTAAATTTTATTTTTCAAAACCATTATTCAAAATAAATAAAATAAACCTATCATATCATTCTTCAATAGCTTGTTTTAAAACATAAATATATTTTGAGAGTTTAAAAACATGTTTATATTTAGATTCATTCTAAACACCAGAAGGATTCTTGACAAAAACAATTATAAATATATCAATTTTAAAATACACTTTTGAAATCATTTTAAAAAAGTTTTGTAACACCCCAAGCTTCCACGGTACGCTTCTCTTTGAATAATGTGATAGCGTG
The DNA here is from genome assembly GCA_963277665.1 of Viscum album. Taxonomy (NCBI): domain Eukaryota; kingdom Viridiplantae; phylum Streptophyta; class Magnoliopsida; order Santalales; family Viscaceae; genus Viscum; species Viscum album. Next base: position 103,376,781 of record OY728140.1, read on the forward strand.
TGTTGTACGCAACACCGAGTTCTAACACACCATAACCAATCAAACTAGCCATTATGAATAGTAATACCTAATTTTTGAAATTATATATATTTTATTTTTTAAAATGGACTTCCTTTTTGGATTCGGAATATCGAATTTAGCCTAAGGTGAAATTTTGGTACTTTTCGGATCACTTTAATATTTTGATGAATAGTGAAAATTACTAAATTTTAATTAAAAACAACTTTTTTAATCAAAATAATTAATAGTGATAAATTATAAATTTGATGGGTTTTAAATTATATTTAGAATATATTTTTACAATTTAATACAATGTTGATCATTTGACATAATTTTACAATTAGACCGGACATAAACAAGTGTCAATCTTTTGATAGTTATTATCTCTTAAAAACACGCTTTTTGTTTTAACAACGGGAATTAATTTTAACTTAATTTATGACACTTCTGTGTTTTGAATTTGGAAAAATGGATTCCATATTTGGAATCAGGATGTTCAAATTGTGTAAATAGGTAACTTTTATTTTTAGACATTTTGAATAATTACCGCGGTAAATATTTTATTTACCATGGTTAAGGGTAAATCTGGTAAATAAGGTTAAAAAAAATATTATAATAATACTAAATTACCCTAAAACGTGTCCTAACCTTATTGGTGGATACATTTCCAACCATGTCCATCTTTGGGTCAATTTTGGGACCTCATGGAGCCACTTGTAGGTGATAGGGACACTTTATTTTAATTAAGGTAAAATGAATACAAAAATGACACAAGCATATATCTTTTTGCAAAACAATTTTTACATAGGGTTATATATTTTTTATTTTCGACTATAAATATTCATTAGAAATATAAAATGATTTACTACATGATTATATTTTATTCATAATTTTTAGAGATTAAATAATTTAATTTATTTATGACACAATGATGATGCAGTAATTACCATAATAGTGAAAATTTAAAATAATTGATATTATAAATACCCAAATAAATATAATTTTAGACTTTTAATGAATTAAAATAATTATCTAGGATAATATGACATATTATGATTTCTTTAATCAACTTTTTTCAAAGTAATAATTATGTTATTAGTTTCACAAAAATCAACTATTGAATAGTGTCAAAATTGACATAAAATAGTTTTTAAAACAAATATTATATTATTAATTGGTATTAAATTCCTAAAAATCTAAGGTTCGGACAAGAGACTTATATCATGATAGGTGTCTCATTAATGGACCACTTGGGGGTCTCTTGGATGTATATGGTAATTTTATTAACCATATAATATAAAAATAAAAAGAGACATTGTAAAAGTGAAACTAATTAACTTAGAGTTAATACTTAAAGATAAGGTTAATATAAGTACCCAAACCTGTCTAAATTCCATTGGTTGAGTTGTTTTCGACCCATCCCCACCTTAACATTTTAATAATCAACTTTGGAGCCATTATAAACCGAATATTAATTTATTATAAATTAATATTTCTAGCTTTTCCAAAGGTGCCCCTCACCCCTCTTATAAAAAAGTACTCCTCCTTCTCATTTCCTCACACCTTCAAAGCCTTTTGGTTCGACCAAACTCTGCCCAAATACTCTCCCAACTTTCATCACTACAACCTAGAGGCCTTAGTTTGATCAGAAAGCCAACCTAAGGATCCCTTTTGATCAAATCAAAAGGAAGAACTCGAAGAAGAGGTAATGATTTCACCACCCTTTTTCAAGTTCCTTTCTTCTTCCACTTATTCTTTCTTTGTTATTACCATTCTAAAATAATAACTCTAGTATCTTATATAAACTTTGATGTTATTATAAATATGGTACAACCATATTCAGTATTCTATCCACCCTTTGAATAACATGTCACCATACGTGCGTACGTACGGCTTACCGTCTCCACGTCGTGGTGTAATTGTTATTCAATATATTATTATTTTGGATGGGTATAATAATGATGTGTAACACATGTAAATAATAAATATAACATGATAATTATTATTTATATATGATATACCATCCATTTATATATTATTTTAATATAAAAAGAATGATATTGTCGCTCGTGCGTACGTACGGACTACCGTCTCCACGAACGCGATAAGATTCATTCTCCATCATATCCATTCAAGTATAATTATTATTTGATGATTTAAAAATAATATTTAAGGACTTAATATCATTCTGGATATGATTAAGATACAACCTATCCATTACAAACATGTCTTACGTAACAAAACATACAAAAGAAAACGAGTAAGTTAACACCCGAAACAACGATAATACTAAGATATTATTAACAAATCAATGTTAAAAGATCATATATGATATCATATTAATGTATATTATTCTTGTATAATTTAATAACAATTATTTCACCATTATACAGGAGGTTAACCTACCCCAACCAAGGAAAAGTACAAGGTAAGGGTTATTTCACAATCTCTTCATTATCCAAGGTTGTTTATACGTAATAATCTACTGGTATCTCTTTATCATCCACATCCATGTTTCTTAAAAATGTATTTCAAAACATTTTTACTATTTACTAGAATATGAGTTAAAGTCATTTATACCCTTTTTGACTTTTATAAGTGGTTTATAAAGGAATCTTTCCATCGTTTTCAAAACAAGGTCCTTTTTAACCTTTTCGACAGAATTAAGGTAAGAATGTTTTTTTAAACTTATACGGAGGGTGAGGTTATTTTACACTGTTATAAAATCGTCGAAGCTTCCCTTACAATCTTATAAGAATATTTTCAAAGAAAATGTTTTATTTTATATGTCTCTTAAATTATTTCAAAATAAAAAGGAGATATTTCTCTAAAAAGAGTTTTGATTTCATCTATGTCAACATCCTTTGTTGGATTTTACGCTTATGTGAAGTTGATTTATTATGATACAAACTTCTATGTTGTATTGAAGGTTTCGTGATATGTTTGATTGTGGATGTGCTATTTTTATACCAGTCATGGTTTATGGTGAAAGTATTGATATTTCATATGCTAGTTTTAATACGAATGTTTATGTAATGTTTAAACCTTTTCATATGGGAATGCATTGGACTTAATATGTGACGGGTGGAGCCCGCTATAGCTCCTCGATGAATCGGTAGATCTCATGAGACAAACTAGTGTCTTGTCACAAGGCCTTGACAAAATCTTATTTGTAGTCTTGGCACGAGGCCTTGGCTATGTGGTTATGATAGTCTGGCATTATGCATTCCATCATTATGAAAGTGGTTATTGATATTGCATGTGATTATTCGATTAGTAGAATATCCATGTGAATAAGTAAATGGCATTATTTCATTTTACTTTTTCCATACTATGTTGAAGTTCAAGTTTAAAAGGCTTTTGTTTTAGTAATGCATTGCCTTAAATGTTTATGCTTATTTTTGAAATTTTCTGCTATATTGTTATCTTTAATGGGAATTTGAGATCACCCCTTTTCTATGTTTTATTTTTCCCAGGAAGTGAAGAAGTAAATTATGAATGACCTGCAGGGATATTATGAGGGGTTAATAGCGTGGACTATGGAGACAATGTGTTATTGTAGTAGTTTTTCACTTTATTATGTAATGTAAAACTTTATGAATATATCTAGTGTTTCAAAGGCTACTAAACCAATCGGTCTTTCGAGATTTGATCTTTCTTGTGATCATGACAATGTTATGTAATAATGCACCGACTCTAGGTAACTAGGGTCGGGGCGTTACAGTTGGTATCAGAAGAAGTTTAGTATAAACCTTGGAAGCTATATTTAGATAAACTCTGATTAGAGCACGTAGACCTAAGATGAACTTTGAGGATTAGTATAGAAGAACTTCCCAGAAGTTTGGTATTGTAAAGATTTTGTGAGTTTTCCGAGCAATAAATCCCTTTTTGGATACGAGCAAGTAGAGGCGGCTCTGGCACAGATGTACCTAGGGGTAAAACCCGAAAACACCGCTTTGAGCTAGACTCGAACGGGAACTGGTGCACGACAACGGGCCTTGCTGCACTCTTGGTTACGACACTCCCGAGGGATATGCTTAGGATAACTCTAATTTTCTTTACAAATCATTATGAAGGGTTTATGAGTATATACTTCCTCAAAGAAAACATTTTTATGATTATGGATTATATCCATAAATAGTTCAATTTATGTTAAGTGTTTTATAAGTATGGGATTATGTATTTTGATTCATAAACTGATCTAGTTTATTCCATTATTTAGAAATGCCGCTGTAGACGCCGGAAAAGTCCGTTGTTCCCAAATGAAGCTCCAGATGCGGAAAGCGAGGTCATATTTGGAGTCAGAAGCACGTTTCGGAAGGCCCAGAGGGCGCGCAAAGCGCCGGGCCGGCGCGCAGTTTTGCGCGCCCGCTGCCCGCGCGACTCCCTTGCGCGCCGGGGCCCCGATTCTGCGCCCGCGAAGGAAATTCCGCGCTCGCGCCATGAATTGCGCGCCGGCGGCGAGATTCCGCGCCCAGGGTTGCCTATAAATACAAGGCGACCCCCAACGTTTTGAGGGTTGCCGGAATTCGAAGGGTCGCTCGTTCGCGCAATCCAACCCCCTCCGCGCGCAATGCCGATCTTCAGGTATCCTCCTTTCTTTCGCGCAAGAAAGCCTCGGGGTTTGCCTTCGCGCGCAATCCCTTTATCTCCTTTCCTTTGAACAACTCTTCACCCAAAGGCCTTCGCGCGCAAAAAAAGCCTCTTGCGCGCAATTTCCCCCCGGGTGCGCGCAATCCAGCCCGATTGCGCGCACCCCCCCCCCCCCTTTCAAAGTGGCCATTCGTTAAAGAATGGGCCGTTGCCCCCGCGCGCTATTAGAGGCCCGGTGCGCGCAATCTCTATCTTCCGCGCACAAAGCGCTGGCCCAATTGCGTGCCAGCCCGCCCATTTGCGCGCCGACCCGCGATATTGCGCGCCAAGCTCCTCTTTTGCGCGCAAACCGCCAGGGTCGCCCCCTTTTACCCCCTGAGGGTACCCGCCTGCGTGGCGCCCGATGATCTTCATCTCGGGTGCCCGCACCGTGCGTTGTCTTCCCGTGCGGCCCTCCAGGCTCGCGCGAAGTGACACGGACCCATCGGCGGCACCATCTTCGTCCGCGCGACAAGACGTTAAACTGCCAAGCATCTTTGTCCGCGCTGCAAGACGTTAAACTGCCAAGTGTTTCATCCAACATGACGTTAAACTGTACTACGTCCGCACGATAAGACGTTAAACTGCCAAGCATCTTCGTCCAACATGACGTTAAACTATACTTCGTCCGGCAAGACGTTAAACCGTCTGCTTCGTCCTCAACACACGATGCTAAACTGTACTTCGTCTGGCAAGACGTTAAACCGTCCGCATCACCCGATCCCGTGCCCCGCACGCAGGGTCCCCCCCGGTTTGGATGTGGCCCCCACCCGCTCGTCTCTGCAGGGATGTCGGGATTGCCCCTCTTTAGGGACGATTTAATTGGAGTGGCCTTCGCCCACGGGGGTAGGGTATTACAAACCCCTAGTTCCTTGTCGGGGACTGCACATGTGTATCTCCATTATGCTTCCCCACTGCCGAAGCCAGTAGAGGGCGTGACAGGGATCGAGGTCTCTCACCTCCGGCCCGAGTCCCTCTACAACTGAGTTTTTCCGCATCCGGGCTGCCTCAGTGCGTAAGTCCTGACAGAATGAACTATGTGGACTTTGATCCCTGTCTCCTAAACAGGGTACGTAGGAAGCCTCCCTGAGGTTCAAGCCCACCACCTGGTCATCCTGGTCGTATTCACGTCGGTTCGTCCATCAGTGGACCCCTCCCGGGTTCACATTCGCGTCGATTCACCTATGAATCCGCCCTTGTGGGGGACTGCACATGTGTATCTCCATTGTGCTTCCCCACTACCTTTTTCTATTTCTCCTTTCAGCGTCCAGAATGACGTGAAACTGTGATCCACCCGGCCGTTCCATCCCCCTCTGTGCGAGGTGGTTCGGTTCAATCCTCCGCCCGGCAGCCTCGACCTCCTTGTGAGTCGGCTTGCCGACGTCCAGCATGACGTTAAACTGTATATCCAAACTACGCTGACTTTGATCCGTGCTAACGCGCGGTACGTAGGAAGCCCCTACGAGGTCCAAGCTCTTCACTCCATCATCCATCCTGACCCTCACCCGGGCCGCCACATCCCGGTGGGGTCATGCCATTTCATTCCACTCCACTTCACCCGGGAAGCCGCCCATGTGCTGGCCCCAGCGTCGGAGGTTCCCCGCAAGGGGTTCTGTCATCTGATCCACTCCTCGTGTTGATCAGTCCGATGACGTCCCCGCTGGACGTTAAACTCACGGCATACCCCGTGTTAAACATGGGAATATGATGAAAACCTCAGGTAACGCAGTTCCCCGCACCCAGTGCAGGATGCCTCAGGCCATCACGCCTTCGAGAAGCCCTATTAGGGACGGAAGGCAGACATGCAGAGCCGCAGTGTTAAGACACGCCCCCAACACCCGGAGCTACCCGGTCTCCTCACCGCAGGTTGCTGCCCCGACCAGACTCCTTGGAGCGTCTGGGAGGAAGCAGCGTAATTAACCGATGTCCATAGAGATATGGTGCCGGGAACGAGATTCACAAACATTCTTAAATCTATGAGGGAGACCCGGATTAGGCGACGAGTTCCGAGGAGACGTCCACGGAAGGAGGAGCCGACATCCCATCATCCCGGTTTCGATCAAGGAGCAGACATCCCTGAATAAGGGATGGATTCCGCCCGCCTTTGGATAGCGGGACTGCGGGGCCACAAGCCGCGCTCCCATACCCTTGGGTCGACGGGCGCACGCGCGAACGCGTCCTGGCGGAACAGCGTCAGAACAGAAGCCCGACGCACATCCGCACCGAAACAGAAAAATGGTGAACCCGACGTGAATCTCTTCTCCTCAATACGAAGACCGATGGCTTTCAGAGGTGTTGGAAGACCAGCATGTTGCCCGGCCGAGCATTCAGCAGTGGGGCACGAAACCCGCCAGGGGATGGGGAAGGGAAATCGGGCACTCCGTCTCACGACGTCGATGGTCTGGGTTCCCCCCATGGAAGGCGTCGTGGCACTAATGGTTGGTTGTCGATTCCTTTTCCTGTCAGTGTTAACGGGTTCTTCTCCCTGCTTTCAGGAATCAAGTCGCCCAATCCATTGCCCGATCGCCGCCCGCCCACTGGCGCAGGGGTAGGGGAAACACCGACGCGGCTACTCCGCGTGGTCCCGCCCGTTCCACAGCCGTCCCAGCAGCTGCAGCTACGGGGCAACCACTCCCTCTCTCCCCCTCGGAGGTCATCCAGAGAAGGGTGATCAACAACTTGGTGCGGAGATATGAGGAAGAGGGATTCATCCCCACCAGGGACATGGCTCGCCTAGACCTCGAGGAAGCTGCACCTCGCCACCAACGCCGCCCCCGAGGGCCGCGCAGGGAGGCACCGCTGCCTACCTCGACGTCCAACCGCTTCAGGAGTTTATCCCCGGAACGCTCCGACAGCTCCCTTCCCTATGCGGATGAGGTGGAAGATGTCCGGGACCACCCTATCCGAGATTCGCTCCAGGGATCTGTGATAAGGGCTCCTGTCAGGCCACGTCGACACCGCCGCCAGGCCTCTCAAGTCGAAGAACGGGCTCTCCACCTGCCCGCGCCACTCATCCCGACTCGTTTGTCCTGACTCCAACGTCGGGCACGAGCGGAAGAGGATGCCCACCTTGGGGCCCTAGCAACATCGGCCGCGTTGGCCCAAGCCACTGCTGGCTCCAGTCACCAGGCCCCTGCGCATCCTGAGCAGGGGTACTTCTATGCCCGACCTGGATCGAGGCCCCGACCACCCCAAAGGCAGGTTGGGTTGACTCTCCCGGTTGCTGGTACAGGCAATAGCCACCGCGGACCACCTCGCGGTAGTGCTATTCACCAGCAGGGTCCACTCCGTGTGGCCGATCCAAGAGGCATGGGTCATCCCACCTTCCGATCCCGGCCCGGAGGCCTGCCCAGAATCATCTCTCCCCGCGTCCCCTTTGATATCTGTCCCGGTGCTCCTCGCACCTTGGTTTCCAGTCCTCTTGGCCCCAGCACCGGTGCGGCCGGAGGACGCCAGGACAGAGATCATCCCTGCCCCGAAGAACCACCCAGGGGCAGGAAGGCGAGGCGTCGACGCCGAGGGAGGAATGTTAGGGAATTCCGGACAGAGATCCGACCGGTTCGTTTCTCTGATACAGAGGCGGAGTACGATTCAGCGACAGAGCCCTCCCCCCAATCCCGCCAGTCAAGGGCAGGGGTAGGAATGCGGCACGTCAGCCTCGTACTCCCCGAGAGTGAGATCGATGTGATCCCCGCTTCTCTCCGAAGGTATATCCGGAGTAACGAGGGCCTGGTAGACCCCCAAGGATCAAGCTTGCGGTTGGTGTCGGCCCCTCCGGAAGCGCCTTCTGCCTCGATCGGAGAAGCCGAAGACTTTTTCTGGGGACCGACGGTCGAACCAAGATCTAGTGCACCCTTGGCGAGCACCGACGCTACGGCAGGATGTTCGCACGTCGGCCCGTCCTATCGTGATGTGGTAGCCGGGGCACCGCCACCCTCAGAGGGCGGCCCGGGATATGGAGGCCAATCGGCCTGCTCGCCGTATTCACCGCCGGCCAGCCCGTCGGCCCGGTGGCCCGCCTCGGCACCACTGCCGGTTCCCCGTCCATTCCCAGTCGTTGAAGAGGACCAAGGAGACCTGGGTCCCGAGTTTGAGTCGGGGAGCTTCTGGACCGTCCTTGCAGAGGGCCACTTCCCTGAGAAGTTTTGTCCAGTCGCAGGACCGGACTTTGATGCACCCGAATCACTCACCTCGGATGAGTTCGAATGCTTCCGCCGAACTCTCCGGGAGACTCACTCCCGTCTTCACCACCAACAAATGCCATATCCCGGGAGTCAAGTGCACCTGGAGGATATTGGTGAGCAGTGCCGTCAAATTGACCTGGCCACGCTCCCCGCGGTTCGGCACCCCGGGTCATTTGGGCACCACGAGGCCCTCCAACAACGATGCGTTGAGTGTTTTCAAGTACTCCGCAAGGTTATCGAGGAAGCCACCCCCCACGTGTATATCCGTGGATGGGGGCAGTACGCTACCCTATGCTTCAGTGCGATTCGCCGACAGCCCGATTCACTGGGTGGCCCTGAGGGTACATCCCCAGGGACGGAAACGGTCAATATGGCTAACCTGTCGGGAGAGGGGAACAGCTTGGAACTTCTCGACGGGGGCTCTCCCCCCGAAGACAAGCCGTTGTGGGATCCATCGGTGAGAGTTACTCGTCACCATAGGAACCTCCTGGGTCTCCCCACACCCACTGAAGCACTGATGTTGAGCCGAAGCGTCAGCAAAGGTAAGGAGCACGGCAGGGCTATAAAGCCCGCCGACCCTTCTGCCTCCATGCAGAGGGCGGATGAGGATCCCGAGAAGGTCACACTACGTCAACAGCTCGCCGAGCAGAAGAAGCTAGTTGACCAGCTCCTCGCCGAGCGCGCTGCAGAGCAGCGGCCTGACTACGGTGATCCTAGGCCAGGACAGCAGGGACAGGAACAACCACTCCTCGATGAGACTCTCCCGGGAAACCGTGATTATGCCGTGTTCGCCGACAGGGGATAGGCCATTGCCTATGGCAAGAGGGCGCGGTATGTTTCACCACACCCTCCCGAGCGGCGTGATTACCTGAGAGACCCCGCTCGGATTCCTCCCGCTGCCCCAAGGGCCGCTCCGCCCGCCATCCCACGAGCCGCCGAGTTCGACGACCCGGTCGACGACCCGATTGAAGGGCCATGCAATGCGCTCGTGGTTAGAGATCCTCGCCGGGACTGGAACCCATGTCCGGACGATCCGATGGTGGCACTCATCGCCCGCTTGGAAGCCTTGGAGACTCGGCAAGTGGCGATCCCACCGGACGGCAAGCCATACCCAGCATGGGTGGATGACATGCCGGCACCTCCGGGATTCGGGAATCCAACTTTCGCCCCCTTCAACGGGACTGGAGATCCGCCACAGCATTTGGCCCATTTCAACTCGAGGTGCGGGCCTATGTTGGGGACTCCGGCGCAGCAGGAGGCCGCTAAGTTTCGCTGCTTTGTCCAGACACTGGAAGGGCCAGCATTTGTCTGGTACAGCCAGCTCCCCGTCGGGTCGATAACTAGCTGGGAGGACCTTCGTAGACAGTTCCTCTATCAGTTCAGTTCCATGACCCGGAAGACGAGTATCGCAGACCTCTTCAAGTGCAAGCAGAGGCCTGATGAGAGAGTCGCGGATTTCGTCGCCCGATGGAAGGGTCTCACGTATTCCATTGACATGCCATTGACTTAGGAGCAGTTGCTGACAATGTGCGTCGGGAACGTCAAGACCGAGCTGGTCCCTTCCTTGATCACTCAGAATTACCCCGGAGGGTTCAGGGACTTCTCAGACAAAGCTCAACGTCTTGAGGAAGCCCTGCAACAGGCCAGTCAGGCACACCCGCTACCTCCTATGATTCCTGCAAGGAGAGTCAGCAGGGCTGAGCCCGCTGATGTTGCCCAGATAGAGGCCCCCAGGCCGTTGGAGCTGCTGCCGGTGAGGCCAACTCCACAGCCTCACAGGAATCCGCCTCCACGGGCTCAGTTCCCGGCCCAGCAGCGGCAGCCCCAGAACCGGCCGGCCCCTCCGCGTAATGTACCGCCACAACCCAGGCGAGACAATCAGGGTCCACCTCCTCGGCAGGCCCCTCCAGCCCCTCATCAAGACCACGCTCCCAGGGGCCTGCGATACCTGACTTACTCATTTCACGAGGATCAGGTCCCCGGTTATTTCCGGAGCACCCTGGAGCAGAGGATTGTGCGACTGCCTGAGTGTTGGAAGCCATAGGAGGCACATCTCACGGATAACCCCCGCTACTGCCCTTACCATCGGGCCCTGGGGCACACCATCCAGCGGTGCTACGTGTTTAAGGATTGGCTCCAAGACCAGATTAACAACAATGTAATCAGGTTGGGCCCAGCTCCAGCACAAGTGGCGGGTGTGTTCCTGGGATCAGATGACGACAGTGGCAACGAGGACGAGTGGCAGCTGGTCTCCGACCGCGGATCCCAGAAGTATAATAATTGGATGGCCCGCAAGACGGCCATTCGCGCCCATGGAATCATCCGTGCGCGCTTGAATCAGCCTGAGCCCCCAGAATCTGCGGGTGCTGCTTCGGCATCGTCATCCCAGCCTTCCTCTTCCGAGAAGAGCAAACGGCGGCGGCGCAAGAAGGAAGAGCGCGCCCCGCCAGTTCCGCCACTGTCCTGCACTCTCGGCGATTTCATGCCCCCGGAGATGGGGGTCCCTCCTCGGATCCGCCCGGTGATGGATGATTCGTCCGATGACAGTGTTGGGTACGCTTCGGTTAATACCATTGAGCTGGTAAATCCCTTTTCGGTTCCCGACGTTGAAGAACACCATATGGACCTCCCTTGTGTCCCCGGTCGTCGCCACCGTCGGAGGAACCGCAACAACAGGAGTCGCTGGGGCACAGCAGTTGGTACCTCCAGCCAGGCCGTGCATGCCACTGAGACTAGGCAGCAGGCTCAAAACCGAGCTTAGCGCGCGCAGCCCCCCCATCCGGGGATGACGGATTCGCCTCCGCCACTATTTGTGGTGTGGGATCGGGCAGAACCGCCTCAGTCGCGCCGCGACCAGCTCCGTCCTGCCACGAGTCCATCCCGGCCTCCTGGCCCCAGTACGGTGACCACTTCCCGGGCTGTAACCAGTGAACCACGGGATGCGCCAAGCACCAGTCGGCCGCCGGTCCAACCGGCAAGGCCCGTCATGCCTCCAACCGCAGAGCAACCTCCTGCAACCAGGGGCTCGCGCTTGGCAAGAAAGTATGATGTCCTGAAGCACTTGGCCGACATCCCAGCAAGGCTCTCCATCCTTGAGGCTCTGCGCCTGTCACCTGAGATGCACGAGGCGCTCGCTGAAGCCCTGAAGAGCCCCCTCCAGTTTGAAACGGAGGTTGCGGCTGCAGAGGCCATTCACGCCGAAACGATTGAGGACGCCGAATGTCAGGTAGTTATCTCGTTCTCTGGTGAGGATGAAGACCCTCCTACACAGGGGCACATTCGTCCGCTGTATGTTACTGGCCAGTTCAATGGTCTTGAAGTCCGGAGCTGTCTTGTCGACATGGGGTCTGGGATTAACCTGATTCCAACTCGGACGCTCCGGATATTGGGGTTGTCTGAGGATGACTTGATCCCCTCCGACCTCAGGATCCAGGGGTACGACCACACCGAGCAAACTCCAGTCGGCAAGATACGTTTGAAGACCCAGTTCGGTGACCTGGTTGCCAACACCGAATTCATGGTAGTCTCTCAGGACACTGCGTACAACGCATTGATGGGCAGGCCATGGCTCCACCTTCATGCAGCGGTTCCCTCGTCATACCACCAATGCCTTAAATACTCCCTCAATGGTCGAGTAGGCGTGCTTCAGGGATATGCCTCTCCTTTTTCCTCATGTGAAGCCCGCTATCTGGACGCGGACTATTACAAGATCAAGGATAAGTAGATCCTGGCAGGTGAGGTTGAGCCTGTCGCTGTTGCAAGTGATCCTTGGGCAAGTTTGGATGACGCTTACGTCCTCCCGATTCATCGGTTGGACGTAGCCATGGTCTCGACGGCCTGTGAGTCTCCTGATGAGATGACCGCGACCACCCATGCCAGCACCAGCGGCCCAGCAGGATCTGGTAGCCCCAATGCAGTTTCCAACGCAGTCTCTCCCGTGGAAGATTCCCCCCCGAGTGGAGAGGACGTGGAAGACGCACCCCCAGCCTTTGAGGAGGGCATCTCCGCCACGGTCGATGAGTTAGTACAGGTGAACCTTGGAACCGAGGCAGATCCAAGACCCACATTGGTCAGCGCCGCCATGCCCTCTGAGGAGCAGCAGCAGTATGTGGACTTCCTCAGACAGCACTGTGATGTGTTCGCTTGGGGCTATGACGAGATGCCGGGGCTAGATCCTCAGGCAGCCGTCCACCGCCTTGGTCTCCCGGCGAACCACCGCGGGTTCAAGCAGCCTCCCAGGAAGATGCACCCATTCCACGGTGCCATGGTTGAGGCCGAAGTTGACAAGCTTATCAAAGCCAACTTCGTGAGGGAAGTTCAGTACCCCAAATGGCTGGCCAACATTGTTCCGGTCAGGAAGAAGAACGGGAAGATCAGAGTCTGTATCGACTTCCGCGATCTCAACCGCCACTGTCCGAAGGATGATTTTCCCCTTCCAGTGACAGATCTGTTGATTGACGCCACGGCAGGGTTCCAAGCCCTCTCCTTCATGGATGGATACTCCGGATACAACCAAATCCGGATGGCCCCTGAGGATGAGAAGTTCACTACCTTCAGGGCCCCCCAAGGTATCTTTTGTTACCGGGTCATGCCCTTCGGCCTGAAGAATGCAGGTGCCACCTATCAACGGGCGATGCACCGCATATTCAAGCCAATCCTCGGCACACTGGTGCAATGCTACGTCGACGACTTGGTGGTTAAATCACGCCAGCGTCAGGACCATCTCAAAGATCTTGAGAAAGTGTTCGGCTTCCTCCGGTCTCGCTGCCTGAAGATGAACCCGTTGAAGTGTGCCTTCGGGGTCACCTCTGGGAAGTTTCTTGGCTTTTTGGTAAGATACCGGGGTATTGAGATCGACCCAGAGAAGATCAGGGCGATTAGCCAGATGCCTCCCCCAGGTAACATCCGAGAACTGCAAGGGTTCCAAGGCCACTTAGCCTATATACGCCGATTCATCGCGAATCTGGCCGGCAAGTGTAAGCCCTTTTCTCGGCTCATGAAGAAAGGTGCCACCTATGTATGGGATAAGGAGTGTCAGACCGCTTTCGAGGAAATCAAGCAGTACCTGCTTCAACCTCCGGTTCTGATGCCGCCTGTATCCGGGAAGCCGCTGGTCCTTTATGTGACTTCCCTGGAACGGTCCCTTGGTTCCCTTCTCGCCCAGAAGAACAACGAGGGAACAGAGAATAGCCTCTATTACCTCAGTCGCATGCTCCTCGATGCAGAAGTTAGGTATTCCCCCATCGAGAAGAGCTGCCTGGCGCTCGTATTTGCCGTACAGAAATTACGGCACTACTTGCAGCACCATGAGGTATAGTTGGTTTCTCGGGTAGACCCGTTGAAATATATCCTGAGCCGGCCTATGTTGACTGGCCGTCTAGCGCGGTGGGCTGTGATTCTTCAGCAGTTCGACATCAGGTATGTATCTCAGAAGGCCATCAAAGGGAAAGCATTGGCGGACTTTCTGGCTGCTCACCCGACCTCCGCGGATCAGCCGCTGGATCTATGCTTTCCTGATGAGGCCGTTCTCTCGGTCGATCGTGCCGATCCATGCTGGCAGATGCACTTTGACGGTGCCTCCCGGAGCCCCACCGGTAGAATACTCGATAATCCTAAGCTCAACAGAGTGGGCTTGGGTATCGTCTTCATTACCCCGGAGAAAGTCGTGCTGCCATACTCTTTCCTGTTGTCAGAGGGCTGTACCAACAATGAGGCGGAATACCATGCCCTCATCACTGGCCTCGAGTTGGCTCTCGAGATCGACGTGTCCCATCTGTGTGTGAAAGGTCACTCCGAGCTGGTCGTTAGGCAGATCAATGGCGACTATGTTGTCAGGAAGCCGGAACTTGTGCCATTGCTGGAGTGCACCCTCCTTCTGATGGCCCAGTTCCCTTCTCGGCCAGAAATTGTCCATATTCCCCGGTCGCAGAACGGTCGAGCAGATGCTTTGGCCAGCCTTGCTGCGTCACTCGCAGAGCCTGAACAGGACAACCTGATCATCCACGTGACGCACCGCAGGCTCATCGCTCCTGTTATCCCGGAGGGAGATTGCGGCCCGTTGGTAAGTAATCTCACCACGGTTGCCCCTATGCCCGGAGCCCCGAGTACCCCAGATATGGCAGTCGAATCAGCCCATGATTGGAGGATGCCTTTGGTTGAGTACCTCCAACATGGCATTCTCCCGTCGGATCGGGCCGAGCACGAGCGAGTTCGACGCCGCGCATCGCAGTTTGTCCTCCAGAGCAGTCCCGGCCTGGAGCAGATCCTCTATAGACGCGGATTTGATGGTGTTCTTCTCCGTTGCCTTCAGGGAGTTGAGATCCCACGAGTCATGCAAGAGGTTCATGCTGGTTCATGTGGTGCCCACCAAACTGGGCCGAAGCTGTCCCACCAGATTCGGAGGTTGGGATACTTCTGGCCCTCCATGATCCATGACTGCATCGAGTATGCCAGGAGGTGCCATGCGTGCCAGGTTCATGCGAACTTTGTGCATCGGCCGCCGGAGCCTCTCCATACCACCAGGTATTCTTGGCCCTTTGCAGTCTAGGGACTGGACGTTGTGGGACCTTACCTGCCGGCGACAGCTCGCCAGTGCCGGTTCATTCTGACCGCCACGGACTTCTTTTCCAAATGGGCAGAGGCGATTTCGCTCAGAGAGGTCAAATCCAGTTCCATCGCTGACTTCGTGACCTCCAACATCATTTATCGATTTTGGGTGCCTCACGCTATCCTCACGGATAACGGAGCCAATTTCCGAGCAGCCGAGTTGAAGAAGTTGTACGCCAAGTACAACATTCGCTCGAACCATACATCTCGCTATCATGCGTAGGCGAATGGACAGATTGAGGCGTTTAACAAAACCCTCTCTAACATTCTGCAAAAGATGGTTGGTCAGAACAAGAAGAGTTGGCCGGACAAGCTCCCCAACGCCCTCTGGGCTTATCGGACGACGACTCGCAATTCCACCCAGATGACCCCTTATTCCCTGGTGTATGGAGCTGAGGCCGTCCTACCCATCGAGATCTAGTTACCGTCCTTGCGCACTACGGTCTACGACCAGCAAGCGCCGGACAGAGCTGCTGAAGCCCGTCTAGTCGAGTTGGAAGAACTGGATGAGAATAGGCTTCGCGCTTTGCACAACTTGGAGAGGCATCAAAGCAGAATGGCTCGAGATTTCAATAAGAAGGTTCGCCTCCGCTCCTTCCTGCAGGGTGACCAAGTGCTGGCCCTAAGAGCACCACTGATCCTTGGCAGGAAGCCACCCAAGTTGGAGCCCAAGTGGGAGGGACCTTTTGTCATCCACAAGGTCTATCCCAATGGCGCGTACTCCCTAGCGACTATGGATGGTGAGCGTGTCACTCCTCCCACCAACGCTAGGTTCCTCAAGAAGTACTTTGCCTAAGCGTCCATCGTCCCGCATGACGTTAAACTACACGTTCGTCCCGCATGACGTTAAACTGCACCTTCGTCCCGCATGACGTTAAACTGCACCTTCGTCCCGCATGACGTTAAACTGCACCTTCCTCCCGCATGACGTTAAACTGCACGTTCGTCCCGCATGACGTTAAACTGCACCTTCGTCCCGCATGACGTTAAACTGCACTTTCGTCCCGCATGACGCTAAACTGCACCACGTCCGAACTACAAGACGTTAAACTGTTCAACATTCATCCCACATGACGCTAAACTGCACCACGTCCGAGCTACAAGACGTTAAACTGTTCAGCATTCGTCCCGCATGACGTTAAACTGCACTTCGTCCCGCATGACGTTAAACTGCACTTCAAGAACTACGTGCGGCTTGATTCCCATCCTTATGGGATACGTAGGACCGCCTGAACATTCATGTTTCAGGCCCAGCCCCATCCTTCGAGGATTTCCATCCCATCTCGGGCCCTTGGCCCAAGTGCCTCTGGGTATGCGGTGTATGGTGTGAACGCGGGGATATGCCCTCATTCACGTCGGTTTGCTCGCCACGCTGTACGCCCCCCACGTTTGGGGATGCCTTCCGCTCCCCCCTTTCCTTTTTTCGTCCTGCATGACGTTAAACTGCACTTCAAGAACTACGTGCGGCTTGATTCCCATCCTTATGGGATACGTAGGACCGCCTGGACATTCATGTTTTAGGCCCATCCCCATTTCCCGGGAATCTCTATCCCGCGTTGGGCCTCTGGCCCCAGTTCCCCTTTTTTTGTGCGAGGCGTATGGCGTGAACGCGGGGCTATGCCCTCATTCACGCCGGTCTACTGGCCGCGCCGTACGCCTCCCCCGTGTGTGGGACTACCTCACACCCCTCATCGTCCTGCATGACGTTAAACTGCCTCTTAAGAACTATGTACGGCTTGATTCCCATCCTTATGGGATACGTAGGACCGCCTGGACATTTGTGTTTCAGGTCCAGCCCCGTCTCTTGGATGATCACGGGGATCTGCCGTCTTTTGGTTGCTCTCAGGGTGAGTCCTCCGACCCTTTCCGGTGATCTGTTAACATGTTTTGGGTACTCCGGTCTATGACCTGTAGTGTCGGATTCAATCCCGACAAGTCCTGTGTTGCTTGTCGGGCCTCGCGCTTCCTCTTGTTCGGGCCTTCCTGGGCAGCAAATCGATATGAATCCCGCGCATGAGCGGTTGATGCTCATTTGCTTGCCCCATCCTAGGCTGACGCGATCGGATGTTGTGTTGCGAATATGGTCAGCGACATCCTTGATCTCCATGTCGGCTCTTTCAGGCTCTGAACATTGGTTGCGCAGTCCTCATCACACTCCGCCTTTGTGCGTTGTAGTGGAATCTCGACACTCTCTTCATACTGACCTTCAGTACACCTCTACACGTTAGGCAGGCCAACCAGGGTAATGGTGTCTTTCGAGGCTCCCACGATCTGAGCACCAAGGATATATGTTGATGTCCTCCCTAAGGGCCATGTGTAGCTGGACCCTCGTCCCCATAAGGAGGAAGGAGTCGCCCGAACAATCGCGTTCTGGGCCCAGTATAGCTGGAGGCTAGCATCTCTGCCCCTCGGGTGATGGACATACGCAGGCCCCTATCCCAGGATCCTTCTCCTGGAATCGTGCATGACCGCAGGGCTGGGATGTGTCCCCACCTCCGCTGGGTCCACCGTATCGCAATAAGCGGATTCCTCCATGGTCCGAACCACACGACCTTAAACTGTGTTGCCTGGTCTTACCACACGACCGTAAACTGTGATCGTCTTGGCCTCCCGACGAGAAACGGCACTGCATCGTGATGTTCTCCTCAGGGGACACTCACGTTGGGCGCTGGTTAATAACCACGCCATTTATCAATGCCTTTCATGTCTTGATTATTGTGGTGACGCTAGGGATTTCTTAATCACAGGCATGTCGCTGCACAAAGAAAAACCATCCACCTTTAAGGACAAACAAGAAATATCAAATGTCGCTTCTTCTGGGTGCGAGGGCCAGACCCGCACCCCTCCCCGCGCTGGTGCCCGATTGTGTTGCGCCGCGCTTCAAGAACTACGTGTGGCTTGATTCCCATCCTTATGGGATACGTAGGAACGCCCGGATGTTTGAAACTTCGGGTCCAGCCCCCACCTCTTAGAGATTCCCCCTTCTCTGGGGAATCCGCCGCCTTCGGGTCACCCTCAAGGCATGTCCCTCGACCCCTTGCAGTGGTCCACCGGTGTCAAGAGTACTCTGGTTTATTTCCAGGAGGGTCAGGTTCAGCTTGGTCAGGTTCCTTCCACTTTTCAGGCTTCGTGCTCCCCTTCATTCGGACCCATCGCCTATGCCCTGGGTGGAACCCCCGTGAGCGGTCTGGACACAATGCCTCAGTGCTCTCCCACCGACTCGGGCTGGTGCCCCCAAGGGCCTCGGGCAGCAAATCGATATGAATCCTGAACTTGAGCGGTTGATGCTCGTTTGCGGCCTCATTCCATCAACGGTCAGTGCGATATTGATGCTGCTTTTCCGCCATGGTCGGTAGTACTCCCATATCGTTACGCCGGTGCCCCCAGTCCTTGAGTGAATGGCCGCATGATTCACAATACATTTTCCACCTCCCATTCTGACCAGGCGAAACCTCGACACTCTTGACACTATCCCTCAGTGCATCTTCGCATATCCAGGGGATAGGACCACGATGTGGCGTACTTTGAGGTTCTTATGGTCCGAGCTCTAAGACCTTAAACTAAGATCTTCCCCTATGGTCCAAGCTCTACGACCTTAAACTAAGATCTCCCCAAACGGGGTTCTACGTCCCGCATGACGTTAAAACTGCACTCTCAGAACTACGTGTGGCTTGATCTCCAGCCTGATGGAGTACGTAGGAACGCCCGGGCATCTAGAATCGGGTCCAGCCTCAGGGATCGCTAAGTCCCGCCCCTCCTCGTCGCCGACCGTCTGGCCTGGCTTCTGGTAGAGTGGTGCAGTTGTGATATTCTCCCCGATTCAGCTCGGGATGCCCCATTGCAATGATGGGAAGCGACAGTTTCCTCGTCAAAGAGGTTCTGTCTGAGAATTGGGGTGATTCACGGCCAGATTAGTGCATCCTCCTAATATGCTTTCCCCACGGTGGCGCAATTTTGGGAGTGTTAGATTTTGTCCGAACAAATCATCACTTCGCCCCACGCTTCGCATGCCCTGTTGATCCGGATTTCCACCCTTGTGCCTGAAGGAACCCCCAAAGCGGCATTGATGATGACATGTGATCCGCCTCCTGCAATATGAATGATGAACTTCGGTCCGTCTATTGGAGTAGTATGGTCGATTGATCCATTGTCCGCTTGCTGTCTTGGGCATTTCCTGGAAGGCCGACCGTCGTGGATTTCTGAATTCGGGACACGCGATTCACCCTTTCTCATTTCCCTATGTTCGGATAAAATCTCAACGCCCCTAGCGTTGTCCCGCTCGTGTGTCAGAACGAGCTGGGGGGATGGTACATTGATTAGGTCTGAGGTCTCCTTTCCTAGGAATGACCTCCCTCTTTTCTTTAGAAATCCAGGCCCAATTGTGGATGCCTGAAGCTTGGTTAACGCTCCCACAAAACAATGAATTGTGGTTGAGCATGTTAAGCCAAAAGATGCAGATAAATATGGTGATTCATACAAATGTATCGAAGTATTGAGTAGCGGAAGCAAAATGTTCTGGGAATGGCAAAAACAAAGACCCTAGGGATTAGCGTGCTGAATGAGTCTTTCCAATGTCGCTACCCTTTGGATGGCGGCCTCCAGAGCTGCTTCTCGCTCTCTGCGTGCCCTCTCTTCGTCGGCGGTCGCAGCACGCAGATCGCCGATCCTGGCCTGTGCACGCTCCCGCTCGACTTGAAGTGTGACCATCTATTGGCCCGCCTCCGTCTGCTATACCTGGGCGTCAACCAGCTGGGCCGTTAGTTGCTCCACAAGCTCAGTGCACGCTGCGACGAAGGCCTCCTTCTCTGCCGCCTGCCCTTCGAGGTGACGGACTTCCTGCTCCGCCACGAGGAGTGCCCGTGTGCTCTCCGACATGTCCCGACATTGTGCGACGTCGGCACGCCGGCGGCTCTCACGCATCTTTTCGGCCATGAAATCACGGACCTTCAGATGGAGGCGTCGAGCATCAGCTCCCCCGGCACACAGGAAGCGTAGCCAGGTTTGAAGCGATCCCATGTGCCCCAGCCACTCCGATGAGGGTCGCTTGAGGAAGCGCTGGATGCACTTCCACCCCCTGCGGTGCGTTATCCAGCTCTCCTCGACCGCCTCCGTGTCCAAGTCGTCCATCTCCTCGGGGTCGGTCGGCCGGTAGGCAGGGAAGGCAGCCAGCATGTCTGCTGCAGGGTCCGCCCCTGGGATGTCCTCACGGGGGATAGGTTCCCCAACATCTGGGCGACCTTCTTCTCCCGCCCCAGCGGCGTTGACACCCTCGTCAGCCCCCGACCTCTCTCCGATGGCAGCACCGCCGGCGTCCGCTGCCCCCTGATCAGCAATTGGTGGGGCCGGCTCGGTGTGAGAAGTCTGTTCCGGAGCAGGCGGCATGTCTGCCACTGGTCCACTCGTGGATGGCCCGGGTTCGGCAGCCCGACGAGCCTCCAGTATTGAGATCACTGCGCAGGGCATGCCGTGGTTAGTCACGGATCGTCGACGGCAAGCACCAACAGTAAAGTAAGGAGACTTACGGGAATCCAGAGCGTCACATTCCGCTGTCCCAGCCGCCGCAGGAGCAATTGCAGCAGGGGACCCTTCAGCGCTTGTCAATTCAATGATGGGTGTCTGGCCCCCGCCTTGTCCGGCTGGCGCCTCTCCTACTCCTACTGAGGATGCCTGACCAACATCCGTGCACTCCTGAGAAAGGTGGAGAAATGGGTTAGAAGCTTCATAAGAGAATGGATGAAGCAGGTTGAGTAGGGATAGAAGCGGACCTCGAGGAGCTCAGTGATATCAATATTGCCAGAGCCAGCCACCACGCCGCTCTCCCGCAGGCTCCCCTGATGGGACCTTCCCTCGAAGCCTTCATCCTCCCCCGTCTCCTCCTCTTCCTCGGAGTCTTCGTTACTGTCATCTTCCTCCGGCGGCATCTGTTCTGGAGCAGGCTCTAGACCGAGCATCACCTTCACCAGAAGGGACGGATCCGCACGCTGACCACGTTGGCGCGCGTACTCGTCCATGGCCATCAGATACGCATACCGCCGGTGGAAGTTCACCCTGTCGGCGACCTGAAGGCGCCCGACCTCTGGCAGATGGATTCCATCGCTAGTTATCTTCTGCCAGATGATTTCGGTCCCCAGCGACTGCCGCAGGGTCATCCAGGCCGACCACAGCGCTGGGAAGACTTCATCATGGGAGGGTTCGAGCAGACACCTTACCTGCTTCCCGGGCCGCTCCCCGACCACCGCATGTGCCCCCTCTCTGGGCGCTGAAGTCGTGGCGGCAGCCTGCGATGTGCCCGCCGCCGAAGTCCCTGCCCGCGCCGGCTCTGCTACTTGGCGCGCCTCCGTTCTCCCCCGCGTGACGGCGCCTCGCCTCCTTCCTTGACGCCCGGTCTTCGCACGGGTGACCTTGAGCCACCGAACTGGCTTCCGTAGAAGCCCCTCGGGGTACGCGATGGCCAAGTGTTCGGCGTACTCGGTTGCCAAGCCTGCGTCGACCCCGGTAGGAGGGAGAGTGATGACGTCGCCAGAGCCGAAAGCGGCGAACATTAGCCACATCTGGTGAAGGACGCAAGGGTTCATCTCCTCCCGGATAACAGTGAATACCCTCTTCGGCATCCGTTGAAGGCACCCGAACTGCCTGGCGAACCGGGTTGGCACGTAAGGCTCGTAGATCACCTTCCCGTCGATCCGAGCCACGAGCACCCCGCCCCGCATGCTCAGGAAGTATTCGTGCTGCTCCAGCAGACCTTGTCCATTGTCGATCATCTGGCCAACGAGAGTGGGGAACGGGCTGAAGTTGAAATTGGCGTGATTGCCAATCCGAATCCTCACGCCCTCCTCATTTAGGGTCATCGGAGCGACCCCCGCTATGTTCAGCAGGGAGGGTCGCAGGCCATTTCCTGGAGGAATGACAGCGTTTGGAAACGTGTACCCACCGAGGTGAGCAGCCACCCAGCCGTGGAAGAATTGAAAGGGCCCACAGACCCTTCGTGGCGACCCCCTCACGAGATGCGTCCCAGGATGGTGTACAGCTTAGCCAGCACTGGGACCCCGAGGTTGTATCTCTTGTTGGCGGTCATGGCGCCCGCCATCGCCAGTGTCGTCGGGCGGACGCCCATTCTCGCATCCCGCACTGGCAGGAGCCACCCACTCAGAAAGGCGGTCAGGAACGCCGCGTACCGGAAATTTGGGTCCCGGGCCTCGATGACGCGGTACCCCCATGAGCGGTAGTCTCCCGTCTCCAGGACCCGCCAGTACGACCTGTTCCGGCTCCTCTGAGCCGCGGTCGGGCACCGCTTCCCCCTGCCTGGCATCTTGACCGCGGGGTCATGCTCCAAGAACTGGCTGAACCACTCCTTGTAGGCTATGTCCTTGTGGAAGTCCTTGACCCCGAGCCGCTCCGTGGCCAGGTCCAGTAGATTCCATGTCAGGATGGGAGTCCGTGACCTGTCGCCCCAAGTGTTCCTCGGAGGCAGGAACTCATCGTATTGGTAACCCTCCAGCGGGATACCTCCGATGCAGTGGATGTCCCAGAGACCGATGCTGACCTCCCCATGGTGAAGATGGAAGGTGTTGGTATCCGGGGACCAGCGGGGGAACAGCTCCGGCCCGAGCTCGGACTTCTGGTAGAAGTGGAACTGCGACGTCCACACCGCCTCAAACAGGCCGATGTACCGCAGCTCCTCCGCGAAGTGATCGCAGGTGTGGCGTACCCAGAATGCCCAGGCCCACTCACTGGTGAAATTGCCCCCAGACCGCAAGTCCCAGTCCTTCAGCCAGCCCTTGGTGTCGTCAGTGACACTCTGGCGGTATGTGCTCGAGTAGAGGGCTGGAGAGTTCTCCACAGTAGGCTCACTCCCGGCAATGGTTCGCGTCCTCGGGTTCAGGACATAGACATCCAAGTGCCTGGTCTCCCTGGCAGGATGCCCATTGTTGGTGATGTTATAGCGGGGAAGCTCTTCCTCCCGAGTCACCCAGGTCCGTGGCGCATCAACCTCAAACCCTGGCACCGGAACCTCATCCAGGATGCCATAGTTCCAGAGCAGCAGGTTGTCCGACAGCGGATATGTCTTCTAGGCCGGCGTCAGCAAGTCGAATAAGGATTGATTGTTGGAAACAATCTCCTTGGCTCCGTAGACCTCCCCGTTCGCCGCCATCTCAGCTCTGCGAATGGCGGCATCCCCCTCATTCCCTTGATTCGCGGCCATCTCAGAAGCTCCGGGAGTCGTGTGGGTTAAGGGATGAGGCGTGCGGAATCGGAAGAGGCTGGTAGAGAAGTTTGAGAGTTGGCGCGCAATCCTAGTGGACGGCGCGCAATTGGGAAGTTTGTGGCGTAAAACCCTGGGTGTTCGTGCAAAAACAGGCCAAAATCCGGAAGGGTTTGCGCGACGACCAGGTGAATTTCGCGCCGGCAACGGCAATTTCGCGAATGAGAGCTTGGAAGCTTGTCGCGCAGAAAGCCAGTGTACGGTACGGGGGACCCAGGGCCCCTATTTATAGGCGAGGCCGGGTTTCCGCGCTGCGCGTAAAGCGCTTTGCGCGACCGAGACAGCGAATTTCACGCCCGACGCCCTTTTTGCGCGCCACAGTCCCGCGCCACCCAGGACTTCGGCATTCCGGCATTTCCCTCGGAACCCGATCGTTGCGACCTCTCGCCGATCAGATTCCGAGGGGGGGATTTTGTAGACGCCGGAAAAGTCCGTTTTTCCCAAACGAAGCTCCGGATTCGGAAAGAGAGGTCATATTTGGAGTCAGAAGCACGTTTCGGAAGGCCCGGAGGGCGCGCAAAGCGCCGGGCCGGCGCGCAGTTTTGCGGGCCCGCTGCCCGCGCGACTCCCTTGCGCGCCGGGGCCCCGATTCCGCGCCCGCGAAGGAAATTCCGCGCCCGCGCCATGAATTGCGCGCCGGCGGCGAGATTCCGCGCCCGGGGTTGCCTATAAATACAAGGCGACTCCCAACGTTTTGAGGGTTGCCGGAATTCGAAGGGTCGCTCGTTCGCGCAATCCAACCCCCTCCGCGCGCAATGCCGATCTTCAGGTAACCTCATTTCTTTCGCGCAAGAAAGCCTCGGGGTTCGCCTTCGCGCGCAATCACTTTGGCTCCTTTCCTTTGAACAACTCTTCACCCAAAGGCCTTCGCGCGCAAAAGAAGCCTCTTGCGCGCAATTGCCCCCCGAGTGCGCGCAATCCAGCCCGATTGCGCGCAGCCCCCCTTTCAAAGTGTCCATTCGTTAATGAATGGGCCGTTGCCCCCGCGCACTATCAGAGGCCCGGTGCGCGCAATCTCTATCTTCCGCGCGCAAAGCGCTGGCCCAATTGCGCGCCAGCCCGCCCATTTGTGCGCCGACCCGCGGTATTGCGCGCCAAGCTCCTCTTTTGCGCGCAAACCGCCAGGGTCGCCCCCTTTGACCCCCTGAGGGTACCCGCCTGCGTGGCGCCCGATGATCTTCATCCCGGGTGCCCGCACCGTGCGTTGTCTTCCCGTGCGGCCCTCCAGGCTCGCGTGATGTGACACAGACCCATCGGCGGCACCATCTTCGTCCGCGCGACAAGACGTTAAACTGCCAAGCATCTTTGTCCGCGCTGCAAGACGTTAAACTGCCAAGTGTTTCGTCCAACATGACGTTAAACTGTACTACGTCCGCGCGACAAGACGTTAAACTGCCAAGCATCTTCGTCCAACATGACGTTAAACTGTACTTCGTCCGGCAAGACGTTAAACCGTCCACTTCGTTCTCAACACACGACGTTAAACTGTACTTCGTCCGGCAAGACGTTAAACCGTCCGCATCACCCGATCCCGTGCCCCGCACGCAGGGTCCCCCCCGGTTTGGATGTGGCCCCCACCCGCTCGTCTCTGCAGGGATGTCGGGATTGCCCCTCTTTAGGGACGATTTAATTGGAGTGGCCTTCGCCCACGGGGGTAGGGTATTACAAACCCCTAGTTCCTTGTGGGGGACTGCACATGTGTATCTCCATTGTGCTTCCCCACTGCCGAAGCCAGTAGAGGGCGTGACAGGGATCGAGGTCTCTCACCTCCGGCCCGAGTCCCTCTCCAACTGAGTTTTGCCGCATCCGGGCTGCCTCAGTGCGTAAGTCCTGACAGAATGAACTACGTGGACTTTGATCCCTGTCTCCTAAACAGGGTACGTAGGAAGCCTCCCTGAGGTTCAAGCCCACCACTTGGTCATCCCGGTCGTATTCACGTCGGTTCGTCCATCAGTGGAACCCTCCCGGGTTCACATTCGCGTCGATTCACCTATGAATCCGCCCTTGTGGGGGACTGCACATGTGTATCTCCATTGTGCTTCCCCACTTCCTTTTTCTATTTCTCCTTTCAGCGTCCAGCATGACGTGAAACTGTGATCCACCCAGCCGTTCCATCCCCCTCTGTGCGAGGTGGTTCGGTTCAATCCTCCACCCGGCAGCCTCGACCTCCTTGTGAGTCGGCTTGCCGACGTCCAGCATGACGTTAAACTGTATATCCGAACTATGCTGACATTGATCCGTGCTAACGCGCAGTACGTAGGAAGCCCCTACGGGGTCCAAGCTCTTCACTCCATCATCCATCCTGACCCTCACCCGGGCCGCCACATCCCGGTGGGGTCATGCCATTTCATTCCACTCTAATTCACCCGGGAAGCCGCCCATGTGCTGGCCCCAGCGTCGGAGGTTCCCCGCAAGGGGGTCTGTCATCTGATCCACTCCTCGTGTTGATCAGTCCGATGCCGTCCCCGCTGGACGTTAAACTCGCGGCATACCCCATGTTAAACATGGGAAGCTGAGGAAAACCTCAGGTAACGCAGTTCCCCGCACCCAGCGCAGGATGCCTCAGGCCATCACGCCTTCGAGAAGCCCTATTAGGGACGGAAGGCAGACATGCAGAGCCGCAGTGTTAAGACACGCCCCCAACACCCGGAGCTACCCGGTCTCCTCACCGCAGGTTGCTGCCCCGACCAGACTCCTTGGAGCATCTGGGCGGAAGCAGCGTAATTAACCGGTGTCCATAGAGATATGGCGCCGAGAATGAGATTCATGAACATTCTTAAATCTATGAGGGAGACCCGGATTAGGCGACGAGTTCCGAGGAGACGTCCACGGAAGGAGGAGCCGACATCCCATCATCCCGGTTTCGATCAAGGAGCAGACGTCCCTGAATAAGGGACGGATGCCGCCCGCCTTTGGAAAGCGGGACTGCGGGGCCACAAGCCGCGCTCCCATCCCCTCGGGTCGACAGGCGCACGCGCGAACGCGTCCTGGCGGAACAGCGTCGGAACAGAAGCCCGACGCACATCCGCACCGAAACGGGTGCCTCATGGAAGAAATGGAAACCGAATCAATGAACGCACTCCATGTAGGTATTTCCCTCCTGCTCAAGATAATTATAGTGGAGCTGGGGATGCAACTGGTGCCGATCAGCTAATCACCATACTGGGACAACTCACTCAGGTTATGAATAATAACCTTACCCGTATGGAGCACCATGATCCGCAGCGTGGTGGATCAATGTTAGATCGATTCATGAGGCAACAACCACCAACGTTCAATGGGAGTACAAATCCCTTAGTAGCTGAGCAATCGATAAATTACCTAGAGAAAATATTTCAGGCTTTGGGGAGTAGTGAAAGGGAAAAAGTTATCATGGCAGTTTACCAACTCATTGGAGATGCTAATCAATGGTGGTCATTGATTCAAAATACGAAGGAAGATGATGAAGTATCAAATATGGAATGGAGGGAGTTCAAAAATCTGTTTTTAGAAAAATACTTTCCTCGCGACCATCGAGCAGATATGGAAAGGCAATTTCTGAGTCTGAGACAGAAGGAGGATGAGAATGTCGCAAAGTATGAGGCTAACATTACAAGGTTAGCAAGGTATACTGGAGATTATATACGTAACCCAATAAGTAAGATTGATCATTTCTTTGATGGGTTAAATCCATTTCTCCATTGAGCATTAGTATCACAATCCATCTCATCATACGAAGACATTGTCTCATGTGCTATCAAGACCGAAAAGGAATTCTCTAAGTCTTATGACTTTAAAGCAAAGAAAGAGAAGAAGAGACCTTCTGATCAATATGGGAATGGAAATAAGGGGAAGAAGGGAAAGGTTGAATATCCATCCTATGGTAAATGTGGTAAGAAACACCCTAGTACTTGCTTTAAGGGAACGGGAGTCTGTTACAAGTGTGGTGAAAAAGGCCACCAAGCTCGTGATTTCAAGGGGAAGAAGAAAGCCACCAATGTTCAGTGCTACAATTGTAGGGATATGGGGCATTATGCAAATGAATTTCCTAAGCGTCAGGAGAACTTACCTCAGAAAAGGCCAGGGGATCAAGGCCAAGCTTATGTTATCACTACAGCTGAGGTAGAAGCTCCGAAAGACGTGGTGGCAGGTAATTTAATGGTTTCCTCAAGTTTAGAAAATGCATTATTTAATTCTGAATCATCGCATTGTTTCATATCTTCCTAGTTTGCTAAGAAAATTAGATATTTCCAATTTGATTTAACAAGGGAGTTGTCAGTTAAAACTCCTAAGGGAAGTATCATTGCAACAAAGTTTTGCGAATCAGTCCCTATTAGAGCACATAAATGTTCTTTATATGCTGATCTCATCGTCATACCTAAGATTGAGTTTGATATAATCCTCAGTATAGACTGGATTTTGGAATATGATGCGAAGATTTTTTGTAAGAAGAAAGAGGTTATGATTCTTGATGATAATGATAAGGAACACCTTATCTTTAGAGAAGAATTGTCACCACCTAATTCTTATTTAGATCCACCCCCAGTAGCTCAACTAAATTCAATTATTGGGGAGGAAGAGAATGAAATAACTATGGGTGAGGAAAGGAATGTTCAAATAGAGGATGTACCTATTGTGAAAGAATTTTTAGATGTATTTCCAGAAGATTTTCCTGGACATCCTCCAGAACGAGTAGTTGAGTTTTCCATTGATTTAATTCCTGGATCAAGGCCTATATCGAAGACCCCTTATAGAATGGCCACTGTAGAATTAGTTGAACTAAAGAAACAAATAGAGGAATTGATTAATAAGGGATTTATTCTCTCTAGTGTTTCTCCATGGGGAGCCCCTGTTCTTTTTGTTAAAAAGAAAGACGGATCTATGAGGTTGTGTATCGACTACAGGGAGATCAATGCTATAACAATAAAGAACAAGTATCCCCTACCTCGAATTGATGATTTATTTGACCAACTGCATGGAGCTCAATACTTTTCAAAGATTGACCTTCGATCTGGATACCATCAATTGTGTGTGAAGAAGTAAGACATTCCGAAGACAGTATTTCGAACCAGGTACGGGCATTACGAGTTTACTGTAATGCCTTTTGGATTGACTAATGAACCCTCTGTATTCATGGATATGATGAATAGAGTTTTCAAGGAGTATCTCGATGAATTTGTGGTGGTATTTATTGATGATATCTTGGTATACTCCAAAAGCTACAAAGATCATGAAAATCACTTGCGCATTATCCTGAAGACTCTGAGAAGACATGAATTATATGGGAAGTTTAGCAAGTGTGAATTCTGGCTTCAGGAGATTTCTTTTCTTGGCCATATTATCTCTAAAGATGGAATCTCTGTTGATTCTTCTAAGACCAAGGCAATCCAAGAATGGCCAGCACCTACGAGTATAACTGAGGTACGTAGTTTTATTGGTTTGGCAGGTTATTATCGACGATTCGTCCAGAATTTTGCCCGATTGGATAACCCATTAACAAAGCTCACACATAAAGGGGTTAAATTTGTTTGGACAAAAGAGTGTGAAGAATGTTTCGAAGAACTGAAGAGAAGATTAGTCAATGATCTTATATTGACTCTACCATCGGGGAATGATGGGTTCGTTATTTATAGTGATGCATTGAAGAGAGGACTTGGTTGTGTCCTTATGCAGAATGATAGGGTTATTGTCTATGCATCACGACAGTTGAAAATTCATGAACAAAACTATCCTACTCATGATCTCGAGTTAGCAGCTGTGATCTTTTCTTTGAAGATATGGAGGCACTACCTCTATGGTGAAAAATGTGAGATTTATACTTATCACAAGAGTTTGAAGTATATTTTCTCACAAAAAGAACTCAACACGAGGCAAAGGAGATGGCTTGAATTACTCAAGGATTATGATTGCACGATACACTACCACCCGGGGAAGGCAAACAAGGTGGAAGATGCTTTGAGCAGAAAAGATCATGGAGTTTTGAACAATATGATAATTGAAAGGGATCCAATTTTCATGGATCTAGTGAAGATGGACATGGGAATAACCAGGGATGGTGAAACATCAATGCTTTTTCAAATGGTTGCCAAACCATCTTTACTAGAAAGGATTAAGAGTTCTCATACTGATGATGAAGAATTTCAAAAGAAGATTAAAGCTGTGAATGATGGGAGATTTAGAGACTTTGTGTATGAAGATGGAATTTTGAAATTTGGGAAGAGACTTTGTGTTCCCGATATACCTGATCTAAAAATGGAATTGCTGGATGATGCTCATAGTTCCAATTTCTCTATACACCCTGGGAGCACCAAAATGTATAGAGATTTGAAGGAACATTTTTGGTGGGACAACATTAAGAGGGATATTGCTGATTTTGTGTCAAGATGTATGGTTTTTCAATAAGTGAAAGCTGGAAGGCAACAACCTGGAGGAGTCATGCAACCTCTTCCCATACCGGAGTGGAAATGGGACAATATTACGATGGACTTTGTCATGGGGATACCAAAGACTCCTAGAAGGAATGATGAAATATGGGTTATTATTGATCGTCTTACCAAGTCAGCACATTTTCATGCTATAAGAGAAGATCTACCCCTAGAACGTTTAGAAAGACTATATATTAATGAAGTTGTGAGACTTCATGGAGTACCCCTATCGATTGTTTCTAATCGTGATCCCCGTTTTACTTCAAGATTCTGGAAAAGTCTTCAGAAATCCCAGGATACTGAACTTCATTTGAGCACTGCTTACCACCCTCAGACAGAAGGATAATCAGAATGGACTATTCAAACCTTAGAAGACATGTTGAGATCTTTCTCACTTGACTTTCAGGGTATGTGGGATCAATATTTACCTCTGATAGAATTTTCCTATAACAATAGCTTCCATTCGAGTATTCAGATGACACCATATGAAGCGTTATACAGAAAGAGATGTTGTACACCAACCTGTTGGGATGATGTTGGTGAAAGAAAACTTGTAGGCCCAGAACTAGTGGAGGAAATGATGGAAAAGGTGAAGGTAATCCAAAATCACATCAAAGCAGCTCAAAGTAGGCAGAAGAGCTATGTCGATAATTGAAGGAAGGATTTCGAATTTCAAGTCGGTGATCATGTTTTTATGAAGGTATCTCCATGGAAGATAGTCATACGTTTTGGTAAGAAAGGTAAATTGAGTCCCAGGTACATCGGACCCTTCAAAATTATAGAACGAATTGGGGCTGTAGCTTACCGATTGGCAATGCCGCCAAGTCTCTCCAAAGTTCACGATGTGTTCCACGTATCTCTGTTGAGGAAATACATGCCTGACCCAACGCATGTACTCACCCATGAGGAATTAGAACTGGAACCCGATCTGTCTTATTGCGAAGAGCCCATCGGGATTCTTGATACGAGAGAACAAGTACTGAGAAACCAGACGACACGTCTGGTAAAAGTTTTGTGGAGAAACCATAAGATGGAAGAAGCAACGTGGGAACCCGAGGAACTTATGATGAAGAACCACCCGAGTCTTTTCATGTGATAAGAATTATATAAATTTCGAGGATGAAATTATTTGAAGGAGGGGAGAATGTAACACCCCAAGCTTCCACGGTACGCTTCTCTTTGAATAATGTGATAGTGTGTGTTGTACGCAACACCGAGTTCTAACACACCATAACCAATCAAACTAGCCGTTATGAATAGTAATACCTACTTTTTGAAATTATATATATTTTATTTTTTAAAATGGACTTCATTTTTGGATTCGGAATATCGAATTTAGCCTAAGGTGAAATTTTGGTACTTTTCGGATAACTTTAATATTTTGATGAATAGTGAAAATTACTAAATTTTAATTAAAAACAACTTTTTTAATCAAAATAATTAATAGTGATAAATTATAAATTTGAGGGGTTTTAAATTATATTTAGAATATATTTTTACAATTTAATACAATGTTGATCATTTGACATAATTTTACAATTAAACCGGACATAAACAAGTGTCAATCTTTTGATAGTTATTATCTCTTAAAAACACACTTTGTTTTAACAACGGGAATTAATTTTAAATTAATTTCTGCCACTTCTGTGTTTTGAATTTGGAAAAATGGATTCCATATTTGGAATCAAGATGTTCAAATTGTGTAAATAGGTAACTTTTATTTTTAGACATTTTGAATAATTACTGCGGTAAATATTTTATTTACCATGGTTAAGGGTAAATCCGGTAAATAAGGGTTAAACAAATAATATTATAATAATACTAAATTACCCTAAAATGTGTCCTAACCTTATTGGTGGATACATTTCCGACCATGGGCATCTTTAGGTCAATTTTGGGACCTCATAGAGCCACTTGTAGGTGATAGGGACACTTTATTTTAATTAAGTTAAAATGAATACAAAAATGACACAAGCATATATCTTTTAGCAAAACAATTTTAACATAAGGTTATATATGTTGGATTTTCGACTATAAATATTCATTAGAAATCTAAAAGGATTTAATACATTATGATATTTTATTTATAATTTTTAGAGATTAAATAATTTAATTTATTTATGACACAATGATGATGCAGTAATTACCATAATAGTGAAAATTTAAAATAAGTGATATTATAAATACCAAAATAAATATAATTTGAGACTTTTAATGAATTAAAATAATTTTCTAGGATAATATGACATATTAGGATTGATTTAATCAACTTTTTTCGAAGTAATAATTCTGTTATGAGTTTCACTAAAATCAACTATTGAATAGTGTCAAAATTGACATAAAAGAGTTTTTAAAAAAATATTATATTATTAATTGGTATTAAATTCATAAAAATATAAGGTTAGGCCAAGAGACTTATATCATGATAGGTGTTTCATTAATGGACCACTTTGGGGTCGCTTGGATGTATATGGTAAGTTTATTAACCATATAATATAAAAATACAAAGAGACATTGTTAAAGTGAAACTAATTAACTTTGAGTTAATACTTAAAGATAAGGTTAATATAAGTACCCAAACCTGTCTAAATTCTATTGGTTGAGTTGTTTTTGACCCATACCCACCTTAAACGTTGAATAATCAACTTTGGATCCATTAGAAACCGAATATGAATTTATTATAAATTAATATTTCTAGCTTTTCCAAAGGTGCCCCTCACCCCTCTTATAAAAAGGCACTCCTCCTTCTCATTTCCTCACACCTTCAAAGCCTTTTGGTTCGGCCAAAATCTGCCCAAATACTCTCCCAACTTCCCTCAATACAACCTAGAGGCCTTAGTTTGATCAGAAAGCCAACCTAAGGAGCCCTTTTGATCAAATCAAAAGGAAGAACTCGAAGAAGAGGTAATGATTTCACCACCCTTTTTCAAGTTCCTTTCTTCTTCCACTTCTTCCTTCTTTGTTATTACCATTCTAAAATAATAACTCCAGTATATTATATATACTATGATGTTATTATAAATATGGTACAACCATATTCAGTATTCTATCCACCCTTTGAATAACATGTCACCATACGTGTGTACGTACGGCTTACCGTCTCCACGTCGTGGTGTAATTGTTATTCAATATATTATTATTTTGGATGGGTATAATAATGATGTGTAACACATGTAAATAATAAATATAACATGTTAATTATTCTGTATATATTATATACCATCCATTTATATATTATTTTAATATCAAAATAATGATATTGTCGCTCGTGCGTACGTACGGACTACTGTCTCCACGAACGCGATAAGATTCATTCTCCATCATATCCATTCAATTATAATTATCATTTTATGATTTAAAAATAATTTTTAAGGACATAATATCATTCTGGATATGATTAAGATACAACCTATCCATTACAAACATGGATTACTTAACAAAACATACAAAATAAAACGAGTAAGTTAACACCCGAAACAACGATAATACTAAGATGTTATTAACAAATCAATGTTAAAAGATCATATATGATATCATATTAATTTATATGGTTCTTGTATAATTTAATAACAATTATTTCACCATTATATAGGAGGTTAACCTACCCAAACCAAGGAAAAGTACCAGGTAAGGGTTATTTCACAATCTCTTCATTATCCGAGGTTGTTTATACGTAATAATCTACTGGGATCTCTTTATTATCCACATCCATGTTTCTTAAAAATGTATTTCAAAAAAAAATTACTATTTACTAGAATATGAGTTAAAGTAATTTATACCCTTTTTGACTTTTATAAGTGGTTTATAAATGAATCTTTCCATCGTTTTCAAAACAAGGTCCTTTTTAACCTTTTCGACAGAATTAAGGTAAGAATGTTTTTTAACTTATACGGCGAGTGCGGTTATTTTCAACTGTTATAAAATCGTCGAAGCTTCCCTTACAAGCTTATAATAATATTTTCAATGAAAATGTTTTATTTTATATGGCTCTTAAATGATTTCAAAATAAAAATATATATTTCTCTAAAAAGAGTTTTGATTTCATCTATGTCAACATCCTTTGTTGGATTTTACGCTTATGTGAAGTTGATTTATTATGATACAAAATTCTATGTTGTATTGAAGGTTTTGTGATATTTTTGACTGTGGATGTGCTATTTTTATACCATTCATGGTTTATGGTGAAGGTATTGACATTTCTTATGCTAGTTTTAATACGAATGTTTATGTTATGTTTAAACCTTTTCATATGAGAATGCATTGGACTTAATATGTGACAAGTGGAGCCCGCTATAGCTCCTCAATGCATCGGTAGGTCTCATGAGACAAACTAGTGTCTTGGCAAAAGGCCATGACAAAATCTTATTTGTAGTCTTGGAACGAGTCCTTGGCTATGTGGTTATGATAGTCTGGCATTATGCATTCCATCATTATGAAAGTGGTTATTGATATTGCATGTGATTATTCGATTAGTAGAATATCCATGTGAATAAGTAAATGGCATTATTTCATTTTACTTTTGCCATACTATGTTGAAGTTCAAGTTTAAAAGGCTTTTGTTTTAGTAATGCATTGCCTTAAATGTTTATACTTATTTTTGAAAGTTTCCGCTATATTGTTATCCTTACTGGGCATTTGAGCTCACCCCTTTTCTATGTTTTATTTTTCCCAGGAAGTGAAGAAGTAAATTATGAATGACCTGCAGGGATATTATGAGGGGTTAATAGTGTGGACTTTGGAGGCAATATGTTGTTGTAGTAGTTTTTCACTTTATGATGTAATGTAAAACTTTATGAATATATCTAGTGTTTCCAAGGCTACTAAACCAATCGGTCTTTCGAGATTTGATCTTTCTTGTGATCATGCCAATGTTATGTAATAATGCACGGACTCTAGGTAACTAGGGTCGGGGCGTTACAAGTTTAATTCAACAATGAGATGTATATGAAAAGATATTTAATATATATTATAATTAAGAAACTAGGGGAAAATATTTTTTAAAATCAATTCCTTTTCCTGAGTGTAACCATGATCCACTAAACTAGACTAGCTTCTAATTATTTGACCAAACGTATATAACTTGTTTATAAATATCCATTTGGTTCTAATAATATTTTTATCCATAGGGGTATTAACTAAGGTACCAACATTATTCTTACTATAATATTTTAATTAATTATTTATTTACATATTACAATTTGAATCTAAAAAATATTCATCAAAGATTTTATAAAAAAATAATAAATAATGTTGAGATAAGCAGAAACATTTCTTAAGAAATTTTTATTTTTAACACCAGTAGATATATAAAAAACATTAGGAAAATCTTAATGCACTTTTAATGTTTTTTATTGAAAACTAACATCCCCCAAAAAACTTTCATCTAACTCTAAATTTCTAGGTTAACATAATTTGAAATCTCTAAAATCTTACTCAACCTATCCTAAATAAAATTTTCTTTCCTTTAAATTATTTTCATGAAATAAAACATGGACAAAATATTCAACTACTAAAATTATTTCGCTATAAACTCTATATTTCATACTTGAATAGAATATCCTACAAAATTACCATCATTTTATTTTTAATAAAAACAAATTAGTGATTATTTGGTATTAAGAATGTAAAATTTCAATCTAAATACTCTAAAATATCCAATTCTAGTCTTTATTCCTTTTCAATTTCCACAAGTTATATTCTATAAAAATGGCCTTAGAATAATTCAATTAAAAACAAGAAAATTTGAGTTAATAGCTTCAATCTAGAAATATTTTCTTAAAGAAAATTTATTTAACATTGTCTTGGTAATTTAATTAAAATTCATATTTTTCCATTCAAGCACGCCATATTTTGGAGTCTTATGGGATAAATAATTGTGACTAAACCTATTATCAGCACTATATTTATCAAATTCCCTATTTAAAACTCACCTCCTCAGTCACTTCAAATTGATAAAATTATATATCCTTTTTCATTTTATAACCAATTTGGAATATGAAGTAAATTTACCTAAGGTCTCGTATTTATGTGCAAGAAAATAATCCAATATAATTATACTATAGTCCTCAATAATTAAAACCACATAAATTTTATCTTTAATAATAATAGTTTAATTATGAAAAATAAATACCAATGTAAATTTTAAAGTAGTCTATAAGTTTTTACCACTTGGAAATATTTTAATGACTCTTTATATTTATTTTCTTTTAAACCAGAATGCCATACATATGTACTATTAAGTTTCATATCATATAGATACAACACCTTTTTTACTCTTTGAAATACTGTGCAAAAAGCCGAAATTTTAATGGCCTAATATTCCATAATACAAAAAAATAGATTAAACAACATTTAAACATTTGAAATTTTGTTTAGTCTACTCAAAAAAATATTTTAATATATATTGTCTTTTTAGCACAATATAAGAGAGATTCTTCTTTAAAATTAATACATTTTTTATTTTCCAATTTCACATTCATATTATCATAATAAAGATATGAGATACTTATCGAATTATGTTTTAAACCATCTATAAACAAAAGTATTTTAATAAAAATATATTTTGATATTGAAACTTCTCCATGAAATTTTAGATTCCTATTTAAATTATCACAAAAAGTATCACTACCACCATCACACTTATTAGAGGATATAAATATATAAACATCACCATTCATATGTCATTAACATTCACTATCCATGTACCATACATCCTTTTTTATGATTCCATGAAATATTTCCTATATAAACATATTTAAGAAGTCTTTGGTACCCATACATATATTTTCCCAATTACATTATAAAATGAATTCTTGATAATCCAAACTAATTTCAATCAATAGTTCAAAGTAAATCTAGAAGATAATTATTTTGAGATAAAAGCTTTGGTGTGACCAATAGATAGTATAAATACCAAGGTACATTCATTTACATAATGGACCTTCATGTAATATCTAAAACATGAAATACTAGAAGCATTTTCATATAAACATTTATCAAACAAAGTTTTATATATTTTGGGTAATTTATTATCATATCCAAAACTAGTCATTTAATTATTTAATTCATTTAGTCTTTCCATATAATCCTAAATTTATGTTCCTTGATAAAATATTGAAAGATCCTTTTTAACCTTTTAACTTCATTTCTAAGGCTGTAATTTTATTTCAATTTAGAATTGAACTTATTTCTTTTAGTATCTTCACATTAAGATTGAAAATATTTATGTTGGAGAATTTAAATTTGAACACTCTCTATATCATCTTATAATTTATAATTTGAGCTCAAAGTAATGTTTTTAAATTTTTATAAACCTAATTATATTTTATCTTAGTATATTTGAATAATTTTGTAATATTTTTAGATTTTTTATTGATTCTATCAATTTCTCCATTCAAATCATCCTTTTAACACATAGATTCAGAAGAGGAAGAGTGATCATATTCACTTACCTAATTTTTAGAAACTATCAAAAAAAAAATTCTATCCCATTTTTAGTACCAGATTCATTTTAAAAATATGATTTAGATGTGTAACACCAAAATAAATCCATTGTTTTTCATTCCTTTTTGCATTGTTCTCCCTTTATCGAGTCATTCTTAATCCTTTTTTAGTTAGTCTTGATGTTACCTCTTTCTCTCCATTCATAAAAAATGACTTCATTATCATCATTACCATCTTTTTTTCATAGATTAATTAATTTATGTTTTCCTTCATGAGTATATTCTTTTTATTCTTTTTTGTCTATCCTATACAACTTGGTCTCTTTCAATGATTTTCAATTCAGAATCAGAAGTGTCATTGGAAAGATTCACTTTTGATTAAAATTTTATACCTTTCCTTTTGAAATTCTCCTCATGTGAAATATATTTAAATTATAATTAATATTTTAATAAAGATCTAATAAGCTTATATAATTTATATTATTTTATATTCTTACTTTTATACATTACTACTATTTCATCTTCCCATTTATTCAATAAAGAACTTAAAAATATTTGACATAGACTAAAATTATCTAATATTTAACAAAAATAACTCACACCATTTATAACACTCTAAAATCTTTGAAACATTTGATTAACTATCTATTATTCTCCCATTTTTAATTCATGATACTATGATATCAACATGCCTAGTTTAGTTCTTATAATATTATTAGAACCCAGATGAGTAACATGTAGTATTTTCCCAATTTTATGAGCTAAGTTTCATGATGAAATATAAATATACACATTCCTATTAATTAACCAATATATAATATTCATCACAATGTAATTTAGCACATAATTTACCATGTCATTACCAACTAAAAATTCGAGATCAACATCAGGTATTGTGTATTGTATCACTATGATTATTTAATTTTTATTGATCATGTGTTTAGGATAGGCCTCCTTACAAGACATCTATTAGTTATAATCAGTTCCATAAAATATTGGAGGTCTTTGAGGTGTCCTCCATAATTTGTATTCATTCATTACATCTCAAATTATATCTTTTCTCCCTTGACTATTTAATTTGGGACTTGATTAGAAAAAATATGTTATAGCTAGGGATTCTCTTTTATACAATTTTTTAGATCGTTAATGAGAATGTTTGAATTGTAAAGATGGGGTGAATTTACCTTTATAAAAAAATTCTAACCTCTCTCAAATTTATGTGAATGTAGTGGAAAAAGTAAATGAGCATGGTGATTTTTATAGTAGTTTAAATATAAATGATCCAAGTCTACTCTATAACCATCTCATGTTCAAAGAGAGATAGAACTAACTATACTAGGATCTATGAATTTTAAAGGGATATCATAACCCTTTTAAAAAGTCCATTTTAAACACTAGAGGAAGAACTCAAAACAATAGCATTTTACACACCTGGGGGATTAACCCAATCACCTTTACTTTTTCACACATAGAGGCGCAACCTATACACTTCCTTTTGAAGAGGAATTCGAAAACAAACCTTACTCTTAACTATTATAACGCGCAACCTTATTCTCATCCTTCTTTTATTATGGAAAACCTTGATTTACATTTCCTTTTTCTCACCTATAGGCACAAAATCGTAACTTTTATTTGCGATTCACAACAGATTAACCTACCTCTTTAATGGGTAGTATAACCTAAAATGATTAAGAATAGTAAAACAAATTGAAAGAATTAAAACTTCCTAAATATATAAACACTTCAAGGTTTGATGGTTAAGGTGTAAAAGAGTTCTTCAGTATCAATGGATCAAACGATTATAGTTTAGTTGATAGTAGTAGTAGATTACCAAAGTGTGTCGCACAATATAATTCAAGAATATCATCTACACATGTATCTTGATTTGGATCTATCAATATCCTTACATATTGTTCTTCTATTCATATAAGATACAAATCATAAATCTCATTATAGATTATATTTCCCAATATATCATTTTATTTCTTCATTTAATGTGCATGAAAATCGTACCCATGTAGGTTACATCGCTAATATGTAATATTAATTTTTTTGTACAGTCAAAACACATTAGAATAATTTATAAAATACCAAAAAATAATAATGAATAATATTAAATTCTCTTGGAACACTCACATAAATTATCCAAGATAAATTTTTAAAATTTCAAATAATTAAAAGTTAAAACATTCACTTTCCCAAGAAACCAACATGATAGTCTAACCCATATTATTATTATTATTAAATACCATATAAAATTATCCCAAATAAAATTCCATAGTATCCTAATAATTAATAAGGAGTTAACAAATCGTTAGGTTATTAAAAACATAAAAAATTAACCTACAATTAATAAAAATATAAAAATATATGAGTTATAAAAAAATATCATCATAGAAAATCATCCTCTATATTCATGGTTGGATTCTCATGGTAATTTTGTAATTGTGGTCACTTTATTTTCAATATACTATTACTTTTCTTCAATGTGTAGTCACTTGAATCCAATGTTTGGTATATTGATATATCATGCATTAACTTGTATTCCAATGTGTGGTCACTTTATTTCTTTTATATAGTTAGTTCAATAGACATGTTCATTGTGTAGTCACTTGAATATATCATGTTTTCACTTGTCTTCCAACATGTGGTCACTTTAATTCCTTTATGTGGTCAATTCAACGGGCATGGTCACTGTGTGGTCACTTGATTTCCTTCATATAGTCACTTGAATACATTTCCATTTTGTCACTTAGGGTCACTCTAACATATATATGGTAACTTTATTTTTTATATGAGGTCACTTGAAGAATTTTCTGAATTCTCACTCATGGTATTTTTAACAATCATATAGTCACTTGATTATTTAACCAAAATATGAAAAAAAATACAAATAGATATATCTTATAGTGTGATAAATTAGAATATTTATATTATCAAAAATAATAATAAATAAATTTAATAAATGAGATAATTCAACAAATTCATCTAAAATATATTATGTTTAATGATTTTAAAATAATTTAAATGATTTTTCTATTACTTTCACAAGAATTGTATCAACATTGAATAAGTGTTTAGTGTAATTATATTATATAAAAATAATAATTTCAAAAAAAAATTAATATTCAGAATAATCATTTAAAATCATTCATAGTATCTTTGTATTCAAGTAATAACATATTAAAGATATTAAAACAAGGTGAATGGAATTGTGTACTTTCTCTTAAATTAAAATAATATAAATGACATAATCAAAGGATAGTGGCACCAAAATTCCATATTTTTTATTTTAATATTTTTATGGTAAAATTAAAACCATCCAATTAAATAAAATAAAGTTTTGTGTTTATTTTAAGACATTATCAGGTATTTTTAACCATAATTAACTAATTTTACCCAATACTATGGTGATAAACTTTTACCATGGGTACTATTCATTATGACTAAATATGAAATTGTCTTATTTACCAAATATGAACCTCTATATTTTAAATATGAAATCAATTTTTAAATATTCTATTCCTATAAATTCCATAAATTTATTTTAATATAAGAACATAAAACACATCGAAAATAGTTTCTAATTGGTTTTGTGTAAAAATGAACTTATGCCAAAATAAAAAATAATACTAATTCATATGGAATTAATTAGATTATGTTTAATTTAATTGATCTTATGATACTTTAAAATAAAATCAAAAACACCTTTTTACTTTTAAATTAATTGGTTTAAAGAAAAGAGATGACAATTTTGTAAAAATCAGAATTTTTCACAATTCATTTAAAAAAATCTTTCAGAAAAACTCAAAAATCACTATAAGATAAATTTTCCATGATTATTTTTAAGATTATTTTAATTTTATAAAATATTATTTAATAAATTAGTAGAAATTAATTCTAATTAACTATGTATAAAAATGATAAAAATAATTTTTAGAAGAACATTAATTTTTAAGCATAAAATGAATTTATTCTTATTCTTTAACTAATAACACTAATTATATAAATGTACGCTTTTTTGATTGAATTGATTATTTTTATTAAATAAAAAATATATTACATATACCTAATAATGTGGTTATTCTTATTCATAACCACCAATAAAACAGATAGGTCATTACAGTCATAATTAGATAATATTATTTGGTAGTCTGTTTAAGTTTAGGGTTCTGTATAGTGCAAGTTGTCAAAATATTGTTCTTTAAAAAGAAAAAATAAACTAAAATATCAAGGTATTGTAATAAAATTATAATAGGGAAAATTTTTAAGCTATAAAAAATATTAGGTCATCTAAAAATCATCCTTAGTCACTAAAATCTAAAAGAGATATTAGGATAGAAGGACATTAGTTCTATACGATAGAATTATTCCGGATACCGGAAGGGGTTTAAAACTCCATGTAAATTAAATATTAAATATCAATGTTATAGAAATAAATTCTTTTATTTATAATTTTATATGATAATAAATGTATAATTTATAAATTTTATTAATATATAAATGTTTAAAACCTTGTTAAGTACTGATAAAGCTTATAGTTTGAATTCAAATGACGAAGAAAAGAGTTGATGAATCAAGGTTTTGAATGAAAAATAAATATATATCAATCTTAGATAAATCTAAGTAAATTATTTGTAAAGTTACATAATTTCTAATATATGATAAGAGAAGTTATTTTTCAACAAATACTTTAATGAGAAATATTATATGATGTTT
This sequence comes from Viscum album, assembly GCA_963277665.1. Lineage (NCBI taxonomy): Eukaryota > Viridiplantae > Streptophyta > Magnoliopsida > Santalales > Viscaceae > Viscum > Viscum album. The sequence goes on from OY728140.1 coordinate 103,419,031, forward strand.
TATAACACATGGGTTTTTATTCATAAATTTTATAACATATTTAGAGGAAAGTATAAAAAAAAAATTGATAAGATAAAAGACTTTAACTAAATGTTTTTTAAAATATGATTAATATGATCCCACTACCCATCAGTGGCATATTTAAAATAATAATTTCATCTTTTCATAATAATGCTCAAAAATATAGAATACCTTATAATATATGGATATCAATTGTTTATTTTTTTAGATATTCCCATTTAAATAAATACTTAATATTTCCTAACCCAAAATAAATATTTGTATCTTAGCATGATATTTTGATTTGAATATTCTGTCTAAGAGGCTGGTGTGATTATGTTTGAACATATAGAAGTTTAAAAATAAAAAAATGGATTATACTAGTCTAAAATCAAATTTTATGTCACATAATATCCTAAAGGTTTTAAGTTATCTCAATAAAATATTAATTTAAATAATTACATTAGTTTAGAAAAATTATTTAAAGGAAAAAATGTTTAATGTAAAGGGTTCCAAGAATAATGATGATAATTATTTCCAATGATAAATGTTTTGTGTGTATTTTTTTATACTTGATGGTTTAATTTGTAGGTTTTAATTACTGCACAATCATCCACATCAGATCCAGCATTTTTAAATGGATTCCAATGGGTTTTGTTCAGGTATTTAAAAACACATAATGTTTCCCTTATTCAGAGTGGTAAAAAATTGCATTCTAAAGTCATGTGGTTATTAGAAAATGGTCCAAAATGATTAGGGAATGACATTAGTAGATAGGATGAGAGTTTGGGCTCAGCACACAATTGTGGGGTGAATTACAGCCTAATCCAGGACTATCTCAAATATTTAAGAAAATTTTGTGAATCATTCATTAATTCCCAAGTATAACATGGGTCGCCCTTTAATTAACAATCAATTATTATCATGCAAAAAATTAGAATAATCTGTATGTATCTAAGGTTATTCATTGATGGAGACATATGTATGTATCCAAGGTTCTCCGTTGATGTTATCCTCTTAAATACGAGTGATAGATCCTTTGGTCATTTATTATTATGATTTTGGTTTTAATCCACACAGTGGGGAACTCTAGAATTTATCATTATCCAGAGAGATGGAAGTTGTTTTGATGTTGGAATTGGGCCCATGAGATGGTATTCCTATGTATCCTTGTTAAATAAATCATAAATCACATTTTTTGGCACCAGTTAATGGGGCACATAATTCTATTTAAGGTCATGTGATGATAACCAATCCATACAATTTAACATTATGCGGTATGGATGTCCAAGAGAAAGGTTCCTAGTCTGAGATTCATTTGGGAATTATGCTAAGGTGGTCCGAAGAACCTGGAAGGGATGTGGTATCTTAGGTTAGTTATAATAATCTTTGGTATTTATCTTATGGGTAATTAGTTTTGGTTTTGGGGTGTTGGGTTTGATCCTTAGGGATTCTTTTTATGTATCCCATTGAGACAGTAATCAAATCCCATGTAGTTTGGAAAGGGTTGAGGACTCATGCCTATGGAATCCCTATGAAGGTCTATCTCAAAAGGGATGTGTCCCTTTGAGATGGATTTAAGGCTTTGAGGACCCATGATTATGGATTCCCTTTGAATATTTTCTCATAAGGGAAAGTCTTGTTTAGATGGATGCATACCTTTGAAGAAACACGCCTATGGAGGCCCTATGAAGGATTACCTCATAGGGGATAATACTCTTCCAAATGGATACATGGATTTGAGGACCCATTCTAATGGATTACCTCATATGATTTTTCTCATAGGGGATTTGGACCTTTGTTATAGATACATGGCTTTGAGGACCCTTGCCTATAGAGGCCCTCAGAAGGTTTGTCTCATGGGGGACAAGGCTATCTGAGATGGAAAATGGCATTGAATACCCATGCCTATGGATGACCTTTGAAAGTTTTTCTAAAAATATATAAGTCCCTTTTATATGGATACATTTTTTTGAGTACCCACACCTATAGAGGTCCTCTGAGGGAAGGTGAGAGGAAGAGAAAGAAAAAGATTCTTTTCCGAGACATGCATTTGATCATGCTGATATAATGATTGTAGCTAGCCTCTAACCCGGCGTGAGTTATACTAGTAAGTGAGAAACGATAGGAAGTTTAAGATTTGTAAAACATCACAATCCTTATTCCACTAGTGGAAGAGTTTGGGGATATGGAAGAATAATAAAGGAATTTGATGTGCCTATATTCTCTCCTGTTTTTATAACCATTATAGTCACATATGACTACCCTTATGGCTACGACCCATAAAAAGGATAATGGATCACACTAAGAGGGATTCCCTATTATTTTTTTAGTAAAATAGAGGAGGATAAGACAATAATAATCGAAGAGAAAATATTACATGATTCCCACCTCAATTTCTGAAATTGTAGATCCTTGGTCTTAGAGACGATGATATAAGTTCAAGGCCTTAGCCCATGTGTCCTATAGATAGCATGATAAGTCAATGACCTTAGACATTATTTATAAGACTAGGAATTCCCTATAACATACCCTAGGTTTAGGGTCCTCATGATTGAAGGGATTCATATCATTACACACCCTGAGGATCCTACACATCAAGTAGGAAAAGTGTAGGACAACTCTTACTGAAGGAATGCATAACAGAATGAGAGACATTTTGGTGTGTCTCTTGACATGGTTTTGAAAGTCTAGAGGCTTCTATGGAGTATTTTATTTGGTCTCTATCATAAGGGAATCTCAATGAAGAAAGATCTCTATCATTGGTGGCATGAAAGGGGCTTAAAGGAGGCTTGCGTAGGTGAAGTTTTTGAGAGATAGAGTGTGCTCATATAGGTGGAAGCTGGGTGAGCTAGAGGGGTTTTGAACAGGGTAAGGTCTGTGTAGATCAGAATTGATTATCATGGGCTAGGCTTGAATGAAGTAAAAATTACTTCTAGATAAAATAATTCTTGGGAAAAAACATCTGTGATTGGCCTTATTCTAGGCTCCATGTTTTTTCTTAGGTGTACATATATTTTTCCCGCACAGGGTCCTAATTTATGTGGTGACCTTATCACTAGTCTCAAGTTTAATTGGGAGGGTGTGTGTCCTCATGTAGGTATTTTTTTCACACATTTTATGAACTTTTATCCCACTCTCCCGCTTAATTCCCTCTTCTCTTGGGTTTTTGAGAGCTACCTGGATGGTTTTGAGGGAATGGGAGAAGGACTTGGGAGACTAGAGCTTTGATGTCTCTTTGGGTTTTTTTATTGTCCTCGATGAGGAACCCTAGGGTCCTATTTATAATAAAACATGGGACCCTAGGTGAAGTATGTGGATTGTTTAGGTGAGTAACATAGGGTGGAATGTAGGTTGGAAAATAGGTGTGGCTTATATGGGGCCACTGAGCACGACTTCCTAGGAATGTGAAGTGCCATTAGGTTTTCATACTTCACCTATGTGTCAATGCTATTTTTAGGCCTGCATGTGGTGACTTTGGAGAGCATTGGATCTTTAATATCCATATCCTATCTTTTTCATTATGTTATTTTCATTTGGTATATTTTCATCTTCATGTGATGAAATATAGTGTCAACACCCCCACCCCCACCCCCCTCAGGATTGGATCCAACTAGAAGAAGAGGGTCTTATCATGAGGTAGTGGCATGAAAAGATCTCAAGGTTCACATAGGTCATCTATACAAGTGGCCTTCATAGATTGAATATGTAGTTTTCAAACAAAGGGTTCCCCTCAAATCTATAAATATCACTGATTATTGTATGGGATCCTCTTTCCTCTATAATTATACTCTCTTTGTGTTAGTCTTCCACATAGGATGTACATTTAAGCATCGTTTTCTAAATATATGATCACGTAGACTCGGCATGTGCTTATCTGTGCGATGTAGAAACCTGGGCAAGTAAACTATGTGATTTTACTTACATGAGTGTCTTGCATGAATCCACTTAGGTGAGTGGCGTACACAAAGACATTCCTTTTCCAAATTTTTTGGATTTCTAATTTTTCTTCAAAACCAATATTTTTCACTAATGAAATCTTGGTACTTCCATACATATTCCAAAAAGACACTTAGAAGGATAAAATTTATAATGACATAGATGTAAATTACATCAAGAAGATGGTTGATTCCATCGGTCAAGATTAATGTGTGTGACACTACGCTCTCAGATTTAGGGAATTATATGAAGAAGCACCATCATGAATATCGGGAGAGTAACTATTTGAAGCTCTATGGCCAATGACATCTGAAGGACTTATTAATCTATAATCTGATGAACTATGTCCCTATTTCTTGGTTTCAAGATTGTGAGAATTTTTGCAATGCCTACATCCTAGCCACTGGCACAAACATCAATGCGGGAACCTTAACCATGGACTGTGTCGTGCATCATAATCATTTTACCCAGAATTTTAAACCTCATACCCCCCAGGTTAATATGTTGTGATACTCATCCATATTCTATGATTACAAGACAGATCAATCAAAAGGTTGGATGTAAGACTTTGTCCTCCATCCAGGAGGGGGTGTTAGACCCAAGTGGATGTAGGCATACTCTGGTTTCTAAACTTGTGTCGATTTTGTGATAGAATTGAAGGTATTAGTCATATGTGAGGTTGTCTAGGTGGACCAGATGTATGTATACAAGAATTCAAATATCAATCCCAAAATTCTTAGTTGATGGATTTCAAAAACCAGTTCCACCCATCAGATGCATGAAGAGGTCAACATCAATGTATGGGAATTCTAAAATATCTCTGGAGCTCCCATACTCAAAGAAATTTATGATTAGTTTATCCCACCAAAATCCACCTTGGAAGATAAAAAAGGACACTTTTCTATCCCAAGATTTGTTAGAGATATCCCAGGATAACAAGAAGGAATACACCCACCTATGGGGGATATTCATTCTGAAACATGGTTGAATTTTTTTATATATCCAAAGGGGTAGGGGACCATGTGAAAATGTCCCATGGGATGTCTCGCAATGGAGAAGTAGGGTATTCTCAACAATTTACTACCCACATTAAAGTAGGAAGAGTATGGATGATGGGGGTATTCCATTAAGTCTAACATACCCACCAAGAGGCTTCATGAAGGAGTTTTTTAAATGTGTCTAAGCATCTACATACTATGTGTCTGTGACCCAAATAGTGGTCTGAGGTTGAGAACATTTGTTATTGCAGCAAAGCTAGTAGTGGGTAATTATATAGGGTTGGAATCCCCTATCCTATAAAATTTTCATCGATGCCTACCTCATGCTAACATAAGGAAAGACCCCTTCCGAATTAAAGGTCTATTCCATGTATTGTGGGGATATATTATGGTAAATTTTGTATCTTATGATTTTTTGAGCGGAATCAAAGTGCCTGAGGTCCTATTCCAACCATCTATTCAAGTCATTCTATGAATCCATCTCCTATACCTGAAGCATGGTAGATCCTTAACTTGACTTAATCTTTTTAGGTAGTTTAATTTCTATCCATATTGGTATCCAATCACTGGGAAGTTCATTGATGATGGAAAGGATCAGGATAAATTAAAATCAAACATGATCATCAATAGATATGGTGTAATAGAAACATAAATTGATAGTGAGGTTATATGAGTGGCCTATGATCCATATATATTTTCACATAAATTCAATATATTGTAGAAAACAATTGTATATCATCTTATTCACATTCTATTAGAGAGGAACCCAATGGGGTATCAAAAACTCAAGATTTATTCAGCTGTCGAGGTGACACAAGTAGTTATTAGTCTACCTCTAATGATTGAGTCCAATTGGTTGACCTCCTGGTATAATGATGTATGGATTTAATCATGTACTCTTGGGGTGTTGATAGTATGTTTTCCCCAAGTCATGGTCATAAAGACTCGTGTATGAGTAAAGTCTCGTATAAAGGCTCCAACCAATCTAGAGAGTGATAGTGATGAGGCCTCGATCTTGGCCAAATGACCTTGTGTGCATTTTAACCCACAATTCGGGGTTAAAAGGGATATAATAGTTTCTATTGTGCCTATATGGTCTAAAATCCATCACCAATAAGAACCTCAGGTTTTTATTTCACACCCTTAGACTATATCGGAGAGGGATAGGAATCCCATGAAGTCAAGGAGTGTCAGGTTTTCTTTACAATGGGATAGAAAAATGAGGATTTTTTGTAGACATAATTAGTTAAATAAAATAAAAGTAGGCCTTCTAATACCAAGGACCTATAGAAATCCATCATATCGGGATACATATTTCTTAGATTGGGGATATTTGAGCCTCACCTGACCTACAATTTCATGCTGACACTATCAAAGTGGGAATATATATCTGGGAGCTAGAGCTGCTCATTTATTCCACCAATAATTGTATCTCAACCATGAAGTGGGTAATAGATATGTTGTATCATGGGTCCATTGAAGGTATTTATGAGCCATCTACTGATGAATGGGAAGACTTCATTATACCTCAAGATGTAAGTTTTCCCCTCTCTTATTTTTCTCATTAATCCTATTATTCTTTATTTTGAACAAAATTTCATTATTAAGAAAATTTTAACCAAAATTTATAGTGGGTAGATAGAGAATTGGATGAGATGTAATTGTAGAGGTATAGCCTGGGACACGCCCCCTATGGAGGCTGAGGAATCCACTCCTGAATTATGGGAGCTACCCTAAGTTTATAGGATGATGTAGGAGGATATGGTAGGAGAGTCCTCTCAATATCCACATTTTATACCTATATTTTTTTTATGAATTTTTAGCCTTTATTCATCTAAAGTTAAGGAATGATGGAGGGGGAAGTGCTTGTCATAGCACATCATTAGTCAGGGTGAGTTTTCCTAACACTATTCATTCTTTATTTTTATAAAATAAATGCTTAATTATACTCATGGGTTTCAAGATCCACTTTAATACTCTCTCTAAAGGGTCTTAGAGATAACCCCCAAGACCTGAGGAGGACATATTGGATGAGGTGTGGGTTCCATCTTTTTATTATTTTCCCTTTATATGAGAAGTATTAAGGTTTAAAGATGTATTTTCTTCCATCACTATAGAGAGGGAGGAAATCATGGTAACATAAACATACATCATATGGTGTCATGGGACAACTAATTACTCTTATTTTTTATGATATTTAAAATTTACCACATACACTATAGGACCATGTGATCACTACATGCAGTCTTTTTACCACAATAGAAGGAGATAAAATGGATTTAAGACCATACAATGAAGGTTATGATGTTGATGTTGATCTGGTATGGGTGGAAAGGTTCATTCTTGGTGAAATCACGGTGAATGTTGTTGATTATAGAGTGAATTTGGGTACTGATCTCAACACCATAGAATCCCTTACTGGTGAGGATTCTATAAAACATGACACCATTTATCATGTAGTAATGGACACACATATTATAGATATTTATATATCCGGATTCCATTAGAAGTTTGGGGACTTTAATAGGTAATTAAATAAATGTGAGTTTTCTATTTCTTGGGTTTTCAACCACAATATACCTTATTTTAATTGATTCCTTACACAAAACCTCAACTTGGGAATCGTTGTCTATAGAAATCATTTTTGAGGAACTTTGTGACCAAGGAATCTAAGTCCATCCTAATCCCATAAAAAGGGATTAATAGCTATGAATACCAAAGTGAAAGATCCTCTAGGGCACTCCATATCTATTGCTGAGTAAACTCTTGTGGATGTTCCTTTCCATGATGTCCCTACCCAAAGCATTGATACCCAAGATGTCAAAGATGCATCAATTCTAATCATTGATCCCTCAAAAGGTGAGTGTGGTTAATGTATCTAGTTTTTTCACTACCTCTATTGTCTTTTAACTTCCTGATGTTAATAGGGGTTTTCATATTCTATCCAATTCCATTTAATTCAGTGATCAATCATGAGGTGGGGGCCTATGTGGCAATTCAGAAAATATATTTAAGTGATGGTGACACTATTTTATAGTGAGTAGAGAAAGGTGCCTCTTTGAGTTTTCTAATCCAAATATACATCTATCTATCTGAAATTGGATCTATGTCAAACATGGAGCCACATGATGCTTTTCACACCTCACATCAATTCATCTAGCAAGTCATTAGGATGATAATTTTAGAGACACATCTCAATGATTTTCTATCATGTCTTCACTGACTTCCAACCATGTTTTCCACTTTTGGGTATATAAGATTTCATTACCACACTATCCACCTTGTAGTAAAGTCAATCATCTGTCAATGAGAAGAGGATTGAATGTCACAACAATCAAAAGAACTTCTAGCAGGCTAGTTTCAATATCTCAAGGTTGTTGTGTCCTAGAAGGAGCAAAATCATGCCATGGAGGTAGAGGGGTATCAGTGACATCTTAATGATAAATACCTACAAATTGTATTCCTTCAAGAATAACTAAATTCCATATAGGATGAGATTTTCCAAATACACCACTCCTTCAAGAGGGTCTCAGCACAAGGCATGAATTTTATGGCTGTAGATAAGGATAAATTTGGTCAGGTTAAAGAGGTCATCTCAACATAACTGACTAGGTTTAAGAAAGATTTATAGAATGCTCAAACCACAGTTCAATAACTCAAGACCTATGTTTCTGACGCTTTTACATCGGGGTGCGCGCGTGTGTCCGTCATGCATGGGAGGACGCGCGGCTTGTTGCCCCGCATTCCCGCTTTCCAAAGGCGGGTGGCATCCATTCCTTGTTCAGGGACGTCTGCTCCTTGATCGAAACTGGGATGATGGGATGTCAGTTCTTCCTTCCGTGGATTCCTCCTCAGAGCTCGTTACCTAGTCCAGGTCTCCCTCATAGATTTAAGACGGGTTCGTGAAGCTCGTTCCCGACACCATATCTGCATGGACACTAGTTAATTACACTGCTTCCATCGATACGCTCCAAGGGGTCTTGTCAGGGTAGCAACCTTCGGTGAGGAGAATGGTCATGTTGGGGTGTCGTTGGAATGTCTTGACGCTGGGGATTGACATGTCTGTCTTCTGTCCCTTATCACAAGGCTTCTCGAGGGCGTGGAAGCCTGAGGCATCCCACATCGAACGCAAGGATTGTGTACCATATGAGGTTTTCCTCAGCTTCTCATGTTTAACACGGGGTATTCCGTGAGTTTAACGTCTTGCAGAGATGGATCGGACTGATCAAAACACTGAGAGTGGATCAGATTGAAGGACCCCCCCAGGGGGAACACTAATGTTGGGGCCAGCACGTGGGCGGCTTCCCAGATACCATGGAGTGGGATGGGATGACATGATATCACTGGGATGCGGCGGCCCGAGTAAGGATCAGCATGGGTGATGGAGTGACGGGCTTGAACCACGTGGAGGCTTCCTACGTATCCCCATGACAGGGAATCAAAGTCTGCGTAGTTCGGTGGTACGGTGGGACACCTGAAGAGGCGACCCGTGAGGATGAACGCATGGATTGGAGCCTGGAGGAAGTAAGATCTTCGGGCTAGGGCATGAGCTTCCCAAGGCATGTGGGATCGAGGGGGGAAGTCAGGGTGAGACATGGGTGTGAGTCATGGGTCTTACGCTCTGAGGCGGCCCATAACGGTGGTTGTGAACCGACAAAAATGGGTCGGGACAACTGAGCGATGGGCTTGAACCTCGTGGAGGCTTCCTAAGTACCATGCGTTAGCACGGAACAAAGTCCATGTAATTTAGGGCATACAGTTTAACGTCATGCGGGAAGAGATACAGTTTAACGTCATGCAGAACGAGATACAGTTTAAGGTCATGCGGGATGATATACAGTTTAACGTCATGCGAGACAAGGGAATACAGTTTAACGTCATGCGGGATGAGGGAATACAGTTTAACGTCATGCGGGAAGAGGAATTTGGGGCGTAGGCTCTGAGGCGGCCTAGAGTGGATATGGGGCTTACGCTCTAAGGTGGCCCATAATGTTGGCGAACTGACGTGGAGAGGTCAGAACGACCGGGTGGTGGGCTTGAACCTCATGGAGACTTCCTACGTACCATGCATTAGCACGGATCAAAGTCCACGTAGTTCTCTGGGATGGGGCTTATGCTCTGAGGCGGCCCATAAGAGGATGTCATGGTTGATGTGCGCTCCAAGCCCACGTGAGTCATGTTCGGTGTGAGAAACAAGAGGAAGAAGGGACCAGATGATCATTTCGCAAAGGGTGCGTTCGTGAGAAGCGTAAAGGGGCTTACGCGTTGAGCGGCCCAAAGAGGAAACAGGGGCTTACGCGTGGTTAGCAGCCATGGCTGTAGGAGCTTACTCCAGGATGGAGGCCCATGGTGTGACAAAGCGCATTGGGAAAGGGACTCTAAGGGCCTTGGCAGGGGGGAAGTATGGATATGCACGGGTGCAACCTTCCGCAAGAGAGGTTAGGGCCTTACGCTCTGAGGCATCCCTTCCCCCGTGGACAAACGCCACTCCGACAAGGAGGATCTCATTCCATGTGAGGAAGAGTCCATTCCTTTGGAGACGAGTGGGCGTAAAGAATGCCCGAGCTGGGGGGACCCTGCGTGCGAAGCACGGGGTTAGACCACAGTTTAACGTAATGTGTTAAGGATGAGGTGCTTAGCAGTTTAACATCCTGCAGCTTGGATGAGGTGGGTTCGCTCCACAGCCCTAGGGCTTACATGCCCAATTACCTCTACTCCCAGTGGGAGGGAAGGCAATGGCAGGGACATAGTGAAGGGGGTCCGTAGGGCGAACCATCGAGGGGTCCATGTTAGTGTGGCTATGGTGGATGGGGCTTACGCACGGAAGCTGCCCAGGTGCCACTAAGGAGTTGCAATGATGGACGGGGATTATGCATGGAAGCAGCCCATGATGTCTTCCTCATGTCTGGCCATGAGGGCATCCCAACTCACTGGTGGGTTGAGGTATGCACCTATGCATAGGTGCACAAGCGGGATAATGCCAAGGGCGTTGGAATCGGACCGAACAAAGCGATAGGAAAAGTGTGAATTGCATGCCCGGTATTTAGAATACAATGAGAGTGGTGTGGTGAAAGAGGATAACTGTTGAACATGTTCACAATACAGCATCCTGTCACGTTATCCTAGAATGGGGACAAACAAATGAGGGGTCGACTATTGATTGTGTTCGAAACACAGGACCTGACTCAAAGTGTCACCCAAAGTCTTTTGGGGAGTTGGCCCAGGACAGCAGGCGGACCATAGGTCAATCATCCATACTGTGACAACAGGCGGACCAAAGGTCTATCATCCATATTATTACAGCAGGTGGACCACATGTCAATCATCCATACTGTTAGGGGGTCCCTCCAGACTTAGAAGTGGATGCAGATCCGAATGAAGGACACGCAAAGCGTGGGGTGGAGTGATGGGATGATTGAACGGATTCCAACGCTCTTGAAACTACGCCACTATAATCATGGCATTAGGAATCTTATTCTTGGCACACAAGGCATCCCTTATTTGGAACAAGAGGCATCCTATGTTTGGAGCACAGGGTTTACTACATTTTATAGTCATGTAGATAGGACTATGGAATCTCATGCTTGGAGCATAAGACATCCCTTATTTGGAACAAGAGGCATCCTATTATTGAATGATAGGGAATTCTTCTCAGGGGAATTAATGATGAGAATATCAACTCACAACATAGGAAACAAACCAAGAGGAATATGTCAACTCAATGTGTTTTGTAGTGTGTGGAGGAGTATCTCAAATCATGGTATTCCCTAGGTGGAAGGTGGGTGCGCAATGGAAAATCTCGACATCCTGGCCGGAGAAGTTCGCGGTGTGACTCTCAATTTTTCATGGGGGTCTGTGACGATAGTGAAGGGACCGACTCGGAGGGCCGGGACCGCAGGCCGGCACTGACCCCGAGCAGGGGTGCGGGGGCGCAGCCACCACGGTATGGACCAGCGGGCGCAAGCCTATATACTGTTGCGCGTAATAGGAGCATCATACAGGATAGGATGCGCGCAATAAGGGAGGCCTATGCGCAATAGGGAAGTCATGCGTGCAATTGAGCCTGCTGCGCGGAAAACACCAGGTCAATACACAATTCAGGGATGCACACGAAAAGGCCAGGTCGGCGCCCAAAGAAATGGATTGCGCACAAATGAAAGAATTGCGCATAATGGAATGGGTGTGCGCGCAAAGGAAGGATTTCGTGCAACTTGGCTGGCCTGTGTGCAAAAGAAGGAATTTCATGCAAAGGGAGGACCTCGAAGGGGTTGGAGTTTAGTCTAAGCCATGGGGATCTCGCGCAAAGGCGGATCCTGAGGCGACTTGGCGCGGAAAAGAACCATGACTCAAGACCATATTGCGCGCGCAATTGTGCGCACGGGAGCCGGTTCAAATTCCGCCACCGAAAAGGAAGGGGGGCACCTTTTATTTATAGGCACCCGGTGGCGCAGAATCCAAGGTTGCACGAAATTATTGCGTGACAGGGGCGGCAGTGAGGAATATCAACCACACGGGATGCAGGTGCGAAATTATTTCACACCAGCACCGGGACTTTTTGCGAATCCCGGGTTTCCTTTCGCGTGGGACATTTTTTCCGCGCATTTCACCCAATTTTTCGCGCACCACTTCCGGGACCTCCGGACCGGAACTATGAGTCCGAATATGACTTCGCTTTGTCATTTCGAAACTTCTTCTGTGATTTATGGACTTTTTCGGCACCTACAACCTATATCAAGAAACACTAATAAACTTTGATGAAGATACTCTGGTCTATTGAATTTCATCTACATTTAAAAAAATGAAAAGGATATATTTTTTCCCTAGATTTTTTTTATTTTCATATTCATCATAATTATAAAATTAAAAATGAATCTTTTATTGAATTTATTTGTGTAAAATTTCTGGAATTTAAAAGAATATTATAAGAGTGCTTCAATTTTTTCCTACGTATTGTTGACCTAGTGAGCATAGTTCAACTGGTGCTAGGGTCATATGACAAACCCTACAAAATTTATGTCTTTTGTGACATGAACCTGATTTTTTCCTAAGTCAAAGTTAAAAAAAGAGGAAAATACATGGATTTTTATTAGGTTTCTATTTACAGGTTTTCATCCTAATAAGATTTGTTACCATTTCAATCCTTTCTTGATTTTTTCCTAAACCACATAGAGTATAGGTCTAGAGAGTTGAGACTCAACTTTTACCCAGGATGACAGTTTGTGAATTTTCAACATGGTGAGTACTATGTCTATTTTTTGGGATGTTTAGAGCCTTACAAGACAAAATAATGTGATTAGTGTTTTATTTTTAATATATTTGACCATGATTTATAGAATGGAGACCCAAGAAGGGCTTGTTGGACAAGAATTTTTTACATTCTTCAAATACTTTAATGATGGAATTTTGAGTCATGATTTTGTGATTTTAATATCATAATGATGATTTAAAACAAATTTTCAAGGAACATTTTTGGACCATATCCAAAACATGGTTTCTAGCATGATGTAGTCATTCAAGCTTATGGAGATAGAAGATATATTTCCCAAGGAAGAATTTACGTAGGTTTATAGGATCTTTTGGTGGGTGAATTATGAAAATATAACTGGGGTGTATTACTACATAGTCAAAAAACATAATCCTCTAACTAAAAGGCCCTTTTAGTTTGGTGATTTATGAAAAACCAATTTGAGCATATTTCCACATAGTCTGAAAAAGTTATCTTCAAGAATCTAACATTCCATTACTAATGGTTGCGTAGTTTTTGATGATATACATTTCTCAAGATCATGAATTGTGGTTTTTCAAGGTAAGGTGTCTATGAATGAAGAGATCATCTTTATTGGAATTTTCCAGGAATGGGAAACTTCTCCTACATGAATTTTGATTCTGTAAATGAGGGAACATTCAATTAGATGAATAAAATCATTATGAAAGGATCCTCCCTAAAATGGTTTAAGCATAATGTAGTTTAATTTCATGTGACCATGACATAGACCATACAGTTTAATGTCTTATAGTTAGAACATTAAGGGCTACAATTTAAGTTCCTTTAGATCTAACTGAAAGATTAGTGATTTTACTTTTCATGGTAATTTTTTCAAGAATGATCCATCATATTTAGAAATGAAGGGTAATGGTTTGTAAGCTGTAATCTGGAGGTCTCTTGATCCAAACAGTGATATTATACAATTTTATAGGGAATGTACCTAGACTAACATTTGAAAAGTGGGTTCCCGGCATAATGTTGTGGTGGATTATAGATATATAAGAGTTATCACCTAGGCATGTATATACCTATGGTTAATAGGCATTTTTATATGGCAGAATTGATAAAATATAACTACGGTGTATTACTACATAGTAAAATAGTGGAATCCTCTAGATGACAACACCTTTTTGTGTTAAACTTATAAAAATCCAACTAAGGAATATTACTGCATGGTCAGAAAAAGGTGTCCTTGGGAATCTGACATCCTATTACTAATGGAAAAGTAAATCTTTTGGAGATTCATATTTTCCTAAACATAGATTTTAGTTTGTGGAAGAAAATTTCCTACAAATGGGAAGATCAATTCATATCAAAATTATCAATAATGGAGTGAAATTCTTCTCTATGCAGGTATTCCCCATACATAGGTAAGGGGGGGTTTTTTATTATTTCTAGGCTCAAGAAAAAGGGTCTAGGTGTTGTTACATATCCCATCAAATTGAGAATCAAGACACATGTAGTTTTTAGAAAGATTCCACAAACTAATTGAATTCTTGTGAGGATAAGGGGATTTTTTGAATATGATCTCCTGAATTTGGTGATAACACATATTGGATCCTCTTATAATGATCTGACTCATACATATGAGGGTGGTGGAATTTCTCAATTTTTTGGTTGGCCCAGGATATAGGATTAGAGATTCACTACATATCTCATCAAAGAGAGAATAAATCCACACATAATTCTTGAATTTTCATTATGGGATAGACATCAATTAGGCAGTTTAACGTTATGCGGTAAGGATTTCTGGTGTTCCTTTAAATTCTTTTGATCAGGACTATAGTAACCATAATTTGAATTAATAGGACCTGATCATGTTGGTAATTCATTATAAAAACTCATAAAACCACATGATTTATTCTCGGTGTGAGAGAAAATGAGTGGAAATGGTATATTCCACTACAAAAAGGTTATAAAAATAAAGCACATGGAAATTTTTATTTTTTTGTGGCTAGACCAAGATGTATGATCTAGGAATCACTATATATCTCATTATAATGAGAATTAATTCATATATAGTTCTGAGAAACTATGCATTTTTGTGTAATGCAGTGAGGAAATAATCCATGTAGTTTAATTTCATGTGGTAAGGAAAAAAATTACCCAGTGTGGAAAAGAAGTATTATGGCAGGACCCATGACTAAAAATTTGGGTGTCATGGCACATCCTATAATTGTAGGAATCAATTAACAAATAGTTCTGAGTTTTAATTCCAAATTAGAGAGATGTTAACCGTGTAGTTTAGTGTCATGCGAAAATGATGAAAAATGATTAATGATGCCTCATGAATGCTATCTAGGAATTTCAGAAATCATATAAAGAGAGGCATCTTTTATTTGTGATATGAACCTTCCCAAGATGATTTCCTAGGGAATCCTATACTTGGTACATAGGGTAATGATATATTTCAATGTCATGTGTTAAGGAAGATAGAATAAAGTTTAACATTATGTAACTAGGATGAAGTTGTCTTGCAGTTTTAGGTCATATAGATAGGAACATATATCTCATGTATATAATGATTGATATAAGGATTAAAGGGTTAAATATGCGCTAGCAAAATTAGGACATGAAGAATGAAAATGTAAACCATGATCTTGGGGTTTCTTGTATCAAGAGGGGTGATATGGGACAAAATTAAAGGAATAACCATGGAGTAATGTTTGAAAAGCGGGTTCTTGACATGATCTTTTTGGGGTTAAGGACATAGAAGAGGTCTCTCCTGAGAAAAAATATTCCCCATGTTGATAGGACCTTTGGTGTGTGACTTATGAAAAGACAACTAGGCCATGTTACTATATAGTCAAAGTATAGAATTCTCTGAATGACATGCCCTTCTGGGTTGGTAGCTTATGCAATGTCAACCAGGGTGTATTACTATGTAGTTAGACTAAGGTGTCTTCAAGAATTTTACATTCCATTATCGATGTCCAAGGAAACCATATGAAGATGTTATATTTCCCATGACAAGGAGTATGATTTGTGGATGGAACATGTTTTAACACATAGAAATCATTTAGACCAGCAT